>OY754964.1:28042232-29242232 GCA_963576475.1 Molanna angustata | reverse complement strand
CATATATATATATATATATATATATACCATTTTGGGCTTAAACGATTTTCCTTGTATTTATCATATCCATTGAAAATCCTTTATCCAAATCAATCGGTCGTGGGCCAACCATTTACATAGATAACAAATATCTTAATTATTTACCATCACTAATTATTTAACACACGTAGGTATTGATAACTTTAATTAATTTATATTATTTTTAATGAATGATGAAAAAAACATAACAAAGGGTTTTATTATGTATTTTTTTTTATTATGTATATGTGTCAATGAGGACAAACACTGGATGCGTAAGGCCAACTTCACCTCCCGTGGCTCCCTGTGCTTTCGAGCATTGGTCCTCCTGATTTGCGCAGGAGCCAGACTACAACTAGAGAACTCGCCAAGATTGAAAAGAATCCCGCATTTCAAGATATATTCCATCCACCAACACAACGACTGAAGTCCAGAAAGCCTGTTTGGTCGAAGCAACTCGGCAAATTCAACTTGCCTAGAGCACAGAAAGAGAGGTGGAATGATTCAGACCTGGTATTAAACAAACACATTATTCAAGACCCTAACGAAAGGGCCCCAGGTTATAACCTTCCCCGAAAAGTTTGGATTCAACAAAACAGAATTCGTACAGGTCAAGGACGATGTACCTAACTATCAAATTAATGTGGAAATGGGGAAAAGGGGATTCTCCGGAATGTGACTGTGGAGCAAGGAGCCAAACTATCCAGCATCTAGCAGAGTTTAGTATAATAGAGGAGTGCCCGATACGGAAGTATGAAGGAGACTGGGTCGACATCCATAGGGCGACTTCAGAGGCTGTGAAGTGGCTGGCCGAACGGGAGCCAAGAGTGTAGAAGGAAAATACTCGATGTCGCAGCCAAGGGCGCAGGAAAAGCAGTAGCCACACAAAAATGGAAAAATGAAATGTATATGTGTGGTCAGATAATGACAATTATGTTCATTCGTATATAAAATAATACCTAATATGCACATTAGTGTAAACCAATTACATATTGGTAGAAACTTGAATTATTCGCGATATTTTTTTGAAAAAGGGTATTATTTTGTGCATGTTTTATTATTCGCGTTATTTTTCAGAAAAGTAGTGCTATTTTTAAGGAATTAGTGTTATTTTTTAGTAAAATGGTGACATTTTTAAGAAATTGATCAAGAGAAATTAACACATGATTTAGATATGCAAGCTTGTTTTTCACTGTAAATGATAATATGCTTAAATAATTTCCATAATACCCAAAGATAATTTCCATAATACCCAAAAATTGTTTAAAAAGTTACAAACAAATATAACTTTGTTATTTTAAATGCTCAATTATTGGGTTTAATTCAAAACACTATTTAAACCAGTGGTTCCCAAATCCAGGTGGGCCCCCAGGGGCACACGGGAGACTCGACGGGGGTCTACGTTGGCGTGAAAAAAATGGGGGTTCACAAGTTGTAAGTGGGGGTCCACAAAAATATATCGGATTTCGATAGTAAAGAACAAAAATGTTGGCTTGGCTTATAATTTATTCACTACTCTACTAAAAAAAAATTGCAATTTTTTCGGTGATTTCTGGCAGGCTGTATTTCGATGGAAAATGGTCGTATTGAGACTTAAAAATGCATTTTCTTTTCAGATTTTTGGCTAATTTTATTAGGCGCTTCGGTTCACATGCAATCCTAACATAGCGCGAAAAAATAATTAGAGTTAGAACTTAGCCGCGACTCAAATTTCTATCGTTAGATCTAATCTTCACATTTTTCGACGAGTTTTGACGGGAATATGGTAGACATGTAGCAGCAGGGGGTCCACCGAAACCAGTAAAATTTTCAAAGGCGTCTACGGAAAAAAAATGTTTGGGAACCTCTGATTTAAACCATTTAAACGACATTATTTTATTTTCAAAACACATTTCAACAACAACATTTATTTTGTTAAATTTTAATTAGATTAAATATTAATAATCGCCATCGTAGCCAAGTTGTTTTTTTTAAGGTTATTCTGTCTGCCAAAACAGTATTATTATTGGAGGATATAAATATATATAAATCTCAAGACATCCATATGATATAGCGGTGGGGCTCGTCCCGCCATACATTTTATACGACTTGACTAGCGCGAAACGAAAACGACGTAAGAGACAGTATGAATTACCTATGTATACCTTTTTTTAAATCAAGACACAAATTTATAAATTTAAAGCAGTCAGTGTTTATATACATCATATGTTACAGTAATATTTTTGCTAAATTATAGTTTATATCCAACAAATTAATCGGATACGAAGGAATTTTCAGGGGTACTTTCAAAATAATTTTTTTATCATGAAAATTTTCAAATATTATGATTCTGGAACTGTAGACAATAATATGATTTATTAATGTCTTTACTTTCAAGACGATAGTGTGAATACTGGCTGAGTAAATGAGGAAACACCAATGAAATGAATCATATCTATGTGCCTGTGCGGCCTTAAACCACATTACTAATGTTTGAATAATGTGAAAAAATTCATTTGAAAATAATCCATTATTACTATTGCCATCTATGAAATAACGAAAAAATAATATTTCTGGCGCAGTTCAGGGGTGACATCTGTGCGAGACACCGTCACCTCATTTATAAAGACTGTTGCTTTCATTGTTTAGAATTTAACCAATTTCTCAATAGATGGCGTTACAAAAAGGTTTCTTCGTTACTTCATAGATGGCAATAGTAATAATGCATTATTTTCAAATGAATTGTTTCACATTATTCTCATTACTAATGTTATTAATAAATTTGTACGCTAATGCGTGGCTTCATCCTGCTTCAAAGAAATATAAATTCGACATTCGACGGAATTATAGGCACCAGTGTGGACTGAAATATTGCATCATTTAGATGGGTGGTGGCAGAGCGGGTAGTAATCCAGTTCGAATTATGCTCTGATCGATTTCGTTAACTCATAGCACAAGAATTTATTTATATATACTCTAGGGAATGTATAAGGATGTAAGAACACATAAGATCCAAGTGTCGATGGCGAAAGTATGTATAATTGAAGAATACGTACCAAACTATAAGCACTTAAACACAAATAAATAAATATTGTAAGATATTTTGTTTTCTATATAAAACATGTAGGTATGTATGTCAGGATAGGTTAGTACGGAGGTCAGTTTGTTTTACCTACCCAGAATATGAACACAGCATAATGGTATGTATATATGTTTGGAGATTAAGTATCAAACTATTGAGTAAGATATTGTGTAGTGCGTTAAAATTGTTAAAATTAGTTTGAGATGTAGGTCTACAATGTGAATATTTTTTATAGAAAATTAAATTATCTAGTTGGGTTGTTTCGGATTTTTTCGATATTTTCAAAAACTTTGGAAATATAGGCAGTTAAACAAATAAACTTATCAAAAAAAATGTTTTACTTAGTAAAAAATGTTTGAGAAATGATTTTGATTTTTTTGTATTTGTCTTTGCACTCTTAATTGAGCGGATTAAAAGTTATAAGAGAGGGACGGACACACAGACACACACATATCCATATATGAAACGTGTATGCTGCGAAGCCTCTAAGTTGGTGTTTTTTACTTCAAAGTTGGAAAACCGTTAAAAATATAGACCCTGCATACAAATTTCGCGTATCTTGGCTTGATACTTTGTTGATATGTTGAGAGAAATGAATTCCCTTGAACAAATCGACAGTTGGATAATTTTTTTTATATTGTTTTTTTTTACATTTGAAACTTAAGGCCCTCATATACCTTGGGTATACGTATGTACACAAATATGCACACTAAATTACCTTCTAATGTACCTACTAATCACGAAAAAATATTGAATATTACCAAATCTGTGATACACAATATTTTTTCAAGTTACAATTTAGAGTTTTTATTGAAATAGCAATAATAGTAATTAAAATATTAATATGATAAAAAACTCAGTCGTAAATTTTCAAATTCTCTTTCGATTGAAGTATCATATTATTTATTATTATTATTATTTCATATTCTCTTTCATAGGCTTTGTAGTTTTTCAAGTTACATACAATCATTATCCCCAGCAGAGAAAGATTTATATACATTAATTTTTCACGCAATTCTTGCTTCTCTGGGCTAGAAACACTGGTTAGTTGGAAGAAATTACCATATGGCAATAAATTCGCCACTCGCGCAGGGTGCAAGGAAGTATTTATTATTAGATACTATTACACAGTAAAAAATATAAAAAGGGCTACAAGAAACTAATAAACTAATGTTGTGTACTAATTTTATTTCTCAATAGAATAAAAATATGTAAAAAACTGTTCTTTATATCAAAGACGTATCTTTTGAGGGTACCTACTGGGGAAAAGATTTTCAAAATTTACTGTTTAGCCTACTATAGTCTGAGATTAAGATAACCCATTCTTCTCGGTATTAAACACGAATCTTAACTCCACCCCTCGAGATTACAATTTATCGAGATCTCCACTTCCCGGAGGCCCAAAAAAAATTAAATAAGAACATCATACCTTAGTGTAGATATTAGGTGTTAAAACATAATACTTACCTACCGAAATAATGTACCTACGTCTTTTTTGTATTGATTTGGGGAAATTATGAAGATGTACATATTATGTATAATTGTATATGTACATGGGTAGGTACTCATTTCGAAGACATATTTAAAGGCCCCCATTCACGATCGTGCCATCCTTCCAAATGGCTTGCTATCACTCCAAAATGCGCTCGTGAATGTCAAAACCCGCGCATCCCAATTGGCCTGACACACCAAAATAGAATTCCAAACGATCGAAACTCCATAGTGCCGCGACAAACGGCGCATCTTGTCGGTACGACATGTTCGTGAGCATATAATTTATCATATATAATCTAAGTTCGTGAGTGTGAAAACCAGCGGTACATTGCGCCATCTCATTGCGCCGAGCTGTTTGTAAATACAAAATTTTCTCTTTGGTTTTTTTCTTGTTATATATAAACAAACCGATATAACAGTTGTATAAAACTCATCAGAATTATAACTCATTTTAACTTGAAAATTTAAAAAAAAAATTAGGTACATTTTTTAGGAAAAAAATGTACCTAATTAATTTCTATATCGTGTAAACTTTCAATAAATGGCGCTATGAACAAATCTATTGACATCTGTATTACGCATCTAGTGAATATACCACACTCAAATGTATGAAAAAAAATGGTAAAATACATAACATGAGGTCTACAAGAAGGCGGTCTGTGGCAGAAAAACGTCTGCCAGGGCCCACTAGTCTATTATGATATTAAATGGTTCATATTTTTTATTGTTATAATTTCTTATAAGTGTAGGTTCATTTACCAATTAACCTGCTGTAAATATAACTATTATGTATGTCAATGTCACATCGATTTACAGTACTTAAGTAAATCTTTCTACATCTAACGTAAATTTCAGTTCATTGCTAATGTGCATCTATTTATTTATTATTACAACTATAATGGATATTAAATTGATCGACGAGGCATTTATTTATTAATAAAACATTACTAAATTGAATATAAAATTGTTTCAAATACCTATTGGGTATTTCTACGTCTACATATTATAATATGTTAGAGAAATGTTTACGGTCCATGCGCATACGTATGTAGGTATCATCTATTGGTAGGTATAATACCTATTAATAGTCAGTTGTTGGCAAATTTTATTCTTGTTTTGTGAAAACAATGTTTTTTCTTTCGTGTAACCTCCTATTAAAAGTATTTTTTGTGTAAAACATTTACTTGTACACAGTGACGTAAAAACGTAACAGAATGATCTTGCAAGGCACGAGGGGCCGGTTGGAAAAGAAGCCCAAAAAGGAGCTATGCTCCTCAGCAATGGCGGACGTTCCTTGGGTGCACTGTAGCGCTGAACCGGTAAAATAAAACAAAAGCAGGATCTAAATTATGTATCAACAAGCATGGTTTTAAAAAATATCAAATAACTTGTCACGTAAGTACAAGAATGAAGACAAAAATTTCGAGTATCGCGTTAATTAAATAAACGCCTGAAATTATGCAACGGTGCCAGACCCGTGGTGCGTTATTCGAAGTGCACCGCATATTATACTATAACAAATGTATGGAAATTAAGAGAACGTAGGCTCTTGAAATGGTAGATATCTCATACGAATGTTAGACGACTTTGGCGCGCCGCACCGATAAGCTATGTAGTTTGCCGATTCTATGTTAGGCGGCGCGCATTTCGCTGTTGTTTAAATAAGTTTGTTTAATTACAAATTATAGCACATTGGTTATTGTACCTATATTTTTTTCTAAATGGCTGTGTATTATTGGAATTTGTGTATGGATTTTTGCGTTATATTGAAAAATGATCTTTGCTCAATTTACAATCGTGGCAATTTTAGGGAGGCTGACGGCACTTTTTCAATTTTACAATATTTTTATAAAATGGTCTAACCGAGTCTTTTTCAAAATCCGTTAAACTTTTGAAACTAATATGTTCCATTCCCATAACTTCCGTTGAAAGTGAACGTTATTATTCCACATTAAAATAATAAAAACATATTTGAAACACCGTGACACAGACCATATCAACACATTGTCAGAGCTCAGACAATACCAGATTTTGGATTTTAATATGCAAGTGTTCGTAAGTATGAAAGATCAAAGGTTTCCTACAAAAAAAAATATAATTGCTTTGCTCCACCGAACCGTTAAACTTATTAGTTAGCAGCCTCCACTTCTCCTCACTACCAAGTCACTCCACAGAGTATTCAAATTTTGTACTTATGGAAAATTTTCAGCATTTTCATGAAATGATTATAATTCTTCAATGCCATTTTACGAAAGTGATGTGCCTTTTTAGCAAATTGAAAATAAAAATATCAAATTTTAAGTTTCCTGAGCTTGGGGTCACTTTGAAATATTTGACAGTTAAAATATTGAGAACCACTGATCCATCCTTCAAAATCTAACGGAGTCCAAGCGAGTATTAGATACACAAATTTCCAAAATTTAAAAATAATCGAATGAGTATTTTAGTCTATAATCGATAAAATAGAAATAAACACGCCGTACATAGAACACAGGGCACACACACACACACACACGGATACATTGTGATGAAACTTTCAGAATACAATCTCAGCATGATACTAGTTGATAATCTGCAATAAAAAATAACCTTAAAAATAACGAATTTATCTCCTCACTCCCCACTTTATTCCCTCGGGGTAGTTAGGAGTAAAAAAATATTCGAGGCCCATACTTTGTTTTTGCATGTGGACCCAAAATGCCTACCTACGCCACTGGTTGTACAGTACTTAGTATCTAAAAAAATCCTATAAAGAACTATATTTTACTCTCAATAATGGAGATGGAATAATGAAGAGTCGTGATTTTATATTTTTTAAGCATATTATTTGTAAACATCTTATTATTTAATACTTCTTATGATACCAGCGATATTTAATCTTTAGTTTTCAAAACAATAAATTTCTGCTATTTTTAGTCTAAAACCATTAAAATATTTTTTCTTCTTTTTTGATTTGCATATTTACCTAATGTTTTCAAGGCATATTTTTTTACGTGATGGACCTCCATTTTTTACGTTCATTCACTTTTCGAGAGAAATGAAATTTAATTTTATAAACTCGTCGCTGTTTGACTTCCTAACAAAATCTACCATAGTTGATGTGTAGTTTTCGGCGAATTTGGGTTTTTCCCCCTCCACGACGAAAATTCTCTAGATATTTGCCGGAAAGAATACGCAGCAGTTATTTTTTTTAATCTCAACAAAATACAATAAGTACCTAACATAAAAAAAATATTGCTTATTCAGCTCGAACCACGTATAAAATATATACTTAATAAAGTATTTACCTATGTCGATAATTTTTTTTGCTGAGTCACAGTATGGTTCCTTTTGTAAAGAAATATTATTAGTACCAAACATAATAAATAAAAAAAAGTGACCTACTAACCTAATATAACTATTCCAGGAAAAAATATATTATTTTTGTTTTTGTATCACTAATGTGCCTACTCCAAGTATTTTCACAGGACACTTGATATCGATACAAAAGAAAAAACAACCGTTAGTCAAAAGACATTCTTACTCAAACTTTCTTGAAACTTTTAGAAATATACAGCACTAGTTCTTTGTATGCAATCTGTATAACATATACATATGTACAATATATTGCTACCACAAGTGTACAAATATTTCTAGCGATGTTTTTTAAGCTAAGCCCACAAGGCGTGATGTTTTTGGAATAAATATTTCAGGTTGAGTAGTATCTATAGGGCTCGGACACGTTTGTAGAATGGAGGATAACCGGGTCCCAAAGAAAGTATTGGATACCTGTCCTGAAGGAAGAAGAAGCAGAGGGAGACCTAGGATGAGATGGCTGGACGACATCGAGGGCAATATAAGAGCGATCGGACAGACAAATTGGAGGAGACTTGCAGTCGACAGGGCGGGATGGAGGCAGTTTCTTGAGGAGGCCAAGGCTCGCACCGGGCTGTAGCGCCATTGCTGATGATGATGAGTATCTATAGGGTATGTGTACTATATTCAGTTAACTACATAGGAAATTTAAAAAAAAGAAGAAGATTTTTTTTTTCAGAAATATTCCCGGGTGTGCGCTGAACAAATCACCAAGTTTCATTGTAATCAGACGGATGGTAGGTATACGAGCACAAAAAGGACTTGCAAAGATACAAAAATGATATTAATATCTGCAATTTTCACCTATACAAAGGAGATGCGCACTAGTAAACACAACTACTCCCAGGTGTCAGACTTACCTCTTTCATATATAAAGGCATTACAAAATTAATTGTTTTTTGACCTTGTTATCTCTTATACTATATCTACTATAGTAATTTTAGTATTTGTTAGGTTAGGTATACCTACTTCGGAAATGAAACACATAAAGTTTGCACACTTCTGTTTTATTTCATAAAAACCTTATCTACATCTGCATATTGTAATAACTTGATCGATAAGAAATATAATATAAGTTGTGTGAGTTGGTAGGTATAAAGGAAGATATGTGATGACTCATACTAGTAGGTCTCTATATAGATTTTATCACCAGAGAAAAATAAGACCCATCCTAAAATGTTAACTCATAACCTATATAGTATCTTTAAAATTACTTAAAAAATATTTTGTATTAATCTAACTGATATCTCCTTGGATCAATAAAATGAATTTGTCACTGGAATGTATAAAGTGATTTATCTAAAGTAATAAAGCAATCAAAATGTTAGTGTATGTGTGTGTGTATGTGTGTGTGTGTGTGTTTGTCTCACGCCTTCTGAAAAACCAAGAGCATCTAAAAATCTAATTTAAGTGCGAACATGTACCAGTATACCTGATGCAGTGTCACGCTAAAAAGAATGCGATAAAAATGCTGAATTTTAAAAATATTTAAATAATTATTTTTTTCATACAAAATTTTCCAAGTCATATCTGTCAAAAAAGTGTACATTTTGCACGCAAATATCTGTTAGTTTAAAAGTTAGAAGTAGGTATTTACACAAAAAAAATATATTTTGAAGTATAACTTAGCGTTTAAGTGAAAAACATGGTGAATATTTGGTATAATTATAATGTTTAACTTATTTTTAAAGTAAGCCTTTTGTACATAAACGCCGCCATTTTAATATCTTTTCATACAATATTTCATTTTCCCACCGAATGAATATGTTCTTGAAAATAATAAACCTTTGAAATAAATGTAATTATGAAATAATAAAATGAAACACAAGACATTACGGCAAGTTTTAAGACATATATTGTAAAAATGTGTTATTTATTAGTAAAGATATAGGCATAATAAAATTGCATAATTTGTAAATAATATTTGATTTTTCTGACAATTTTCATTTTTAGGGCCCGCTCACATTGGATACGAATTTGGTCGTACGTAAACGTACGATGCTGGTCGTACGAATCGAGTGCGCGCACTGGCTTGCTCACATTGGATACGAATTCGCATCGTACGTATACGTACGATACTGGTCGAGTGCGCGCACTAGATACGGCTTTCTCCGATTTTTGATACGAATTTGATCGTACGTCGACGTACGATGCTGGTCATACAATTTTATGTATTTAAGATTTGGTACACGGATAACAAACAATACACATAAACATAATATCAATCACAACAAAGCTACCGTGCATACAAAACTATCACACAAGGCACAGCACAACCTCTCTGTGGGTTAGACAATTTTTTTTTTTAGATAAAAATGAATATGTCCTTGTTAAACAAGTACATATACATCTTCCTACGTTCCCTAAAATAAGAAAATAAATGCTTGTGCTATAGGTGAATGAAATCGGTTGAGGTAGGATTCGAACTCGCGACCACTGGATTACTAGCCCAGTGCGCTAATCGCTCTGCCATCGACCCATCTAATTTTATTCCCATTTATTTATTTATTCATTTATTTAATATTTCTTCTCGGGCAACTAACAGATACTATGTCAAATATTTATTTAACACGCACCCAATAACAAGTTGCCACATTCTGGAGACTTACGATATTAGTCGTCTCACAGATCCAGACTGAAAACACAATTAAAAACTGTGCCTCCACCGGGAATCGAACCCGGGACCTTTGGATCAGCAGTCAGATACCCAACCAACTGAGCAACGAAGGCCGACAATTGTAATATATATAGACAAAATTATCTTGTTTATAACATTTTATAATAAAATATTCTCTTCACATAGCACAAAACATCACAAAACCTTGGGGTAAGCAAATTATAAAAAACAGGTAACATCACATGAAGAGAAATTTAAAATAACAGTTTACAAAGATAAATATACCAAGTCATATAAAAATATTTAGTTATTTGAATTCGGATCAAATTGCATAACGTAATCAGAAATCTCATAAACATTTGTGTCCAAAAACAAAATTTTCTGTATCCATTTATGTGTAATCAAAATACGAACGGAGCAAAATATCCAAACAAGTTTGGATCGAATTCGTATGTCGGAACTATACGCACGTCAACGTACGACTAACTCGCACCCAGTGTGAGCACTCTCATAGTGCTCAAAGGAACGGGATTATTCGTGCGTTTTCGACGTTTTCGTACGTATTCGGACGACTGAATTTCGTACGTAAACGTATCCAATGTGAGCATGTCCATGAGCGAACTCAGACGTCGTAACAATTCGTGCGTATACGTACGACCACAGTACGACTACGTACGATCACGTACGACCAACTCGCATCCAGTGTGAGCACTCTCATAGTACATCAAGTATCGGGATCGTTCGTGCATTTACGTACGTTTACGCACGAGCAAAATTCGTACGAAAACGCATCCAATGTGAGCGAGGCCTTATGGCATCGAACAAACCAATGTAGGTACCTACATATTCAAAAAATGTATCCGAACCATTCGATATTACTTACGTGTTCGAATCGTTTCCATGGCTACAGAAAGAATGTGATATTCAAATAAAATTTGTTAGGAATCGAATTTATTTAGAAGGTTGTTGTAGGTAGGTACCTACCTAATACTATTTACTTACAAATCAACAATAATATACCTATACTGATTTCCTATAGGAAAATTATTTTATTTATTTATTTATCAACCGTTTGTCCGATTATAATGAAACTTTGGTGAATTGTCGAGCGTATGCCCAGGATGGTTTTTGGATTTAAACTTTTTTCTTATTCTTCTTCTTCTTCGTGTATTTGGTCGTTTTACCTATGAAGGGGGAATATCCTGGGAAAAGAAGGTCCGACTGTCCCTCCATCTCTTCACAGGTCTTCCAGGACGGGTTCTGCATATAAACTTTTTTCTTCTTTTTCTTCAACGTGTACTTGGTCATCTTACCTATGAAGATGAACTATCCTGGGAGATGAAGGTCCAATTTTCCTTCCATCTCTTCGCAGGTTTCTGGATTTAAACTTTTTTCTTCTTCTTCTTCATCGTCTATTTGGTCATTTTACCTTTGAAGGTGGACTAACCTGGGAGAAGAATGTCCAATTTTCCTTCCATCTCTTCGCAGGTATCTGGATTTAAACTTATTTCTTCTTCTTCTTCTTCATCGTGTATTTTTGCTCATTTTACCTATGAAGTTGGAGAATCCTGGGAGAAGAAGGTCCAACTGTCCTTCCATCTCTTCGCAGGTATCTGGGTTTAAACTTTTTTCTTCTTCTTCGTGTATTTAGTCATTTTACCTATTAAGTAGAGCATCCTGGGAAAAGAAGGTTCTTTCATCTCTTCGCGGTTCTTCCAGGATGGTTTCTGGATTTAATCTTTTCTTAACCGACTGATGGGACGGGATGTAATGAAGGGAAGGGAGGCACTAAAGGGCCTGAAGGGACGGGAGGTATAAAACTGCCTGAAGGGACGGAAGGTACTGAAGGGCCTGATGGGAAGGGACGTAATGAGGGATTAAAGGGACGGGAGGTACTGAAGGGCCTGAAGCGGCGGGTCCTGGAGTCTAATTCTTTTTCTTCTTAATTTTATGTAGACCTTTAGGGCAGTTTTTATACAAACTATTTCCTATTGTCTAAATCATCTTCTTCTTCTTTTATGTATACATTTGGGTCATTTTTTTATAAAATTTATTTCCTTTAGTCTAATTATTATTCTTCTTCATTTAAGTACGTAGACTTTTGGGAGAGTTTTAATACAAACTATTTCCAATAGTCTTATTCATTTTCTTTTATGTAGACCTTTTGGTCAGTATTTATACGAACTATTTCCAATAGTCTAAATATTCTTCTTCTTCTTTTTTGTAGACCTTTGGGTGAGCTTTTATACAATCTATTTCCAATAGTCTAATTCTTCTATTAGGTATATGTATTTTTACTTATTTTATGTAGACCATTGGAATAGTTTTTTATACAAACTATTTCTTATAGTCTTATACTTATTTTTCTCTTTTTTATTTAGTCTTTTGGGTTAGTTTTAAGTCTAATAGTCTATTGTGCAGAAATATTATTAACGATATGCACACTTGATGAAAATACATATGAAATGAATGGGATATGGGATGTGACGATATAACCTGCACTAGAATCTTTTCAATACTTTTGTTTAATTAAATTTAAACCATTTATATCATCCTATTTTGAATAATTTTCAACACCTAATATTTAAAGAATGGGGGTTGTGGCCATTACTGAACTCTTCACAACATTTATATTCAAATTAAAAACTATTTACTATAGTTCAAGTCTTCTTCTTCTTCGTTAATGAAGACTTTCAGTCAAATTGAGCAAAAATATAATGCACACTTGATGAAAAAATATAAAAACGAATGGGATGTGACCAATACTAGATCTTTTCAGTACCTACGTTGGTTTAATCAAATTTTAACCACATCCCAACATCGAAAATTACTAAATTTTCAATAGGTACACATTACAATTTGTTTTCGATGATAATATTTAAAAATGGGGGTTGTGGCCAAACCAATCTCTTTACAACGTTGATAAACAGTCATATTTAAAACCATTACGCATAGTCCATGCGAGCAGAAATTGTATAAATATTATACTTCATTCACACTTTATAGCAATATATAAAAAAGAATGGGTTGTGGCCATCACTTGAACATTTTACAATACTTAAACTCAATCAAATTTTAAACCACTTTTTATAGTCTGATATTGCAAAATAATTGGGTGACAATATTATAAAAACGATTGCTTTTTCTTTCACAATTTTACATTCTTGGCCAACGGCGGGACATAAAAGCTAGTATGAAATATAAGTACGTATTACAATATTATGTTTATTCAACTGTCGATTCGTTTATGAGAATTCAATTCTCTTAATGAATCGACATTATTAAGCCAAGATGCGTGTACGAAGGAAAATTTTGTATGGTGTAGTGGACTTTTTGCATGCTAATAACACCAACTAGAGGCATCGCAGCATATATGTTCCCATACATGGATTTACTCAGAATTCGGAGTAGAACATTTTATGTGAGTTTTGTGTGTGTGTGTGTGTGTGTGTGTGTGTGTGTGTGTGTGTGTGTGTGTGTGTGTGTGTCTGTGTGTGTGTGTCCCTTATAACTTATGATCCGCTCAATTTACAGAGCCCAAATTTTCAGAATATATAAACAGTTATAGGCCTACAAAACTTTTATAATTGTGAATTTTTGTTTCAGTCAGTGGTTATCAACTTTTGAATTTTTGCTTTATTTTTCCATATATCTCAGAAACCATAAAAGCTAGAACGCTGAAAATTGGCATAAAGATAGACAAATACAAAATCTCAAAGTTTTTTTTTTAATTCCAGGGTTTCTCAAACATTTTTTATTAAGAAAAATATTTTATTTATGATAAATTTATGAGTTTAACGTTTAACTGCCTATATTTCCATTTTTTTAAAAAATATCGAAAAAAGCCGAAACACCGCAACTAAATAATTTAATTTTATATAAAAAAATTAAACATTGTATTACCACATCTCAAATTTTTTTTAACAATTTTTATAAAAATTGAATTTAGTGACGACATCACTTCATACAATTTGTATGGTAGTCGCCTATACACAATATTTATGTAAGAAGACTTAAGAGGCTGCCATTGCAAACGCTCCCGCGATGTTTAGGTATAAATCTAGTTCTAAATCTTGCTCAGCGCGGCGCTCGTGTCGGCCGCACAGAGTTGAAAAGTTTCCAGCCCATGCCATCGAGTATTTCAACCACGGTGTTTTCACTTCATAGTAAAAATTTGGACATTTTGTGGGTTCGATATCAGATAAAAGGAGCGGTAGCGTCGATTTTTTTTTTTCAAAAAACATGAATCTACCATCTAAATACACTATATCTTTATCAATAAGCTTATGAAAAAATATATAAATACTTAAATAATACTTGTAGTGAATTTAAATACACTTTTATATTATATCTTACTCCAGACTCAAACCAGCATTCTCTCCAAGATGCCGTTACAGATTTCTACTTGTGCGTAAGGCCAAGTTTGCTAGAGGTTAAAAATCTCACTGGAATATTGTGGAACGTATTTTCACAAATAAGATGATATTTACGCCAAACAAAAATAAAACAAAGTCCATTTTATTGCAAAAAAATCTAATAATTCGATTAATAATTCCAGCAATAGGATTACCAGGTACCTACATTTTCTTAATTATTATTATGTTATTCAGATTGTGGCATTATTTAATTGTGTTATTATTTTCCACGTGTAATTATTATTATTTATCGGCTCACAGAGCCAGACTGTGCACACATTTATAAAACTGTGTCTCCACCGGGAATCGAACCCGGGACCTTTGGCTCAGGTGTCAGATATCTCAGGAGACCAACTGGGCCACAAAGGCCGACAATGTTAGTAATAAAATGTTATAATAAATATAATGTTAGTTTTTTCAATTTGCAGGATTCAATAAAGAGCCGACCAGGGAAAATGTTTTCTTTTACCCCCAAAAAAATACGGGAACATTTTTTAACATTTCAAGTAAGTACTTGTATCATTTTTATAATTCTCTTACTTATTTCTATTTTTTTTAATCTTATGATTAGAGGCCGGATTATATCCAACAAGAAATTATTGAGATAATATGCATTATAAATGCTTGAAATATGCAAAAAATCAAATTTAATTAAATACAACAAAATAACGTTATTTTATTAAAAAAAATATATTACATACTAGGAATTATCATTTTTGTTTTTAAAAACGTTAACAATCAAGTAAATAAGGTTATACCTTCTATCACTTAATATATTTGTGTAAATAGAAAACAATATTAGGTCACTGGACAGTATTTGAATTTTGGTGTTATATGTATTTGCAAGAATCTCTTCTGGCAAAATTTAATCTGATTCATTGATAAAGCTATTAATTTGGCATAAAGATTCATAGCCAGGTTTGTTCCTCGCTCCCCAGCGTAGTATATGTGATTAAAGACACAATATTTTATTTTTCAGATTGTTCAGTCACTTCTGAATCTGGTGGTAAATTTGCAGAAACATCTTCCGCTACATGTGAATTTGTAGAGCCTTCATGCTCTACAAACCCAATAGGTATGTTAACAATTATTTCGATAATAGATTCAAGACAATAGTAAAAAGTAGCTCACATCACTCCGATCTTGAAGTCAGGTAATAAAAATGACACAAAAAACTACAGACCAATAAGCATCTTATCCTGCTTCGGTAAAGTTTTTGAATCTCTTGTTTATGAGCATATTTTTCATCAATGGTTTTGTACGTAAGAAATCCACAACCTCAAATCTTTTAGAATACAGTAACTTCATTTGTAACTCATTTAATGTTCGCACTCAGGTCGATGCCAAATACACCGATTTTCGTAAGGCTTTCGACAAAGTGAGTCATTTAATCCTCTTAGCTAAACTTCAGAGCATTGGAATACATGGGAATTTGTTACGCTGGTTAGAATCATATATATCAAATAGAAGTCAACTCGTAATAATGAACGGTTTCAAGTCCCTTCCTGTATCCGTGACCTCCGGGGTACCTCAAGGATCCCACTTGGGACCACTTTTATTCAACATCTTCATTAACGATCTTTCTCATCTTTTAAAATGTAGATTTTTGTTGTATGCAGATGATTTGAAAATTTTTCATGTCATTAAATGCATGTCTGACTGTCTAACATTACAAAAAGACCTCGACACTTTAAATTTGTGGTACATTAAAAACGAAATGGAGCTACACATTGATAAATGTCACGTAATCACATTTACTAGAAATCATAAGAAAATTGAAAATGTATATTCACTCTCTGATAAACCTCTCAAACGTGTAAATGTAATTAAAGATCTTGGAGTGACTTTTGACTCCCAACTCACTTTCCGCCCACACATTGAAAATACTGTTCAAAAATCACTGAAGATGCTAGGGTTCATAACTCGACTCACTGTAAACTTCTCAAATACCCAAAGCTTAAAATATCTTTATCAATCATTAGTAAGAAGTGTTCTGGAATACGGGTCACCTGTATGGTGTCCACATTATAATGTATACACTGAAATGTTAGAATCTGTCCAAAGGAAGTTTGTAAAAATTCTGTCTTATAGAGCCGGTATAGGTCGTTACATGTTAACTTACAATCAGAGATTGATTTTTTTTAATATTTCTAAGCTGAGTACTCGACGAAAAGTGGCGGACGTGGCATGTTTATTTAATATAATAAATAATGTGATGGACACACAGCTGGTCAATGACTTAAAATATAACGTCAATATTAAATCACTAAGAAACCCAATTATTTTTCACATAGGGTTCTGTATATCTAACATATCATTTTATAATCCATTGTATCGCATGTGCCGTATTTACAATAGTCATAGCAACTCCAACATAGTTGATATCTTCTGCAACACAAGAGAGGTATTTAAAAAAAGAATGCTATTGATTCTGAGTGGAGAGGAGAATTTCTGTTGATGTTTTCATCCCTTTTTTTTTGTTATATGCACAATTTTCATTACTTTTCATTGTTTTATATATGCTTCTATATATTTACTTTGTAATTTTTATTGTTGCTTTTTTATGCTTTTATAGGTTTTGTATAATTATGTCTTATTTTTAAAGTTTTTTATTACTGCTTTTATCTTGGATATTTTAATATGTTTGTGTAAATAATTTATGAACTTCGCATGTTGTGTTCACTTCCAATTGGATATTGACATTATGTAAAATTATTATGATATACTTTCTTGTATGCGATTGTCAATGTCTGTAAGTGTCCCAAATAAAATAAAATAAAATAAAATAAATATTGATTTAACATGGCGCATACAAAAATTAAAACATAATAATATTATAAAAATATATATTAATAATAAACATATATATGTTATGTTAAGTATCTGGATGGGTGAATTATTCCCAAGAAATTTCACTGCCGAGAAATTTCAATCAGGACCCAATTGAAAATTTCTTTGGAATGATAAGGAGTCATGGTGTGCGAAATGTTAACCCAACTGTAAGTAATTTTATCGACTCCTTCAAGTCACTTCTGGTGTCCAATTTTCTATCTACTCATTCAGTTGGGGCAAATTGCGAAGATGACAATGTGGATATCCTTGATTCTCGTAAGGACTTTTGTAACAACCAAAGTAGTACTTGAAGAATCTTTTATTGTGAACTGTTACACATATCCTTCTAGTCTTCAAAGGTTTTGTAATCAATTTAATATGAATCATCCAAATCTGTATCGATACATTTCTGGGTATGTTTCCAAAAAAACTTTAAAAAGTTTTGGCAAGTGTTCTGATTGTAAATTGGATTTACAATCAGAAAGAGCTTCAAAGGAAGACCAATTAATTCTATCTAGAGAATGTAAAGCAAATAGTTTAATTTTTCCATCTTTAAAAGTGTATAATTGTTTCTTATTTATCATTAAAATTTGTAAAGAGCATTTGCCAGGTATATGCTATAAATTTAATGTATCTAGACACCTAAAGACAATAGTTTATTCAAAATTAAATTCTTCTTTTTTAAATTGCTTAATACATAGGGATGGGGTATTTGATTTCAATGTTGACTTGATTATTCGTTTGTATGTATACACATGGTGTAAACAAATCAATTTGATTTTAACTGGGAAGAAGAAACTAGAGGCTTGTGTAGTGGATCCAGTGAAAGTAAAAGCTGCAATTTGTTACCAAAAACGTCTAAAAAAAATAACTTGTTTACTTATATTAATTTATCATTTTCTATTGTTTCAGGTGGTGCTCGTGGTTCATCTTGTCTGGATTTGACTTTGGATTGCAGAAGAATTACCATATATACATTACATAATAGTTTTCTTATTAATAATATACCTCCTGTATGCATTTTTGTATTATTATAATGTTGCTTTTTAATTTTTGTATGTATAGTTGATAATGATTTCATTTATCATTGAACGAGGGCTTATTTTTTTAGTAATATTTATCGAGGCCCCTTGTATAAAATCTATGTAGTCTTACTTATTTATTTATTTTGAAGAGAGCACTTTATGTGCGGGAGAGTGGAGAGAAATCACCCTCGTTCAATGTTGAAATGGATACTTTATAGTTTTATTAATAATATACCTACTGTATGCATTTTTGTGTTGTTATAGTGTTGATTTTTAATTTTTGTATGTATAGTTGATAATGATTTCATTTACCATTGAACGAGGGCTTATTTTTTTAGTAATATTTATCGAGGCTCCTTGTATAAAATCTATGTAGTCTTACTTATATATTTATTTTGATGAGAGCACTTTTTGTGCGGGAGAGTGGAGAGAAATCACCCTCGTTCAATGTTGAAATGGATACTGTATAGTTTTATTAATAATATACCTACTGTATGCATTTTTGTATTGTTATAATGTTGCTTTTTAATTTTTGTATGTATAGTTGAAAATGATTTCATTTATCATTGAACGAGGGCTTATTTTTTTAGTAATATTTATCGAGGCCCCTTGTATAAAATCTATGTAGTCTTACTTATTTATTTATTTTGAAGAGAGCACTTTTTGTGCGGGAGAGTGGAGAGAAATCACCCTCGTTCAATGTTGAAATGGATACTTTATAGTTTAATTAATAATATACCTACTGTATGCATTTTTGTGTTGTTATAGTGTTGATTTTTAATTTTTGTATGTATAGTTGATAATGATTTCATTTACCATTGAACGAGGGTTTATTTTTTTAGTAATATTTATCGAGGCCCCTTGTATAAAATCTATGTAGTCTTACTTATATATTTATTTTGATGAGAGCACTTTTTGTGCGGGAGAGTGGAGAGAAATCACCCTCGTTCAATGTTGAAATGGATACTGTATAGTTTTATTAATAATATACCTACTGTATGCATTTTTGTATTGTTATAATGTTGCTTTTTAATTTTTGTATGTATAGTTGATAATGATTTCATTTATCATTGAACGAGGGCTTATTTTTTTAGTAATATTTATCGAGGCCCCTTGTATAAAATCTATGTAGTCTTACTTATTTATTTATTTTGAAGAGAGCACTTTTTGTGCGGGAGAGTGGAGAGAAATCACCCTCGTTCAATGTTGAAATGGATACTTTATAGTTTTATTAATAATATACCTACTGTATGCATTTTTGTGTTGTTATAGTGTTGATTTTTAATTTTTGTATGTATAGTTGATAATGATTTCATTTACCATTGAACGAGGGTTTATTTTTTTAGTAATATTTATCGAGGCCCCTTGTATAAAATCTATGTAGTCATACTTATATATTTATTTTGATGAGAGCACTTTTTGTGCGGGAGAGTGGAGAGAAATCACCCTCGTTCAATGTTGAAATGGATACTGTATAGTTTTATTAATAATATACCTACTGTATGCATTTTTGTATTGTTATAATGTTGCTTTTTAATTTTTGTATGTATAGTTGATAATGATTTCATTTATCATTGAACGAGGGCTTATTTTTTTAGTAATATTTATCGAGCGCTTACAAAAAAATGGCTAATTTCTTCGGGCAGGCTCTATGCTGAGGAGGTTGTCCACCCCATCTGACTTGAACTTTTATTTCCTGTATTTAATTTTTTCTTTGTTTCATTTCTTATATTTAAGCTGACTTGTATTTCATTTATTTTACATTTTTATTTTTTTTTTATTTCTTATAATAATTAATCTCAAACTTTACTTTATAATCTATTGTTATCTTATTTTAACTATTTGAAAGTAACTTTTAACCTCTGTGCACCTTATATATTGTGAATCCTCTATGTATCAATAATTTTTCTAACCGATTTTATAAAAGTGACACCCCCAGAACAGGTTTAGCCTAGTAGGGCGTTACATAATTAACCTAAATAAGGACAAAATGTTTTGTGTATTAACAACAATAAATAAATAAATACTAATCATAAAAATACTATGTATGTAAAAGTTCTTATTGGTAATGAAATTAAACTAGTCACAATATATTTAATATTTTTTGTTTTATATCCAGACATAATTTGTATGAAAAAAAAAATTTATTAAAAATAAATAATTTCAACAATACCTATATCTTTCTTTCCAATGCCCTCACAAAATAAAAAATATCATAAAATTATCAATATTTTGGTAGGTGCATATTACATTGATTTAGAAAAAACTTTCTACCTCAATCTACAGATGGTGTTAAAACTTTGTCTTCATAGTGAGTATGTGAGTTTCCTTTCTATTACAGTATATATATCTTTATTCTATGATTTCAACACGCGACACCAGATAGTGATCAATGCAAGAAATTTTACATTGGTACCTACCTACATTCATACAAACATTTACATAAGGTACTTTTTATGACAATATGCCTTATTCTATTGTGTTATACACTGTCTACCTGTCACTGCATCTTCATCGGTAAATATTTTTACTATGGCATAGTAGGTCATGATTTTTGGAGAAGAAATATAAAATATTATCTTCGCAAGAAGACAATATCATTTTTTTCAATAGCATGCAATAAGAACAATTATATTACTCTTCCTATTTTTCCTTTTGGTACACTTGGGTTCTATTTCTCAAACTAAAACTTATTCATTTTTTTACCTTTCTTGATATAATATTATTTTTAATAAGAGGAAATATGTTCAAAATAAAGAAAATAGTAAATAATATTTTTTTTAAATAAACAATATATAAATAAAAAAAAATATTTCCTAAATAATACAAGCACATTAAATCTATTCCTACATCGTGTACTTACAAACACACATACACAAATATAACAGACAATGGAGACTTATTTAATTTTATTTTTGAAGCATTATTTTAACTAGAAATATAATTTTGTATTTTTCATTGATTTCTTATATGCATCAAACTGACAGTTTGAAAATAACAGTCAAAGGAAATGGGTGGATAATACCAAAGTATACAAATGTTAAAAACAAGAATTAATACATATGAAAACCTAATAATAGTACAATATCAACATTAGTAATTGGGAAGTATTATTCATTTCATAGAAAATAATAATGGATGTAGAACATAAAACAAATTAGAACAGCATTAATTTTATTGTGTATGGCACTCGGTTTTCTCTGCCTACCCCAATAATAGGTACCATGACGGAATGTAATTTATCTATGTATGCATGTGTGTATGTTTGTGAAATCCTATTGTGACTATTATTTAAATTTGAATTTATCATGTATGGCGCTCGGTTTTCTCTGCCTACCCCAATAATAGGTACATAACACTAAGGAATGTTTCTATGTATGTATGTGTGTTTGTTTGTGAAATCCTGTTGTGGCTATTATTTAAATTTTAATTTATTGTGTATGGCACTCGGTTTTCTCTGCCTACCCCAATAATAGGTACCATGACGGAATGTAATTTATCTATGTATGCATGTGTGTATGTTTGTGAAATCCTATTGTGACTATTATTTAAATTTGAATTTATCATGTATGGCGCTCGGTTTTCTCTGCCTACCCCAATAATAAGTACCTACCATGACGGAATGTAATTTATCTATGTATGCATGTGTGTATGTTTGTGAAATCCTATTGTGACTATTATATAAATTTGAATTTATCATGTATGGCGCTCGGTTTTCTCTGCCTACCCCAATAATAGGTACATAACACTAAGGAATGTTTCTATGTATGCATGTGTGTATGTTTGTGAAATCCTATTGTGGCTATTATTTAAATTTTAATTTATCGTGTATTGCGCTCGGTTTTCTCTGCCTACCCCAATAATAGGTACATAACATTATGGAATGTTTCTATGTATGTATGTGTGTGTGTATGTTTGTGAAATCCTATTGTGGCTATTATTTAAATTTTAATTTATTGTGTATGGCACTCGGTTTTCTCTGCCTACCCCAATAATAGGTACCATGACGGAATGTAATTTATCTTCGTATTCATGTGTTTATGTTTATGAAATCCTATTGTGGCTTTTATCTAAATTTGAATTTATCGTGTATGGCGCTCGGTTTTCTCTGCCTACCCAAATAATAGGTACATAGCATGATGGAATGTATATATGTGTGCATGTTTGTATGTTTGTGACATCCTATTGTGGCTATTATGTAAATTTAAATTTATCGTGTATGGCGCTCGGTTTTCTCTGCCTACCCCAATAAAGGTACATAACATGATGGAATATATCTATGTTTATGAAATCCAATTGTGGCTTTTATCTAAATTTGAATTTATCGTGTATGGCGCTCGGTTTTCTCTGCCTATCCCATCAATAGGTACGTAATATTGATGTTATGTATGAACAATATGAAAAAAAAAATATTATTTTGTATTTGAGACCTTCCCGCTTTGAGCGAATGAAGTTCGTTTTTTGATAATTCCAAACGGTCAAACGTGACAAAAATTGACACAGACGACACGTCCGTTCAGTTCGGCCGTCAGCCGAATACTGAATATGGAAATTAAAAACAAAAAAGGGTAATTTTCAATTAATAAATATCATATGAAATTAATTTTTTTTAATTTCTTTTTTCAATGATTTATATAGATAAAGGTTTAATTATTATGTAGTTTTTTTTTATTCAGTTTCAATTCTCAAAATGTGTGTTTTTAGCGCTTTGAAAATCAACTTTTTCTTGCCAAATAATGTTTTTTTTTAAATCAAAAAAATCGATATTAATTTTAACTTTTTGAAAAAAGTTACAAACATACTTTTACGATAAATATACGTTAATATTATTTTTGCTAAAAATAAGACTATATATTTCACAGGTTTTTCAAAATATGTGCGCAAAGACAACACAAATTATTAATGTTTAAAAATAGGTTTTCGAAAAAGGGTTATATATCAATTAAAAAGGTAATTTTAAAAAATGTGAAAAATATTTTATCTCGACAGAGAAATAGTCTTTCGATTGGTACTAAAAAAAAGAACTCTACGATTTTTAATATCCGAGTGTTATGTACCGAAAACTGCGTAAAAATGTGCTTTTTCAAAATTTGCGATGGCAGCTCGTTAATAGTTTGATACTTAAATTTCCGCACGTCCTTACATACTATCATACTGTTTTCATATTCTGTGTAGGAAAAACAGACTGACCTCCATACTATCCTATCCTGACAAACATACCTACATGTTTTATATAGAAAATAAAATATCTTCAAATATTTATTAATTTGTGTTGTTTATAGTTTGGTACGTATTCTTTGATTATGCATACTATCGCCATCGACAGTTGGATCTCATGTGTTACATGCAACTAGTGTAATAAAAGTCTGTTCAATTCAATAATATTATGCCGAATATCTAGAATACTTACTTTCCGTGTCCAAGATTAACAACTTATATTGTGTCCCTCCAGTAATTAGCAGCCATAATAGCATTCTCATTCGCTTGCCACAGATCCAGAATCACAAATAATATAGAAGTGTCTAGAATAAACATTATCTTTAAGACGTCTATGGCCTAGCCTTCTCCAGAACCGTCTCCGCATCTCTCCCTATCGACCGTCAGTCTTCTCTAGTTGGAATCTTAAGACATTGTGGTATAAAATAACATATTTTAAGATTACTACTGAGATAAAAATAATGATTGAAAAACAGCATTCAATTTGATAAATGAGAAATAAAGCTATTTGATAGAAATTATTTTTTTTACAAATTGATATTTTTCATAGTAGGATCACTATCGTGACTTATTTACATAGAAGACCCGATTAGAAGACTCGATCTTCAGTAAAGAGAGACAAAATAACCAACGACTTTGGATTTATTTCAGAAAATGCTGTCAAAATTTATAGTTTTTTTAATTGTGCAGGTACTTAAATTGGTATGTGTCAATGTACTAAATACATAAAAAATAGATAAAATGTCGATATTCAACGCCTATTTGAATTGGTTAATTTTGTACACATATGTAGATATATGTAAGTTTACATGAACTACTTAATATGTACCTAATGTTTGTTCTACTTACATTATAAGTATGTACTTATATTTTTGAATAAATAACGATACATCAATATAAAAAAGGTTTATAAAAAAATCTGAAGCATTCAAATTCGAGGATGTTTAATTATAACTCTGGATAGCTGAATTAGTTATATTATTTTTAACTGATTTAAGTATCTACTTATTGACTTATTTAATGTTTTTGATAGGCATAGAGTTTTAGAAAAAATTGAAAATATTTTTTTGAAGAGGATAGACATTATTGCGTTATTTAAAAGGACCAAATCTCTGAAAAAATATTTTTCATTTTCGTATTAACGAAAATCTAATCCATATTTAATTCAAAAATATTAGCCGTATTGTAGGTACCTATATAAATTGTCTTGAATCAGGTATAATTTTCGCCAAACATCTTTAACGAGCTTCCGGTTGTGCAGAGCGCAAATTTGTGTTCTTTAGCTTCGTTGGTTTATGTGCAAATCGCACCCTTTCTCGGCTAAAAGTTCAAGTTATTTGGCGACCACTATACATACCTACATGAATGTCAGTAATGGTCGATATTTTTAATAATCTCAAAAGAGTAGATAATATACCTCATAAATTAAAAGAAAAATGAAACGCCTCTTCACAGTATGCTGGATATAAAATGTTTATGTAGGTAAAAAATGCGGATTTCAGATTCTCGTGTACAATATTAATGTTAAGTACATGGTACCCGCAATAATTGGTGAGGCGACTGTGTATGATGTAAACTTACAACAGTATGCCATGGAAATGAAACAAGAGAAGCGAGATAGCGGCACCTAGTGGCCACCCTCAACAACTAAGAGGGTGGGGCAGGAATTTTCCTTTTCCGACCAGCGTTTTCCCGCCCATGGCGCCCTACGAAGAAGCCTACTCGCTCTGTGTATCATGCACCGCGCATGCGCGGCACTATTTCCACACTGACAGCCACCTCGCATACCTACACAGTGTGCACACACACACACAAACCCACACTGACACCTCAACGTTCTGTGCTCTGTTCGTCAACACTGCCGATAGCAAATTTCGTCTTCACGTGCTGTAAAGCGGTCGCGTTAGTGATTTCCTGCTACAAGTCGACCGGTCAAATTAACACACGCCCTTTTTAATCGCGAATAAAAAGCAATCGGTGAGTAAATCTGGATATATCATTTTATCTATATCATCCTACATTGTGTTTTCTAATGTGTGCACTTCGTTTTTGGGTTTATTGATGTTCCGTGTAAGCAGAAATCTTTTGTTTTCTAAATCGCCGACTACATACTGAGCAGTGCGCGTGTGTATCGAAGATATCGCGCTAAGCGAGATTGTCCGTTTATATATGTAAATAATAATGCGTAGTAAGTTGTTGATTTTAAAATCGGATTATTGCAAATAGTATTTGGAAATTACTCGATATCATTTATTACTTCGTTGGTATTCTTGAACATTCGGCTGTAGATATATTTTCGGGAAATAATACCGATGTTTATGCTATTTTGTGATCGTTTGAAATATATTTTTAGCACATTTTTTCCAACTAATTTTATTAAGTTATTTACTTTATTTATGTACGAAAATTTATCAGTATTATTTCAACAAGTGATTAGTTAGATTAGGATGAAGACATACATTCCTTTGTGTATAGAAATGGTGACCTAATTGTAGTGTTTCCAACCCACTGAGAACCACCCAATCGTATTGGGGTTGAAGCTAACTAAACCTTTATCTTTTCTATATAATCATGGTACAATAATAGTTAGTTGGTATCTAATGGAAAAATGTCGATCAGACGTCATTTTGTTGGATAAAATAATATATGAAATTGAATTGCTTTTCCAAATTATTCGATAAAATGGTAGAGTAAATTTTTATCTTTAAACAAGTTTGCTGAAAATTTTATGATTATCAATCTCCATTTAAATCGTGCAATTCATTTTGATGGTAATCAAATATTATTTTATTAATATTATTAAAATTATGCTTAGTTGGGCAATTAGCACAGCGCCGTTTTTGCGAAAACTCATCTCAAGGGCCCTGATACCGTACACCTACTATATTTCATCGAATGAATATTATGTCCTTGACTCAGCAAGTCAACAATATTACTTATCAAGCATCTTAGATATTCTTGTACGGATTTTCTTGTACGTTGAAATTAATGAATTCGGTCCCGGAAGGATTTATACCTTGGTCCGCAATATTGGTAGTCCTTTAGTTCTAATCATTTTGACTACTAATTACTATAATATATTTTGTGCTTTAAATAAATAAATAAATAAAGAATAGGTTCCCTATTTTGTACCACTTTCTCAACATTATTACTGTCTATTGCAAATATTTTATCAGTAGGTACATACATACATATCATCAGGCTATATCCCTAGCGTGGTTGGAAGAGAGTACCGAACGCCACATTTTTCTATCTAGACTCCCATCGCTTCATTTAACAATCATGCTCGTCTGTTGCTTAAGCTTCTTACATTTTAATCTTTCAAGATGTCATTCACAGGGTTCGTACCTACCATCCTTTCAAGATGTCATTCACAGGGTTCGTACCTACCATCCTTTCAAGATGTCATTCACAGGGTTCGTACCTACCATCCTTTCAAGATGTCATTCACAGGGTTCGTACCTACCATCCTTTCAAGATGTCATTCACAGGGTTCGTACCTACCATCCTTTTCTTGAACGACCCTGATCTCTTGTTTCATTCAATGGTACCAACACAACTAAGTATCGATTATTTTGAAGATAAGATTAAGTTCAGTACATTTTTTGTTCATCAATATTAAGACTTCCTCAACCGAATAATTTACCTTGTCTTTTTCTTTCCGGAAAAAAACTTTATTGCTTTGACAGTCACAACTAAAGGGGTGCCTGCTGCCAGTGTACCTACATGTTTTTTTTTAATTAGATATTCCATCATTAATACTAATCGAATCAATTTAAAAAAAAATACTTACATAGTTTAAACATTAGGTAATGAAGAAAAATATTGTTTAACTTTTTGATTATGTTCTGTAAGTAGAAAAATAATTAGCATACACCGATTTTTCATATTTTTTTAATATTTCGAATAACACAAAAATATCTGGAAAAATATGTTTTGAGATTCGCAATGCTTTAGGTTAAGTAAAGAAACCTAAAAAACATTTATTTCGCAATGGCGCTGGTTCGAGAATAATTTATTTTTTTAATTTTCTTTACTAAACCTGAAGCATTAATGCATCAAAACATATTTTTCCCTATATTTTTGTGTTCTTTAATTAAAAAAATATATTAATAACAATAAAATAACTTTGTATTAACCACTTTTTATTAGAACCAAGTCTACATGTTTCGAGAACGAAGTTCCCTTCCTAAGGACACTTAGTGAACTAGTTAACAAATCTTAAAATAATAAGTATATGAAAAAGCAGTGAGAGGGGAGGAAAGGAGAAGTAGAGGGGTAAAGAAGGTTAGGGTGACCGTATATAAGCTAACATTATTATTTTTTATTTTTTACAAAGACAGTTTTTTTTATTATATATATTCATAAATTTAACAAATATTAAATTATAAAGGAAATAAGTTTAACAGTGGATTATTAATAAAATTGATTTGGTTGTTTATTATGGGTTTATTTAAATTCACATTTTTCCTTATTTCTAATATTTCTAATTTTGAGGTTTTTAATTCATTATGCCCCGTGTGTAAAATTTTAATACCTTCGTCTCCATCAAAAGAATGTTTTTTTTTTCAATTAAGTGATTCACGAATTCATAATAGTTATCACTATGAAGGCATCTTAAATGTTCCCTAACCCTTATTTCAAAGTTTCTATTTTATTGTTATTAATTAACGATGGAGCCACAAAAGAATAATTTCGCATTTGATAAAATATATATATATATATATATATTGCTCAACATATAGTTTATAAAAAATATAAGAAAAATAACAAAAATCGGTGTATTAATACAGGACATACTCATATTAAATTATTAAGGAATATTTTTCCTCATTAATATCCGAACTAAATATTTTTTTTCAAAATGATCGATTAATAGTAATAATGGAATATCAAATTGATTGAAACATAGGTACGCTGACAGTAGGTACCCTCTTATAAACCTTACCAATGCTCCTTTTCTCAAATTCTTTCATTTTTTTCAATTATTTAAAGACATTTCATCCAACATATTCTCAAATTGTTAAATATGAACAATCAACTTGCATTTTCAATTATATGTGGAATTATGTATGTTGTTTTATTTACTTGAAGCTAAATACCTATATTTTTTAAATTAACATTGTAGCGTAGAATCCGTATTTATTATAATATGGTAGGTAATTAATATTTTATGCAAATGATCAAATCTTGATTACAAGAATGCCATAAAAATTATGTGAGCAAATCAAAAATGTATTTTAATTTGTTAGTATATGTACACATAAGTGGCAGTAAAATGTTTTAAATAAAACAAAAACTAATAAGTATAAACTCGAGATTTGTGTCTCTTAACGTAGAAATATAGAGTTGGTCATAACAATGTATCGTACCTACATGTCATGTTCGACAAATGTAGGTATAATCGTCAGCGTACAATATTTACTCATAAAATTAAATTTATGAACCGAATATTGAATGCAAAGTTTATTATGCGACGTTCACTGTGTACAAATTACAGTGTAGCTTTGTACTGTGGGATATAATTATTTGTTTCCAACCAATCTTTAGTCAACCTCAGTTTTTTTTCTAATATTGATCATCGAAATTGGATTAACGTCATTATGACCTCTGTCAACATTTGCTAGATATTATCCAATTAATAATTGATAGAACAGCGTAATCAAAATTTTACTTGGCTCCGGAAAATGTTAGATAAAAGAAAAAAACTTGTACTAGAACGTACCACCTGTGAACTTCTAAAAACGTCGTGTTCATATTACCCTTGGCACGTGCACCAATATCGTTTTTGTTGGTAAAACTAATAATGTTATATGTACAGTCGCGGGTAGTAGGTACCTAATGTATAATGACATCTCATATCTATGATAGCAGAATTCGAATGTACCTAGTAGAGCCATACCTCTAATGTATCTATAGGTAATATTATGGTACCTATATCTTTACGAGAGAAGTCACGCAACACTCAAACTACGATAGAATGTCATAATGGAAAATGCCATCATATTTAATGACAAATATTGTGAACGTTGATGTACTAAGATATACTTATCGTTTCATTTTTATGAACTCCTCATCAAATAAAGCCGCCAATCGCATAAGTTTTACAATGATATCATAAAACATAATCATTGTTATTGAAACACCATACAAACTACGATACTATATCTTCTGTTATACATACATACTTACATACAAAAGAATACGTGCTAAAACGTATAACAAAATTAGATATATTATATTATTTTGTGATGTAATGTTCTTTACTTTAAAACCCAGCCATGAAGAACAGTCAAGTTCAATGTCAGAGGTCGGGACTTGTTCAAAGAATATTTGAAAGATCGGTTTGATTGGGTCTGTTTTTGTAAGGATATATTATGTCTTTTTTAAGATGTGACACGATGAGAAATAACAAAGGCAACTTTTGATATTTGAAAACTCAATCTTTTTTATTCGTTTTTTTTTGTTTCTGGAGCTGAACCATATTAATTTACCTCTTGGTGAGTTTCAGGTATCTATCTCTATTTATCGTGGGGGGAAAATATTTTTGTATATTAGAAAACAAACCAGGATATTTAAATTGTTTTTAATCTCATCGAATGTTATTCCTTTTCATATTTTGCTACTGTTCAGTCCTCCATTTGTTATTTCCCTAACAAACGTATCTCTCATACCTATTGTATTGTATTTTTACTTATCATCACTTTTTTGATAAAATATATTCCTGTTACACTTACCAATATTATGTGATATGTAAAGATAACCATCAACTTTAATCTCATCGTCTACACAGTGATTTTTTTTTTGTTTTTTCTGAAATTGGAATAACGTGACGCGTGAAATTGGTTCAATTGATGTGTAATATTTACCATTGGATTATGTCGTTTTACTTTATTGGATATACACGATGTTTTTTTCTTTCTTTATATTAAATTAGTAAAACCCGGCAGACGTTGTCCTGCCTGTAAATATATAAAAAATGGTTGATTGGTATGTATCCTTTTTTTTATTTAACATTCTTATCTAGATTCGCTAATTATACCATTCCGTATTTTTTCCCTTCCATCCATACAGTCCCTTCCGTCTCTATTCATTCATTCATTTATAATTTTATTTAATTATTCAAACTAATATTCTTGTAAATATTTTCAATAGGAACTTTTTTATCAATTTTTTTGTGAAATATCTAATAAATAAATTATAATACACAAACCTTCTACTGAATGAGCTGAAAAAAATCCCAAAGTTTCATCGCAATCGGATGGTTGGTTTAGGAGTTCATCGCGAACATACAAACAAATATACGTACATCCATTTTTATATATATAGATTTGACGTTTATCGAATAAAATGTTTTTCAATCTTTTCATAAAACGAATATATAATTTTATTTTCGTGTAAGCAGATAATCCCTACATATTTGTTTCCAAATATAGGATTACCTCAATTTCGTTCTGTTTTAAGAATACACATATTCGTTTTTCGAAAAATTTACCTTCTTTCTTTAGGTTGCTATTTATCCGTATGTTTTCATTTCTTTTTCTGTCTTTCTTCTAACAAGTAATCCAATTTTCGATTTGCTCAAGAGAATTTTACTCTCTTAACATACCTATCGACAAAGTATCAAGCCAAGATACGCGAGATTTGTATGCAGGGTCTATATTTTTCACAGTTTTTCCAACTTTGAAGTAAAAAAACACCAACTTAGAGGCTTCTCAGCATATATGTATACGGATTTACTCAGAATTCGGAGTAAAAAATATAGTATGTCTGTTTGTCACCCCCCCTTATAAATTTTGATCCGCTCAATTTACAGAGCCCAAATTTTCAAAACATATATATAGTTTTTATTTTAATTAATTTTTGGCGTTCCACCCGATATATATAATAGTTTTAGGCCTTCAAAACTTTTATACTCAGAATTTTTAATTTTTGTTACAATCAGGGATTATCAACTTTCGAATTTTTATTTTATTTTCCATATATCTCAAAAACCATATAAGTTGGTATAAATATAGATCAATACAAAACCTACAATTTGTATTTTTTAAATCCAGAGTTTCACAAACATTTTTTGTTAAGAAAAACATTGTTTTATGATCAATAATATATGTTTTGACTGCCAATATTTCCAAAGTTTTTAAAAATATCGAAAAAAGTCGAAACACCCCAACTAGATATTTTAATTTACTATAAAAAATATTAACATTGTAGTAGTAAATCTAAAACTTTAACATTTTTTATAAAAATAGAATTTAGTGACGACATTGTTTCAAACAATTTGTATGGGAGTAAACACTATGCAATATCTCACTCAATAGTTTGATACCTACTTAATCTACAAACATACATCATGCTGTTTTCATATTCTGGGTAGGAAAACAGACTGACCGCCATACTTTCCTATCCTGACATGTATACCTACATGTTTTATATAGAAGACAAAATATCTTAAAATATTTATTAATTTGTGTTTAAGTGTTTATAGTTTGGTACGTATTCTTCAATTATGCATACCTACTATCGACATCGATAATGTGTTACATGCTACTAGTAATAATTACTTCAGTTGTGAATATAGTTCAGTTTAGTAGACAATTTTCATTGTGCTATTATTTGAAGTAATAATTCACTTTAGTTATGTATAAATGATGGTTTTTTTAATGGATGTCAAACATGTAATTTGAGCATGACATACTTGACAAATGGATAATTATTATAATTGTTTTGTATTGATGTAGACACCTACTTAATTAAATATATAAAAGTTAGATCCGATGTCACATAACACATAGGTACTACATTACCCATCAAACATATTTATATATAGGTATACTATGAATTTATTAGCGTTAAAAATTACAAAGTATTTTAATAACACATTCGTGTGTTTTGTTTATGAGTCAGATACATCTTAACAAAAACGCAGAATTAGATGGCAATTTGAAGGCATTCAAGAGCCTCTCTGGATACCTCCTGTTAGAGTTTCCATACAGAACCATTTTTTAAGACATTCATGTTTATTTTCAAACTGTGTTGAAAATAAATGCCCTATAACACTGCCATCTGTTTAGTATGTTACTAACAACACATTCTTAGTACATGGTTTGTGTCTTGAAAATACTGAATGAAATTGAGCCTCTATCGAGATGATAATGATACGCCTGATTCCAAACAACTCTTGCTTCTCTGGGCTGGAAACACTGGTTAATCGGAAGAAATTGCCATTTGGCATTAAATTCGCCTCTGGCGCAGGGTGCATGGAAGTGTCTTTTTAGATCCAGGTGTTTCTTCTAATATGATAAGTACCTACCTATATACTTATAACATTATTAATCATATGGTATGGTACTTGGACTATACCGCCGTGGTTAGTTTATTTTCTGATAAATTTTTATAACCTTTTAATTGACTTTCTTTGAATATAAGACACACTAACTATGAACACAATTTCATAATCTCTCAATTGACTTTCTTTGCATTGGTAGGACACATTAACTATAAACACAATATCATAATCTCTCAATTGACTATTTTGTATTGGTAGGACACTCTAACTATAAACACAATGTCATAATCTCTTAATTGACTTTCTTTGCATTGGTAGGACACATTAACTATAAACATAATGTCTCAATTTTTCAATTGACTTTCTTAGCATTGTTAGGACACACTAACTATAAACATAATGTCTTAATCTTTCTATTGACTTTCTTTGCTTTGGTAGGACACAATAAATATAAACATAATGTCTTAATCTTTCAATTGACTTTCTTTGCATAGGTAGGACAGACTAACTATAAACACAATGTCATAATCTCTCAATTATTGACTTTCTTTGTAGGACACACTAACCATAAATATAATGTCATAATCTTTCACATAATCTCTCAATTGACTTTCTTTGCATAGGTAGGACAGACTAACTATAAACACAATGCCATAATCTTTCAATTGACTTTCTTTACATTGGTAATGGATATTGTTATCTGCAATGCAATGTGAGTATTTTTTTTATTTTTGGGTCACATTTGTGAAAGCACACCTCATTATTGTTATGAATAAAGCCAATATCAAAACCAGGGTAGTATTGGTCGTACATTCACAGGTGGTATTGTTCTTGATTTTTTTTAATTGAGTTTCTTTTACTATTTATACTAACTATTTCTTGCTTTAAAAAAACACTGACTTTTTTCTGGAACTGGAGTGAATAATTCTGTCGAATATCGTGTTTTTTTTTATTTATTTATCTTTTGTACATAATATAAACAAATAAATTGCACACTGGCGGTCTTATAGCCATGACGAAATTTCTTCCAACCAACCAGATTACAAATTATGACAACATTGTGAATGTACATCAACAAAATAATGAATGAAAAAAAAAGAAAGAAAATATGTATTACACCAAGGAAACAATTAAAACAAAAAAAATGAAAATAATTCATAGCAAAAAAAGGATAGGTAGAGGAAATCGGGATCAGGTGTAAATATTCCATTTTTATTTTTTTCTTTAATGTATAAAAATATATTGAAAATGTTAGACGACGCAATATCCGGATTTGTTTTTCGAACGATGAATCTGAGAAATTCTGTATTATGGATAGTGTCGTGATAGAGTCGTACGTTCAGCAGAATGGAAGTCCATGATTGGATAAATAAGTGAATTTGTTTTTGATGTACTGTGACAGGTTTTGATTAGATAGAATATTGTAATGTGGTTACAGAATGTGTAAGGAGTATATTGCGCCGCTGGCGCATCTTGGGCCAACAGAGAAGATTGCGATAAGATGATATGTGATCATTTTTTTTCAACTCAAAGATGAATCTGATACATATATTCTGAAGACGTTCAAGTTTAATGAGATGCACTACATTAGCATACATCGGCATAATCAAGCAACGGAAGAAGTGATTGTGCTAGAGTTATTTTAAAACGGAATGGAAGGACATTTTTGAGATATTTTTTTAAATAATTCATTCCTAGTATATTTACATGATTGAATTTATCTAAAGACTGCTATCGTCTATAATAGAAATCACTAAATAGGTATCAAATATATTTTTATATAGATTATTTTCTTATCCTTGCAGCTGATTTTGTTATCAGAACGATGGTGTGAAAGAATTTGGACAAAAAATACACAACTTAAATTTTATCAGACTTATATTTTTGAAGTAAATCGATGTTCCAAAGTAACCTTGCTTATTCATGTTATGGTCTATAATTGTACCTAATATAGTAGTTGAAGTAATTGTTATTCATTGTGAAACTCCTGAGGCAATATTTATTCAAGTCTATTTTTTTACACCTGATACAAGTTTTTTTTTAAATCAATGTGACATACATTTAACCGTGTCATGCATATTTTCATATTGATATTCATTTTCTTGTACTATTTTAGATGTATCATAAACAAATTGTCTACGTAAAATGTAAAACTAACTGTATTAAACAAGTAAGCAAAGTTTTGAAAACCTTATATCAAAAATAATGTTTCGAAGTTTGTTGTTTATACTAAAGAATTAATTACATAGCAAGTCCGTGTGAATAGTGAGTACAAAGCCTATTCACATCGTCTGAAATATTTTTTTAGTTAAAATTAATAATATCTATCTAAACCAATATCATTTTAAGACTAGTGATTAATTATTTTCAATATTATTGTAATGGTATATTAAATTAATTTGTAAGTGAGATGTTTTACACTCGACGATAGACGTGTCTGAGAAAATCATTAACGCGTAGGTACTATTTTATTTATAAATCGAAAACGTGCAATTAATGTATAAGATCTAATAATACTCAAATCATCCATTAGGTTAGAATTTTCCACTTGCCTTTCGTATGAGTACTCGGTAAATTATGTATCTTTATAACATATAAGATATTTTCTGATAGCTTATTAATGATTTTGTTTTCTGCTGTGAATGCTATTTTTAATAACCTAATGCTTATTTTTATTCACTCTGACAACATTATCATATTATATACTTAATATGATTTGTTTATTTTTGTTTTATTACACAAAATACTACCAAAAAAGATTTTACTTATAAATTAAGGAGTTTTTCTCAGAATATTCCATAAATCCCACTCGTAAGATGGGGAAGTTATTTCGCTTAGTATCATTTTCATAATATGATGTTGAAAATAGGATACGTTCTGTGATTTAATGAATTGACCGAAATTGGGCATGGTTTTTGACTAAATTTTGTATTAGTCTTGAGGTCTTGCAAAATTATACCTTTATATTACTTTTGACTATAATATAAGTAAGTACTATCATCTGCCGCCGACTATTTGTAAGTTGATGTTTATTTGCAATATACTTAGATTGAAAGTTTTACCTAATTTTAAAGTTATTTTTGAGATTTTGAGGATGATTCTTAAGATTTTAAGAGCATAAACATGACTTTGTTAACTTCATTGGTAGTTTTAAAAACGGATATCATTTTTTTTATCTAAATGCATAGATTATTTATTAATTCAAAAAAGTAATCGAAAATATTATCCTTTTTGTAATTAATATTGTCGACCGCTCATTTTTTCTTATAACTTGTCTTCCGCAATAAAGTGATATTACAGACTTGTTCATTTTATTATCGAAGCCGTTAAGAGAGATTGACCGTAGTCAGGGATCCCAAAGGAAATTAATATCGAGTGCTGTGTCCACTACAACAGTACACGAATGATTCACACTGGAATGAAAATATGTTTTAATTGTTTGTATGTGTTCAATTAGTTTATATAAATGTATTTGCCTGTGGGCCCTATTTATATGCGTAATACAGCCTCTTGTAATTTTTCAAAAGAGGTTTGAATAACTTCATTATATGATCGAACATAGGATCTACACAGAAGAAAATTTGTATTTATTAAAATAATACTAAAATATTCAAATAATTTCTCAGTTATGAGCAGTTTTCAGTTTCATTTGTGCCATGATTTAAAACAATTTGAATCAGGTTTCTAGCAATTCAATATTTTGACAATTGAAAAACCTACATTATATTATGTATGTATTGCGATACTGATATGTAATATTTTATTTATATTATGTAGCGTTTCATTTACTTTAATAATAAACTGCTTGTTATATCGATGTCCCATAAAAAAACTGTATAGTTAATAATATATAATACAAAAGTATAACTATAGGGACTCGTAGTAATATAAAATGTCACGCGAACGTGATGATTAAACAATGTCTTATTGTATGTAATTCTAAAATATCGAGTGCTTCTCTCAACTATTTTTTGTTTTTATTTATAATATATGCTTACAATCAAATCATCTCCCTAATGGATTAGGCAAAGAGAAGCGTACGCCAAATAGATTTGTATTTACTCTTTGACTCGTTCATTATCTTAGACATAAGTACCTACTCAATAATATAATTGTTAAAAAATATTCATTTTTGAAACTGTGGTTAAAAACCTTTGTATGATAAAACTACCGCTTATTTATCAATCGTATATAGAATAACAGGCAATGTGTGAAAATATCACTGGGTTCTTAATAGAGTCTAAAGTCGAAACAGTATAAAAACTAATTGTCCAACAAAAAAGTTATTGATGAAATGACGTATTGAAGTCGTATGATTGAGTATATTGGAATTAAATGCTATCAATAGAAAGTGTGGTTTGATATATGTATGTATAAATTTATTATTGTTTAACTACCAAAAATAAGATTCGTTTATTATTATTTAACGTCTATATGAAGACAGAAATCAGAGCCGTTTAAAGTTGCAATATTAATTTTTTTTTTAATTTTATTTAGTTTCTGATTTGTTAATATTTTTGCCGTCTGTTTTTGTGTCGATTTCTTAAAACGACGTGAATATTAAAACTTGGGAAGATCATTTTAGAACCCATCGGTCATGTAAATTTGTGGTCCTGAAAAGGTGCAGATCTTAATTATTTTACAAACGATAATTTTAGATTCTATAAATTAATGCGTTAAGTGAAAACTTCGGACTCCTTTTTAAGCAAAATGGCGCACACGGAGGAGTTAGAGATTTGGCATAGTTAAATTTTATTTAGAGGATGAGTACAAAAAGCTAATATTTATTTATTTATTTATTTAATATTGCTTCTCGGGCAACTAACAGGTATTAATATTTATTTAACACGCACCCAATAACAAATTGCCACATCTGGAGACTAACGATATTAATCGTCTCACAGATCCAGACTGAAAACACAATTAAAAACTATGTCTCCACCGGGAATCGAACCCAGGAACCTTGAATCAGCAGTCAGATGACGTAACCAACTGAGCCACGAAGGCCGACAAATACAAAATATCTATTATAAATTCATTAATTTACATCATATAACATTTCACGTCAAACCATTGAATGTTTTTCTTAGAACGTGAAAGAGAAGAGAAGCCTAACTTTAATAATATACCCGCGTAGTAAAAGCTACTACTGTGACCAAAATATTCAAAAAACCGAGGTAGTCACATTGCAGTTACCATACTTACGTATCCCCTCACTTTCATGGTCGTTGTTTACGCTTAAACTGTCAATATGGTATCTACGAAGCAGTTGTTTATATTCAAATTTCAGAAAATGTTGAAGAAAAATACATATCTGAATGCCTACTGTGAAACAATATGATTCGTATGGGTGGTGGCAGAGCGGTTAGCGCGCTGGGATAGCAATCCAATGGTCGTGAGTTCGAATCCTGCCTCGACCGATTTCTTTCACCTATCACAATGCTTAATTTAGGGAACGTATAAGGATGTATAATTGTATAATATACATCTATACTTGTAACAAGTACATATTATGTACTCCTTGTTACAAAGACATATACATTTTTTTTATTAAAATAAATAATTAGTACTTAAAAAATTACACTTTGCAATATGTGAAAAGAAAACTTTTGTACCCCTTGATGAATATATTGTGATAAAAAAAAAAAAAAATGAATTACCTACGGGCGAATTTTGACAACTGCGCGATCACTATAGTATTCATAATATTCTTAAACTGCATACGATCATTTTTTAACACTTCCTTGCACCCTGCGCAAGTGACGAGTTTATTGTCTTATGGTAATATCTTCCAACTAGCCAGTGTTTCCAGCCCAGCAGGCCAAGTCAGTAAAAAAGTCGAGATCTGACAACGTATCGCCGCTCTTCTCGTCATGTTTACGCCCGTGACGACAATTCGTAGTCACTAAGCGCTGTCGAGTTCGTAAATGCACTTATTAGTATTTGTCGCCGTTAGGCTGGCTTGCGGTACATTTTTGAATTATCATTTATGGCAATACCATTATAATTCTATGGGCAATACACAATATTTTCCCCATGATTTGAATAAATGTCAAATTTGTTTACATAAATTTGTTAAATAAATATAATATGGTCATATTTTAAGCACGAAAGCAAGTTATAATTCGATTAAATTAAGTTTTTTTTTGTTTATTGAAAGTTTTGAGAGTAATTTTAAAAATTATTTTTAAATATATTTCGATCAATTTATCAAGTGTGATGACAGCATCGTGTTATATTTTTACTAAAAACTACGCCGAATTTTCTTTTGTTAAGTGTTAAAATACATAAGTGATAAAATAGCTTACAAGAATACTTTCTCAAAATCAAAAATTATTTCAAATCTATACCTACGGAGAACATTTACGGACGCATATTTTCCAATAAATATGTAACCATATAAAACTTTTGTTACGCGGTAATTAACAATAAAAGAATTACGCGGAATATTTAAGGGGTTTGAAGAATCTCTTAAACGGCGTTGTTTAACCCGTTTACATAATTATTTTCAAAATAAATATGAAATTCGGCATTGTTTGCGTAAAAAATGACATTCAATTCAAAATGGCGGCGTTAGATCTTGTCACTCGACTCGATGTCGACCCAATATCGCCGTCAAATAAGTGGGCGAAAACGATTCGACGCGTTATCTGCTTAGTGACTACCAAAACTGTCAAAATATCGATTAGTCGATATTTTGACAGTTAATCTCGACATTTATCGGTCGAGATCTACTTACAGACTTAGCCTGCAGAGAAACAATATTTGCGTGTGAAATAAATTTCTCCTCTGCTGGGAATCGAACCCAGGACGCCCGCACAGAAACCGAACGGCTTATCAACTGTGCCACAACTGTTACTATTAAAAACTTTCTCAAATAAGCGAATGAATTCCGGGTGAATATAGTGGAAGTTGTGAATTAAGAACCAGTTATCAAGACTACCTACAAACCTTCCACCATAATAGGCGTGATGACAGTAAGAAAAAATCATTGAAATTATGATTTTATAAAATAAAATATGTTATAAAGATTTGAAAAAATATATTTATTTTCATTTTAAAAGAGCGAATAATATTAATATTATTAAAATAAAAATACAAAATATGTTTGTCCGCCATTTTATGTGAAACACCAATCAGAGCGCATGACGTCACCATATTGTTACTGTCAATTGTGTTTGTTACTGTCAACTGTAGTGTTGTTCGAAATGGCTATTTTTTTCATAACAAGCTATATGGAATATGCTGCTTATTTTTAACATGCTATTTTTATTTATTGATTTATTTGGTTTATTTGGGACGATAAACCAAATAATATCGCTATCCGCTCTATTGAATCGTTGACGCATCTGTTATAACACGCACCGAGTATTGTAACGTGGTGGAGAATATTTAACGTTTCAGAAATAAATAACTTGGTGGCTTTCATTGCTTGATTATAAAATAAAATGATGTTATTATATTGTTTGTGGGAGTTGTACAGTGTTACATGAGGTTGAAATGGAAATACACAATGTATTATGATGAATATAATATACATATGGGATAATTGTTATGATTCATATACATATTATGATTAATATATTAAAAAAAAAATAGAATGTTATGTAATAGGTGTGATGACTGTAAGAAAAAATCATTGAAATTATGATTTTAAAAAATAAAATAGGTTATAAAGATTTAAAAAATGTACTTATTTTCATTTTAAAGGAGTGAATAATAATATTATAAATATAAAAATACAAAATGTGTTAGTCTGCCATTTTATGAGAAAAAACAATCAGAGCGCACGACGTCATAGTATGGTCGCGTCAATTCTTCTGATAGTCTTCAATACAATATACGCATTAATTGTCGGTCTGGACAATGTTTATTTTGGTGTTTTTGATATATTAATATTTTAATTAGGTACTTAAAACTAAAACAAAACAATAAAATAGCAATGGAACAAGGATTCATCAAAGCAAATAGTTTCAATTTACCTAGATACTCGCCTACCTATCGGGGGATACTATGGGCCGGTATTACAGTGTCAGTTTAAGAGCTAAACTCAAGTTTCACAAAAATATAGCGTATTACAGTGTCCGTTTAGGCCTAATCTTCCCTCAAATATGTCACTAAAACGACAAATATTTAACTCAACGTTTCTGGCAGATTAAGTACTTAACTGTGAGTCAATTGTCATTTGCTAGGCAACTCGTGTAGTTTCAGTTTCTATCACTAGAGGCGTTAAGCAACGTGTGTAGTTTCAGTGTTGTATCACTAAAGGCGTTAGTTGTATCGACGGTGGCGCCACACAACAAAACAAACTGACAGCCGTATTGAACATGGGCATTTAAAAGCATTATTTTGGTGAAAAAAATTAAATTTACCATGTTGGATAATAAAACAATGGTATTTAAAGTCGTAGCGTCCCGTTTTGTATTTCGTATTATTTGAGGTTATTTAAATTTGACAGATAATAACCACAGAAAAAGTGAAATATGTCTATAATTGAAGATTTAGTAACTGACATGTTATATTGCACTGTAATACGGAAATGGATTCAATCTCCCCTTAACATTAATCTTGAGTTTAACAAACTCAATGAGTTGAGGGCCGACTGTAATATCGGGCCTAAGTTTATTGTATTTTGTATGTAACTTAGTTCTTATTGAATAAATAAATAAATAATGAACGCTCGCAACGTATGGTAAACTAATTTAGTTTTAGTATTCTACAATTTTGTCACGCGATGGTGAGCTGACGAACGTTCGACATGTTATGATGCTGATCACTGCCAAACTAAACTAGCAAGCTATATTTTTTTCATGCAATGAAGTGATTCGCGAAACGACGGCAATTACGCGAAGCATGCGTTTTAAAACATCGTTACAATTTTAGCAGCATACGAATTATTACATAGCGCTCGTTATTTGTATTGTGTTAATAACAAGCTATATTTATCTGCTATCGTTATTTTTAGCAATAGCAGCCATAGTAGTTATTTTTCTGCCTGTCTTAACTACTCTTAACTAGAATGGAACTTTTGATGGTCGGATATTTCTTTGCGTCGAACAAAGACTTTTGTTCATCAGAATTTCGAAACGTAAAAACTTAATAATAAGTACATATAAGTACTTTATTTATCTGTAATTTAAATACAACTTACATCTCGAAAATCGATAAAATATGCTCCTTCTTCTCTCTACATTATGTGTTCATAAGCTAAAAACATACGCGGGAAACGTATGATGGCCTATTTTGACGTTTGGACATTAATGAATTTCTTTATATGCTTATTGCCTAAATAATGGTAAATATTATATTATTGAGAGCTAAAAGTGGGGGAACAAATACTGTACTTCATTGTAAACGCGTACTTAATAAAATACACTTATGTCTCGCCGTGCGAAATTTAATCACTTATTTCTCTTATTTTCGCGTGGGACGAAAACATATACCTCAGTAGGTTTTTTTTTCGTCTTGTTTGTACATTTAGGGACCGCACAACACTTATGCGCTTTTGAATTGATTATAAATACACAAATCGTCCTAGAATACATATATTACATATAGTAGTGATATGCAGTTTACAATATCGTGACGTCACCGTCAGGGTCGGCAGCCGCCATGATACTACAAGCGTTTTTTGGCGTAAATGTCAAATTTGATTTTAAAATGGCGATTTTTGCTACTAAACCTTTATTTTATGTAGAAATGTATATATATTTGAAAACAGTGAATGCGTAAAAACATCGTGAGATAGTTTTTCAAAATTAGTCATCATGCCTATTCTTGGTAACTTAAATGAAAAATGGAATTAGGTAAACCCTTCACCACTCCATTTTTTTCACTTCAATATGAGTTTGACATTACATGATTTCATGCAGAAAAAACATTTGGAACATCCGAAATGTCAAACTATAAGTATGATAAAAATAAGCAATATTATGTTTACGTCCTTGTGATCTTGAATGAGAGATGCTTTTGGGATTCAAATGCTGTTTTTCACCACTATCATTACTGAGATAGTTACATACCTATTATATGTTGAGTCCTTTAATGTAGAAATAGGGCAGAAATTTTCCTTTGTAAAAATGAAAACTGAAAATGAATTAAATGTAATGATACTATTAACGAAGCTGGGACAGAGCCATTATTTATTCCTGATTTTCAAATGAGGATTTCAAATTTTATTTGTGATATTTTTTTACTTTGTCGTGATATATCCTGTATCCTTTTTTATATTTTCATTTTAATAAATTTACTTTACTCTGAATACATACCTATACCCACTTTTCTGTACATTTTTTATTACTTATAATTTTTTTTTCCTTTGCAAGAATAACTAACACCGAATAACTTATTTAATTTACTAATATCGTGTGCAATGAAATGCGGCTCTGACAAAGAAAAGAGTTATTTCTTTTGAATAATAGTGTTTCTACAACATTGACATTCAGCCGTCCTTGTAATCACATAATGCAACCAAGATGGTTCATATTTCAAGACATTATTGAATACTGGTCGTTGTGGCGTTCATTATACCTTTTGTTTTTACTTTGTTAATTACAAAGTAAGAAGCATGTTGTCAACTACTGGTTTCTGGTATTGTAAAGAATTCAGAAAAAACGTCTTTTGAAGTAAATTTTTGTCAGTCAATTTTAAATTCAGGTATTTAGTTTGTCGACGGACAATTCTCGATGAAATTCATGATGATTAAATAAAAAAATCTTACTTTTAGTTTAACTGTTTATTTACAAAAGATACTAACTGGTATCAGTCTATCAAAGACCACCACCAGAGCGATTAATTTTTAGTAGTTATCGTTCAGAGGTCAAAATTCGACTGTAATTCATAATTAAAAACGAATGGATTGTGGCCGACGCAAAAATCGTTACTACCAAGCCACTCCACAAATAATTCAAATTTTGTTTGGAAAATATTCACAATTTTCATGAAATGAGTTTGAAAAATTGGTTTGGTTTAAATATTTTATTATGAAAACTTGATAATTTCCAATGCCATTTTATGAAAGTGATGTGCCATTTACCTATTTGAAAATAAAAATAACAAATTTCAAGATTTTCGAGCATGGGGTCACTTTGAAATATTTGACGGCCAAAAAAATGGTATTTACGTATCCTCTAAAATCTAATATAGTCTAAAAGAATATTTCGTATACAAATTTGCAAAATTTGAAAAGAAACGAATGAGTACTTTAGTCAATAATTGATTAAGTAGAATAAATACGCCCTACGTAGCATAGCAAGCACACACACAGATACATTGTGATGAAACTTTCAGAAAACAAATTCATCGGGATACTCGTTAATAATCTGCAATAAAAAATAGCCTTAAAAATTACCTACGTATTCATAACTCCCCATCATTATTTATTTATTTATAAACGGCATAAATGCATTTTACATACATAGATAAAAACATATATTGATGATGAAAATATATAGAATAAGAAAAAAAAACAATTATGTACACTTAAACCTAAACAGTAATACAACAAATTAAAAAAACAACATTCTATGTAAGCAAACATAAAAAAAATATATGCATATGGACCAAAATATATAAACCAAAACAGTAAATTCCAAAATATAAATAAAAAAATACACGTAAGCAAACATAAAAAAATGAAGTACATAATATATGGACTCAAAATCAACAAAAACATTAAATAAAAGTATTATAAACAGAAAAATAGCAGTTTCATGTAAATTATAAATAAACAAAAAAGATATACAAAAAAACAAAAATTTTACAATCGAAAATATACAAATCCGTACTGAAAATAACACAAGTTTATATTTGTATTTGGACAGCATAAAAATGTAGTGTCCGACTGAAGGTCAGATTTTGGCCGAAGCCGAAGCCGATTGTTCGGCCAGAGCCGTAACCTTCGGCCGAAGCCGAAGCAGAAGGTTTGATTTTACTAAAAAAATCGATTAAAATAATAAATAATCTGCTTCAATTAAAATAATAAATAATAATAGTGTCGCGTGCCGACTGTTAAATAATAAATAATAACAGTCGGCACGCGACACTGGGCCGGCCGAATCTTTACACCCGCTACACATGTCATGTTCGCGCATGTTTTTACAAGTTTTAACTGTTTTAGCGGCTGACAAAAAGCTTCGGCTTCAGCCGAAAATTCGGGTTATTTTTGGCCGAAGGTGGCCGAAGCCGAAGCTTCGGTCGGACACTATAAAAATGTCACCCAAATGAGAATAAGCATTTCCAATATTATGGAGTCTACTGATTAGCGAGTGATATTCTATCTGTGTACGTGCATTGTTGTAATAAAATGGTGCTGTCTGTCTGGTGGATCGTCGTGGTATATTAGAATTAATCAATTATTAATAATTGATTAATTATAATATATTAATCTTAGGTCAGTGAGGGGTAAAAACGTGTATTGATCAAGAGGTGCAAAGTTTTCTGTTATCATATTGCATATTGTAATTGTTTATATTGTTTAGCACTTGATTATGTATTTTTTAACATGTTCTGCATTTGAACTTATCTTTATTTGTTATATAAAACAACTGACTGCATTTGATATTACATATTTGACATTGGCATTAGGCTGCCTGTCCATTGATGCGGAGCGAGGCGGCGGAGCGGAGAAACGGAGAAATATTAACCAATAGGATTGCATAAAATCGCGGCGATTTTATGCAATCCTATTGGTTAATATCTAACGATCAATACGGCTTTAGAGGGGGTAGAGGTACAACGGATGCTATAAAGGAACTCACAGGATATTTAGCAAAGGAAATGGATAATGGACGAAAGTGCTTAGCTATATACTTAGATTTGACGAAAGCATTCGATACGGTATCCCATGTGATATTACTAAAAAAGCTGGATAACATAGGAATAAGAGATAACGGACTCCATTGGTTTAAGAGTTATCTTTCTAATAGGCAACAAATGGTCAAAGTTGGACAGAGTAAGAGTGATTCGAAAACAGTTCGATTTGGAGTGCCACAAGGCAGCGTCCTGGGACCCACTTTATTCCTTGTCTATATTAACGACTTATTAAAAAAAATCCAAACCGGCAAAGTTATTGCCTTTGCTGATGACACAGTGCTCACCTATAGCTCCGAACTATGGGAGGCTACATTTGAGAGGGCACGTAGTGAGTTGTGTGGGGTAAAAGACTGGATGGACTATAACTTACTTACTATTAATACTACGAAGACAGAGTATATGACCTTTACTATTACCACTAGGACACAACCACAATATGACCAGACCTTAACAATACATAACTGCAGAACTTTGACAAACTGCCAATGTTTACCACTGAAAAGAGTCCCCAAGTACAAATACTTAGGAATATACATTGACGAAAATTTACGATGGCAAGACCATATAGAACACCAAACTAATAAATGTAGAAAAATGACTTATGTTTTTAGAATGCTACGAGATATGTTGGAAACTAATATACTACGAACAATCTACTTTGCACTTGTACAAACAACATTGGAATATGGAATTATAGGCTGGGGAGGAATGGCAAAAACAATTTTAGAACCACTAGAAAGAATACAACGTTCAATAATAAAAATTATGTACAAAAAACCTAAAAGATACTCCACGGACCAAATTTACACAGACAGTGGTTTTTTAGATATTAGACAGTTATACATGAAAACTATAATGACCTATCTTCATAAACATATGACGGAATTCTTACCTGACTACGTTTTCTCCAACAGTACCCGAAATAGACTACAGATAAGACCTCCACTAGTAAGGACGACTTTTGCCCAGCGACATTACCCTTTTCTTGCTCCTAGACTCTACAATAAAATATTACCTGACATTGAACACAATATCTCAAGCGACGAAACAAACTTCAAAAAACTGGTAATTGATTGGCTGAAAAGAAATGGTAGAATACAATCTGCTCATGTCTTGTTAAATATCCTAACATAGTTCACTGCTCTGTGCCTTCATAACCTGAAAATCTTTGCCGCAGCTTGGTTCCATCAAACGTTTCCACTACAATTATATGGACTAAAATAAAATGAGAGTTCACGGTAAATTTTCTGATACTTTTTCTTTCCTGTTTATGTTTATTTATTTATTTAAAACACTTATTGTACATGTACATTACTTAATAGCTAGTACAAATGGCGGACTTATTGCCTAACGGCAATTTGATTATGTCTGTTATATTTCAAAAACATGTAACCACTGGGCAAATTGAAACAGTACTGCCTCAGAACAGACTTGTCTAGTGAGGCAGTAAATTTCCAAATACGAAAAATTATATGTAAGTACTATGTTTATGATAAGTATATATTTTTTTTTTAAAATATAGCTATTTTTTGTTATTGTTTTTATATATATGTGTAAATGGAAATAAATAATTTCATTTCATTTCATTTCATTTCAATATTTCTCCGTTTCTCCGCTCCGCCGCCTCGCTCCGCATCAATAGACAGGCAGCCTTATGAAAGTAAAAATATTTGACGAGAAATATGTTATTTTATTTAATTTAATGTAACACATATAAAATGTAGCTTCCTGCAATCCTTCTCCACATAAACTAACTATGCCAAATCTCAAACTCCTCCGTGCGCGCAGTTTGCTTATTTAGGCTGCCTGTCTATTGATGCGGAGCGAGGCAGCGGAGATTTTATGCAATCCTATTGGTTAATATTTCTCCGTTTCTCCGCTCCGCCGCCTCGCTCCGCATCAATAGACAGGCAGCCTTATGAAAGTAAAAATATTTGACGAGAAATATGTTATTTTATTTAATTTAATGTAACACATATAAAATGTAGCTTCCTGCAATCCTTCTCCACATAAACTAACTATGCCGAATCTCAAACTCCTCCGTGCGCGCAGTTTGCTTATTTAGGCTGCCTGTCCATTGATGCGGAGCGAGGCAGCGGAGATTTTATGCAATCCTATTGGTTAATATTTCTCCGTTTCTCCGCTCCGCTGCCTCGCTCCGCATCAATGGACAGGCAGCCTAAGGATAGCGTTCAAAAAGACGCTCGACGATGTTAGAGCGTCATCCTGAGCGTTCGGAATTCATCGAGCGATTCGCGCGGCGATTCACTCTGCCCGTTCGGAATCACGGTTGACTCGCACCAATGTCGCCCAATTCGCTCTATGAAATAGTAGGGTGAATGTCGCTCCACTCGCTCCTGTCAAATTTTTAAATTTTTTGGCGGGAATTATGAATTTTCGCATAGTCAAAGTGACATTTTATTTGGCGGCAATTTATACTTTTTCACATAGTCGTCAGTCGTCAGCACTTTGGTATAGTTTAAGTCGGTTTTATTTTTATTTATAATTTAATTCAACTTATTTCATTATTTATAAATTATAATTTACAAAAGGATATTCAATGCCATTCAATGGATATGAAATCATATAAATTTATCATGGATAATAATGGTCTACCACAAAGAAATGTGGAAGGCCAATTTTCAATTGTAAACATAAACAGTAAGTGTATTTGATTTATTTAATTATTTATTTGTTTATTATAATTTACAAAAGTAAATTCAATTGATATGAATTCATATAAATTTATCATGGCTAATTATGGTCAACCACAAAGAAATGTGGAAGGCCATTATTTAATGGTAAACATCAACAGTAAGTCTATTTTGTTTTATGAAAATAAAGCATTTTTAAATGAGTGGTTATCATTTTAAGGGAAATAAACAATTTTTATATGCCTAAAACACAAAAAGTTCGTGAAAACTATGCACACACAAGAAAAAATCGTAAATACTTACGAATAATACGAATCACTTGTCACAACACGTTTAATACTTTTAAAATGAATAATTAATAGATTATTATCTCGTTATTATAATGAAAACATCCGATAAACACCAAAACAAAAGATACAACCTCTATTTTATTATAATTTTTGACCAAAATAACACAGCTAAAGTAACACCAAACTCGTAATTTTAAATTTCCCGCGCCCGCGTAATTTTAAGTCACCCCAACATCGCTCAGTGCCGTTCAGAATACACATCGCCCAAATGTCGCTCTCTTTGCAACTTCAGGTAAATTCACTCTGATTTAGAACGCGACCAAGGGCTCCGAAGTTTCATTATTTTTCAGGAAGGGTTCAAAGCTACATAATATATTGGAATGTTGAAAACACGTGCATTAAGCGAGTTTAATTAATGCAATCTTGATTTAAATTAAATATTATGTTACACATTTCGGTAGGTATACATAGGATTACGGATTAAATTTGCTTACTGACCAAATATAGAAATGTTAAGAGTGGTTTTTCACAAAAAATTATCGGAATCTGATTTGAATTCGAGAGTTTTTACATTAAATTATGCCTAATTACTTTGTACTGTATTGTAATGTTAAGTGTTGTACAATTATTTCAAGGAGTAATAGGGATAAAGTTTTTTTTATAAGTATTGAAAGCGTAGTAAATGAGAATACTAAAAAGAATCCAAATTTGACAAACTGCTTGACTAAACACAAGTGTGTATCTACATGATTTTTGTTTCGTCTTTTCGTGTGACCTAATTCGACACAGGTACATAGTGTATTAAATTTACGTATTTGACAGGTGATTTGCGAGTGAATGTCAGAGCTTTTGTCTTGTTTTCACAGTAAATCATTTTCAAATGTCGTTGGGAAGTTTGAATTTATTATATCTATTTGTTATCTTGTGGCTATAAACAAAATACTATATTTCCTATATTTTTACGCAGACGATATTTCTCGTATTCGTGCACCGAGTCATTTTATTTAGATTTTTGAATGTAGGTACAAATTTTTTTTACAAAAGAAGTTAGTCAATATGTAGGTACTTATATTATTATTTTCGTGTTTAAATATTTGAGATGTACAATGTATACGAAGAAAAGGAAGGTGTTATTTTTATTGATTTACAAACAATGTGACTGTCGATAAGATACCTACTGTATGTGTCAGTTTGTTGTCAAGTATTTCTACCTAGTGCTCTGTTACCATCGCCATTATTCCTTATGAAAAAAAAATATTATTTAAAAAAAAACGTATTTTATTTTAACATTATACATATACTATCACACCATGTTTCTAAAGGGGAAGACAGAGATAATCAAACGCCTCACTTTTATGTTTTGACAAGCAGCCATCGCCTCATATTCTTAATTACATAGTTTTATAAATGTTTTATTAATGTTGTTCAGCATTCTTTTGTTCTCGTTTTTTTATTATTCATACGTTTTAAATAATTTGATTTACTTCGTTTTTTTACTTGGGCGGTTTTAAAAATTACTTATTTTCGAAACTTGTATCAAAATAAATCAAACGTATAATTCATCGGTCAAAGCTTCATAATATGACTAAATATATGTGATATTACACTCGAATGACTAAGGTTGTTGTTTACACACAAAGGGGGCTAATTCCTTATCTAATTTGTGTACCGAGACAATATAACCTTGTTCTTGTTAATAAAGATAGTATGTATATTTGTTTGGCTTTTGTTTTCTGCTACTGGTGTATAGTTATGACTTATGACAACGGTAGGTACCTATAGTAATATAAATAAATGATATTGTTTATTTTCAGGCTAGTCTGAGTGGGGTAAGATGAAGCAGTGTTGCGCAGTACCTGCGCGCTCATGCTGAACTACCGGCTAGTCTCTACGCACTTCCTGAAGCAGCCCTAGAGTCACCGCCATGTGTCGCGAGTGGGACATGCCCCTAGAGGCCGTCAGCTACAACAGCCTCCGCCCCAGCGCCTTGTGCCCGTGATAATAACCAACAACGCAAAGACGGTCGTCACGTTTCGTATAACGTGTGTTAATCATATTTTTATTATTAATGCAGTGAGTGGACTACCAAGTGGTCAATGTTGACTCCGTTCTTGAGTGACAATATTAATGACTCTCCATTGATTTCGTCTCAGAGTGTGGCAAAGTCCCTTCTTGTGCCAATATTCAACGTCCATTATGTGTTTAATGACGACAACAACATCGTCAGAGATCTGACTACACCATACAGTAGTTACGGATCCTATATAGTGGTGGTGTGTCGATAGTTTTTGTGGTGCAACATATTAGAGAACACTACAATATTCTTCAGCTGCATTTCATCAAATAAAGTAAGTTTATTATTTTACACATTAAATTTATTACATATTCTAATCATAATGTATGCATCTTTTGCGGTGATTTGCATCAACGGTAGAACATATAAATTTATTATTAAAAATAAGTAGGTACCTGCCTACTTAGTACCTACTTAGTCACGGAAAATTTTAATTTTTTGTGGCGAAGACCATTGTTTTCTTGCAACACTTAAGGCTGGGTTGTTTCAACAAAAGTACCTATCAGTAATGGTATAGTTAAAATACTTTAATTTCACAAAGTTGTTCAAAATTGCGTTATTTGACGTTATTAGATTTCAACGAAACAACCAAAACTTTGAACAATTTCATGAAAAAGTATTTTAACTATACATTTACTTTAATCTTTGTTCGAGAAACACAGCCTAAGACAGCAATAACTATTTTTTTTTATTTGCCTTATACCACTTAGACGTTAATTTGAGTTATTTATCATTTCTTGTCATATTCTCAACGAGTATCATGTAGTGTATACCTACTCAGAGAGTACCTACTCAGTATTAATTTCGTCTTGATATGTTAAAACAATTTGAAAATGGAATCCATAAAACTGCATTCGGAGATCGGTAACCATAAAATAATATAATAATATGGTCTGGAAACTGTATGAATAGAGTGACCAGGAAAAGTAAACTGCAGTAGGAATGGTAGATACCTACCCAGTTTATTTTTTTTAGTTATAACCAATGAAAGCCATTTGATAAATAAGTTATGGTGTTTAAAACATTAGTACCTACATAGGTATAACGAAAACAATTTTTTACCGTTACAAAAGAGTAAATTAAAACGTGGCTACTTCTGCATTCATTGGGGTGGAAATTAAAAAAGTCACAAACTTGTTTATATAGTTACCTTTATATTTTTTTTTTGCTGTGAATAATATTGTTATGATAAAACCCACTCTTTTTATCAAAAAGCATCGTTGTTGCCCAGTTTAAAAAAATAAATATACAAATAGGTAGAATATTTCTGGAAGGTTGTATGTAGGTAACAACATTGAAAAATGGATACAAAATAAGTAGGCGTTTAAACTTCGAATAAAACACGTAAAAAATATCGAAATAGTAATGTGTAAATAAGAAGAGGGGAATAAAACGCGCTAAATAATAATTCTTATTTTAAAAATATATAATTTATAACTTACCTAGTTTAGAACATAAGGGCCCGCTCACATTGGATACGAATTTGGTCGTACGTAAACGTACGATGCTGGTCGTACGAATCGAGTGCGCGCACTGGCTTGCTCACATTGGATACGAATTCGCATCGTTACGTATACGTACGATACTGGTCGAGTGCGCGCACTAGATACGGCTTTCTCCGATTTTTGATACGAATTTGATCGTACGTCGACGTACGATGCTGGTCATACAATTTTATTTATTTAAGATTTGGTACACGGATAACAAACAATACACATAAACATAATATCAATCACAACAAAGCTACCGTGCATACAAAAATCACACAAGGCACAGCCTCTCTGTGGGTTAGCCAATTTTTTTTTTTAGATAAAAATGAATATGTCCTTGTTAAACAAGTACATATACATCTTCCTACGTTCCCTAAAATAAGAAAATAAATGCTTGTGCTATAGGTGAACGAAATTGGTTGAGGGAGGATTCGAACTCGCGACCACTGGATTACTAGCCCAGCGCGCTAATCGCTCTGCCATCGATCCATCTAATTTTATTCCCATTTATTTATTTATTCATTTATTTAATATTTCTTCTCGGGCAACTAACAGATACTATGTCAAATATTTATTTAACACGCACCCAATAACAAGTTGCCACATTCTGGAGACTTACGATATTAGTCGTCTCACAGATCCAGACTGAAAACACAATTAAAAACTGTGCCTCCACCGGGAATCGAACCCGGGACCTTTGGATCAGCAGTCAGATACCCAACCAACTGAGCAACGAAGGCCGACAATTGTAATATATATAGACAAAATTATCTTGTTTATAACATTTTATAATAACATATTCTCTTCACATAGCACAAAACATCACAAAACCTTGGGGTAAGCAAATTAAAAAAAAACAGGTAACAACACATGAAGATAAATTTAAAATAACAGTTTACAAAGATAAAAATACCAAGTCATAAAAAAATATTTAGTTAAGTATTTGAATTCGGATCAAATTGCATAACGTAATCAGAAATCTCATAAACATTTATGTCCAAAAACAAAATTTTCTGTATCCATTTATGTGTAATTAAAGTACGAACGGAGCAAAATATCCAAACAAGTTTGGATCGAATTCGTATGTCGGAACTATACGCACGTCAACGTACGACTAACTCGCACCCAGTGTGAGCACTCTCATAGTGCTCAAAGAAACGGGATTATTCGTGCGTTTTCGACGTTTTCGTACGTATTCGGACGACTGAATTTCGTACGTAAACGTATCCAATGTGAGCATGTCCATGAGCGAACTCAGACGTCGTAACAATTCGTGCGTATACGTACGACCACAGTACGACTACGTACGATCACGTACGACCAACTCGCATCCAGTGTGAGCACTCTCATAGTACATCAAGTATCGGGATCGTTCGTGCATTTACGTACGTTTACGCACGAGCGAAATTCGTACGAAAACGCATCCAATGTGAGCGAGGCCTATGCTGTAAAATTTATCCACAAAATTTATTTTGCTTTTATACATCAGTTTTCGTTGCAGTTTATTTTACATATATTAGGTATGTATAAACAATTTAATGGTATTTTTATTGACAAACATTTTTAACATCTCAATAGAGACGAAGTCGGGATATTATAGAAAAATCAGGAACTCATGGCGCCTACAGGGGTTACGACCTGCCATCGGCTGGTTTACGTGATCACTTTATGCGCTTGCGCAACGTTCACCAATTATGCCTTCTTATTGAGTTCCTTTATCAATAAAATTTTTAAAAGTTCTATATATTATAATAATGTGTTATAATTTATTTAAATTTAAGGATTTATACTATTATCATCTATGAAGTAACGAAGAAACCGTTTTATTTTGTAATGCCATCTATTTAGAAATTTATAAACAATGAAAGCATCAGTCCTTAACAAATTAATGAAGTGACCTCTATCTCATCTCTATTGAGATTTTAGAAAAGTTTGTCAATAAAAATATCCTTTGACTCCCGAAAGGGAAAAAAATCCAATGTTTGCGTATATGCAATTAAAACATATATTCGATTTCCATTTTAATGGTGTTTTGAATCTGTCGAAATTAAAGGGAAGATCGCCTTTGTCGTAAGCAGAGATATTTTGTTGGTATTACGTCAGACAAATGTTACACATATATATACATTATTTATATTATATATTCTGTTATAATTCACCAGTTTATTCTCGGGAAATTTACTGGAAAAGTGATGCCAGAAATATGTTATTTAAAGATTTAATTGCTTCGGAGTTTTAATGGGCTGATCCGTTTACTTTATATACATTTGAGTCGTAAGCATAGAAACGTTCTATGTAGTTTGAGAATCAATCATTCTTTGGCCTTTTTTGTCATTCATAAATATTTTATAATAAAAAAATAAGATAATATTTGTTGCAGGGGTTCCGTGCTATGAAACGAAATTATCTCACAGAATAAAATTACTCTGATATTAAATTGAATTTAGATACGTTTTGTTCCTCGTGAATTATCAGAAAATATCTTGAAAATTTTCGACTGCATTCTGCGCAGCGCATGTTGTATTTCAAGATTTTAGTCAATAACTTTATCTATCAAATGTTAAAAAAACACCATATCAATAAATTCCATATTGTTACGTTTTTATGCGTAAGCGTAATCTTACAATAAATTTATTCTATATGAAGGAATTCATCAATTTTAGTTGCGGTATGCCTTTATAATGTGATAAGTACCAAATTTAGTTGCATTTAGTGGTGTCTGGTGGTGAAAAGTACAATGGTGGAACGGGGCACGCAACGTCATATTTTAATGTTAATATGTCATATTAAAACGCGTAGAAAAAAAAATAAAAAAAACAATGTCTTATTTTCATTTCCTTTTTTGAATCAACGATTTTTTTATCCACTTTGAAATGTACTTTATGATAATAATTAATATAATGAATAATAATTTTAATTGTAACATTATGCTGTCGAAAAATAAGTTCATTATTATTATTATTATTGTTATGTAGGTACATATGAGTTAATTTTAAATAATTGAATGTAGAATAATTTGAGTGAGTAATTGAATAAATTTAGAAAATTCTATTCGAAGCTAATTTGTGTGAAAATATCGAAAATTAGCGTTTACCCACTACTTCCGGTCAATTTAACTTTGATACTTATTCATTTCCCGTTGACATAAAATAAATTTTATAAAATTATCGATTCATTTATATATCAAATGAAGATCTTGAATTCAAGGTCATGGTCTCAAATATTGTATCAACTGTTAGACGTATTTCAATATAAACAGAGTTGTTTCCATTTTGCGACAAAAAATATTTACTTCCTTATCAATAAATTATCTTAAATTAGGTTTTTTTTTAATATTTTTTTTTTATGTATATTCATTACAAATCAATACAAAGTTTACATATAAATCACAATTTAAAAAGGTTTACAAGTTCCATGATATCATATGATTCATAATAACCCTCTTTAATTGAGATAAAATCTCGTGTTAATTTAATAGATGGGAGTATCTATTTTGTATTGCTACATTCGCCAAAACATTACATTACACATCTACTAACAAATAAGAAGCTACACAAAACATTACATTACACATCTACTAACAAATAAGAAGCTACACAAAACATTACATTACACATCTACTAACAAATAAGAAGCTACACAAAACATTACATTACACATCTACTAACAAATAAGAAGCTACACAAAACATTACATTACACATCTACTAACAAATAAGAAGCTACACAAAACATTACATTACACATCTACTAACAAATAAGAAGCTACACAAAACATTACATTACACATCTACTAACAAATAAGAAGCTACACAAAACATTACATTACACATCTACTAACAAATAAGAAGCTACACAAAACATTACATTACACATCTACTAACAAATAAGAAGCTACACAAAAACAAGAATGAAATAAACGAAAAAAAAATCAGTACAATTTTTTATTTTATTCTTAAATATATTATATTTTTTTCGATTCTAGGACTCAAAGGGAGTTCATTAAACCACTTAGTAACTTTATACTTGAAATAGAAATGTTGTGTTATTATATTCGTAAATCTATCTATTGATAAATTGAAGTAGGTACCCATTACCCATATCATTCATTGAAGTATTGTTTCCGGTAAATAATATGAGAATTATTGTCGTGGACTGGAGGGTTTTCCGCATATACCAACCAAGTAAAAAAAAAATGCGCTCTGACGCATTCAAGAAGTTTGCCGCTAACTATACCTATTTCCTCAGTTTCTGCTAAGAGAAAGATTTTCCTTGTCTTATCGTTGTGAAGATAAATTAATAATATGCTGAACGTACTACACTAACGATACTTATTATCACACCCACTCCGGTAGGTAATCATGAGATTTCCTTATTTCATGTAATTTATACAATACAGTTATACAATTACTTATGAGGATTGAGAAGGCCTCAGGACTCAATTTTTCCCTTTATTTGGAACAATATAAGTATCATTAAAGAACAATGACAGGAATAAGAAAAACAAGTACCTAAACCATAATTCTTTTTTTTTTTCATTTTAAAAAATAAATATGTCCTTGTTAAACAAGTACATAGCATAAATGCTTGTGCTATAGGTGAACGAAATCCGTCGAGGCAGGAACTCGCGAAAACTGGATTAGGTACTAGCCCAGCGCGCTAACCGCTCTGCCATCGACCTGCAATAAAATAATAATACACACTTCCTTGCACCTAATTGTTTTGGGAAAGAACAACCCTTGACCAGTTTTTAAAGAATGAATATAACGACAGACCGCGACACACGCATTACACAAGATTTAAATTTAACGACGGATATTTAGTTCCCAAATATAATAATAAAAACGGTAAGAGAAAGCTAGATTATAATGTACCTAAATTGCTTAATATGATGCCGCCATCTATTCTTCTTCTGGGTCACATTCCTAGGATTGGTCTGCACCAAACACTCGATCTTTCCACTTAACTCTATCGTCCGCCAGTCTCTTCATTTCTTTGTAGCTGCTACAGCGCAAGTCACTGATTATCTGGTCTATATAGTTGTTTCTGGGGCGACCTCTGCAGTTACCCCCATGCATCAATCATTCCTTCGACGATGGTAAAAAGCAGGCCTGGGTGCTGGATGTTGTGGCATCTATTAAGAAATGTAAAAGCTAAAATAGTGTAAAAAGACTTGTCAAGTTATGGCTATTGAGGTGTGGCTTCATATATAATTACCGAGCCCAGGACACCAGCACAGATCTAAACGGCTTATCACTATGCAACTTCTGTTTGATCAAAACCTACCTACACTGGTTTTGATCGATCAGAAATTGCGCTATGGCCTGTGTTTACTTCGTGTAGGTACATAAAGTCAGCTAAAGGGGGTTAGGTTGTGGTCATAGGGGCCTAGCCGGTAAAGTTGGGAGTGGCCGCAGCCCCATCCTAGGATTCTGGGTAAAAGGTCGGTGCCCCCTTCAATTCTTACCTATCGAAGAGCAAGACAGACGCCTTAATGTTGCGCTCGAAGGTGACTCGTCACACGCGGTGAGGATCCAGCCTGCATCATTCACTGGGCGTGGAAATTGAAGAAGTGAAAGTACTGTCCACGTGGTGTGGTTCCTGTAAATCGCCAACACGAGAACTAAGGGGTGGAGGAGCCCCCGGGCAATGTCCCGCTCGGCAGTAGCCCGCCATGCTGATGAGACAGGTGTATCCGACGCTGCGCTTGCCGTGGAAATCGCGAGGATTTGAAAGTACTACAAGCGTGGTGAAGGTTCCCTGTCGAGTCACGTGTTACCGTGGCACTGTTGGGTGCGGGAAAATCGCGCCATGATTGACGGTCCTCCACGTTTGTGGTTGGACTCTTATGGTAGTTTCTTGTTTTGTCTGACGATCAGCCGCTTCGGGGATGAAAAGAACTACATGTTCTAAAACTTTATAGGGTGGGGGTAGGAGAGAGCGAAATCCCCTTAATGTACATAAAATCAAATAAAAAGCAACAAAGAAGTCTATTTTGGTGTGTGGGGATACACGCATGTGTCGTACATTATTTTATTATGTAATGCATACCTGTCGCTAGTTACATACACCTCATTGTGGGATATAATCCGCGATGATATGTATGTATGTAGGCATAATATTTTGTTTCTATGCTATTCATTATTTACCAAAAAAAGTATAATTATGTGCAGTGTAGATTAGGAAAACTATGTAGTTATATTTTAAATCTTTATTAAGTTTTTTTTTTTACAAATTTAACGATTAAGACGTATACATTCTTGGAACTGTAAGCCAATAGCCTTTTTTTACTAAAAACGTTTGTATCTATTTCAAATCAGTACATTTTCAATTACGTAACATTAATTATTTAGTAGCTGCAATTTCAATTAAAAGGAAATTGTATTGTTTTCGTTTACTCAACGAAATAGTCACGAGATATTCTAAAATGAAAATAAATACATCATCCCACGCTTGGTGATGCCCGTAAATGTAAATACTTTGGTCGGTTTAACAACAAAATGCGTAACCAAAATAAACCTTCAGGTGATGAATTGGTCTATGAATCTCGTTACCTTGTGCTGACCTTGACAATGAATTTCTCTGAAGATTATTCACTATAGGTACCTATTCATCACACATAACGTTTATTCAGCGTTTCAAAAACTGTTTTCATCACTAACCGGTTATTTGAACTTACACACGCGATATTAAATATTTGTTTATCTTTAGACGACCTCGTACTTTATAAATAGACGAATTATGAATTGATCCATCGATGTTTATATAATATTTCACTGTGAGGCACAAATAGACCAATTATGAATTGATCCATCGATTTTAAATTATATTTCACCCAAGATTATACTTTCTGTGTGGCACAAATAGACCAATTATGAATTGATTAATCCATTTTATATTACATATATTGCACCCAAGATTATACTTTATGTATAAATAGATTTATTGAAATTATTCCTTAGTCAATCTTTAGAACCATTTAGATCTTTGACGAATAACCTACATATATTATTTTGATAAATAATAACAAACAAACTACTTTGTATACACCACTTTATTTGAGAACAGTCATACTTCGCATACTTAGGCTGTGTTTCTCGAACAAAGATTAAAGTAAAAGTATAATTAAAATACTTTGATTTCATAAAAGCATTAAAAATTTTGGGTGTTTCATTGAAATCTAATGCCGTCAAACGATGCATTTTTACACAATTTTTTGAAATCAAAGTATTTTAACTATACTATTACCGTTAATTTTGTTGAAACAACCCAGCCATAGTATACGAAGTGTCCTGAGAAAGAGAACATAGTTCTTGAAACATGTTGAAAATTAATTTGTATAGCACCACGTTCTTGAAAAGTGGTGCTATACAAAGTTATTTTGTTGTTATTATTTATTAAATAAGGAGCCACAAGTCATTTCGAATTAGATTACGTAAGTATTATTTTGACTTTAAAATACTAAGTAAATATTTTGTGTATTTTTATGAATGTTATTTAACACCTACATACAATATGTTGTGTTTATTGCCAGACGAAAATTTCTTCCAACTAACCAGTGTTTCCAATCCAAATAATCAAGATTTGCGTGAGAAATGAATTCAAATAAAGAAATTTCTGTTGGGAATCGAACCCAGGACACCACCAACAAATCCAAACGGCTTGCTATATTTACGTCGGACCACAGACCACTCTTTTGATAATGATATTGACTAATTGCTTCAGTAACTGGTAGATTCTAAGATACCTATATTTTTAATAAATTGTGTTTATGATCAAAAACTAAAACGAAGTGTTTGTTGTACATACATACCATCACGCCATGTCCCTTGCGGGGTAGGCAGAGAGAACCGAACGCCACATTTTTCTATCCTGGCACGCATCCCTCGCTTCGTCCACATTCATGCATCGTCTCATACATGCTCGTCTATTGCTCACACTTCTAACATTTCCGTCTTTCAAAATTTCGTTCACATGGTCGTGCCATCCCTTTCTTGGGCGTCCCCGACCTCTCATTCCATTCCTTTCCGCTCTGTATATTTTCTTCGTCAGGCGCTCCTCATTCATTCTCCCCATGTGACCAAACCATCTCAATGTGTTCACTTTCATTCTAGTAATGACATCTTTCTTCATCTTACATTCTTTCCTTATATCCTCATTTCTTACCCGGTCATACATCGTTCTATTACAAATCCTTCTTAACGATCTCACTAACGTGTTTATTGTACGTTGTGTCATACTAATATTATCAAGTAATATCCTTCATGTGCTGTGGTTATACCCACTTCTCTTTTTAACAGACTTCTAAAAAAAAGAAGGAGTTTCTCATTTCATCGTATTATTTTTTCTATAATAATATTATGAGAGGCTATAGTTTTATAGCCTAGGTTCATGTAGGTACCTGTATCTGATGCACCTTAGCAGCCATCTCGATTCTTTAGAAAGTGAAATTGATTTGTGGTTTTGTCGCGGATCTACATCAAATACAAACGCAACATAGTTAATTGAATTCTATTTCTCCAGAAATGGCCGAATATCAGATACCTACCAACGATATCCTATGGTCATCCAAAATAATAAAGCTGTTATCACGAATAGGTTTACGACGATGTATTCATTAATGTTTTCACTAACCATAATATATTATATTTATATGAAGTACAAAACAGGAAACGCCGAGTCTTATCAATTTATTGTGTGAGAAATACTCTGAATACATTTTTATTTATTCAATTCTTTTTATGTCAAAAGTGCATGTAGGTACCTACAGCTATCAAATAAAAAAAAATTATTAATGGGTATGATTTATTAATATACCTACAAAAGACATTTTTGATGAACCATCGAATAAATCATAGCAACTTAAAAAAAATAGGGAAAATCTTTTTTAAGAATTTGTGACTCGCGTAGTTTTGTACTGACTTACGTAAGAACTAGTTTTTAAATTGTCAATACTGACGGTGTTTAATGTGTAGAACTCCATTATACTAGGTATTTTTTTAATCAAAACAAAAATGATTATGGTGCTGCATGTATTATTTATGGTTTTACATGTATATTTGAAAATATACATGTAGAACCGTAATCATTTTTGTTTTGATTAAAATAATACCTATTCATTTAGTCATTTGAACTTATGCCGAATGTAAATATTTAGGTAGGTAGGTACCTACTTCAAATGTTTAGCTGAATAAATCTGCATTATGAATTAGAATACCTATAATATACCTAATGTAATTACGTTCTCACTTGTTATTACATACTTAGGTACCTACTCAATCGAAGTAGAATCACGTTAGAATCTAAGATCGGTAAATTAGTGAATAATGTAGATGTAGAACATATATAGGTACTTTATACCTATAGAATATGTTTTTGAAGTTTAAACTAGAGCTATTATAATAATGAATTATTTTAGCCGTGCTTTTTTAATTGCATCATATAACTACCTAAAATGTTTTAATTCATATTAGATATTGTAAACTTTTCTGTAACTTTTTAAACTATTATCAAGAATTCTAGTATCATGTTATTATCTTCTAAATATATATTTAAATATCATAATGTTTAACTTAGGATAAATGTGAATACATATAGGTACAAATGTTGATATTCCATATAGTAGGTATGATTAACATAATAAAACATGTGGTAATATTGCTTGGTATGTAAATATATCTACTATTGATCGGTAATTATATACAATAAATAGGTACCTACATATAACATGTGTGTGTCTGATATAATGAATGTAAAGCAGAGTTCGCATCTGAATTTTATAACAATATCAGTAAACAACAAGTCTTGTGTATCGAGATATATACCAGTTATTTTTAGTTCACTAAGCTCACGCAGTCTGCCTTTAACCATCATACTATATACTAGGTAGGTGTAGGTACTTCTGCAAACTTTATGAAGTATCTACCTACTGAGATCGTGAAACAATACCGTCAGGTACTAGGTAATTATAATGGTTATTGATTGAATAATCATCATGCATCTAATGTCAATAATGTTTTATTTACGGGTCATAAGATACCTAATATATATGAATTGTTGATTAAATGCATTATGCGCTTGATATGAGGTAGTCTAAAGATGAAAGATTTTATTTTCTGCTATTAAAACAGTCAATCATCTGACAGTCATCGATGAACGATTTCATTATGTAGGTAGGTAGAAGCAGCAAGTATGGAAAATTACAAGTAGGTATTAGTTGAGTGTTTACAGCGGCGTGCAAAGTCGACACGGCCGTGAATAGTTTTAATAATATATGTATGTATATAGTTGTAAGTGCGCGTTATGTGTTTTATATTAGTTGAGCCAAATTCGCCGCAAAATTTTCTCAGATGCCAGAGTTCTTTTCGGTCGCAAAGCTCAGTTTTTTTGCAAAGCGCAAAGTTGAACTAAATTTGTCTAGTTTATTCCGGTGGCATTTGGTGGATTCAGCAATTCTCTGTTTACTTCGCGAACGCGTCGTGTGTGATTACATTTTATATTAGCATAAAAATACAGGTGTATCAGCAGTTATCAGCGAAACCCCGAATCGAAACAACGATTCATTCATTCATTGCCTTTGTATAAAAATAAGTGTGTTTTCTAATTTGAACATTTGATCCCTTGGTGTTTGTTTTTAGCAAAATAACATAGCAATTAGGTATATACCTAAAGGTACAATTTGTTTACCAACATTCCCACTTTTTTAGCAATAATAACATAGCAATTATATAAAGGTGCATTTTGTTTACTAACATTTTAAATAATCACCATTATTTTGTTGCAAGTGTATGAATACAATAATTAGGTAGGTACCTACCTACCTCCCAAAGCGTCTCGATATTGTATACCTACTCATTATATGTAGGTAATCGAAAGAATTATGCTCATTGTGTGTTGTGTAGATTTAAATATTGACGTAAATGTACATGTTCTGATATCGTGTTGTTATTGTAGAGCTGGCTAGTCGGATCCAGAACTGTGGGAGGCGTTGGCTCGTGGCCAGTGCTGTCAGGGAAGACAAGCAGCCATTGCTCACCTGCTGCAAGACGTCCTGGCCGCCGCTAGGCATTGCATCGTAAGTTACCTACATACATACCTATCTACATACATCTCTTCTTACAGAAACTTCCTAAACGAGATACTTACCTGTACTGACAACATATGTAATTACATTTTAACCCTCATGAGGTACTTAATCTTATCCAAATAACTGTTAATTTATTATTTTTTTATAGATTTACAGAACCAACAGTTTACATTATATATACCATACATTAATTCAGTTATAAACCTTTTAAAGGTTCTTTTGAATAAGTCAGCTAAATAAGTAATATATTGAACAATTGTTGGATTAGGTAGGTAGGAGCATAATACCTACTTTATTTTTTATTCTCAAGAAAGTTAAGATAGATTCATCGTCAGGGGGGCAAGTCTAGTCAACCGGCGAAATCAAAACCCTCACGATTACCCATATCATGGATATAATTATTATTATATGGAGTTAATGTCTTAAGATGTTATAGAACTCCATATGGTTATTATATCCATGATATGGGTAATCACGAGGGTTTCGATTTCGCCGATTGACCAGACTGCCCCCCAGATCTATTAGTCTTTTAATTAATTTATGTGCAAAATACGATTTTCCTATCCTTTTACTACAACAAATCATTTATTGCCATAATGAAGGGGGTCCATCATTTGTTATGAACTCTTCTTCTTCCCGTCCACTCCTGGTCGAAGGCCTCCATGTTGCCCTGTCCTGTGCAGTTTTTATCATCCAGGACACTGACTGCATTATGAACGTGAAACATTTGTTGGCTTATATCTAGAGAACATTAATATTTACATGTATAGTTATCGTAAAGCAATAACTTGAACCCTTCACGTGGGTGCGCAGATCGCAAATTTGTGTCTTTTTGCTTGATTGGTATATGTGCAAACCGCCCCCCTCCACGACGAAAAGACTCAAGAAGTTTGGTGGTATTTAAACCTATTTACCTATTTATCTTTTAAAACTGTGTATGTGGCAAGTTTATTGCCAAAATAGCAAATTTCTTCCAACTAATCATTGTTACCAGTTCAAAGAACCAAAATTTGCGTGAAAAATGAATTAAATTAATTTTCTCTTTTGAACTCTGGACGCCGGCATAGAAACTAAGCGGCTTACCATTATTCCACGGCGGTCTTATTTTTTATATAGCAAATATTTAATAATTCTTGACCTAAAAGGTAATTTTTCTTAAAATCAACTAGATATTGATAGATAGGTATTCTAAAACAATTTACCTAGAATTCTACGAGTAGGTATATAATAAATCATCTATATTTTATATTTATGTTGATACTTATTATGTGATACTCACTTTATAATAAATAATAAATCGACGCCACTGGAACTTACAAAACAATATACACGATGAATATTATACCTCTACTTCTTCTTTTTCTTCTTGGCATTAATCCCACATGATGGTGGGGTCTGCCTTTTAATCTTTCACCACCACTTCGCTCGATCCTGTGCATTTTCCGGTGTGACATCGCTGTCCTTCGCGCCTTTCCTGACCACCTCACGTCATCTGCACTTGGGTCTACCTCCGAACCTGCTACCAGAATCTATACTAGAATCTGTTACCAACATACTCCGGTGAATGTCACAAACACCTAGACTCCCACGAATGTAGGAGTTTCGGATTCTGTCATGACTTGTGACACCGCATGTCCATCTCAGCATTTTCATTTCAGCTGTTTGTACAGCACAACCATGCCTTAGGGAGGTATTTCAGGTTTCTGAACCCTATATTAATTGAGCACAGGCCGAATGACACTCTTGTATAATTAGCCCCTTAGTTAAGTTCAATACCTACTATTATTTAAAAAAATTACCTACTCGGTATTTCATTCCAAAATAGTAGTTTTTTATTTTACTTTTATATCTTATCAATTTTCATTGACCATTTGACAAAAATCGATCCATTTAATAAAAAATAAAGTATATGCAAGGAAATTTTGAATTAATTATTTTATTTTATTGATTGCAACCCTGCTAAAAATACGGCCCATTAAATATCCAACGCTGTAAATTAAAATAAATTTTATTACTCATAAAAAAAAGTTCATAGTTCATATATATGTAAATTTATCCAGTATATTTGAATGTTGTATAGCTTAACAAATATTTGTGAATTTATACAATAGAAAGAAAATAATCTTTTTAGGTTTTAATGCAATGCAAAATCGTGAAATAAAATCATTTTTGAAATTTCGTTCCTACCAAGTTTTTCACATATTTTCGAATTTATGTAAAGGTGTCTCAATAAGAGTGCACTATTTATATTTTGTGTCATTTTTTTTCGTGCAAGTGACAACTCTGAAATTTGATACCTGTCGCCTATGATTGTTCCGATTTTTTAAAATGGAGCGCTACACAAAAGAAAAACGCGTTAAATTTGGAAAAACCAATTACAAAAATGAAGCTATTTTTCGAATATATTCTTAACTGATGAAGAACATTTCCATCTGAATGGCTTCGTGAATAAATAAAAATGTCAAATTTGGGACTCAGATAATCCTCACGCGATCCAGGAGAAACAAATGCATCCACAACGAATACCTAACTCTCTGGTGCGTATTTTGGTCAGGCGGCGTGAATGGGCCTTATCTACATTTTTGAAAATGAGGCCGGAATTGCAGTAACTGTGAACGGCATTCGTTCAGGAAAATTATAACGGTGTTCTTGTGGTCTCAACTGGACGGCATGAACCTGGACGACATGTGATTTCAGCAGGACGGCGCCACCTGTCACACCCCGCGCATGTAACAATCGATTTATTGCAGCAACGATTTCCAGACCAAATCATCTCACGAAATTCTGATTTCAACTGGCAACGAAGATCATGCGATTTAACGCCGTGTGATTTCTTTCTTTGGGGTTTCGTTTGATCCCGTGTTTATGCAAATAAACAAGAAACAATTCCTGAGGTCAAGGCCGAGATCCAACGCGTCATCGGTGAGATACAGCCTCATCTTTGTCAAAAAGTCATCGAAAATTTCATGAAAAGAGTAAAAGCCTGTCATCAGACTATCAGAGCAGTGGGGGGCATTTGCTGGGTATATTCCATAGTTAATGGCTGTTAATGGGAACATGTCTTCTTTACATTGCAACAAAAATATCACAACTTACTCAATGATTACGTTATTTTATTTTGAAAGTAAATAGTGCACTCTTATTGAGCCACCCTTTAGATGAATGCCTATTGAGGATTCACAAACACTATTGTTATTTTATGTGTTTTATAGTAGTACCTACTTTGATAACAATATTATTTATTTTATCATCTTTGCAGTTTTTTAGCCATAGATAAAGAAAAACAACAGTTTGACAGCTGTCATAAAGTTGAGTGTTGTGTTGTGCACGTACATACTTGTTTACAAAACATAAATACAAAATATATTATGTAACTGGATAGGCTGAAGGGATGGTTTATCTTGATAATTTATTTGTATAAGTACAATTTATTCATATTCAGACAAATGTGTTTCAATTAAAATAGATTTTTTAAAGGTTTTGAAGTATTTTTATGAACTACACCTACAGTAGTTTACCATTTTTAATATCTTATTAAACTTACAATTTGGTAAAATATATTATATTTAAGGTTTGTATTTTATAATCATAGTAATTTATTGTGGCGTTGTAGGCCACTTGTAAACAATTACCAATTATTAAGTAGGTATAGTAAGTTGATTTGTCCAAACATTGTGTCAGTGAGTACCTATGTTTTATTTTTGTAGTGCGGCGCGGCAGAAGAAGAGCATCAACGTGTGGTGCAAGAAACTGGTGAATCTCAAGGAATCCACACTTATGTAGCCCAGCAAGACCTGGCAACACAGCCAGGATATTTCATGGACTCTATCCACGAACCAATTGCTTTAGACCACACTATCTTAGTTGATTTAACTAACAATTACAAATCAGAAGATCATTGTGTTGATAGTAAAATGGTTTCTACTTATATTAAGTCATCTACTCCAGCAGAAGGAAATAATATATCCAACTTTAATTCAAATCATGAGGATTTCCCAAATCAGTTGGGCCAATCAGATTTAATTTATAATTTGTCAGATGTAGAGAAGTTTTTACCAAAAATTCAAGAAAATGACCTTTTTGATGAAACATGTGGAGAAACATTTACCCGAAAAAGAAAAGAACGCCAAGATTCTGGAAGTTTCTCTTTGCATGAGTGTAAAGTAATCCGCTCTAATAGTGAAGAGAGAACTGTAGAAGACAAAGTTTCTTATGACGATAATATCAGACGAGTTTCATCTCATGAAGATTTTGAAAAATGCAAAAAGATAATCAATCGCACTAAAGGAGTACCCTTACATGAACAAAATCACGAAAATAGTTTTCCTTTAAAAGCCCAAAACAGACTCAAATCTAGTAGTGATAATATTTTTATCAAAGATGTTAATAAATCCAGTATAATAGGAGAAAAATATTCCAAAATATTTGGTTCAGAAATGGATAATGAAAATTCTCTTGAACATTATAACATGAGACAAAAATACAGTAAAAATGACAGTTCACCATTAAGGTCTAGTATACATGAGTACATATTATTTCCTAAAAGAATTTCTCCCAATAGAGACCCAAATGCTATTGGAAGAGAATGTCGTTCTACTACATGTGAAGTTTGGGAAATGGAAAGAGATGCAGAGAAAGCAAGAAGTAGCGAAAGACGATCACGAGCTCGGCGAGCTCCTCAGCGTCGGCAGTTAAAAACATATATACCTAATGACCGACACCACACAGGAAATTCTAAATTTCATTCATTTACTGTTGACCAAAACAGACAAATAACAAATATTATTCATGATAAACCTGACACCGAGAAAAGAACATTTGAAAAGAAAAAACTTAATATCTCTATAAAAGGTTCTGATGCAAATGAGAATTCTCCAATATCCAAGAATTTTGATAAAGATAATCTTAGTGAAAGCAGTTTGATGAAGATATCTATGGAAGATAGTATATCACCTAATGGTATGGTAAAAAAGATACGTGACAGATCACAAAGTCCAGTTGTTCATTCTATTTCTCCTCTGAGAAAAACTCCGATTATTGATTTAAAAACATTACGAGAACAAGTTGTACAAACTGAACCTGTACCTAGCATTCCATTGATGTTTACTAACAATTCCAATGATGGAAGAATATTTGACAAGTTGTATGAATTTAATTATGATTCTGAACCACTTCTTGATGATAATATTGCTGGATACAGTAAAGAAATTTCTGAAATTCAAAACCAAAAAAGAATTCTGCCTAATAAATGTGATTATGGCGATGGTGAAGGTTTGTGTGGCAATTCTGTAATGGAACCAGACGAAAGACTCGGTAAAATAACAAAAAAAATACAAACTTTAAAAAAGAAAATTGCTAAATCTGAAATTGATTTTGAAATCTCTCATGGATATAGAGCATCACATGCAGATAAAATGAATGATAGCATGCTCCGAAAATTATATGCTGAAGTGAGGAAATTAAAAAATGAAAGGAAAAGTATAAGAAAAGGTCCGTGTGAGTTATTAATTAGACAGGCACCGATTCTTTCAAATGAAGAACAAACATCCCTTAAGAATAAATCAATTGCAGAAATCATGGCCGAAATAGAAAAAGTGAGTTGAATTTTTCGCTTTTATAAATTGATTTTGATTGTATCTAGTATATAGTTTTATTTGGTTATGTTCAGTCACATTTTAATTAATACAGTGGACTCCCCTGTAATCCGGCCCCTTTCCATTTTGGTGCCCCCTGTAATCCGACATGTCAATAATATATCTATTGCGCTGTTTAATTGACTAAATTCCATGTTTTTTAGCATATATACATAGGTCCGAATGCAGAGTCCTACCTAAATACTAACCATTTTCATTGAACAGTCGCTCACTTAAGATCACGTGGCACGTGGCTTCTTCACGTGAGAGTTGCATTGCAGAGACATATCTGAATACTTAGTGCATCGGCGTAAACTAACATTTGCAAATTGTCAAAAAGTAAGGTACCTTATGAGTAGTTTAATGCTAAAATACGAGATTTTTTCGGTGGATGATGATTTTATCAGCTTCGTTAAATATTGATAATTTTGTCAAATAAAATACCAAACAGAGTATTCAGCGATCCATACGAGATGCCGAAAATTCGATGGAATTTCAAAAAAATCGTGACATCGAGCTGTCAGTGTGAAGTTGGTTACATATGCTTGTGTTGTTATAACAAAAAACATTTTAAACGTCAAACAGAAAAGAGATAGATAGCTTTCTAAGCCCATAGAAAGCTATCTATCTCTTTTCTTCATACACGATAATGTGAAATTCTACGCCATCGACCTTAAGTTTGGTATTGTATTTAGTATTTATTTAGTGATGTCTCTGCAACGCAATTGCTAACTTAAGAATACTAAATACTCCAGTGAGGTTAGTATTTAGGTATCTAGGACTGTGCATTCGGGTCATAGATTCTAACAATTTGTATATGTAATTTATCGGATTACAAGGTACTCTTTTTAACTACAAGGGGTCTGTGGCAGTACTCTGTAATCCAACAAATACGATCATCCGACACTGCCTTGCCACATGTTTTTCAGATTACCACGAGTCGACTGTAAATTGTCAAGTATTTTTGCATAATTTATATATCAAACATCTTTCATATATTATGTTTTAGAGATTGGACGCAAAAAGATGGGCACACGGAAGGCCTTCTGAGTTGGAAAAATGTTCAAAGGCACAGCTGATGGATGAGAAAGCAGCTGTACAGAGGGCTTTACTGTGGCTGGAAGGGGCTCGAGGTCGACCCACATCACGTCCTGATAGAGATTCCGCTCGCCCATTGTATGACAGATATAGGACAGTGAAGAGACTTGTTGCTGGATTTGATGCTGTAATTTTATTATATATTTTTTTAAAAAGGCCATCAAAAACACATTCATAAAATATATCTTAAATTATATTCATATTGTTTGAGACAATTATTTAATGAAAGTTAATTTTTAATGGACTTAAAATTTCCTGATTATTTCACATAGATTGTTTGATTTTACATCATCATTAGGTATAATTATACGCTGACAATGTTATTTATAAAGTGGCTTTAATATTGAAATGTGGTTGAACACCAATTCGACCACTTTTATAATTTATAAACATGCATCAAGAGTTGAACCGTGGTTCAATCCAAATATCAAATTAAACCGGCGACGGGGGTATATAGATAGGCTTTTTTATATTGATGTACATATGAGGTAAACATATAAAAAGCGATTTAATCCATTAAAATTATTGATTGACGTCGAATTCAAACAAAAATATTTTATGTTATGAAGTTCAATAACTAGAGTTAGACAGAACTATCATGTGTTTGCGCTGCACATAGTATTTTGTGGTCATGACAACCAACTTACAAAACCAAATTTGGTACTGTCTAATGAAGTAGAGCTTAAACTGAGCATCAACTGAACTGCGGTTAAATTATTTTTATAAAAATATAGTTTTAGTTGGGTGTGGAATAAGACTGAACCTAGTTCAATTGAATCATGTTTAAGTTACCATTCAAGGACACTAACCGTATATTTATTATGTAGTTATGTTCTATAGTAGAGCTTTTAATGCATTGTAATAACTATCCATTCAAATTTCTTACCTCTATTTATCTCAATCCTTGTTCCATGTGCAGGTTTCTTTTCCACTCTTACTCTCATTCACTTAGTGTACTATTTTTAATTAGAAGCCATACACTTTTATATTCAATGCTTATTGTTACCGGGGGGCAAGTCCCGTCAAAATAATTATATCCATGATATGGGTAATCAAAAGGGTTTTGATTTCATTGTTTGACCAGACTTGCCCCCCTGGTGTATTTTACAACACCAAATGAAGTTGAGTAGCTATTATATTTGCATCATTCCTTAGATTTGTGTGGAAATCCATACCTATAAAAAATCTACTATAATACAATAAACTAATTTCAGAATTTTTCCATAGAGTTGTTAAAATGATTTCTGTGGCTATTGTATTTAGTAGCTTTTCTTAACCTTTACGGATCAAGGCAGGGGATCTGAATCCCCCCAAAATGACATATAGATTGATAACTCGGTATCTATTCGACCAATTGAATCCATATTTTGTGTGATCTTTAAAAATATGATATAGAACATTTTGTCATTATTAGTTTAAAAACATTTAAAATAAGTTATTTTCAATTATTTTATTTTATAACTATTCATTCCTAAAAAAGTAAACAATGAATATACCCTTCGTGCCGTCGATTTCATAGTGTGGACACTGGATTGGACACACGTGACAGAATCTTTGTTTTGTCGTTTTGTGAATGCCTGCTATTTTATGTTATTTGTTTCACTCATCAATCAATCAATCAGTGGCGCTACAACCCATCGTGGGTCCTGGCCTCCTCCAGAAGCTCCCTCCACCCCCCCCTGACCAACGCTTCCTGCCGCCAATTCACAACGCCCATCGTTCGCAAGTCCCTCTCTGCTCCATCTAACCATCTCAGCTTTGGCCTACCAACGCTTTTTTCTGCCCATTGGTCTTGTAGTGAATATCCTTTTTAGTGGACAGGTTTCGTCCATTCTCGCTATGTGACCCAGCCATCGGAACCGGCATATTTTGATGTACTGGGTGACGTGTACATCTGAGTACAACTGTTCTACCTGATACGCCACGTTCCATTTTCACATACGGGGCCATAAATGTGTCTCAATATTTTTCTTTCAAAGGTGTTTAACCTTGTTTCATCGGCCTTTGTTAGGGTCCATGTTTCAGCAGCATATGTTAAGAATGGTCGCATGAGAGTCTTGTACAGTTAGACTTTTGTTCTCTTTGATAATATACCAGACTTTAATTGGCTTTGCAACCCAAAATAATATTTGTTTGCTGCTGTTACTTTTCTTTTTATTTCATCCCCTACTTCATTGTTGTTGGTTATGAGTGAGCCAAGATAGGTACCGCTTCGAAACTATAGTTTCCAACATCAAAGGGCACCAGAGGTGGGCTCGTAATCAATGGGTTGGACAGTAAATATTTTGTCTTTTGTTCATTAATAATAAATCCAACCTCCCTTGTAGCTCTTTTAAGGCCAATGAAACCCTCTCGCAGTGCTCTCTCGTTTCTCACCATAATATCTATGTCGTCAGCATAGGCCAAAATTTGTACGGATTTGTGAAAAATAATTTCATTGATATCAATTTTTGAATCACGCACTGACTTTTCGAGAGCAATATTGAATAGAATGCAGGCGAGTGCATGGTGCATCGCCCTGACATAAGCCATTCAATGTGTTGAGCGATTCCGAAAGGTCTGACTGTATTCTTATTTGACATTCCATACTCTCCACATCGAGAGCTCAGTCATTCGAATGATTTTTTCTGGTATACTGAACTCTCTCATTGCCAGGTACAGTTTCCTTCTATTTATGCTATCATACGCCGCTTTAAAATCGATAAATAGATGGTGGGTTTCGATATTATATTCTCGGGTCTTCTCTAACACCTGACGTATGGTGAATATCTGGTCCGTACATGATCTGCCCGATCTGAATCCAGTTTGATACTGGCCAACAATTCTTTCCGTGTGCGGCGAGAGACGCTGGCATAGTACTATTGAGAATATTTAATATACAACGTTTAGCAGTGTAATTCCCCTGTAATTTAAGCGTGTCAGTTGATCGCCTTATGAATGGGGCATATAATTCCATTCAGTTGGTAGATTCTCATTTATCCATATCTGTGTCATAATCTTGTGGAACATATTTATCAGATCTTCTCCACCGTTCTTATAGAGCTCCGCCGGTATACCGTCTAATCCAGGTGCCTTGTAGTTTTTATTAGCTTTATTTCACTCATACTTAAATAATATGTATTGTGTCTTCAACATGTGTTTTTACAAAAGATTGAACAAAATAAGAGTGGACCAATGACGCTGTCTCTTTTCTATGTGTCTGTTGTACAGTAATTGTGTCTTAAATGAAACAAGTGCATTTGTTGCGTCTTAAAAGTAGTTTACCAACTTTTTACTAGTTTTTTTTAAATAAAAATTAGATTTTAACACAATTAAAAAAAACATTCATAAACATATTCATCATGGGTTAGAAGTTCGATTTTTACGATCGGGTTGTAAATGGCCTAAATATTGTTGCAATAGAACTATCATTGTTCAGGAAATGGCAAAAAGCGGGCATTATTTTTCTTAGAAATCAGAATTGTAAGAAGGAATTGTAAACCTGAATTCCAATGCAATTCTAACAAAAAAATAATAATATGTATCCATAGGAATGCAAAATTATTTCTTGCTCAAATTAAAAACAAAATGATTATAATGATTATTATATATTACTTCTCGGGCAACAAACAGGTATTATGTCAAATATAAATTCAACACGCACCCAGTAACAAATTGCCACATTCTGGAGACTTACCATATTAATTGTCTCACAGATCCAGTTTGAAAACTAAATCAAAAACTGTGTCTCCACCGGGTTTGGGATCCGAGACCTTAGGATCAGCAGTCAGATATCTAACAAACTGACCTACAAAGGCCGACAAATTATGGTAGTGATTAGAACTTTTTTCTTACATTTTTGATGGTTAACGTGATAAATGTATTTTTATAATAAAATACCATAAATTAGAATATTCTAATGAAGTTCATAAATTTATTAAAATTCTAAAATAATCCTTCTCACAAATATTGTGCATGTTATTTTGAAGGGAATTGCACGTTTAAAAAGAAAAATAGATTAATTTTAAGACAAAAAAAAAACTAAATATTTTCATTAAATAAACTATATTTTTCCAATTTTTTTCAATGTGACAGTCATCATTAATTATTGGAGATGATTTTAATGCCGAATCTATTCTATGGTGTAACACTACCACTTCCGGGTCCAGAAAATTCACCAGAGGTGTAAGCTGCGAAGATTTTATCTCTCGCCACAATTTGAGTGTGTTGAACAATCCTTTCAGTCCACCTACCTTCTCTAACCACATGGGTACAAGTCATATAGATGTCACTTTAGCTACACCTCAGATTAACCACAGAGTAGGGAATTGGACTGTAGACGAGGATGCCTCGTGCAGCGACCATAACCTTATCACGTTTCAGATTATTTCCAATGTACCCACAATTCCTTTAGCGAAACCTTTGCTTAGAAGATTCCGGACAAGGTGTGACAGGTGGCGTTGGTTAGACTTTGACCGTTACTTTGAATGCTCACTGGATCGTTTATCTTGTACTACTGCGGACATGGCCTCATCTTTTACGCAGAGTATAATTTATTGTGCCGAGAAGGCGATCGGCAGAACTTCTTCTAGTCATATGTCTCCTAATGAATGGTGGCATCCTGGCTTAGACATCTTTTAACGAACTTCGACTCGAGCTCACCGCGCGTTGAGTGCGGCCCATCGTCGAGGAAGTTCAAATAACTTAATAACCGTGCTTCAATGTGAGTATAGACACTCAAATAATATCTACAAACGCGAAATTTCTCGTGCTAAGTCTGAAGCATGGCGCCGCTTGGTATCTGAGGTTTCAACCACAGATCCTTGGGGTGCTGTGTTTAAATATGCATCAATGAAAAAATATCCAAATGCATCAGTCTCGTGTATCCGTGATCCACGAACTGGAATTATCACAATAGACTCTGACTCGACGACTAGCACGCTACTTGACTTTTTACTTCACTATTACTGAGCGTTGAGCCAGTTGTTTCAACATGATAAGCTCTCTTTGGCACATTAAGTGCAGTGTCTGCAAGGTTTTAAAGTTCTCCGGACTCTTCGTATGTTCTTTATGTGTTCTTTCAGAGTTTTGCAAGGTGCCGTTATTAGTCCCCATAAGCAGAACGTGTGGTGGTGGAGGAAGAACAGTCATTCATTGGGCGTTCATTTAACAGATGATTAAGGTACTAGCTAGGCGTCAATGTCGAGAGCTCCGTACTATTATTACATTTTATAATTCTTCGAACATGAGCTGGGGGATCGAAAGACCCCACTTCGGACCATGCGTAATTTTTCGATACTCCGGGTGAGGAAGGTTAATAGTAGATTTCGTTACATATTAAATTTGATAAAAAGATAGTACTCCCAGTTATTTTAACTTTTAAAAACATGGTATTGCTTGCATGAGATTCGACATTCATAATAAAAAGATAGGATAAAATAGACATTTTATTTTTCAGATGAAGCTAAATGCAGGAATTGCGGGAGACTTGCCTACAATTATGGAAAATGAAGCATTACCAACATTGGACAGTCCAGTTGACTCTACAGAATCTGGGGATAAAAGTAGTTTAAGTGAACGTGAAACAAAAAATTGCCTGTCAGAAAATAAGGAATTGGATACTGGAGCATCATCATCCACTAAGTCAACTATAAGCGATCGAACTATTTTGCAAGATGATGACAAAAAAGATACTAATGAAAATTTACATTATCTTTCTGTGGATGAATTGAATAAATTACTTTCCGAAGCCAAAGCATTAAAAATTACTTTAAGGACCAAGATTAAAACAATGGAGGAGCAGTATGAAGAACAAAACTTGAAAACTGTAAAAGATGACCGAAATCCAATTTTGCCAACATACGCCAAATATAAAGAAACTAAGGCCAGAATTCGACTCTTGTCAGCTTTAGTCAATAAACAAAAGAAGTCTTGTAGATGAAATGATAGTCAATAATGTTTTTGAGAAATGTACATATATAGAAGTTTTGTAAAAAGTTTATTTATTTCACTTTGTACTTGTATGTAAAGTTAAACATATATTATATTTATATATAGTTTATGGCTTGCTGGTCGAGCGGTGATGCATAACTAAGTTTTGTTAAAAAAAACAGAATAATATCAAAACATTGCCATTTAAATTATTCTGGAGCGTTCAAGTATTAAAATATTGTAGGTTTATATTGAGTTTTACTTAAAAATAAAATTTGGAAATTATTCTAGTTTTTTTTAGTGACATTTCATTCCATGCGTCTTGGCGCGCAATGGCCACGTTGTCGTTTTTTTGGGCACACTTCAAAGGGATCGTGGCATGGTCTGGCCGGTGGTGTTCACACAGTTGCCCATTGTTCAGTTTGTCACCGACCGCGCAACGGGGTAGTGCGCTTCAAGTTTGTGTATTTTTTAATTTTTCGAGATGTCTTTATTGTGGAGTAACGAAGAAACATTAAAATTTATAGAGTTGTATCAATCTAAAACTGCCACGGCCGAGATTACTTCGACGTCCATCGTCAGTGTCTCGCTATGCAGTAATGAGCCATGGACCATTGTGTGAACACTTTCGCCGACAGGCGTTGATGGCCTGCCGTGGCGCATGGCCGTGCATGGGCCATTGTGTACTGGAAGCTTTAAATGCACTTTGTTTCTTATTAGTTTCCATCAACGTTAAAACTCTAAAACAAGATAAGACTCTGTGTAAAATAAAGTTTTTAAATCATAGAACCTGTTTTAAAATTGATTAAACAAAATAAACAAGATTTTAAAGTGCAAACTATGCATATTATACTTTTTTTTTTTTTTAATTAATTTCTGGCGTTCCACCCCATATTATACTTTTTCTAGCTATATTTTCATAGTCATAATGACAATTTTCTATGAAATGTATAGTTTAATTTCATGAAAATATTTGAATTATTTTGTGGGGTAGAACAAGTTGAGCTCACAACCCAGTATTAATAATCCCGAGACAATAACATAGTGTTTTTATACCTTGGGAGTATAGATGTCACAGAAACATAATTTATTAGATATCTACCAATAAGAAGTATTAAATTATGTCTTTGTAAATGAATAATAATATTTTTATTTAAGTGGTTATTTTAGGTTTATGACAATTTTAACAGAATATCAACTCTACCATGTGTAAAAAAAATTCATTCCAAGGTAATGTACAAAAACTAATGAGTAATGAAGTAGAAATTTTTAGTAGGTATAGTTTATTTTCGATTTCACAACAATCTACATTTTGAGTATTGCTAATCATAGGATATGTGAGGATAATAAACATAAATTTTCCTACAAGTACAGATTTTAATAAGGTTCACAATTTTTACACATTTATAAAATTTAATTATCAATTCCTGGTAATGTATGGGTCATCACACTGACATTTAATAATAGTTTTTACCTCTGAGGCATTGATTTTTTTTTATATTACATTATAATTAAGATAACATATAGGTTAATAAATTGGTGGCTGTGCCTTATTAAAAAAAAAAAAAAGGTTAATAAATGCACAATAAAATATTTATTCAATTTTTGAATGTAGGTATCAATAAAATCACTGAAAGCTACATAGAAAATTCACAATGCTTTATGTCAAATTTTTTTTTTTTATTTTATTTGAAAATAAAATAAAATTGAAAATAAAATTTAATTAAGAGTGGTCCTTAAGCAAAAAATCATCGATTATCAAAATCAATTGTACATGACCCATTTCTAAACACATTTCCTAGATTCAATTATTTTATCTATTGAAACCATGGAGTACATATCCTATAAAACAATAATTTTGTCAAAGGTTCTTAAAATTAATTGAAAAATGTATAAAATTTTAGACATGGGTACAATTAAATTAAATTTTGAATGTGTGTCACACTAAACGGAATAAAATGAATCACACATCATTGTATATAGAAAGGCTACATATTGTTTGTTATTCTAGTTTCTATGGAATCTTCTTAATATTATAATAAAATAAAAAGGTAAAATAACGTAATGTTTCTTAAAAGCCAAAATGATGATCCTGGGATGAACAGAGCTTAAAAAGCTTTAAAACGTTCCCAATGGAGTGGAATAGGAGACTGCTAAATCAATTACATATATTTTCTAGATTCAGAACCTTCAAAGAATCAATTCATGAAAGATTACATAGTAAAAATTATGAATGACTAGAATTCAAAAATCCTAGATGAATGATTCAATCACCCTCTCTACTTATAGTATACAATTACAGTGTTTTGGTCACTTATTTTTGATCAGAATATGGTTTATAAATTACTTGTAGTCGTTTAAATCATATTTTTTTTGAAAAATAAATATGAAATTCTTGCCTGGGCATACCGTAGTGATGATATTATTTATTTTTCTAGTTCTTGCGTTGCAAACCTAAAAAATAATATCATAAAAACTCTTAAAAAGTATGGGACGAAGAAGTTCAATTTTATTCTATTTCACAAGGTCTATTCCAGGGATTAAAAAAGTGTCTCTTTGCATAGATGTTTGGAACTCTCAAGAATGGTCTTGAAATGTATAGAAGAGTTGAGATTGCTATGAGATACCTATACCGCTGTCTTGAGCACAATCTCTAAGAGCTTTGAATTATTGCCATTCATGAGAAAAAGTACTTTTTTATATAGCTGCATCCACATTTTGTTCGTATACCCTTTCTTAAATGAGACGGCGTACATATTTTACTTTTAATAAGGATTTTTGAATATTATCTCAAGATGGTCTTGAGATAATGGCGGACGCAACTTAGGTGCGCTGCCATTAGATGCTGAACCGGTGAAATAAAATAAAAGCAAAATCCAAATTATGTATCAACAAACATGTTTCAAAAATACCAAATAACTTGTCACATAAGTACAAAAATTTCGAGCACCGCAAACACTTTCCAAGTGCACCGCAAACACTATGACAAATGTATGGAAATTAACAAAACATACTGACTCGTGAAATGTCACTTTTTCAATTTTATAACTATTTTTAAATATTGGTCTAGCCGAGTCTTTTTCAGAATCTGTTAAACTTTTGAAATTAATACCTACAATTCCCGCGCGTTGAGAGTGAACGTTATTAATTTTTCCGCAAGAGAATAAAAACATAATTGAAACACCATGACACAGACCGTCTCAACGCATTGTCAGTGCTGAGCATAAAAAAAAAGTTGATTCAGACAATACCGGATTTTGGATAAATTAATATGCAAGTGTTCGTAAGTATAAAAGATCAAAGGTTTCCTACAAAAAATAAATAAGTGCTTTTGTTTTGCTCCACCGAACTTATTAGTTAGCAGCCACCACTGGTCTTGAGATGACTCATTTTTAAGAAATTGATGTTATTATTTTAGTTAAATGGCGACATTCTTAGAAAATCGTTGTTATTTTCTACAAAGAAATGTAAATTGAGAGAAATCAACACATGACTTAGACTTTCAATTTCTAATTCACTATTTATAATAATATGCTCAAATAATTGTTTGAAAAGTAATAAAAAATATAACTTTGTCATTCTAAATCCTCAATTATTGGGCTTAGTTATAAACGCTATTTAAACGGAACTACTTTCTATTCAAAACACATTTATTTATATTTCAATATATAAAACAACATCACTTATTTCATTAAATTTAAATTAGATTAAATAATAATAATCGCCATCGTAACCAGTTTTTTTTAAGATTTTTAGTTCTGTATGCCAAACCAGGAGGATAGAAACCTATATGAATTGTCATTAGCTATATTTATTTTGTCAACAAATTTATTGTCATGCTGTCTTATTTTGACTAAACTATATTTAATGCATTGTCTGTGAGGATTTCACCCGCAGAAATTTGAGTTACAATAATATTTTTATTCAGCCTTTTTGGTGGACAATTGCTGTGTATTTTTACGAAAATGTCCTAAAAGAGCCAAAATTCGGTGTTATTTTTTTAAAAACGTGAAACATTTGCAATATTTGCATAAAAGTGCAAAAATCGCGAATAAAATTGGGTTTATCGCAATCGTGAATAATTCAGGTCTCTACTCATGAGTTAATGAGATAGAGACACTGAACAAACTTAAACTTATAGTAAAAGTCAACATGTGATAATAAATGAAATTTTATTTGAAAGTCCACAAAAATCATTAAGATCGCAGACCTGCATATGCTTAATGTTTTTCACAACTATTTTTTAAATTAAATATTATTTACAAGCATATACATTTTTGGAATGGGATAGCAATGTATAAAAATAATAATTCATAATTCATTGAATAAAAAGAGAGGGTGATGTTTTGAAGAAATTGATGACTGTATGATTCACTTAGGTACATTTTAGAAATTGTTTCAGATTCAAGCTTTTAAATGATGTACAGGCAACCCCCCCCCATTCATCTTGTTCTGGAGAAAGTCACGATAAGCAAAATTCCGTGATAAGCGGGAGATTTAAAATAATTGTTAAATAACACTAAAAAATATGTTTATAAAATACGCATCAAATAATAATGTCATACTATAGTTCATTAATAATTGCAAAAATGCATTGCAAAAATGAATTTTTTTAAACTGTTAAATAATACACAACAATCACATTTTACAGAACACATAATCTCCCTTGTTTTGTTTTAAAAACAGCATGGACTGATTGTGAAGATTGTGAAAAATACTGCATCAAAATGAATCTGCACTTGCCAGGATCGCAATAAACGGAGGGTTACCTGTATTTGTACAACTTGACAAGTAAGAGAATGCGGGTGGCACATTTTTTGGTTGATTAAAAACAGAATAGGTATATCTCTATAGCAATATTAGTTTGTGCGCATAAATGGAAATTATATAAAATATGCTAATTCAAGTTATATGAAATTTTGGCACTAATATACAACTATTGACATAACTAGAACTGGAATCGAGTATATTATAGTATGTTATTCTAAATAGCTTTAATTTTAAGTGTTATAATTCTATTACTTTTTAAAATGCATTTTTGCATGTGGAAGTCCATGCCCAGTCAATCTGGATTGCGATCTGTGATCAAAATCAATTATTGCAATCCAGGTTTACTGTGTATGGGTTGTTGTTCCTTATTAATCTGGATCGTGATCATTAATTCTGATCACGGTTCACGATCCAGATTCACTGTGTATGGGTTGCCTAAGATATATAAAAAAAAAAGATAGTTATGTTAATGAGGAACTCTATAAAAGATTTGTCATTATGAAAGTCTATAGAAATTTCACAAAAATCATAAATGGAAATAATAAGTATTCTTACAGAAAACAATTGAGTGTTCAACATAAAAGGAATGATCATCTATCCATGGGAGGAATTTTTATTAATACCATCAAATTTACTACACAAATACATATATTTATCGGATTATGATAGTTTTATTCTTATTGCAACTATATAAAATATCAAAAAAGGAAAATATACTTTACTCGGTAAACAATTAAGATAAAATTAAGTTCTTTAAGTTAGTTTGGTAGCAGAAAGATTAATGTATGACTAAGCAAGTCAAATAGCAAAACTTAAATTTTGAGATCTGTACATCAAGCGGATAAAAAGTTATAAGGGGAGGGGGACACAGACACACTAAATGTTCTACTCCGATAATAATCCTTTATATATAAAAATTAGAAGTACTCAAAATTCAAAATAAAAAGGACCATCCATAGTCAAACTCAACAAAGCAGGAATCAGCTACCAAGGGCATCGCCAAGGGGGGGGGGGGGGGGGGGCAGGAGATTAAAAAATGTAACAATTCATATTTTTCTCATCCTCCATAGTATAGGGTATACGGAGAATAGCCTATGAATGGGTTAAATTGCACCCCCCCCTGGGCCTTGGGCTGGCGACGCCCTTGTCAGCTACTGTATAGAAGGGTCTCTATGGCATTTTTATATTTTACTATCAGAATTAACTTAAACAAATATTACAAAAGAAAAAATCCCTAATATTGTAGGAAACATCTTATTTTTAATGTATAACAACACCAAATGCAATCATACTAACTTAACCAGGAAGTGTACTTTTAAGTGAAACCAGGGGGGCAAGTCTAGTTCGACCGGCGATATCAAAACCCTAGTGATTACCCATATCATGGATATAATTATCATATGGAGTTCTATGACATCTAAAGATATTATAGAACTCCATATAATAATTATATCCATGATATGGATAATTGTGAGGTTTTGATTTCGCCGATTGAACCAGACTTGCCCCCCAGATGATTTGAAATGAAATGCACTCTAGTAGTGAATTTACTAATAGAAGTTGATAAATATACAAGTACTCTTCTATACTCAAACAATAAAATACAACCAAGGATGTGTAATTTATTGAATGGTGTGTAATTTTATTATAGCTAAGTGCTTAATCAACAGACTAAATATTAAGTCGAACAAAAAGGAGTCTGAGTTATCGCATAAGGTAATTTGAATTTATGAGTGATGAATATAAATAAAATTAGAAATGTATTGAATTTTGTTCACTTTTTTATGGCGTGTTATAATAATTTGGATTGCATTCTTTTATTTTATACTTCACTACTAAACAAACATATTTCTTAAGAGTAGATATTGAATTTATATATATAATAAAACTTTCTAGTTTGTCAAAAAATAGATGTTATTCATAGAGTATATACAGAAAAATCTATATTGCATACTACTTGTGCATTGATGTTAAACAAAACAGTTACATTTCTAGAAAATCTTAAAATGATTTTTATGTGTGCTTTTTAAATTAAATAATGAGCTATTGAGAGAAAAAATATACATCAGAATAAATTGTTGGTACGGAATATAAAAAAAATTAAAACCAATTATTTTAATTGCACAAGCATAAAGCACATAATGTGAAGGTATAACAATTATATCCTTAATTCTTATCCATAAGGATATACTTAAATTAAATTCATCAGCTATGACTATTATTAAAATAAATTTAATTAGGTAGTGCAAATAAATTTACATTTAGGGTAAATATTAAAAGGGTTTAATTCCGTATATCAATAGTAAATGTATATAAATATTTTATAGATACCTACACGAAAGGCATAGTGTCATGTTCATATATATTTCAAATGATATTCCTTCATATAGAAGCACCTTAAGAAGTTTTATTGTTAAGAAATTTATGCTATATTCAAATTAATAATATATAAATAAACAATGCTATAAAAAATGCATTTTATTTATTTTCTGTGTTGATTGGCAGTGTGTTATGTAATATAAATGTAGTAAATAAAATATTAAATATAGATACACCAATACACAAAGTATTTAGATTTTGGCACAAATAGAATATTTTGTGCTGTTGGTTGAGCAAAAATTGAAATAAACGAGAATTATTAGTCTCACAATAATATTGTGAAATTGTCAGCTCTGATAACTCTTTGCTATATTAACAAATAAGTATGTCTATTGGTCTTTAAAATTTACACATAATACTTGAACTCATTTATTTGAGACCAACAAATATACTTAAAACACACGAAATAAAGTGTGTATTATTTAACATTGGATATTATTTAACATTGCTATATTTTTTCATTAAAATGTATAATTTATAATTACATTATGACACTATGACTCTCAAGTAAAAACACTTCAATAGTATAAATAGTTATTAATACATTATAATCAATTTGGAGAAGGACAGCTGCCCCAATTGAATATAGTGAAATATGTTAAAAGTTTAGGGCACATTACATAAATATACATCGCTCGGCCTGCAAGCACACATCAAAAAACACAATACAATGGTAAATATAGGTTCTAAAATGATAGTCACTGCAAGAGATCACAGATGGAATAGGTATATTACATACATTACAATAATAACTAGGTTTTATGACTAGGGTTTATACAGTGATATAATGTAATGTGTATTACATTAGATGATAATATCTATTCAAAATATCACTAATGTGCTTAATATTTGTAGGTAATTAACATAATCCTACAGTACCATATAATTTTCAAGACATCATGTTTGAAGAATTACAAAAAAAAAATTAAAATAATTTCAAGTCACCATTATTTTATATTTTCCCTTGTATTTTTTCAGTACAGATAAAAAGAAAATCTTAGCAATATCATTATACTTTAAATACATATACATAGGTAACTACAACATTTCTACCACAATATTTTTTACAATAATATGTTTGACAAAGAGCCACATGTACGTTGCAAATCACATATAAATTTTTTATTTGTTGTGACAGTTAATTTTATTCTTGCTGTTTATATAATATGAACCTGATTACATACTATATCTTGAAATTATGTAAATGTGTAAAACATTCAAAAAGTATTTTCTGATAACCTATATCAGTGGTTCTCAACAGGGGTGGTACTGCCAACCAGGGGACGTTTTTGATCAAAAGCTAATTCAGGGGACGTTGAGGACTAGTTCGCGCCTCACTAGACAATGGAACGAGTCAAATCATAGGTTGTGTATAGGTAATGACAAGATTGTCACAAGTACAAAGTATGTGAGGCAGAGCGAGTGTGAACCTAAAATTTCTGTGTAGTATCTAATGATAAATTTTGTAGACATACTTATTAAAAATATATATTTATCATAATATTCATTTGATTTATTCACACAAACACAATAAGACTGAAATTTTCTCACTGCATGGCAATTATCGTTTTGACTTATTGATACAAACATTACAAGGCTGAAATTTTCTCACTGCGCGGGAATTATCGTTTTGACTTATTGATACAAACATTACAAGGCTGAAATTTTCTCACTGCGCGGGAATTATCGTTTTGACTTATTGATACAAACATTACAAGACTGAAATTTTCTCACTGCGCGGGAATTATCGTTTTGACTTATTGATACAAACATTACAAGGCTGAAATTTTCTCACTGCGCGGGAATTATCGTTTTGACTTATTGATACAAACATTACAAGACTGAAATTTTCTCACTGCGCGGGAATTATCGTTTTGACTTATTGATACAAACATTACAAGACTGAAATTTTCTCACTGCGCGGGAATTATCGTTTTGACTTATTGATACAAACATTACAAGGCTGAAATTTTCTCACTGCGCGGGAATTATCGTTTTGACTTATTGATACAAACATTACAAGACTGAAATTTTCTCACTGCGCGGGAATTATCGTTTTGACTTATTGATACAAACATTACAAGGCTGAAATTTTCTCACTGCGCGGGAATTATCGTTTTGACTTATTGATACAAACATTACAAGGCTGAAATTTTCTCACTGCGCGGGAATTATCGTTTTGACTTATTGATACAAACATTACAAGACTGAAATTTTCTCACTGCGCGGGAATTATCGTTTTGACTTATTGATACAAACATTACAAGGCTGAAATTTTCTCACTGCGCGGGAATTATCGTTTTGACTTATTGATACAAACATTACAAGGCTGAAATTTTCTCCCTGCGCGGTAATTATCGTTTTGGTTTATTTTAATGTTATACAACCCGGTACACGTGAAAGTCTTTTGGAAAAGAGGGTGGTGAGTATTTTTCTTTTGGTAAAGAGGGTGGTGGTCTAAAAAAGGTTGGGAGCCTCCGTCTTATATAATTATACATAATCATAAACTTACACAAATTCAATAGAATCTCAATAATCTTGACATTGTACCAATATTCTAAGACTGTGTTTCTGGAACAAAGTTTAAAGTAAAATACTTTGATATAATAAAATTGTTCAAAACTTACGATTGTTTCATTGAAATCTAATGCCGTGAAATGACGCATTTTTGAAAAATTTCATGAAATCAAAGTATTTTAACTTTACTATTACCGTTACTTTTGTTGAAACAACCCAGTCTAATTACTTATGTGGACACAAATTTGACAAAACACATTGACAAAAACTGTGTATTTTTGGTACATAATATGTAAATATTATGTACCTAATGGATGTATTTTTTTATATTTCAAGAACCAATTTTTCACATTTATGCACCTAACTCTATAGTCACAAAACAATAATAAATGTTATAGGTGATTGTTTGCCTCAACTCTATACCTACCTATAATGTAATATATATAATTGAGTTTTTGGTTGTGTTATATTAATATCAATCAGGTTAATATTACATAACACAAAATTATTTTCTAAACATAACTTTATAAATTCTAAGGTTAAGGAATTTGGAAACTACATCACAACAAAACATGGAGATATTCAACATACGTATTTCTTTGGACATCTAAGCCAAATTCAGCTTAAAGAACAATAATTGTTTTGTCAACTTCAATTAGGTATGTATTATGTTTTGAAACTATTATTGAGGTATCCAAATATCAGTAAAATTATTTCTAATAGCAGAAAAAAATTCATAATACACATTTACAAATAATATAAGAAACTACTTTTATTATTATTTAGCTAAAAACACATCAGGTATTTATCATATTAATTATCTATTAGGTGTGTATACATAATATACTTATAAAGATAATATTACATAACATCTAACAGAAGATTTAGGAATTTTTACTAAGATTAATAATAACGCTGAGTAAGGCATAAATTTGAGGATTTGAATTAATTTAGGTATAAGAACAGCGAATAAATGCACTAATCTGGAATACATATTATAACATTCAATATCAATACAACATTGTAATAGTCGTTACAAACACACTCCATTATTTTTCTATTTATTTCTTCTACAGATGTTTAATACCATTTCAAATGTACGTATGCATTTACATTTAGAAAATAACCTAGAATAGTTTTGGTGAACAAAATAATATTCAATTAGGTACGTTAATTTATTTTCAAATGTTGTATTGATATAGCACATTATTAGTAGGTTATCAGTCAAATGATTTAGCTTCACACACCACATTATGAATAGGTAAGTATTATAGGTAGTTAAATAATTTATTACAAACAACATAATGTCAGTAGTAACTAACCAAGGAGAATAAAGGATTTTAAGGATGTAGATATTGTTTTAATGCAGTATATGTTCAATAAATACTACATACAGACATTTCTCAGCTTTTTCATTTAATTTTGATTTCAGTATCAAAATTTTATAAAATGTAATATGTGTTGATGATATATATGAAACAAACCATAATAAATTGAGTTTACTTGTTATTTATTATATAAAATGTAATATGTGTTGATGATATATATGAAACAAACCATAATAAATTGAGTTTACTTGTTATTTATTATATAAAATGTAATATGTGTTGATGATATATATGAAACAAACCATAATAAATTGAGTTTACTTGTTATTTATTATATAAAATGTAATATGTGTTGATGATATATATGAAACAAACCATAATAAATTGAGTTTACTTGTTATTTATTATATAAAATGAATTTTTCGGTATTCACGCATTTTGTATTCTAAAGACGATGTTTTTCGAATATCCTTTTTAAAAAGTTAATAAAAAAACATTTTAAAATATTAGAGAAATAAAAAAAATCTCGTGTTTATAAACAATTTCATGATGCATCAATGAAAATTTGATATAAATATCCTAAATATGTGAAGATGGTATATAAAATATTTATATAAAGTTAAAATATTTTTCATTGAACAGATTCATAAGAAAAGATTGTATGGTTAAATTAAGATATCTTATACAAAATGACATATATTTGAGCAAATATATATCCCAGGCTCACTTAAACATACTTGTAAAAAATATTTGATTAAGTAAAAAACACAAAAACGGTATATTTTTTACTCTTCAAATTCTGTTGCGTTTAATGTGTATTTTTTTAGTATCATACCTTCATGGTATTTTTACATTTATGACAATGTCCACTAATTTGAGATAAGAGTTAATTATAATACAAATAAATAAAACAAAAGTATCACTGAACATCACTTCTGGGGGGCAAGTCTGGTCCAACTGGCGAAATCAAAACCCTCATGACTACCCATATCATGGATATAATTATCATATGGAGTTATGTGACATCTAAAGACATTATAGAACTCCATATAATAATTATATCCATGATATGGGTAATCGTGAGGGTTTTTGATTTCGCCGGTTGGACCAGACTTGCCCCCAAGATTAGATATATTGATAAGAATTAAACTTAGAAGACAAATTATATTTAAGATATATCTGATCTTCTAATTTCAAATTGAAGAGCATTGAACAGCAACAAAAATAATATTACTCAAACGTACACTCAAACGGATTCGAGAGGAAGAGATAGAGCGTTAGCAATCAATATCATTTTGATCATTTAATAGAAATATTTCAGATCACAAGGAATCATCATATATATCACATTTATTTTGATTTATAACGAACTAAATTTTCTTCCTCCACGTTGATTTATTAAGGCGACACTGTGAAGGTCTTTATAAATATATTTTCAAATCAAGATAATAACATAAAAAAGATTTTGTGAATGTTACATTTTTACAAAGCTTAGAACATATTAAATATAAATACATAATTAAATAGCATAGAAATATATTGAATTCTTTAGGCCTGTCTTTGCTATAAAAATCATGATTATTGTAATCAAATTATTTTCTTTATATTAGTATATAGGTACTTAACAAAAGTGAATTTAATAATGTAGAAAAATAACCAATTTGTTTGAGATAAACATATTATTTTAAAAAACCATCATGGCAAAAATAATATAGTTCAATAGATTTAATGTAGGTACCTATACAGGTGCATAAAATAAATAAAAATAACATATAATATAAAACAATACCATTGATAAAAATATGGTCATATAAACATTTACATCCAATATCTAAAACACAAGATGAAGGATAAAAATACAATGTTACATGACTATATAAGTAGGTATAGGTATTTTTACACACAAAATGTTGTATTAGAAAATATATAGAAATACATGAATTATGAAGACACTAGGCATGTATTGCTCAAGAGTAAGAAAGTCACATATACATTATTGATTAAAAGTTTTATATATGTATACTTAAATAAACTATATATTATTCAAATTCATATAGATTGTAAAAATAAACAAGCAATGCTACAGTAAAAAATATGGATAACATAATATAAATAAAATATTGTACATATTGTATGCACAATAACACTAATTATTACTATGTATTGCACTTTTGAAGAATTGAATATCCTTTTTTCCAATTTTTTATTAGAAGGATATGTAAAGTAGTTTCAAATCTTACAATTATAAAATAAAAAGTTATTCCGATCTAGATGAGAGGGTCTACATCTTAATAAAGGAATTGCACAATATATTTAATAAGAAAAAAAATCAAGTTAAATGTTGTTTCATTATAATATTGGGTAGTTTATTACATTAACACGATGAGAACAATTCATATTGAATAAAAAGGTAAAGCAACATCTTTTAACTAAACCACCTTTATATTTAATATTTCAGCTAAGTAATAATTTTTAATTTTTAGATGTTTGACAATACAAAAATGGAATTATAAATAAATCTCACAATCTTATCTCACAAACGTTAGCGTCCACATAGGTGCAGCGTACGGATCGAAGTTAGCGCATTAGATGGGTTTTGGTATTCTTTAAAGTATAGGAAAACATGCACGCGCATCACATTGTCGGCAATACTGACTCCGTTGCTATAGGAGACAAAAATCCGATCCGTACACTGTGCCTGTGTGGAAGCTGCACAAAAAATAGTGAGTCTAGCATTATAAAAGATAAAATGAAAGTAAAAAAGGCTAAGATTTATTTTATTAATTAAACTAACAATAATAAAACATTTAATATAAGGTAATGTAAATACTAGTTAAATTAAAAATATATTTTATCAAATTTTGAATAAAATTGATATAAAATATTTTGATGTACATTATAAAGTTTTGAAAACTTTTAATTCATTTACCCAATAAATAAATATGATCACTATGTAACAAATAATAATGATGGGTAAACCTGAAATTTATCACAATGTTCAGAATATGTATCACAATACTCATACATAAATTTCATAAAAGATTGTACTTATTCATTATATTTAAATTATGGACTTAATAAATTTTGTTTCCTTAAATAAAATAAAATAAAATTATTCAATTATTTCAATCAAATATCTAATCAATATTAATAAAAATAATAGTAAAAATAACTCTTAGGAAATAATATTTTTTTGGAAATATTATTAGAAAGATAACAATTAATTTGGCATTTTTATAAAAGGGTTTATTGTATGTGTTAGTAGGTATATCCAATAACACTACAATGTTTTAAAATATATTGTTATTTTTTTTACGGTGCCACTATTTTTACGACCGGAATTGGCAGGAAAAGCGTTTTCCCACCAAAAATTGTCTATTTACATGACAAATTTTCTGACGTTGTCTATGTTTTTAGGTCATTTATAACCATAGAAAAGCAGATAAATCAAAATACAAAAATATTTACCTTTGTCATTTTTTCAATTGTCATAAAAATGCATCATGGAAACCAACTTGAAGAAAAAATAAATAATATTGGCATCTTATTACATTTACTTAATTTTATAAATCATTTTTTCATTGAGATCTACAATTATAACAAAGTATAAACAAAGGTAAATATTTTTGTAACTTGATTTATCTGCGTTTTCTGTGGTTATTTTAGGTTTTCGTCTATGGTTGAGTCGTGTAAATAGTCGTAGCCTTTTTTTTAAGTAAACTGAATTATCTAAAAAACATAAAAAATATAGGTATTAATGAATAGAAATAAAAAAAATAGTAGATAATGATGAAAAAGTCTCAGGTATTGTGGATTAAGAATTTCCTTCCATAGTAATCGTCATTCCTCAATCCACCATGTGTTCTATAAATGAAAATGAAATTATATTTAATACACTTGATATTCATTTGAAAGACGTAATTGAACAGTTTTAAAAACTAATAATTAATGATTCAAACCAATAAATTAATTAATGCTTCAAACCATCTTTTTTATTATATCATGAAAATTCACAAATAGAAAAATATGTACCTACTTATTTTTGAAGAAATGTAAGATGTAGATATATTTTTTTACTATATTAGATGATATGTATATAAATAGCATACCTTGTTCCTCTCCACCAGAATGATCTTCTTCGGATGAGTCAAATCTGGACTCAATCAGGGAACTTTGTTTTAACAATGACTGTAAATATAAATAAAATAGAGAATATTAAAAACTTGTTTCTCGGCAATCTATATTTATGTAGGTGATATATTGTTAAATAGTATTTTTACCTTATTAGAGCGTCTTCTTGGAGGAGATATTTTATTCCACAAAGCTTCGAGTTGGTCAAAATGTTGAGATTGAGCCAATGCTGCTTGTTCTGGTCCAAGTCCACTCTAAAATATTATTTACAAACAATAACATCTAATAATTTTGAAAAATATTTCTATTTAAAATTATTGTAAGTATTACTCATTTTGGCTGCGTTCAGATAGAAAACTCGACATCGAGTGTCAGATGTACCTGAAGTTGCAGATTATAGCATTTTTTCACACCAATTTTTCACCAACTGAACTCTTTCGAGTGGTGTTTAAATCTGAACACAGCATTGGGCATTTTAAATATCAAATGTCATTTATCATACATGTGTCTTTTATGTTATATTTTCATCGAAAGACTACAATTGGGCAGTGGAGTAAATAATGCTCTCTGACCTTGTATTGGAAACTTTTGAATGATATTTTTCTTAAATTAACCTCTTTTCGAATGCATATTGTGATCAGATATAATGCCAATTGACATAATAGACACCATAGAAACAAATAGATGTCATCTTACCACAGATAAAATAGAAGTCAACAGATACTATAACTGTCAGAGCGTTTTTCACTCAACAATTATACAGAGCGTACACTCAACGTTCAATCCGAATGCGACAGAGTGTCTTTAGAGCGTCTGTTTCCGGTCATTTTGAATGGCTTAGAGTGTCACTAAGTGCACTCGGCATTCATTGTGAACGCAGGCTTGTATACATATTTATTATAGGTACGAGGAATGGGAATTTAATCATAAGAGAATAATAAAAAAAGCAATACCTGAGATCCAAGTTCTTTTATCTTTTCTTGTTGAATTTTGGATATTTCTTCCATTGATGCCGATACTGAAAACCTGAAAATCAAATTCATTTTTACATATTATATGCCTTATTATATATCTCTACTCAAAGTCGCTTTTTACTGGAAAATACTGAATGAAAATCTTGACTTGAGTTTATGAACAAATAGATTCAAAATTAAAAAAGACGGAGGACATTATTTACCTTCTTTTCAATCTTTCATCTACTTGTGCCATCATAGCTGAAGATTGCAAATGTCCATACTTTTTTTGCCAGGTATATGTATCGAGTGACACCTCCTTTTTCAATAATCGTTTCATGGGACGCTTAGGTGCTAAAGGTCTCAAATCTGCATAAAAAGAAATATAATTTATCATACTCACATATAACAGAAAATGTAATGAATTTGTAAATTACTTATTTAAAAATTATTTACCATCAACTTCTTTTGGTGCTGAATATGTTGGCATTTTCACATACACAGCAGGAGTGTTGTGCAAACAAATTATTGGCAGACAACCTAAAAATAAATCATCATTTGTTTAATATTATATACTTTAAGTTTTGGAAGAAAATGAGTCACATGGAGATAATCCCTTACCAAATTAAGTCATTTAATACAACATAACATGTTCCTTAGAGCAATTTTCTAAAAACTTATCATTTACTAAAAAATACCAATGTTTTGTTATCATGGTACAAAAATAACTTAATGTAAAAAACATGTACGTCAAAAACTCTAACCTCTATCAACAAGATGAATAGCAATTCTGGTACAATCAGTAGCCATTTCAAAACGAGAGAGTGGGGCATGAAGCTGTAGAGAAGTTAGGGCCAAACCTCGTTTTGTTTCCCAAACAATCAAAGTTTTATCTTCAGCACCTGAAATATTTCAAATGGCAATCAGTGGATTCTCTTGAGTCAAAATTTTAACAATGCAAATAATCATACTAGATTTTAAATTACCTGAGACTGCTATTGTTCCATCGGCTGACACTCGCACACAGGTAACCTTCCCCAAATGACCAGATAGAAGCTGCAAGTCAGAACCAGTATTGATATCCCAGACAATTAAGTTATTATCCCATGATCCAGACACCACCTGAGTTTTATTTAAAACTGAAACTGCTACACAAGTAACCATATCTGTGTGTCCAACGAGAACCTAAAAAAGGTAATTTAAAAATTCAAATTATAGGTATATTATTACAATATAAATTATATTATACCTATGTTTTTCAACACAACAAAAAAATGTATGCTACGATATTTTTTGAAAACACAGGATTTTATTTTGAGAAGGTAAAGCATAATCATTTATTTCAACACCAAAAACTGTGCAACTTTTGGAAATAAATTCACTTTATACCTGATTTTTTAAGAAAATATCAGCATCAGCTGATGTGAAAAAAATGTGCATCAGCAACAACTAACAAAATAGGTACCACTATATATTATAATGTATTTACCTGAGCTAATTTCCCACCATTAACTTGCCAAACTTTAAGGGACATGTCTTTAGATCCAGTTATAAGATAAAGTGAATCAGCTGTAATGGCACAACAGGTAATTGGTTCTGGATGACAGACATTCCACTTTTCTTCTTCACCGCTCAGAGACCAAATGCGAGCAGAATTTTCACCATAGTTTGAGCATATCTACAATACAGATATTATTGGTCTAACAATAAGAAATACAACACAAGGGTGATTAAAAAATATTGAGAATAAAAATGTACATATATCACTAATATGATTTTAGGGACTACATATGGGTATCCATGTATAAATTGTGTGGTGCAAATATACTTCATATTTAACATTTTATAAGCAATGAGGTCAGAATAATGTGAAATTTATTTATTTAACTACTTTTAACTGCAAAATTTGTATTCAGTCCGTATTTTTTCCAACTGTTTAAAAAATCTATAATTATATGATCTTATACTTTGAATCCATTTATAAATTTATTTATACTAGAGATAAGAATAAAAAAAACTACTGTAAGCAAATTGACGTACAGCAAATTTCATATTGTTGGTAACTGCAATTGTTGAACATGGATATTCCCAGGTCTGAAGAAGAATTCCGCTATCTGCCAACCACATGTGTAATGCTGATGAAGTATCTGCTGATAATATGCGTCGAGAATCTTGCAAAACAGTCAATGCCTGTACTGGTACATTGTGACCCTAAAAAATTAGGAAAATTTGAGGTTTTTATATAATTTTGTTACACTAACTAGACCTTTGTCCAATAAACCATCTATAATAATTATTAAACACCATAAATCAATACTTGACAAAAACGTTAAATCCATTAATGATGGGTAAAGGAAATTGTGTGGGTAAGTGATCGATATTTCTAGTCAGATATCTAAAAAAACAAATATCATTGAAATGTAATTCCTTTGTATTTAATGACAAAATTTATAGCAAAAAATTAAAATTTATGTACTTATAATTAGAATAGGAGTAATGTTACATGCATGATTTTCAAAGAATAATAAACCATGAAGAATGTACAATGCGAGGTATCTCGAGGTTTTATCACGAAAGATAACTAGTTTACCTTGTATGTGAGTGTGAGTGTACAATCTGGTAGTAACCACACTCTGACAGTGGTATCTTCAGACGCTGATAGCAACATCAAGTTTGAAGGTGAAAATGCCACACACTGAACGTTACGAGTATGAGCTGGAAGAGTGGACATGAGAGCCGGTGATCCAAGTTTCCACACTCTCACTTCCCCTCTCCCACATCCTGTAGCAGCCATCTGTCCATCAGCGGAGACAGCCACGCAGCTGGGAGGCAATATAGTCGCTTGTTCTCGGGCCATTCTTACAATACTCTCAGCACCTGGCTTTTTATTCGGCTCATATCCCATAGGTCGGAAATTGGTCAGAGAATCTTCAGTACGGAATGAATATATTGTCACACGGTTGCCACCTTAGAAAATTGATAAAAATGCATTATTTATTAATTGTTAATGTGATAAAACTATCATCGCAATTTTTTTTTATATTATTCCTCAGGCAACAAACAAGTACTATGTCAAATATTAATTTACTTACGACATTAATCGTCTCACAGATCCAGACTGAAAACACAATTAAAAACTGTGTGTCCACCGGGAATCGATCCCAGGACCTTTGGATCAGCAGTTAGTTACCTAAGCAACTGAGCCACCAAGGCCGACAACTTTTAACCTTTTGAATTTACAAAGTCATATTAACATTACAAAGGTAGAGAAAACATGCATCCTTCTTGAAGTGTATGTGAAGTATCAGCTCTCCAAGGTTCAGATATAGGATTTCCTCTGCCAGTTCTGTTAAATACCTGCTGTCTTACTTTTGACCTGCTGTCTTACAATTTCGAATTTTCGCTAAGAACCTACCTTTATAATGGATAATAAGGTGGTAGGAAGGTATTTTATAATCATAATTAGAATAAGATTAGAATGTACGCTTGTAATGGAGTATAAGGTGGCAAGTGGGTAGGTTCTAAGGGTAGATTGAAAAATTGGATTTGGAATCTTTTGAGAGTAAGGCCACTGTTAATAAGAGGCAGCTAATCTATGATATAAATACACATATACGCATAATAGACAAAATTCTATACCAGCAGCAAAGAGAAAGTCATCATTTTCAGTGAGTAGTAGTGCCGAAAGTGGTCCTGGTTGTGCCGGAGGTAATGCCTTTTGTGGATGTCCAGAATGTAAACCAAAAACTAATGCCCCTCCAGCTCCAAGCCCCACTACCAACCTGGAGCTATCACGAGAAACATGCAGACACGTCACCTACAAAATAACAAATAATTGCGATTATAAAATTTCAAGAAATAACGATGGTATATTTTTCAAGTAATTAGTTAAAACAAAAAAAAATATTATCAGTAGGTAAAAATATATTCAGCGCCCTTGGTATGATCTCGAATCATTAAATGGCGCTATACAAATAAATCATTATTATTATTATTAGGTATGTAATATGTGCAATATTAATGATATAACAAGTTTTTTTAATAATGATTGCATGCATTCAAAAGCTTTATAATAATAATAATATAAACTTCCTTGCTCCCTACTCAAGTGGCAATTTTAATGCCGTATGGCAATTTCTTCCAAGTAACCAGTGTTTCCAGCCCAGAGACGCAATATTTGCATGAGAAATGAATTTAAATAAATTTCACTTCTACTGGGGATCGACCCCAAGACAAGGGAACAGCTTAAAGCTTCAGTGATCTTTTACATTTAAACATCAGTGATATCGAAATATCTCACCACACACAATTCATATATTTTTTCATTTCAAAGGAGAAAGTAGGTATTTCACCAAAAATCATAAATATTTTTAATAAAAGAACAAAATAAAATTTTGCACTTTTCCTCAAGTTAGTTTCCGATAAATATATTGAAACTTACAACTGAATTATTTCATTTACTAATAATTTAATGTTAATCAAAGACAAACACAGTTAATGGAGTGGTAAAAACCAATTTTTCATATTAAAATTTTCAATCTCAACAAATAAAATATGAAAGACATACGGGTGTTTTTTGTTTGGCAAGCGTGTGCAAGTCTGTTCCAGTGATAAATGTTCGAATACGGATTTCATTGTCTCCTTCGAGTGTCACAAGAAACACTGAATCATCAGAGAGATCCATCATATGTATAGGAGAGCGGTTGTTAGCATAGACAGTGTTTAGCAGTTGAAATGTATCTGATGACCAAGCACAGATTGTGCCATCTTGAGAGCAGGACACCAACACATCTCCATCTTGTGTCACTTTTACACCTGTCACTGGTCCACGATGATGATCTAATTTCATTATCTGTCAAATAATAAATAATTTTATTTGAAATACTAATTTCAAAATTTATAAAATAACGCATTCAATAAAATAAAAAAAATCAGACTTCCTAACTAGATACAAAAATCAGACTTCCTAACTAGATACAAAAATCAGACTTCCTAACTATGTAGATACAAAAATCAGACTTCCTAACTAGATACAAAAATCAGACTTCCTAACTAGATACAAAAATCAGACTTCCTAACTAGATACAAAAATCAGACTTCCTAACTAGATACAAAAATCAGACTTCCTAACTAGATACAAAAATCAGACTTCCTAACTAGATATAAAAATCAGACTTCCTAATAACTAGATACAAAAGAGAAAGGCTATCGTGGTTTCACTGGATTCATGAATTCAGGCCCACGAGCACAGAGTACCAGCCAGAACAGGTGAGCCACATGGACACTTTAATACTTTTAATTTAATTATATAAATAAAACAGACCATTATATTCAATGATCAAGTAGTTTTAGGTTTACATTATATAGATTAATTCATTTTATTCTTCACACATATAAATTGATTACCAGTGAGCCATCTGCAAGTGATGTAATAATGACAGCAGAATCCTCTCCTCCACTCACAACTAATGATCGGTTGACAACACAGGCTAAACTTAATACAGCAGCAATATGTTCCCTAAAAAATATCATCAATACATTATACATATTTGGAACACATTGAAAGAATTCTAAATTTAACTTATTCAATAGGTAGTGATAAAGTTAAATATAACACAAGTAGGAAAACTTAGAATGCACTAAAACAAAATAAAACTATTACCTATATTTTAATAGTTAAAACATGAAAGGGAAACTGTTTTGTTCATTCCATAAACATTATAAGCATACATACGCAATCTTCATTTTTATTGTGAGTGTTTGTAAATCCCAAATAATGATAGTTGTATCTTCAGATCCAGTTAGTAAATATTGAGATTCTTTTGTAACTGCCATGCATAAAACTTGCCCAGAATGTCCTGCAGTAAAAAGATAAACCTATCAAATATTGTTGTTTAATCAGTTAAATAAGTTAATGGAATTAGTAAATGTAACTATACTTTTTTATTAATATTTGGTGTACCTTTAAAGGTGTGAACTAAAGAGTTAGACATGATATGCCATAACTGTGGATCTCCTTTTTCAGGTGCAAGTAATAAATGTTGACCAGTGGGTGCTAAAGCTAAAAGTCTAGCTCCTCCGGCTGCTTGTAAAACCTTTACCGTTGCTGCTATTGGTGGTTGAACCCTAAAATACATAAATATGGTTAAAATTTTAAATGTTTTTTAAAGAAAATTTTGATATTATTCATCAAATACAAGTTTCACATCACTGTCCTTTTATATGACAACAACTAGGTATTAATTTACAAAAAAGGAGGGAAAACAAAACCATAACTAAAATTTGAATTGAAAATATTACAATAATACTTATATAGTGCATTCACTATAATAACTCCTTTTGTGTTGGTAAGATTTTTTGGTGTTGTCAGTCGTAAGAAATTAAACTTTGCCAGATGTGACAACATATAGATAACACTATGTTAGATACATTAATTCTGTAGTATTTGTCACAAAGTACGAATAATAAAAGTTGTTTTTTGACATAAAATGAGTTTTAAATTTATTTATAAAACCGAAATTTCGGTAAATTTACAGAGTAGCGAAATATTTTAAATGTTAGCAACTCCGTAGAACTGAGTTTGCCAGATTGTTAACTATGCAAGCTTACCAACAATAAAACACAAAAGGAGTTACTATAGTGAATGCACAGTACGATATAATGAAGAATAGTATAACTGTATTTCACCTAAAAATGCTTTTTATGGTAATGTTGGTGTGACTCAAATAAACTGAATAATGTTGCCATATCTCCAATTTAAGATTTGAAACTTAGTTTTACACCAATCTTAGTTTTATTAAACAGAATGATCCGTATAAATAAAACAAACTTATTTATATCAATCTGTGCAGATTTATCAAAAAATTACTTTTACAAATATGTAAAACCCCCAATTGTAAGAAATATCCTGTTTATAATGTATGACAACACCAAATGAAATCATACCAACTTAACCATGAAGTGTACTTTTAAATGAACTAATGCAATAATAATTCAAAAAAAGAAACAATTCGCATTCAACCATAGATTTTTATTTTAGTATATTATATGAAAATCTATGCATTCAACAAAATTTTTTTTTTTTTTATTTAATGTGGATACATAGAATAATAATTGTACAGAATACTCTTAAGCCTGCAGTAAACGCGACTGCTTTATGTTGACTAATTTGGTCAACATTTTGCTACGAGCATTCAGTAATCATTTGGCCGTCTGTGTGATACGTACTCCATATAGGGAATTTTTAAACTGCTTGCAAAATTATTTACACAGTCACAATGAGTAGTACTATACGAACCAGAGTCATATATATATATATATATATATATATATATATATATATATATATATATATATATATATATATATATATATATATATATATATATTGACACGAGCCGGCCAATAAAACGGCCTCACTTTTTCAGCGAGGTATTGTATAGGAATGAGCATTCTATTTTATTATTATTCTATGTGTGGATAGTGAAAGAAATATAAAAATCATACCAGCCATTTAATGGAACAAGTAATGGTTTTGTATAACCATCACACCATGCCATTGCTGCAGTTACTAAAACATTGAGAGCACTCTGAGGTTCTATTCTTATCGGCCTTAACCAACTGATGATCTAAAAAGAATCATACAATAACATCACTAAAATACAAAAGTTTTATTTCAGTTCCCAAAATGTATAATCACAAAAATAGATTTGATAAATAAGTATATACATGAAAATAAAAAAAGATTACCTGCGCGCCAAGTTGCATGTGATCTCTTGTTAAAATATCACTGGATTTTCGTACAACATTATAAACTAACTCAATGTCTCTGTCTAGAATATAACAACGTACATGTTCCAGAATGCACCGAAGATATGATATAGTCACTGTTTGCACCTAAATTAAAAAATAAATAAGATCAAAAAAATGTTCTAAGAAAAAAAATATATCCATTATATTCATTCATGAAATTTTTATTCTTATTTCTTTAGAATTAAATAAAATTTTTCAGTGAGAACAAAAAAAAACATTTATAAGAAGTCCATAACATAATAGGAGAATTAAATTACTATACCGCAGCATGCAAGAAGTCGAAATTACATATAGTCAGATCTTTGAGTCTTGTGAAATCACCAGCCAATAGTAAATGAAGCCATGATTCTTCCACATGCCTCTGAGTAAATGGAGCAGCCAGATGTTTGGCACTTTGAAAAGGAGTACCGTCAGCTTCTGTTACTTCTGCCTTTACACTTTCTCCACCTATAAAGATAATATGTATGTTATCATTAACAATACAAGAAAAAACTGAGGAATGTAAATATAAATAACTATTATTATTATTATTTATTAGGGGGATGTCACTTCAACAGCAATCCGGTTTCTTGAATAAAGTCCCATATTTTGCAGATTGAAATGCCTCCCAGATCTTGGGGTCATAGTATAAAGGCTCCCAGGTGTCTGTGTCAGGATTCCATTAGGGATGCACACTCGCAGATCACATGAGAGGCTGTTTCTTCCTCTTGTTGACACTTTCTACAATTTGGTTCATCAGCGATCCCCATTATGTAATGGTGTCTTTTTAGATGACAGTGCCCAGTAAATAGACCAGTCATTGTTCTTAGTTGCTCTCTGCTGAGACTCAGCAGCTTTCTTGTCCTCTTTTTGGAGGGCCCTTTTATGAATTCTTTCGCCTGCCGTTGTCCACAACTAGATTCCCAGAACTCTCTGTGTTTAACTGTTATCCAGTCTTTGACAGATCTTTTAATCGTTGCTGCAGATAAGCCAACCGCTGGTTCAGGTCCTATGAAAGGCATCCCTGATCCTTTCTTTGCCAGCTTATCTGCTCTTTCGTTTTTTTCTATACCTTTATGTCCAGGTACCCACACCATATGTATTTTGTTGTTTTCCCCTAGCCTATCAAGGTACTTTAGACAGTCCCATACCAGTTTTGAAGTGACCTGGTATGATTCTAGCGCCTTAAGGGCTGCTTGGCTGTCTGATAAAATATAAATGTTCCTATTTCTATAGTACCTATCTATATTCTCACATGCACATTCAATAATTGCGTACATTTCTGCCTGGAATACAGTAGGGCATTGTCCAAGACTACATGACAAATTAATCTTGGTTTCCCAACAATGCCCCCCCCCCGCACCAGTGCCTGTGCTGGTCTTTGATCCATCTGTAATACCAGATCAATCCCTGTTTCTTTGGTTTATATACCTTTTTCCCATCCCATTCTTCGTACGTGGGGTGGTTGACTGTGAATGGTTTATGTGGTAACATTTTGTCCATACTCATATATAATAATGAGTCCAGCTTATTGTCCCCACTGAAATTGGTATGGCCGTAGCCTACATGTTTATGGCTCCAAAGGCCATTACAAATTAATCTATATAGTCCAAGCCTAGCCTCTGCCTCAATCACTATATGAAGGGGTGGGAGGCTAAGAAGGACCTCTAAAGCAGCTGTTGGCGCTGTTCTAATTGCTCCTGTAATTCCCATACAAGCATGTCTCTGTATCCTACCTAGCTGGTTCTTACAGGAAATAAGTTTGGTTTTTGGCCACCATACCAGTGCAGCATAACTGATGACCGGTTTAATTATGGTGGAGTAGACCCAGTGCAGGGTTTTGGGTTTAAGTCTCCATGATTTCCCAAAGGTTCTTCTACATGCCCAGAAAACTCTGCTTGCTTTATTTGTTATATGATCAACGTGTTGTTTCCAGTTTAATCCCTTGTCGATTATCACTCCAAGGTATTTAACCTGGTCACTGGGCGTGATCTGCTTTCCAAAAAGAGTTGGTGAAATAAACCCTTCTAGTTTCCTCTTTTTGGTTAAATAACTAAATACTGCTAAAAGTATTTTACAATTTGTATTTGTTGTAAAATGAAAATAACTTTGCCTTTTAACATATTCTATTAATCTAGTAATATTACCGCGAAGACAGAATTAGTCAGCACCGGCAACCCTTGTAATCCAACATGCCACTTCTGTATGTATGTAGATGCGACAATGCTTCGATAATACATGATTTTACAAGTTATAACTTGTTCGCACATCATGACTTAATGTGTGATACGAATTGTCTCAGATTGTTATCATAATTTGTCAGATTACAAGGTATGTACTTCTCTTTTAAATATTTCAGATTATAACGGGTCAATGGTAGCACTCTATATTCTGACATATATTGGATAATCTTATGTCGGATAACCGCGGGTCGACTGCATTGAATATTTTAATGCAATTTTTTCCATATTTCCATTTCATGCAAAGTTTGAGAGTACCTATGTTAAAAACTGTATAATAATTATTTTTTATATTGAGATGAACCGATAAAAAGTATCTTGTGAATAAAATTAAGTCAAAAGGTCTATACAAAAATATAGTAAAATCATCAATCCAAGTGATGTTATTTTGGCATGAGGAAAATGAAAAATGTGTTTTACTTACCATGTTCAGTAGTATCTGAAGGAGTATCTTCTGTCTCTTCAAATTGGCTGAAAAATAAATTAGCCACCTCATGATGAGCAGCTCTTAAAGGTTCTTGAGCTGCTAAATATCGTCTTCTTGCTGCTTCAGCACAACAAGCAGATCTCCAAACAACAGTCAACTTGCCAGACATGTATTTATCCATTAGAATAGATTCTGCAATAAAATGAATTTAATTGAATAGTTATGTTCACACATATTGATTGTTATTTCAATATTATATGAATTATTTAAAAATAATTTTACCCATTTGTTTTTTTACAACGCACAATGTTGAAAAGTTAAAATGACCTTGTTGAAGATTTATAATTGCATCACTATTTGAAGTTGGCATCAACAACTCTAATAATTCAGTTTCAGTCAGTCCAAACTCTGCACATGTGATATATCTAGAAAGTCTACTAAAGGCTGCATGACCAAATCTTTTTTCTAGATTATCTAAATGTTTCTCAGCATCATCAATTGTTTTATTTTTTGCTAGTTGATAATAACAACCACTCGCTTTGAATTTTTCTTTTTGAATTTGAGTAAACTGTAACTGTTCCACAGGAAATGAACTTGTACAGATGATAAACACATTTTTTGGCAAAGTTATAGGTAGCCAGGAGAGACCTGTGACAATATCACATTCTAATGGATTCACTTTATGTATATTATCAATGAAAATTAGCATGATTTCATTTTCCATATCTTCGCACCTTCTCAATAAACTTTGAAACCAATTGTTTATGTACAATGGGTCAAAACTAGCATCTTTTGGTAAATATCCCTCAGGAATTTTCAATATAATTGATATTTGTTGGCAAACCACTCTTAGCAATTCCAAATTGTACACAGAACGAGGAGTTGCGGCTGAAAATCTTATAATTCTGAGAACTGGCTTTTTAAATAAATGTTCACAATTTTCATAAATATGAGTTAGTAAAGTTGTTTTCCCAGAACTGTGGGGACCATAGATTAAAACTGGAGGATGTTTAACTTGAGATGCAAAATTCGATGCCATTTGGTTTTGTACTTGATTTGCGATTTCAATAAGAGGTTCCATATTCAGTTTTTGATGTTGAAGATGATTGGTAAAAATTGTCATGTGTGTTAAATGCTCTTGAAATATTTCCTGGAATACAAAAAAATATTTGTTTATACAACATTTTGAATTGTAATATTTCAATGTGATTATATATGTGTTCTCTTACATTTTCATATATGTCTTGGGTTAGTAAATAATTTACATGTATTATTTTAGTGATAATAAATAACATACCTGAATAGTTTTCTTCCTTCCCTTACCACAATCTGGTTCTTCACTGAGATCAAGGGTAATAAGTCTTTCTAAAGCTCTTTGGACAGATTCTCGAAGATCTGATAGATATGATGCCTGACCTGGTGAGTCTGGTTCTGCATCTTCTCTCCATGGTGCCCTAATGTAAAAAAATGTACTTAATTGGTTAATAAGTTATTTCTAGAACAAAAGGTGAGATGAAGGAAAATTTAGTATTATTCTTCCAATTTCTGCCAAATACTCTAATATATTGGATGTACAAAGTGAAAGAAAATTTGAAATTTTCAAGTTTGGTGAAATTTTTGTCAAAATTGACAATGTGTAAGTAAGATAGATAAATAGATTCTATGTGCCCATATAATATTATGGTTCTTTATGTTCATTTACATTCTATTTGAACAAGACCCTCTGTATTCCAGCCACTATCTAATTTGGTATCCCCTTGTAGATACAAAAGAGAGAGGCAATCGTGGTTTCACTGGATTCATGAATCAAGGCCCACGAACACAAGCGACCAACCAGCTTGAATAGCTGAGCCACACGGGCTTGCGACACAAATTTTTTTATTGTAGGTCTGACTTCTTATCCCTGTTTTACAAATGTGACAACTGACTGCTTCCATGTGGTTAATTCTTTGATGGCTCACGTTACCGCAATACTGGAAGCTTCTTTCACAATTTCAAGAACGTTATCGTGTCTGAATGAGAACCATCCCTCCTGTTATGCTGGCCAAGATGTGCCTACCTGTGCATGATGTCATACAGAGGTGGAAATTGTCGTTACTGGCTGCATTTCACCGTTTAAAGTTACTCAGGTCTGGGAATGTACCCTGTATTGAGTTTAGATAGAACTTCGGCATCTCAGATGACCATCCATGTATGATCTGTTTCCATCCCAGTGCTGGAGGAATACAAAATTTTCCCAAGGATAACCAATCATTCTGAACTTAAAAGTTCTACGCATGAAGTTCGTAGTTGTGTTTTGCATCTCGTGTAACAAAGTCTTTCATTAGCTCAAAAATGCCACTTCTGTATGTATGTACATCAAAGACCTTATATACTAAAGTATTATAAGGTCTTTGATGTACATAGATGCGATAATGCTTTCTTAATTCATGATTGAACGGGTTGTGATTTGTTTGTATGATGGTATTGTGTTTGTTATCATAATTTGTCAGATTACAATGTACTCCTTTCAAATATTTCCACGGAGTCTCTGCACTCTGTACTCTGTAGTCCTAGAAATTGTATGCACACGTTTTCTGGATTACCTCAAGTCTATTATATAGGCACTCATTTTAAAAAAAACATATGAACAATGAAAATGTACAACCACAAAAAACTGCATTAATTATTATTAATGCTAATTAAGGTTGTATAGTCTTAATGCAGGCTCAAATATTTATACACATAAAAAAATCAACTCTTTGGTGAGGTAGCACTTTGATACATTTTTACCGTTTTTTTAAATCCTAAGCATTTACAAGTAATCAGTAAATTCTGATCATGAATTTATAGTTAACCAAGATTACTTCTAACGACTATGTGACAATCTACCTACTTACTGTAAATGTAGAATATTTTCATCTGGAATATTGTTTTTCAGGTTTTCTCGTAATTTGCAAAAACGACTTTTCGCTATAATTTGACTATTGCTAATCTTTTCCTCTATTTTATCCTTCCATTCTCTTATCACAGCAATAACGCCACTTTTTTTACTAGAAGATTGTAGAATATCTGTAATAAAATAAATTTTATACACTCATAAACTGTTTTTCATAAATATTTGGAAGAGAGACGCTCCTCCAAGAAATTAAGTAACAAATATTAAAAAATATTCATTCCATATAATGATTTTTACTGTTTTTAATAAAATTGTACTTTCCGACATGAGAATTTTCGCCATGGAGGGGGGTGGTTTGCCCAAATGGTATAAACAGCCCCCTCCACGACCAAAATTCTCAAGTTATTTGCCAGGAAATATACAATATGTATAATAAAAAAAAAGTTTACCAACCAATAACTGCTTGAGCATGTCTTTCCATTGGACTTTGTAAAAGTTCACTATATTTAATAATATCAGGACTATTTAGATCACAGTCTTTTGTTATTTCATCAACACATTTTGTTAAAATTGCTATAACCTTTTTTCTTTCCTCGTAAATTTCTTTCCTGTCATATATTAGATTCCTGTAACAAAAACAAAGTGTTTTTTATTTTTTTGCATAAAATTGTAAAAGGTTAAACATATAAGACACAAAAGAGAAAGGCAATCGTGGTTTCACTGGATTCACGAATCCAGGCCCAGGAGCACAGGCGACCAGAGTACTAGTCGGAATAGGGGAGCAACACAGGCTTGCGACCATGTATGCAGGCTTAAATGGCCCCTTTATGACTCGAGTCACATTCGCCACTATTATTTAATAGATATTATTTTGATATATATAAAGACACTGAACATTAGGTATACTCTATGTTCCGTGAAAAATGGGGAATATGACATTTTGTCATTGGCGACCGGCGTGATTCCTCAGATTATATTGGCTGATTCTAGCAAAAAAATTGACTTTTCATCTTTCAAGTAAATTACACAAATGATGAAATGACTGCAAATAATAAAAGTATAGGCTTAGATTATATATGGTACAGATACCTAGTCAGCGCAATGAATGTATGACAACTAAAACTACGAGGTAACAGAAGAATTTCTAGTATACGTACATCTACCGACACGCACACCTACATAAAACGTAGACCAACCGATCTACCGCCTCACACACACATGTAAAAAAAACTTGGCATACATTTGAATTCGAAATTTGTACTAGACGCGGCTTCTGTAGGTACATTATAATTCTATGAGTATAGGTGTATTTGTATACTTAACTATTTTGTTTTTAACTTTTAACATAACAAGCATGTTGCTTCGGATGAAAATGATGTTATGAGTTAAATGCATCAAATGTATTTGTGTCTATTAGATATACCTTCATGGTATTTGTGATTTCTACAAAAAAACAGTAGGTATTTGCGATGAAGATAAATTGCCTTTGAGCACTTAATTGTTTACATATCTATCATAAAGAAAATAAATTAGGCATAGAATTATAAGGTACAGAAGCCGCGTGTAGTACAAATTTCGAATTCAAATGTATGCCATGTTTTTTTTACATTGTGTGTGTGAGGCGGTAGATCGGTTATGTAGGTGTGCGTATCGGTAGGTCGTGTCCAAGAACAAGAAGAAGTTTAAGAACAGACGTCTTCTTAAATCTCAAAATGTAGCAAATTAAAACTCGATAAACCCAACATAATCATTTACTTTGAAAACTCATCCTTAAATCACGGCCGCCATATTGGTTTCTCATCATTTCAAAAGAAAACAAAGAAGTTTAAATTGTTTCGAAATCTACACCTTCTTATTAGTATAAATCAATATCCATCTCGAAACATGAAAAAAGAACAAGAAGAAGTCTAAAAACAGACGTCTTCTTATATCTCAAAATATAGCAAATTAGAACTACATAAATACCGCTTATTTTGTAAAATTTCGTTTTAATCACTGTCGACATATTGGATTTCTCCTAGTATCTTGAAATAAAAAAATAAGGCAATCGGTTCGTCGCCATAAACGAACATTTTTTTTATTCACGCAATTTATTCAACTCAAACGAAAAAAGAAAGAAAAAATTTTCTGATGCTAAAAATAGTTTCCGCACGGTGAATTGTCCATACGATAAATTGTCCTCACGGCCAATTGTCCTCACGGCCAATTGTCCTCACGGCCAATTGTCCTCACGGCCAACTGTCCCCACGGCCAATTGTCCTCACGGCCAACTGTCCTCACGGCCAATTGTCCTCACGATAAATTGTCCATACGCTAAAAAGGGCGTACGGCCAATTGTCCACGGCCAATCGGCTACGGCCAATTGTCCGGGAATCATCGGTAGGTGTACGTATACGGCCGTCGAGTGAAATTATCTAAGAAATTAGGCATACAATAAACAAAAAAAAAGGTTTGCCAGATTAGACATTTGTAATTCTGTTATGTTATTTGTGTACAAACTCAATTACCCGATCTCCTCCATTATCAAAACCTAACAAAAAAGTTATTTTTATTCAAATCTCGAACATTTGAAATTCGTAATATTTTCACGTTAATGACTTGTTTAAGAAAGCATATAACCTCAAACATCGCATTTAGGAATATTTTGAAATTAACTAAAATATTTTAAAAACCATGGAGGTAACTTACTTTTGAGTGCTCATTACGCCGTATAATAGGTACTGTTAAAAGTTCCGTCTTCAACAAAAACATATTTTATTTTTTAATTATTTGTCTATAGGTACATTGGTCCGATATCTATTCTTTTTTAATTTTTGTACTTTTTTCGTTATATTTTTATCGATAATACCTACCTATTTTTCTCGATTTCTTATCCACAAATAAAAACTAATGAGGCTTAGAAACATGAATGTTTTTTTTAATTAAGTAGGATAGGTATTTTATAAATCTAAACACTGGTCCGATATGTTTTAATACAATGTTCTTACTTTTTTGTAAAATCAAATAAAACATTGTTTTACGGCGCCGATCTGTGAAAAAATTGAAGCCAATTCGCGTCGCGTGAACACACCCATTGCAAATATAACTGCGCATAATTTTTCGCACAGAATGCAATTAAATCAAAATATTCACTTGGTACCTACTTAGAAAAAAAATCTAAATATTGAAATAATGCGATTGGTATCTAAATAAATAAAAATGAAATGCTATTCATTGGAAATCGCATCACTTGAGAACGGCTCGACCGATTTCGATATTTTTAAATGTTCGTAATAAATAGCCAGATTAATATTTTTATAGAAAAAAATAGAAAAATTTCTCGGAAAATTTATAAATTCTGTAAGTGGTTTTGTGTGGAATATTTGCTACTATATAAGTAGGCAAATTTACATAGTTTGATAGTTGATTTTCAAACTGAGAATGAAGCCGGAGCAGGAGCCGAAGATTCCATTTAGTTGGTGTATTCTATGATTCCATTTTGGATATCGACCACGAGGTAAACCGCTTAAATGATGGAAGGATAGCAGGGGGGCAAGTCTGGTTCGACCGGCAAATCAAAAATCAAAACCCCAGTGATTATCCATATCATGGATATAATTATAGTTTATAGTATGGAGTTTTATGACATCTAAAGATATTGTAGAACTTCATATAATAATTATGTATATTCATGATATGGGTAATCACGGTGGTTTTGATTTCCCCGATTGAACCAGACTTGCCCCCCTGGAGTTGGAGGGGTAAACTTCCTGAAAAAAAAACGTTTTTAACCTAAAAGAAGAAGACGATACAACCTAATCGTTTACAAAGTGACGAAAAAATAAGTTTTTTTTTCAGTTGTTTTTTGATTCTGTTGGAAGGTCGTCGTAATCATCTCGTGAAACTAATTAAGATTCGTCATTATCCATTTTCATTTAAATTGTGATTTTCAGCTCGCACATTGTGTAGGGACGGAAGTGTCTGATGTGACGGGAGGGAATTTTACATACCTACGGAAATGACTGAAGAGACATTGCAACCCATGTCGGGCTTAATATGCAAATAAATAAACATTTCATTATTCTTTCTGGAATAAAATAATTTATTCCTTACGTCTACAACCTATAGGTACCTATAGGTACAATGCTTTATGCCAATACCTATGTACATACCTATAGTACCCATAATATATTATTTCTACATCTAAAGTAATAAAGCAATCAAAATGTTAGTGTTTGTGTGTGTGTATGTGTGTGTTTGTCTCACGCCTTCTGAAAAACCAAGAGCATCTAAAAATCTAATTTATGTGCGAACGTGTACCTGTATACCTGATGCAGTGTCACGCTAAAAATAATGCGATAAAAATGCTGAATTTTAAAAATATTTCAATAATTATTTTTTTCATACAAAATTTTCCAAGTTGTATCTGTCAAAAAAGTGTACATTTTGCACGCAAATATCTGTTAGTTTAAAAGTTAGAAGTACGTATTTACACGAAAAAAATATATTTTCAAGTATAACTTAGCGTTTGAGTGAAAAACATGGTGAATATTTTGTATAATTATAATGTTTAACTTATTTTTAATGTAAGCGTTTTGTACATGAACGCCGCCATTTTAATATCTTTTCATACAATATTTCATTTTCCTACCGAATGAATATGTTCTTGAAAATAATAAACCTTTGAATTAAATGTAATTATGAAATAATAAAATGAAACACAAGACATTACAGCAAGTTTTAAGACATATATTGTAAAAATGTGTTTATTATTAGTAAAGATATAGGCATAATAAAATTGCATAATTTGTAAATAATATTTGATTTTTCTGACAATTTTCATTTTTATGGCATCGAACAAACCAATGTATGTAGGTACCTACATATTCAAAAAATGTCTCAAACCATTTGATATTTTTTACGTATTGGAATGGTTACTATGGTAACGGAAAGATTCTGATATTCAAATAAAATTTGTTATGAATCGAATTTATTTAGAACATTGTTGTAGGTAGGTACCTACCTATTATTATTTACTTACAAATCAACAATATACTGATTTCCTATCGGAAAATTATTTTATTTATTTATTTATGAATGTATGAATGTATGCAAGCGATGTGCTCCTAAACCGTATGTCCGATTACAATGAAACTTTGGCGAATTGTCGAGCGTGTGCCCGAGGTGGTTTCTGGATTTAAACTTTTTTCTTATTCTTCTTCTTCTTCGTGTATTTGGTCATTTTACCAATGAAAGCGGAATATCCTGGGAAAAGAAGGTCCGACTGTCCCTCCATCTCTTCGCAGGTCTTCCAGGACGGTTTCTGGATTTAAACTTTTTTCTTCTTCTTCTTCATCGTGTATTTGGTCATTTTACCTATAAAGGTGGAGTATCCTGGGAAAAGAAGACGGTGCTTACATCTCTTCGCGGTTCTTCCAGGATGGTTTCTGGATTTAAACTTTTCTTACCCGAATGAAGGGACGGGATGTAATTGAAGGGAAGGGAGGCACTAAAGGGCCTGAAGGGACGGGAGGTATTAAAGGGCCTGAAGGGACGGGAGGTACTGAAGGGCCTGATTGGAAGGGACGTGATGAGGGATTGAAGGGACGGGATGTACTGAAGGGCCTGATGGGACGGGAGGTACTGAAGGGTCTGAAGCGACGGCTCCTGGAGTCTAATTATTTTTCTTCTTAATTTTATGTAGACCTTTAAGGACAGTTTTAATACAAACTATTTCCTATAGATTAATCTTCTTCTTCTTTTATGAAGACCTTTTGCTCAGTTTTTATACAATCTATTTCCAATAGTCTAATTCTTCTATTTTATGTATTTTTTCTTATTTTATGTAGACCATTGGGATTTTTTAAACAAACTATGTCTTATAGTCTTATACTTATTCTTCTCTTTTTTATTTAGACTTTTGGGTTAGTTTTAAGTCTAATAGTCTATTGTGCAGAAATATTATTAACGATATGCACACTTGATGAAAATACATATGTAAAAACGAATGGGATGTGGGATGTGAAGATGTAACCTGCACTAGAATCTTTTCAATACTTTTGTTTAATCAAATTTAAACCATTTATATCATCCTATTTTAAATAATTTTTAACACCTACATAATATATTTGATTTCGTTGACAATATTTAAAGAAAGGGAGCTGTGGCCATTACTGAATTCTTCACAACGTTTATATTCAAATTATTTACCATAGTTTAAGTCTTCTTCTTCTTCGTTAATGTAGACTTTTGTGTCAATTTTAAGTTCATCAGTCTAATTGTGCAAAAATATAATGCACACTTGATGAAAAAATATAAAACGAATGGGATGTGACCAACACTGGATCTTTTCAGTACATTTGTTTAATCAAATTTTAACCACATCCCAACATCCAAAATTACTAAATATTCAATAGGTAAGTACATATTACAATTTGTTTTCGATGATAATATTTAAAAATGGGGGTTGTGGCCAAACCAATCTCTTTACAATGTTGATAAACAGCCATATTTAAAACCATTTCGAATAGTGAAGAAATTGTATATTATACTTCATTCACACTTTATAGCAATATATAAAAAATAATGGGTTGTGGCCATCACTTGAACATTTTACAATCAAATTCAATCATATTTCAAACCACTTTTCATAGTCCGATTTTGCAAAATAATTGGGTGACAATATTATAAAAACGATTGCTTTTTCCTTCACAATTTTACATTCTTGGCCAACGGCGGGACATAAAAGCTAGTCATTAATATAAACGGAGTAAATTAGCATTGTTACACCGTTATTTCGACACGCTCACTTCAACTTATACTTAAAACAAATACCATGCAAATAAAAACTTAATTAACTTGATTAAAACATATCGATTATGGACATAGGTACTAATCTAAATATAATATATAACATAACTCATACCCATAGAAATTTCAATGTGTTTTCATTAGGTAAGTCTTAAACAATAACAAATCGAACGTAAGATAGGTACGCATTATTCTAACTGTCGATTCGTTCAAGAGAATTTATTTCTCTTAACGAATCGACAGTATTAAGCCAAGATACGCGATATTTGTATGGCCGGGTCTATATTTTTCGTGGTTTTTTTTAACTTTGAAGTCAAAAAACACCAACATAGAGGCTTCGCAGCATATATGTTCAATACATGGATTTACTCAATCTGGGTGTGTGTAGGTTTCCCTTATAACTATTGATCCGCTTGATTCACAGAGCCCAAAATTTCAGAGAGTATAGAAACTTTTAAGCCTACAAAGCTTTTATATTCAGAATTTTCAGGAGTCAGAAATACAAAAGTTCCAGAGTTTCTCAAACCTTTTTTATTAATAAAAACATTTTTTTATGTTACATTTGTGTTTTGCTGCCTATATTTTCAAATTATTAAAAAACATCGAAAAACGCCGATACACCCCAACTAGATAGTTTAATTTTTTATGAAAATTTTTCTCACTATAGTAGTACCTACTACTCAAGCTTTTTTTTATCAATTTTCATATAAAATTTTCAGGATTTCTCAATTTTTTTTTATTAAGAAAAACATTTTTCTTAACAGTTTTTTGTGTTTAACTGCCTAATATTTCCATTTTTTTAATACCGAAAAACGCAGAATTACCCCAACTAGATATTATTTCTATAAAACATCTCAAACATTTTTAACAATTTATGACGACGTCGTTTCATTGAATTTGTATGGCAGCAAAGAATATAATATAATACCTAAGGGAATGGCACACCATTGCAAAAATGATCAATAAGAGGTACCAACTAGGTACCTACCTACCTACCCCGAAATTCTGCATTTAAATTTTGATTAATAAAAATGATCAATAAGAGGTGCCAACTGGGTACCTTCCTACCTACCCCGAAATTCTGCGTTTAAATTTTGATTCATAAAAATGATCAATAAGAGGTAGGTACCAACTGGGTACCTACCTACCTACCCCGAAATTCTGCGTTTAAATTTTGATTCATAAAAATGATCAATAAGAGGTAGGTACCAACTGGGTACCTACCTACCTACCCCTAAATTCTGCATTTAAATTTTGATTCATAAAAATGATCAATAAGAGGTACCAACTGGGTACCTACCTACCTACCTACCCCGAAATTCTGCATTTAAATTTTGATTCATAAAAATGATCAATAAGAGGTACCAACTGGGTACCTACCTACCTAGCCCGAAATTCTGCATTTAAATTTTGATTCATAAAAATGATCAATAAGAGGTAGGTACCAACTGGGTACCTACCTACCTACCCCGAAATTCTGCATTTAAATTTTGATTCATAAAAATGATCAATAAGAGGTGCCAACTGGGTACCTACCTACCTACCCCGAAATTCTGCGTTTAAATTTTGATTCATAAAAATGATCAATAAGAGGTAGGTACCAACTGGGTACCTACCTACCTACCCCGAAATTCTGCGTTTAAATTTTGATTCATAAAAATGATCAATAAGAGGTGCCAACTGGGTACCTACCTACCTACCCCGAAATTCTGCGTTTAAATTTTGATTCATAAAAATGATCAATAAGAGGTAGGTACCAACTGGGTACCTACCTACCTACCCCGAAATTCTGCGTTTAAATTTTGATTCATAAAAATGATCAATAAGAGGTAGGTACCAACTGGGTACCTACCTACCTACCCCGAAATTCTGCATTTAAATTTTGATTCATAAAAATGATCAATAAGAGGTACCAACTGGGTACCTACCTACCTACCCCGAAATTCTGCATTTAAATTTTGATTCATAAAAATGATCAATAAGAGGTAGGTACCAACTGGGTACCTACCTACCTTCCCCGAAATTCTGCATTTAAATTTTGATTCATAAAAATGATCAATAAGAGGTACCAACTGAGTACCTACCTACCTACCTACCCCGAAATTCTGCATTTAAATTTTGATTCATAAAAATGATCAATAAGAGGTACCAACTGAGTACCTACCTACCTACCCCGAAATTCTGCATTTAAATTTTGATTCATAAAAATGATCAATAAGAGGTAGGTACCAACTGGGTACCAACCTACCTACCCCGAAATTCTGCATTTAAATTTTGATTCATAAAAATGATTAATAAGAGGTGCCAACTGGGTACCTACCTACCTACCCCGAAATTCTGCGTTTAAATTTTGATTCATAAAAATGATCAATAAGAGGTAGGTACCAACTGGGTACCTACCTACCTACCCCTAAATTCTGCATTTAAATTTTGATTCATAAAAATGATCAATAAGAGGTACCAACTGGGTACCTACCTACCTACCCCGAAATTCTGCATTTAAATTTTGATTCATAAAAATGATCAATAAGAGGTACCAACTGGGTACCTACCTACCTACCCCGAAATTCTGCATTTAAATTTTGATTCATAAAAATGATCAATAAGAGGTAGGTACCAACTGGGTACCTACCTACCTTCCCCGAAATTCTGCATTTAAATTTTGATTCATAAAAATGATCAATAAGAGGTACCAACTGGGTACCTACCTACCTACCCCGAAATTCTGCATTTAAATTTTGATTCATAAAAATGATCAATAAGAGGTACCAACTGAGTACCTACCTACCTACCCCGAAGTTCTGCATTTAAATTTTGATTCATAAAAATGATCAATAAGAGGTACCAACTGGGTACCTACCTACCTACCCCGAAATTCTGCATTTAAATTTTGATTCATAAAAATGATCAATAAGAGGTACCAACTGGGTACCTACCTACCTACCCCGAAATTCTGCATTTAAATTTTGATTCATAAAAATGATCAATAAGAGGTAGGTACCAACTGGGTACCTACCTACCTACCGCGAAATTCTGCATTTAAATTTTGATTCATAAAAATGATCAATAAGAGGTGCCAACTGGGTACCTACCTACCTACCCCGAAATTCTGCGTTTAAATTTTGATTCATAAAAATGATCAATAAGAGGTAGGTACCAACTGGGTACCTACCTACCTACCCCGAAATTCTGCGTTTAAATTTTGATTCATAAAAATGATCAATAAGAGGTAGGTACCAACTGGGTACCTACCTACCTACCCCTAAATTCTGCATTTAAATTTTGATTCATAAAAATGATCAATAAGAGGTACCAACTGGGTACCTACCTACCTACCCCGAAATTCTGCATTTAAATTTTGATTCATAAAAATGATCAATAAGAGGTACCAACTGGGTACCTACCTACCTACCCCGAAATTCTGCATTTAAATTTTGATTCATAAAAATGATCAATAAGAGGTAGGTACCAACTGGGTACCTACCTACCTTCCCCGAAATTCTGCATTTAAATTTTGATTCATAAAAATGATCAATAAGAGGTACCAACTGGGTACCTACCTACCTACCTACCCCGAAATTCTGCATTTAAATTTTGATTCATAAAAATGATCAATAAGAGGTACCAACTGGGTACCTACCTACCTACCCCGAAATTCTGCATTTAAATTTTGATTCATAAAAATGATCAATAAGAGGTACCAACTGGGTACTACCTACCTACCCCGAAATTCTGCATTTAAATTTTGATTCATACAAATGATCAATAAGAAGTACCAACTGGGTACCTACCTACCTACCTACCCCGAAATTCTGCATTTAAATTTTGATTCATAAAAATGATCAATAAGAGGTAGGTGCCAACTGGGTACCTACCTACCTTCCCCGAAATTCTGCATTTAAATTTTGATTCATAAAAATGATCAGTAAGAGGTACCAACTGGGTACCTACCTACCTACCTACCCCGAAATTCTGCATTTAAATTTTGATTCATAAAAATGATCAATAAGAGGTACCAACTGGGTACCTACCTACCTACCTACCCCGAAATTCTGCATTTAAATTTTGATTAATAAAAATGATCAATAAGAGGTACCAACTGGGTACCTACCTACCTACCTACCCCGAAATTCTGCATTTAAATTTTGATTCATAAAAATGATCAATAAGAGGTAGGTACCAACTGGGTACCTACCTACCTTCCCCGAAATTCTGCATTTAAATTTTGATTCATAAAAATGATCAATAAGAGGTACCAACTGGGTACCTACCTACCTACCTACCCCTAAATTCTGCATTTAAATTTTGATTCATAAAAATGATCAATAAGAGGTACCAACTGGGTACCTACCTACCTACCCCGAAATTCTGCATTTAAATTTTGATTCATAAAAATGATCAATAAGAGGTACCAACTGGGTACCTACCTACCTACCCCGAAATTCTGCATTTAAATTTTGATTCATAAAAATGATCAATAAGAGGTACCAACTGGGTACCTACCTACCTACCCCGAAATTTTGCGTTTAAATTTTGATTCATAAAAATGATCAATAAGAGGTAGGTACCAACTGGGTACCTACCTACCTACCCCTATATTCTGCATTTAAATTTTGATTCATAAAAATGATCAATAAGAGGTACCAACTGGGTACCTACCTACCTACCCCGAAATTCTGCATTTAAATTTTGATTCATAAAAATGATCAATAAGAGGTAGGTACCAACTGGGTACCTACCTACCTACCCCGAAATTCTGCATTTAAATTTTGATTCATAAAAATGATCTATAAGAGGTACCAACTGGGTACCTACCTACCTACCCCGAAATTCTGCATTTAAATTTTGATTCATAAAAAAAATTTATTGTAAAATAATCCACCTTCATTGGTCAAATGCCCTGAATGAATTATACGATGAAGAAGATGTTTAATTTTTCCGATATGTTTTATAGGTAGTTATTCTGGTATCCAGGGCGGAGACGAATCCAACAAATAAGAGATTATTTACGTCCAGCCGTTCTTGAGTTACCTATATATAAATGGTGTAATTAACACGACTTTGCATATTTTATATTTAATGTATTTTTTAAGAAAATCAAATTGCTTATTATTAGGGTGTTACGACGTTTTTCGATATTATTAAAAAAATGGAACTTTAGGTAGTTAAACACATAAATTTGTCAAAAAAAAACACACACACAGCCACACTTAATGTTCTACTGCGAATTAATTTTGAGTTAATCCATATACTTAATATATATTATGCGAAGCCTCTAAGTTGGTGTTTTTTTTTACATCAAAGTTGAAAACACCATGAAAAATGTAGACCTGGCCCTACAAAATCTAGTGGGCCTTGGCTAGAAACTTCAATTCTATAAATAATCAATCTGCAAAGAGAAATTCTCTTGAATTAATCGACAGTTGAAATAGAACATTTTGTAGATACCTATGTATAGTTAAATATTTTATTGGTTTGATACAAGGTATACCTAGTTGTCGCAAAATATCTTGAGCCATTTCGCCGAGAAGGGAGGCGATTTGCATGTATACCAACAAAAGAAAAATACACAAAATTTGCGCTGTGCGCGGTTCAAGATATTTGGCGATTTTTATACTCAAGTTGCGTAAAAACAATGCGATATATTTTTTAAATTACATTTTCTTACTGAGAGAATCGACGTATCCCTCTCTCGCATTTTTGTATTCAAAATATTCTCTCTTTGCTCTTCTTTTGGCGAAAACCGGGTTTTTGTATTATATTTTATTCTATAGGTACATATACCTACCGTATTTTATGGATCTCCTGTATTACTCACTCGCTCTATCGCATTAAAAATCTCTGTCCGCACTCATCTTATCAACATCTGTAGTTTTGCCTCTTAGTATTGTACATATACCTAATGATATTACGATGGCTTTCCACGCAGTGAATATTTTTATTATAATTATTTTGAGCGCTTACACTAGTCATCTATTGATTTGTCATTTATATAATAGGAAAACAGATAGATTTACAAATTATATTCCAGCATCACCATAATATTATTATGTAGGTACCTACATAATTTATATACCTACTATATGTACCTATACTTGTATCCAAATTTATCAGGTTCAACGAATACGACTAAGATAATCTGAACATTTGAATATGTTACTCATGGTAGGACTGTTTTCAGTAAAGCTGCTTTCATATTGGGTGGGTTTACATAATATATAGGTATATTGAACACGTGTACCATCGTGCTTAATATTATATGTATGTACCTAATTCAAATGTTCAATTCATCATTTGAATCCAGGCACACATCCCATCAGAATAATTTTCTACTGAATTCATACATAATTCAGATTTTTTCTGGGACAGGTAACTACCTATATGTAGGTATGTAGTTGATTACTAGTTGCATGTAACACATGAGATCCAACTGTCGATAGCGATAGTACGCATAGTTGAAGAATAAGTACCAAACTATAAACACATAAATACAAATTATTGAATATTTTAAGATAATATTTGGTTTTCTATACAACACATGTTCCTAGGTATGTATGTCAAGATAGGATAGTATGGAGGTCAGTCCTTTGATCCTACCCAGAATATGAAAACAGCATGATGGTATGTATGTATGTTTGGAGATTAGTATCAAACTATTACGTCTTCTTATATAGTGTGATCAAATTGTATGAAGCAATGTCGTCACTAAATTCAATTTTTATAAAAATTGTTAAAAAAATTTTGAGATTTGCTAATACAATGTAAATATTTTTTATAGAAAATTAAATTATCTAGTTGGGGTGTTTCGGCTTTCCTTTCTCGATCCATTTCTTTTATCCTATTATTTACCTTGTCGCTGCAATTATTTATTTTCGTATACAGTCCACTTGATCTGTTAGCCCGAGTTGCAATCGGTAATTTCGGCGCTTACACCATGTACGGGAACATATATGCTGCGAGGCCTCTAGTTGGTGTTATTAGCATGCAAAAAGTCCACTACGCCATACAAAATTTTCCTTCGTACACGCATCTTGGCTTAATAATGTCGATTCATTCAGAGAATTGAATTCTCATGAACGAATCGACAGTTGGATTACTTACTTAATTGATATTTAACTAGGAAGTAGACACATGATCTCAATCTCAATCAAAAAATTTGTTCAAAGTCGATGTGGATTTCATATTATTTTTCGCCGTATTTCTTCCGTTTCTTCAAACAAACTAGCAAGCAGTCCAACTATCGGCCGACTACGAATGTGATAAGTTGTAGGTACAAAGTGTTTCCTCGTTTACTCGCCAATATCGTCTTGAAACTAAAGACAGGGATAAATTTTTGTATTATCCAGTTTGGTATTCCCAAAATCATAATATTTGAATGTTTTCTTTTTTCTGATTTTTTGACTGCTGGGTAATTCTTGATGGAATTATCAATTACATAAAATTACTTAAAAATAAGTAAAAATACAAAATTTCAACTTTTTTCCACTAATAAATATTGACCACTGACGCGTTTCGCTCAAAGAGTACCTACCATTCAGTAGATGCTCTTTGACCATTCGGTAGATGCTCTTTGAGCGAAACGCATCAGTGGTCAATATAATTTTTAAATTAGTGAAAAAAGTAAAAAAAAATGTTTTACTTATTTTTAAATAATTTTATATAATTGAATGTTATCTGTTTAATTTGTTAGGTAGTAAAACTATACTTTAGCAAAAAATGACTTTGATTTGAAGCACTGACTGTTTTAGATTTTTAAGTGTGTGTCTTTATTTAAAAAAATAATCATACTGTCCTGTTTCACGCTAGTCAAGTCGTACAAATTGTATGATGGGACGGATTTCAGTACGAGAAGTGGGGTACAACCGGCTTATAATTCTCAGTGCCTGTGCGGCTTTAAGGTATGAAAACGTTTATTTTAATGGCAATATGTATAACCGAAATTATTATTTTTAGATTCACTGATGATTTATTACCAGGCACTGACCGGAATCGATGTATTGAAAATATAATTCAACAGATGGTAGGTAGTGATTTCAATTTCACATTTTTCTTTGTATGCGGAATATTTTCGTTATAATTTATTTCAAAATGAAACTAGGCACAACAAATCTTAGCTAAATAGTAAATTTAGAAAATCTTTTCTCCAGAATCATCAAAAGATACGCCTTTGAAATTAAAAGCAGTTATTTTTACATCTATTAGTTTATTCTATTACGAGAGTTTAGATTTAATAAATCCCTTTTTTGTTACCAAATAAAAAAACTTATGGATTAGATTTTTACTTCAGTCTTACAATTTTCTTTTTATCATACAAACCTCTAAATTTGACCTTTTCTATACGAAAAAATATTTTATGTCACAGATTTAATTATAAGTACAATAATGTTTGTTCGTATTTGATACATTAGATTAGAACGTAAAATTTGTGTACCTACATTCTATTTCCCTATTTGCCCAATGTCATAGACGTTAACAGAGGCCTAAATATTATATTACGAGTAGGTATGTACATGTACAATCCAGTATTACAATAATATGTACCACAAAGAATCTAATAATCAAAAGATAATATTCCCCGTGGTATTATTATGTAATGTAAACGCATGCTGTGAATGTTTTTAGTAGAATAACACGAACAAACCTTTCATTATAATAAATTACAATCCATTTATTAATTTGTAGAGAACATTGTAAAACCCGATACCTATTCACTCTACATGGTTGTAGACTGTAGAGCCTACATACATACATACATTTATGCTGCGAAATATCTAATATGGGCACGTATTGACTAAGAAAACGGTGAAGACGTCACGAGCTAATAGAGGAAATAATTTCATATTACGTCAAAGATTTATTGATCAATTCAGTACCTACGTACAATATTTTAGAAAAATATATTCAATTGTTTTTTTTTATTTCTCACTGAATTGTTAACCTAGTTCTATACCCTATATTTTTACTAAAAATAAACAAAAAAAAAACAAATGACATCTGTATAATATTATAATATCATCATACCTTAATTTAGATCAGTGACTATTTTGTTTTTGTTGTTTAGATACGAATGTGTGGTAGAACGATCTATGATAGGATAAGGAATGTGGACATCAGACGAGAATGCAAGATTGAAAGAGATATTGTGAGTAGAATGAAATTAAATACACTACGATGGTTCGGACATGTGGAGAGAATGAACGATGAGCGCCTGACAAAGAAAGTATACAAGGTTGAAAAGAGTGGAATGAGAGGTCGTGGCCGCCCGAGAAAGAGTTGGCATGATCATATAAATGAGATTTTGAAAGATGGTAATATACGAAGTCAGAATAATAAGAGAGCATGTATGACGCAAATGAGGCAAAACATGTATGTCAAGATAGAGGTGTTTGGCGTTCGGTCCTCTCTGCCTACTCCAAGTAGGGATACGGCGTGATGGTATGTATTGTTTAGATATAAATTTTGAAAAGCACGTTTTTTGTTTCTATAAAAAACCTCTTCTTCTTCTTCTTCTCTGCGTAGAACGTGGATTAGTTCTTACTCTGAAAGGCGTCCAGTTATCCATTCGTTGTCTTCCGGTTAATAATATGCTCTGAGCAGCTCTCCGCAAATGCTCATTGCTTATTTTGAATATTGGAAAAGTAATACAGAATCTACTCATGAGACGATTTTAATACGTTCTTATCTTGTTTTAATCTTAAAAATATTCAAATACTGGATCATAATCAAATCTTAATCATAATCATACGTTCAATCACAATATCAAAGGTTAGTATGAAATTGTCATTAATTTTTATATAAATCAACACAATCGATTAGTTAATTTTAATCTTAAAGATTTCTTAAGTATGAATCTAATTTAATCTAATATTAATCAACTTCATGAGTTGCTCTGTAGAACATATTATATCTATTATACAGTTATAACGTAGATATTTACATATATGTATATCTACAAAAATATAACAACATATTATACCTATAATTATAATGTAGATATCAACAAAAATATTGATTATATTATTACTGTAACTGTTACAGTAACAGCTCGCGTAATAGCGATTACGAGACTTTATATAATAATATATTATGTTATATAAGAAAAGTAGGTATATATACTTACCATCCCCTGGAGGAATCTATAGAGTGGTGGGTGTCAGGTGCAGATGGGTGAGGGTACCAGAGCCGTAGAAGGTCTTCATCTAGTCCCAGATATTGGCACTTGGCGAGCACTTCCATTAGAACTTTGCTCTCTATTTTGGCGGGAAGGGAAGGACTGCTCTTGTAACTTTCACTGCTGGATAACCACTGTAACAATCAAATATCTTCAATTGTATTTTAGTCATTTTAAGGGTCCCATTGTCATATTTTTTTTTTTTGAATTTTTTTTTTTATTGATAATTTTATTGCATATTATATTTTACAATTTTTAGAAATGAAGTTTTTTTTACATATCTACATGCATACATATGTATATTATACAATCACGCCATGTCAGGGAAGAGAACGCCACATATTTCTATCTTAACACACACATTCATGCTTCGTCTCATGCATTGGTATTAATATGAGTCTCATGTTTGTTGGTATTGCTTCTTGCATTTCTGCCTTTCAGGATATCGTTCACATGGTCGTGCCATTATCCAACTGTCGATTTGTTCAGGAGAACTTTGTTCTCTTAACATATCGACACTGTTTCAAGCCAGAATACGCGAGAATTGTATGGAGAGGTCTACTTTTTTCACGGCTTTTCCAACTTTGAAGTCAAAAAACACCAACTTAGAGGCTTCGCAGCATATATGTTCCATACACGGATTTACTCAGAATTCGTAGTAGAACATTTCGTGTGTCTGTGTGTGTGTGTGTGTGTGTGTGTGTCTGTGTGTCTGTGTGTGTGTCTGTGTGTGTGTCTGTGTGTGTGTCTGTGTGTGTGTGTGTGTGTGTCCGTCCCCCCCTTATAACTTTTGATCCGCTCAATTTACAGAGCCTAAAATTTCAGAATATATAAACAGTTACAGGCCTACAAAACTTTTATACTCGGAATTTTGAATTTTTGTTTCAGTCAGGGGTTATCAACTTTTGAATTTTTATTTTATTTTTCCCTATATCTCAGAAACCATAAAAGCTAGAACGCTATAAATTGGTATAAACATAGACAAATACAAAATCTCAAATAAGTTTATTCAAAAAAATTCCAGGGTTTCTCAAACATTTTTTATTAAGAAAAGTATTTTTTTTATGATAAATTTATGAGTTTAACTGCCTATATTTCCATTTATTTTTAAAATATCGAAAAAAGCCGAAACACCCCAACTAGATAATTTAATTTTATATAAAAAATATTAACATTGTAGCAGTACATCTCAAATTTTTTTTAACAATTTTTATAAAAATTGAATTTAGTGACGACATCGCTTCATACAATTTGTATGGTAGTCACCTACCTATACACAATATCAAAGAAGACTTAATAGTTTGATACTTCATCTCTAAACATACAATATACATATACCATCATGCTGTTTTCATATTCCGGGTAGGAAAAAAAGACTGACCTCCATACTATCCTATCTTGACTATCTAGGTACATGTGTTGTATAGAAAACTAAATATCATAAAATAATAAATAATTTGTATTTATGGGTTTGGTACTTATTCTTCAACTATACATACTATCGCTGTCGACAGTTGGATCTCATGTGTTACATGCAACTAGTTATAAATTAATTAGGTATTAATAATTTGTGTTTCAATAAACGTTACACATAAAGATCACATTAGTAACAATTTTAAAAAGACCAATAACAAAAATAATGATTTGAATGAGAGTAGATACCTATGTTATTATTTTATTTTTCGTAAGATTTTTATCCAACTCACAGAGAAATTATTTGTTATTTATTTCGTTTAATTTAAATATCAAAATAAAGAAAATTAAAACAAATAATACCTAAATATAACGTAACCATATTGTAGTATAGTATTTTTATAATACTTTTACATAACATGAAAAAAAAATTGTTAAAGACAATTTAAGCCGTTTATAAATAAATAAATACTGAATGAAAAAAATCATTGATACATCTTCTAAGATAAGAAAAGATGAGAAATATTCAAAATCAATTTTATCGACTTATAACAATATTACGCACCTTTAATTTCATAGTGACACTATACAAAATTGTAAGTAAATATTAAATTTTTAATATCATTTAATGATTCGGCGGATATTTTGTGGTAGTTAATATAAACCATTTTTGAATTATGAATTAGCTATAAACCACTTGTTTTTTGAGTCACTTCGCGACATGTTTCGGAAGCGCTGTCCTTCCATCGACCGGCGTGTCGAGTCTCGACACGCCGGTCGATGAAAGGGCAGCGCTTCCGAAACATGTCGCGAAGTGACTCAAAAAACAAGTGGTTTATAGCTAATTCATAATTCAAAAATGGTAAATTTTTAATTTTTATAACCAGCTATGTAATTTAGATGAACGCTATCTATTGAATACAGAAACACCAGATCACTCGTTCACCAATTTACCACCAATTGGCATTATTGCGATTTGTATTTTTTCAAATTAAAAATAAAAATTCAAAACTTTAATCCCTGATGGTGAAAAAAATTTTTTTTTGTTAGTGTCACTATGAAAATAAAGGTGCGATTATAAGTTTATAGTTATTAAATTTAATTGTAGAAATTCTTCAAGAAACTGCTCCTTACAGATAGAACTATGATTATCTTAACAAACTGATCCTGGCTGGTGGCTGGCCTGGATGATTATCTATTGACAGAACGTTATACCTACATAATATATTTACTAGGTTATTGTAGAACAATAAAATATACTTGAATACAATACATAAAATCTTGAAATATTGCTTTACAAATGATATTGAAGAAAATGAAATATAATGAAGGTATACCTACTCATTTAACAAACCTTGCCTTTTTGTTTGGGAGTTCAAGCAAACAACGTCTCATTAAAGTACATAATATCTAATATAGAATTTCTTATACACAAGTTGCATGTTACACATGAGATACAATTGTATAAAACCTCAAATCTAAGTTATTGAATATTTTAAGATATTTTATATTCCTATAGAAAACATGTATGTCAGGATAGGATAGTGTGGAGTTGAGTCCCTTTTCCTTACCCCGAATAAGTAAAAGGCTTGATGGCATGTAGGTATGAAGATGTCTTTATAAGTCCCCCTACAAAGTGTATTCTGCCATACAAGTTGTCCGAAATGAAGTTGTCAATAAAATATGTTTTTTTTTACATTTTTGTTTGGGTGGGGTGGGGTGAAAAGTCCGTAGTTAAAAAGTAGGTACCATGTATCGAATTTCTTAAAAAGTTAAATTTTACAACTGCTTTACTCGCCTCAAAAGTATTTTTTTCGTTTTGAGTTATTTTTTGGAATGTGAACAGCCGTATTTAGATTGATATTATTTACTAGTTTAATTTGTTATATTTTTATTGATAGGCATAAAACATTTTTCATTACTTGAACTTGAAGAGATTAAACGTGTTCTTGGCTGAAGAATTCTCTATTTTTAATTTCTCGTTTTTTTGGATTAGGTTTATTTTTCTTCATGTTTTTTACAACTGATCTTATTGACCTTTTTTTGATCACAAGATCTGCAGCATGCTTCATGTTATCTATAGTTGCAATTTCTCATTGTGTCTTTCTTTCTTATTTATACTTAATTGATTTATTGAATTCTGACTTACATTTATCCAATAAGTTTTGATTAAATTATAATATTCACGTAATTATGAATGTGAATATTAAAAAAATACAACATTTTCAATTGCATTGCATTCAATCTAGTGAGGTTGGTGAAATTTTAATTTAATATGTTTCAACTAGGTACAGTATACAGTTGTAAAAACTTGGTGTAAAAAAATAACGACCAATTTCTGAAAAAAAAACGTAATAAAAACATAATGTTTTTAATTTGCTGCTTTATAATCAGTCGTAACTTTAACGTTATATTTTTTTAAATAAAAAAAGTAAACATTCAAAGAATATAGGTAAATATGTATTTAACGAAGACTTACACGCGTTTATTATATACCTAATATGCCTATAGGTACCTACTAACTTAGAGGAAAATCAATAAATTCAAAAACGGTCAAAAATCACAAGTGGTTTAGGAAAATCAATTAAAAAATGCGACATTTTTATTGACAAATGGATGGTTCTTTCACATTTCACTAATTAAAAACGAAATGACCCGATACATTGGCAAAGAACGTCTTGTTATAAATCAAAAAATTATTCTTACGAAACAAATTGAATTTTCGATGAAAAATTTCCAATATCCGTCTCTGCTTCTTTCAACGACATTAGACTTTGTTGCGATATTGAAATATATTGTATTATAATATGAATCAGCATTATATATTAGGACATATATCTGTGTAGATGCACAAGTGATCATCAATTTTATCGTATATTTGATATATTTTGTGCCTATACATTTATATAATAATATAAACTTGAAAAATAAATTATTCATATCACACTCTTCTAACTAAATTTCTATTTAATTTGACTCGAGGCCTTCTAAGCTATAGGCAATAATTAACTTGATGCTTTCTTGTAGAAACCAATATATTATAAAAAAATATGCAAATTCTTAACCATTTTTGTTTCATGTGAACTACTTTTTTTAGTAATCCATGATGGGTTTCCCTGAATTGAAGATGATTTTGCAAAATGAATAAGGGCAACAAACCCGTGCGTAATTCGAGGAAGGAGGTACTGCCTCCTATTGTACACGGAAAAGGAAATACGCTTCCTGATAACATAAAAAAAACACAAAGAAACAATTAATATTTAATTGACTTCCAAAAACGGAGGATTCTATGCTCTGTTCCACAAAAAAAATATGGAACTAACTCGACAGTTGTAAGTCGACTATGTACCTACCTATATTTGTACATTTTTCAAATATTGAATGCCTCAAAATTCTATATACATCTATGGCGAGAAGTCATTTGGAGTACGGACCGCAAATTTGGAACCCGATGTATCTTAAGTACATAAATAGACTGGATAGTGTACAAAAACGCTTCCTCAAACACCTCATCTATAAATCTGGCTGTCGGGAACTAATGGGCCCGCATAATCATATAAATAACGTGTAGGTACTTAGCTGAATCAAAATTTAATTTATCATCACTATCATCTAGACGAATAACTGCAGACTCACTATTTTTGTTTAAACTATTTCATAACATTATTGATTGTCCAAATTTATTAGAAAATATCTCACTTCACATTCCAAACCGCAATGTCAGATCAAAACCTACTTTTTCTATTTCACACTCTAAAACTTATCTTAGGAAAAATTTCTTTACTAACCGGGCCACCTCCAATTTTAACAACCTGCTCAATAACATTGACCTTTTTCATACCCAATCTCTACACTCGTTCAAAATTGCGATAAAGCGCTAACTTTGCTCTGATAACATAACTCAAAATTCCACTCTCTAATATATGCGTCACCATAATGGTTGCAACACCTTCTTCGTTGATCCTTAAGTACATTAGAATCCCATGTTATGATTCTAGAATATAATCCTCTTGGTACTATTCCTTGTATGTTTCAGGTGTGTTCCTATAATTTTGTTTTTTCTCATTTGTCGTAAATTGTATGTTAAGCTTTAAAAATTACTTGATATGATGTCCTATTACTATGTACCGTAGTCTACATTTACTTGTTTTTTACTCTCCACACTATGGAATAGGGGAGAGTCATGATTTCGCAAAATTTAAGCGTATTTTTTTTACATCAATTTCTCAATGGGTATCATGTAGAGAATGCACACTATGAGTTTCGTCGTGATGTGTTTGTGTGTATGGCGTATACGCCGTACGCCGTACGCCGTAGCATTTATCTTTTTTGTGTCCTCTCTACAGCCCAAACTATAAGTCTGATCGACTTCATATTAACATCATATATGTAAAGTGCAAAGACCTAGAGCTGATTAGTTTTCCATAGACAACTTTTGATTTCTTCTCTATGAATTCATCATTTACGTTGTTTTTTTTTTTTGTGTCCTCTCTGCAGCCCAAACTATAAGTCCGATTGACTTCATATTGATATCACATGTGTTAAGTCCATAAACTTAGAGCTGATTAGTTTTCCATAGACAACGGTTCATTTTTTCCTAATGTTTCTTTATGATTTCATCTATTAAAACTGAAAAAATGCTCTCACGACCTGGAAATTAGAGATATTTTAATTTGGTTTCAACTATTTATACAACACCAAGAATCTTCATAAAATTGTATTCAAAGTTGGTCAATGTTAAAAGAAAAATATTCAACGGTTTCAAAAATTATATTTTATTTAATGGATATTTGTATGAAACTTATATGTAACAAGAGAATTTTTTTATATTTGGCAATGTTCAGTTCATTGATTTCATATTGATATAAGAATATTAATAGCTTGAACTTAGAACTGATTAGCTTTTCATAGATATCATAAAATTTCTTCATATGATATCACGTGTCAACATTGTCAAAATGCTCTAACGCTCTTTGAAACAAAATTTATCTGCTTTTTTTAAAATATTTCATACAACATAAGCAGTCTTCACTATACTGCATTAATAGTTTGTCTATCTTAACATAAAAATATACTATCGGAAGAAAATTTATATTCCTGATAGTAACATTTAGTATGAATAAAAATGTAATTAGATAAATTTCTATGTATGGAAACGTTCAGTAATTTGATTTCATGTTATAATGTAAAGAGCTTGAACATAGAACTGATTAGCTTCCATAAATAACAAAAAAAATCTTCATATGATATCACCTGTCAAAATTTGGAAAATGCTCTCGCGTTCTTTAGAACAAAATTTATCTGCTTTTTTTAAAATATTTCATACAACATAAGCATTCTTCCCTATACTGCATTAATAGTTTGTCTATCTTAACATAAAAATATACTATCGGAAGAAAATTTATTTTCCTGATAGTAACATTTAGTATGAAAAAAAATGTAATTAGATAAATTTCTATGTATGGAAACGTTCAGTAATTTGATTTCATGTTATAATGTAAAGAGCTTGAACATAGAACTGATTAGCTTTCCATAAATAACTAAAAATTCTTCATATGATATCACCTGTCAAAATTTTGAAAATGCTCTCGCGTTCTTTAGAACAAAATTTATCTGCTTTTTTTTAAATATTTCATACAACATAAGCATTCTTCCCTATACTGCATTAATAGTTTGTCTATCTTAACATAAAAATATACTATCGGAAGAAAATTTATATTCCTGATAGTAACATTTAGTATGAATAAAAATGTAATTAGATAAATTTCTATGTATGGAAACGTTCAGTAATTTGATTTCATGTTATAATGTAAAGAGCTTGAACATAGAACTGATTAGCTTTCCATAAATAACAAAAAAATTCTTCATATAATATCACGTGTCAAAATTTTGAAAATGCTCTCGCGTTCTTTAAAACAAAATTTATCTGCTTTTTTTAAAATATTTCATACAACATAAGCATTCTTCACTATACTGCATTAATAGTTTGTTTATCTTAACATAAAAATATACTATCGGAAGAAAATTTATATTCCTGATAGTAACATTTAGTATGAATAAAAATGTAATTAGATAAATTTCTATGTATGGAAACGTTCAGTAATTTGATTTCATGTTATAATGTAAAGAGCTTGAAAATAGAACTGATTAGCTTTCCATAAATAACAAAAAAATTCTTCATATGATATCACCTGTCAAAAAGTGGAAAATGCTCTTGCGTTCTTTAAAACAAAATTTATCTGCTTTTTTTAAAATATTTCATACAACATAAGCATTCTACACCATACTGCATTAAAAGTTTGTCTATCTTATCATAAAAATATACTATCGGAAGAAAATTTATATTCCTGATAGTAACATTTAGTATGAATAAAAATGTAATTAGATAAATTTCTATGTATGGAAAAGTTCAGTAATTTGATTTCATGTTATAATGTAAAGAGCTTGAACATAGAACTGATTAGCTTTCCATAAATAACAAAAAAAATCTTCATATGATATCACCTGTCAAAATTTGGAAAATGCTCTCGCGTTCTTTAGAACAAAATTTATCTGCTTTTTTTAAAATATTTCGTACAACATAAGCATTCTTCCCTATACTGCATTAATAGTTTGTCTATCTTAACATAAAAATATACTATCGGAAGAAAATTTATATTCCTGATAGTAACATTTAGTATGAATAAAAATGTAATTAGATAAATTTCTATGTATGGAAACGTTCAGTAATTTGATTTCATGTTATAATGTAAAGAGCTTGAACATAGAACTGATTAGCTTTCCATAAATAACTAAAAATTCTTCATTTAATATCACGTGTCAAAATTTTGAAAATGCTCTCGCGTTCTTTAAAACAAAATTTATCTGCTTTTTTTAAAATATTTCATACAACATAAGCATTCTTCACTATACTGCATTAATAGTTTGTTTATCTTAACATAAAAATATACTATCGGAAGAAAATTTATATTCCTGATAGTAACATTTAGTATGAATAAAAATGTAATTAGATATATTTCTATGTATGGAAAAGTTCAGTAATTTGATTTCATGTTATAATGTAAAGAGCTTGAGCATAGAACTGATTAGCTTTCCATAAATAACAAAAAAAATCTTCATATGATATCACCTGTCAAAATTTGGAAAATGCTCTCGCGTTCTTTAGAACAAAATTTATCTGCTTTTTTTAAAATATTTCATACAACATAAGCATTCTTCCCTATACTGCATTAATAGTTTGTCTATCTTAATATAAAAATATACTATCGGAAGAAAATTTATATTCCTGATAGTAACATTTAGTATGAATAAAAATGTAATTAGATAAATTTCTATGTATGGAAAAGTTCAGTAATTTGATTTCATGTTATAATGTAAAGAGCTTGAACATAGAACTGATTAGCTTTCCATAAATAACTAAAAATTCTTCATATAATATCACGTGTCAAAATTTTGAAAATGCTCTCGCGTTCTTTAAAACAAAATTTATCTGCTTTTTTTAAAATATTTCATACAACATAAGCATTCTTCACTATACTGCATTAATAGTTTGTTTATCTTAACATAAAAATATACTATCGGAAGAAAATTTATATTCCTGATAGTAACATTTAGTATGAATAAAAATGTAATTAGATAAATTTCTATGTATGGAAACGTTCAGTAATTTGATTTCATGTTATAATGTAAAGAGCTTGAACATAGAACTGATTAGCTTTCCATAAATAACAAAAAAATTCTTCATATAATATCACGTGTCAAAATTTTGAAAATGCTCTCGCGTTCTTTAAAACAAAATTTATCTGCTTTTTTTAAAATATTTCATACAACATAAGCATTCTTCACTATACTGCATTAATAGTTTGTTTATCTTAACATAAAAATATACTATCGGAAGAAAATTTATATTCCTGATAGTAACATTTAGTATGAATAAAAATGTAATTAGATAAATTTCTATGTATGGAAACGTTCAGTAATTTGATTTCATGTTATAATGTAAAGAGCTTGAAAATAGAACTGATTAGCTTTCCATAAATAACAAAAAAATTCTTCATATGATATCACCTGTCAAAAAGTGGAAAATGCTCTTGCGTTCTTTAAAACAAAATTTATCTGCTTTTTTTAAAATATTTCATACAACATAAGCATTCTACACCATACTGCATTAAAAGTTTGTCTATCTTATCATAAAAATATACTATCGGAAGAAAATTTATATTCCTGATAGTAACATTTAGTATGAATAAAAATGTAATTAGATAAATTTCTATGTATGGAAAAGTTCAGTAATTTGATTTCATGTTATAATGTAAAGAGCTTGAACATAGAACTGATTAGCTTTCCATAAATAACAAAAAAAATCTTCATATGATATCACCTGTCAAAATTTGGAAAATGCTCTCGCGTTCTTTAGAACAAAATTTATCTGCTTTTTTTAAAATATTTCGTACAACATAAGCATTCTTCCCTATACTGCATTAATAGTTTGTCTATCTTAACATAAAAATATACTATCGGAAGAAAATTTATATTCCTGATAGTAACATTTAGTATGAATAAAAATGTAATTAGATAAATTTCTATGTATGGAAACGTTCAGTAATTTGATTTCATGTTATAATGTAAAGAGCTTGAACATAGAACTGATTAGCTTTCCATAAATAACTAAAAATTCTTCATTTAATATCACGTGTCAAAATTTTGAAAATGCTCTCGCGTTCTTTAAAACAAAATTTATCTGCTTTTTTTAAAATATTTCATACAACATAAGCATTCTTCACTATACTGCATTAATAGTTTGTTTATCTTAACATAAAAATATACTATCGGAAGAAAATTTATATTCCTGATAGTAACATTTAGTATGAATAAAAATGTAATTAGATATATTTCTATGTATGGAAAAGTTCAGTAATTTGATTTCATGTTATAATGTAAAGAGCTTGAGCATAGAACTGATTAGCTTTCCATAAATAACAAAAAAAATCTTCATATGATATCACCTGTCAAAATTTGGAAAATGCTCTCGCGTTCTTTAGAACAAAATTTATCTGCTTTTTTTAAAATATTTCATACAACATAAGCATTCTTCCCTATATTGCATTAATAGTTTGTCTATCTTAATATAAAAATATACTATCGGAAGAAAATTTATATTCCTGATAGTAACATTTAGTATGAATAAAAATGTAATTAGATAAATTTCTATGTATGGAAAAGTTCAGTAATTTGATTTCATGTTATAATGTAAAGAGCTTGAACATAGAACTGATTAGCTTTCCATAAATAACTAAAAATTCTTCATATAATATCACGTGTCAAAATTTTGAAAATGCTCTCGCGTTCTTTAAAACAAAATTTATCTGCTTTTTTTAAAATATTTCATACAACATAAGCATTCTTCACTATACTGCATTAATAGTTTGTTTATCTTAACATAAAAATATACTATCGGAAGAAAATTTATATTCCTGATAGTAACATTTAGTATGAATAAAAATGTAATTAGATAAATTTCTATGTATGGAAAAGTTCAGTAATTTGATTTCATGTTATAATGTTAAGAGCTTGAACATAGAACTGATTAGCTTTCCATAAATAACAAAAAAATTCTTCATATGATATCACCTGTCAAAATTTGGAAAATGCTCTCGCGTTCTTTAAAACAAAATTTATCTGCTTTTTTTAAAATATTTCATACAACATAAGCATTCTTCACTATACTGCATTAATAGTTTGTCTATCTTAACATAAAAATATACTATCGGAAGAAAATTTATATTCCTGATAGTAACATTTAGTATGAATAAAAATGTAATTAGATAAATTTCTATGTATGGAAACGTTCAGTAATTTGATTTCATGTTATAATGTAAAGAGCTTGAACATAGAACTGATTAGCTTTCCATAAATAACAAAAAAATCTTCATATGATATCACGTGTCAAAATTTTGAAAATGCTCTCGCGTTCTTTAAATCAAAATTTATCTGCTTTTTTTAAATATTTCATACAACATAAGCATTCTTCACTATACTGCATTAATAGTTTGTTTATCTTAACATAAAAATATACTATCGGAAGAAAATTTATATTCCTGATAGTAACATTTAGTATGAATAAAAATGTAATTAGATAAATTTCTATGTATGGAAAAGTTCAGTAATTTGATTTCATGTTATAATGTAAAGAGCTTGAGCATAGAACTGATTAGCTTTCCATAAATAACAAAAAAAATCTTCATATGATATCACCTGTCAAAATTTGGAAAATGCTCTCGCGTTCTTTAGAACAAAATTTATCTGCTTTTTTTAAAATATTTCATACAACATAAGCATTCTTCCCTATACTGCATTAATAGTTTGTCTATCTTAACATAAAAATATACTATCGGAAGAAAATTTATATTCCTGTTAGTAACATTTAGTATGAATAAAAATGTAATTAGATAAATTTCTATGTATGGAAACGTTCAGTTATTTGATTTCATGTTATAATGTAAAGAGCTTGAACATAGAACTGATTAGCTTTCCATAAATAACTAAAAATTCTTCATATAATATCACGTGTCAAAATTTTGAAAATGCTCTCGCGTTCTTTAAAACAAAATTTATCTGCTTTTTTTAAAATATTTCATACAACATAAGCATTCTTCACTATACTGCATTAATAGTTTGTTTATCTTAACATAAAAATATACTATCGGAAGAAAATTTATATTCCTGATAGTAACATTTAGTATGAATAAAAATGTAATTAGATAAATTTCTATGTATGGAAACGTTCAGTAATTTGATTTCATGTTATAATGTAAAGAGCTTGAACATAGAACTGATTAGCTTTCCATAAATAACTAAAAATTCTTCATATGATATCACGTGTCAAAATTTTGAAAATGCTCTCGCGTTCTTTAAAACAAAATTTATCTGCTTTTTTTAAAATATTTCATACAACATAAGCATTCTTCACTATACTGCATTAATAGTTTGTTTATCTTAACATAAAAATATACTATCGGAAGAAAATTTATATTCCTGATAGTAACATTTAGTATGAAAAAAATGTAATTAGATAAATTTCTATGTATGGAAAAGTTCAGTAATTTGATTTCATGTTATAATGTAAAGAGCTTGAACATAGAACTGATTAGCTTTCCATAAATAACTAAAAATTCTTCATATAATATCACGTGTCAAAATTTTGAAAATGCTCTCGCGTTCTTTAAAACAAAATTTATCTGCTTTTTTTTAAAATATTTCATACAACATAAGCATTCTTCACTATACTGCATTAATAGTTTGTTTATCTTAACATAAAAATATACTATCGGAAGAAAATTTATATTCCTGATAGTAACATTTAGTATGAATAAAAATGTAATTAGATAAATTTCTATGTATGGAAACGTTCAGTAATTTGATTTCATGTTATAATGTAAAGAGCTTGAACATAGAACTGATTAGCTTTCCATAAATAACTAAAAATTCTTCATTTAATATCACGTGTCAAAATTTTGAAAATGCTCTCGCGTTCTTTAAAACAAAATTTATCTGCTTTTTTTAAAATATTTCATACAACATAAGCATTCTTCACTATACGGCATTAATAGTTTGTCTATCTTAACATGAAAATATACTATCGTTACAAAATTTATATTCCTGGTAGTAAAATTTAGAATGAATAAAATATTTCATTGTCAATATTTGTGGTGTGGAGAGTTTAGTGTTGGCCACAACCCACTCGTTTTTTCATTGTTTTTAATATCATTATGCTCTACTGTACTGTCGGATATCCAAAATAAATAAAATAAAAAAATAAAAAAATTGGCGCCGAATCAAAAAAATGATACAAATACCTACATACATAATTTGTAACTTATAATTATTTTAAGTAGGTATATTATAATAACCCATACATTTTAGTGCATCATCACCACTTTTAATAGAGTGGTCATCAATTCGACATATTTTTTTTTACTCAGCGATTAATTTTTGATGATTATTTTTTCATTAAAAATGATGAATCTTCCGGGTCCCGTTTCAATTTGATCAATATCTGAATCAAAACTCTTCAATTTTCACTTCAGAGATAGTAATTCTTTACCATATTATCCGATTTTAATGATGCCTTTTTAAAGTAGGTAGTGATTCAGAGGTGATCACACATATGTTAAGTTTAACTTAACTTTCATCAAGTTCTGATGATATGACCTATGGGAAAAAAATCATTAAACTCTTAAATTTGCAAAGGCGTCTGCAATACGTATAAAGCGTATTATCGTATAGGCGAAATGTATGAAAGATAATATTATCACATACATACATATCATCACGCCATGTTCATCATGGGGATAAGCAAAGAGAACTGAACACCTCATTTTTTTTTTTATCTTGACACACAGTCATTTTGAATCAGTTTTTTTATTGATATAGGATTGTTCGTCAATGTTCACACAGAGGAGGAGGTACATACATCCCACCGTTCAACAAACACTCAAATTTTAATGTATTAAGATTTAAAATATTCATATTTGAGTGTGTTTTATACATCGTAATTTACAATATTTACTTATAGGTATTACCTTGTGGCAGACCACTTCTAGAAATTTCTTTTGAGCGCGCGCCTAGCGATAACAAGTATATTTGTGTTTATCGCTAGGCCGAGTTCATCGCCCGCGATGTCAAGCGAGTGACAATAAGCTTCAACAGGGTATGACAGTTCGAAATTTCGAGGACATTGAACCTGCCTCCTGTGATCAATATACTCATTGTAAGTTTGGACCATTCTTTCTTCTTCATATCCTAGAACCACTGTCCTTGTGTTCTTCAAATCACTTTGATTTGATATTAAACTGTTAACCACTTGGTTAACCAACCCACTTAATTGGGACATAGCATATACGCTAAAACCTATATACATACACCTAATATAAGATTTTTTTAAAGATTCTCGCCGTTTGATTCTTATTTGCCAGTTGTATGTGAGAGAAAAACATACATACTTCGTGTTTCCTTAATAGAACCAGCCCCGAAAAAGGGTGAATTGGTTTTCCGTAGTCCCTGAATAAAAAAACACCATCCCTCTTTTAGGTGAAAAATGTTCCTCTCTCAATCTCTTTCTCTCTGCAATCGTATCGAAAGGCAATTTCGCAATTTGATTACTGGACCATCACTTATATGTATTTCACACCCCATCTATGTAATTTATATATCATTGACCTGTGTCTGATCAATTTGATTTAGAAGGTAGGTGCTTAACCTCTAGATCATCACTATTCCTTACAAAGGTATCTATGTACCTACATATATGTATAAAGTACCTAGTCGTATGTTTGTCAACGGAAACTAGCAGTGATGTTAGTAAGTTAACACATGATGTTTTTTTCAAAATTACAATATACCTAAGGTAGATAGGTAAAAGATTTTTTTTAATAAAATCCAGTTTCTCAAACATTTTTTATTAATAATAACTTTTTTATGACAAATTTATGTGTTTAACTACCTATATTTCCATTTTTTCAAAAATCGAAAAACGCCGAAACACCCTAACTAGATAATTTAATTTTCTTTAAAAAATGCATAGTACGTTATTTCGAAATTATTTTACGATTTTTTGTAAAAAATGAATATAGTGACGACATCGTTTCATATTACAATTTGTAAGGCAGTAGGTATACATAATATCTACGGGGACTTGTTTGATATTCATACATACATGCATAACATCAAGCTGTATATCTATTCGGGGTAGGAAAAAAGGACTGAACTCTATCTATCATATAATATATTTTGTATAGGACAAAATATTATTATTATTACTTGTAAATAATTACCATATTTTAATATAATATTCAATTATTTGAATTAAAGGTTAGTTTGGTATGTTTATTTATAACATGGATTTTTACGTATTCTTACACTATACACATAATCGCCATCGAAAGTTGGATCCCATGTGTTACATGTAACTAGTTCGTTTCTTTAACTATATAGATTGTTTACATTCATAATGCTAATGTCAAACGCAGGTGTTTTATACAACAAACAAATTCAAATACAGAGCATACATAAAATATTGCGAAACGATATATTTTTTTATTATACCAAAATTTACCTAATTTTATATAAGCAACATAACAAATAAATTGGTTTGGTTTGGACCACCTCACTAATGTGGTAATGATAAAGGTGATATATCTAAATGGTTTTACTTAAACAAATCCACGAAGTTTGTTTGAATAGTATGAAATACAAGTGTTCTATTTTATCAAAATCAAGAGTTTTAGCATGCATTGTCATCAGTAATACATAAATTCTGAAAATTTCAGAGACATAATGGTGAAGTAAAAAATAATGGTGAGTAAAAAAAACACATTGCGAATTAATCATTTCTGTGCTGTAACGTTTCACACAGCGCTTTAATACATATACAGTAAATTAATATGTAGATAAATTATAAATCAATGTAATAAGTTAATCACAATTAACTCATCTTTAAACTCACCAAATAAACAGAATCCTCACCACTTACAATAAGAATCAAAGTACCCCACAACTAGATATTTTCCATAACTCGCCTTACCAATATAAAAACTTATTGTCCAATTGAAAATCAGCTTACTAAGATAACACCTCATTACACATTCTCACCCACTACACATTCACATCCCAGTACGTTATTACTTATATGAATTGGTTTGCCACAAGTAATAGATACTAGGCAGGGAGAGTTATAACAATTATATATTAAGCTTAGATTATATATATGATACAGACTACCTAGTCAGCGCAATGAAAATATGAAAACAAAAACTCAGGTGAAAACCGGAGTTTCACTCGCCCGGCCGTATACGTACACCTACCGATACGCACACCTACATAATACGTACACCTACCGATCTACCACCTCACAAACACACGTAAAAAAAAACTTGTTATACATTTGAACAGGACCGGACAAACGTGTTTTTGCGCCCGTAGCAATATATTTGAAACCGCCCCCCCCCCCCCCTCTTTCCCACATTTTTTGGATTTGTTTTCACCAGACAGAAGAGAGAGAAAGCAACAAAAATTTACGAATGATTGAAAGAGATAGGTAAGATATTAGCACTAAGTGGGATTTTTTACATACACACCATCACGCCGAGCCTCTTTCCGAGTACGCAGAGAGAACCGAGCGCCACACTTGTGGATTTTTGATTTATATATTTAACATTTTAGGATTTTAAGCGCCCTTCCTAAGACTACCGCCCTGACTTCTTGTACCTGATTGTTCTATGATTTATCCGGCCCTGCATTTGAATTCCAAATTTGTACTGCACGCGGTTTCTGTACATTATGATTCTATGATATTAAGCTTATTCATTGTAATTTTTACCTAGTGTTGTTTGTGTGCATTTTAATGATGTAAAAAAACTAATTCAAATTAAAAGAATTGTGGTGAAGCTTAGGTAGGTATATAATATCCTCCGTCGGCCTCCTGTCAAGTGTTAGTCTTGCATGGATTCAATTCCTAGCATCGAAGAAATTATTTCAATAATCTTGATAAAGTTCGATCGCAGAGGAGAGATACATTGAAAGCTATTTTTCACACATTCTTGCTTTTCTGGTGTACGGGAAACACCGTTTCAAGGAGAAAAAAAGTAGTTTGACAATACAATTTTAGATTCAAGATTTGACATTGTAATGTGCATATTTTGATATAGGTATAGTTTATAATTTCATTAGTGCAGATAAAATGTTGTAAAATATGACATGTTAACGGTGTTCATAAGTAGTCTGTACCATAGTTTAGTTAAGTATCTATAGATGAAATAGTGGGTGGCATTTGAGGAGATTTCTTAAATATTATTACGCTACAATGAACATTAAACAAGACGAGTCGACCTTTCAACCCGCCACCGGAATACTAAGCACACAAGGGGTGAACGCTGATATAAATTACTAACTAATGTCTACCTATACAGAGCTACATAATACAACCTTTTATTACAGCCTTAAAACATGGCGGAGAGGCACGTCACGTTGGTTCGTTAACTACATAAAATAAAACAATCGTGAATTGAAAATGAATCAAGCATTTATTCCATCTCGACGTCTCTTTGTTTAACATGTCTGTGTATAATATCAATTGTATATTATGGGTATTAGGGAAACTTCTTTGTTCATGCGGGTATCTTGAATGAATCTCAAAGTTATACAAAACGAAAGAAAAATAACGTTGGTGTAATAATATTAACAGGATAAATTTTATTTATATGATACAAAGTTAGGAATGAACAATTTCTCATTAGCGTTCTCCGATATTTATAACAAAATAAACGAGGAGTTTCAATTTTGATCACTTCAAAAGACAATAATATTATTACCTATTGTTTCTATAACACAAATTATAATTGTAAATATTTAATTATTTTATGAAATGAATTTACACACTATTATTTAATTATTTGTGTAAAAGATATATCTATTTATTTCCACGACGTTGTTAGTGAACACAAAATAATCTAACAAATGGGATAAAATAAGGGAATAATATATAATGCAAGTATTCATTTGCTAAAATCTTCATGTTTGATTAATAAAATTAACAGAAAATATGAAGAGAAAAAAAGCCTATAGAGATCGTGGCAACACTAAAATAATAAATGGCGAATGCTTGGCTAAAGCAAATGTATTAGGCTGAAATATGTCAAGTGACAAGAACGTTTAGTCTCCATTTATTTTAAACGACAAAACTTAATTAAAAAAGTCTGAATACGTAAACGTGCTGATCAGAGAAGACGTGAAAGAAAATGAAGGAAAATGTGAGCTTAGAAAGAAAACTTACTTTTCAGTGCTACCCACGCTAAATCTAAATCGGTTAAATGACTGAAAACATGATACATATATATTCAGATCAAAAAGAAACTGCTAAAATCCACCGTGTGGCTACTCTGAAATGGAAATGGGCGGGATACGTAGTTAAAAGCTCAGACGATAAGTGGACAAAGAGTCTACTGACATGGAGACATCGTACGACAAAAGAGGTGTAAGGCGACCGCAACTGATGAGGTGGAAGGATGATATACAACGATATGCTGGCACGTCCTGGTTGCAAACTGCACATCAGGACAGCACGACGTGGAGTGAAATGGAGCAGGCCTTCGTCCAGGAGTGGACGAAAATAGGCTGAAAAAGATGATTTATTTAGAATGCGGTTGGTTGCGGTCTGTCAAGGATAGAGAGCTGTGGATGTCTCAAAGGAAGGCTTTTGTCCATTACTGGATGACAGAGGGTTGATATAATGATACTGATGGTGATAAAAACGAACAAATGCAATATGAATTGCTCATGAAAAGAATACCTCATTGTTATCAACACCAATGGCGCTACAGCTAACCATGAGCCTCGGCCTCCTCAAGAACTTTCCGCCATTCCACCCGGTCCATCGACCGCTCCTTCCAATTAGTTACACAGATTGCTTTCATTCCCCTTCTACACAATCCATCCCCTTAATTTCGATTTTCCCACGTTTCGCCTCCCAATTGGTCGTATGTTGAGATTTTTCCGTAATCATTCGTTGAGATTTTTCCGTAATCATACGACAACTGCTGCCAATTACAGTGTGATATGCGGTTCTATGACGGCTATATCTCTGTTTGGTACGATTTAAAGCGCCTTATATTCCAATGGAAAATATCTAGCTCGTCTGAGAGTGAGTTCAATTTTTCCATAATACGCACCAGAGTGCTGCGGGCTACTACATCCGTTCTGGAATGGGGGGATGTTCAGAACATTATGTCCTCTACCCCTTATGTAGTTGGGTGGTACAAAAAGCCCTAGCCTTTCTAGCAGTTCTGGACAATCAATAAGATTGTTGAAAATCTTGAAGCCGATCAAAAGTAGTGCGTTATCACGCCTACTTTCAAGACTCATATAAGAACAGGACGTCAAAAGTTCTGGGTGGTGCATGTATGTCGAATTCCGTGCATCCGCATGTACAGGTACCTCATGAACTTCTTTTGAATTTGCTCCAACATATCAGAATATTTTCTTTGGTAGGGCGCCCAAACTGCGCTTCCGTACTCCAATTTGGTACGCACCATAGAGTTGAAAATATTTTGCCGTATACGTACACCTACCGATACGCACACCTACATTAATACGTAGACCAACCGATCTACCGCCTCACACACACATGTAAAAAAACTTGACATACGTTTGAATTCGAAATTTGTACTACACGCGGCTTCTGTACCTTATAATTCTATGTCCAAGGTCTTTTAGTTCGTATATTCGGGAACCATTCATATTGTAATCATACACTAATGGAATTCTGGAACGTGCATAACTCATAACAGAACACTTTTTAATGTTAAAGTGAAGGTTCGATTCACAGCAGGTAACAACGATTGGCTACAATAAACCTTGAGTAGTGCTGGCTTTGTCAGATAACACATTTTTTCTTCCCCCACCACCACCCGTTCTGCTTATGGGAACTTATAACGGTCCCTTGCAAAACTCTAAAAGAACACACACAGAACATAAGAAGAGTCCGTAAATCTCTAAAATTTTGAAGACACTGCACTTAAAGTACCAAAATGAGCTAAATATGAGGAAACAGCTGGCTCACAGTTCGGAAAGTTTATATAACAGCTAGCAAAAGGGTAGAAAATTGCTATTTAACACGTCAGTTATAGTATACCTAGTAAAAAGTGTGCTTTATTTATAAATTCTACGGTATACTTACTATTATCTAAAGTGATGGTATTTGAGAAGAGCAAAAGACCAACAAAATGCGAGATACGAGTGGAGAATGTACAAGTGGAAATACTTAGGAAGCATGGAAGACTGGAAAAAGATATTGAAAGGTGAGTTACGGCAGGTAATAGAGTGAATGGTGCATTAAGATCTGTAATGACTGACCCAATTATTTCGAGGCAAGCAAAGCTCGCGGTTCACTATGTTATCGTCGTACCGACTCTAATGTATGCTAGTGAGACATGGACATGGCAGAAGACGCATGAAAGTAGAAATGAGGTCACTAAGACGAATGTGTGGTAAAACGTTGTATGACAGAATAATAAATGAGGATATTAGACGAGAATGTATGATTGAAAGAAATGTCGTAAGTAAGATGAAAATAAATGCCCTAGAAGATGCATAGACATGAACGAAGCGAGAAATGTATGTCAAGAGAGAGGAGTCTGGCGTTCGGTCCTCTCTGCCTACCCCAAATAGGGAAAGGGCGTGATGGTATGGTATGGTACTTAGTATTAGAAATCACGTCTTCCATTTTACAGACACTTTGGTTGGTGGATAACCCCCGACAGCCACCTTTGACTTTAAATGAAAAAACTATCTCAAATATTAACTTTGATTTTACGCACTCTGTAAGTAGATTTTGTCTCTACGCCGCGTTGCGTTGTCAAGTTATTGAGTAATTTAAAAAATGATGTTAAATGGTATTTTTTGAGGAATTTATTCTTACTTTTAAAATATTGTCCGGCCATTTACTAAAGAAATGTTTGCTTGTAATATTTTTATTCGAAACAGACTGTTTAACATTATTTCGTTCCAAATAATTCCTTTATGCAATTTTTAGAATTAGCAACACTCTTAAGTGGTACGTCGTACCTATTCTGGTTTATTTTGTATCATTTTATATTTTTACTATGATATTCGAAATGTCACTTATACAAAGAGGAAATATGTATAGAGGATGTACTCACTAAAAAGAAACAGGCTCGAGAAGTATCGTGGCATATCTGTATCTCTCGTAAATGATCTTGTAGTACGTGTGTATCGTCAGATTCCCACTCACTGCATCCATACAACATATCGACCAGCTCGATCTGAAAAAAATATCATATAAAAGTATATTAAATTAAGTTTATCGAACGTGAGCTCACGATAAAAATCCATATTATATCTTAAATAAAATATCAAACTAAAAACGCAGTAAAATACCGTGTCTCTGGAATCGAATTCCGATCCTAGAATATAGGAGTCAGATTTATAACTATCTGAGCCATAAACGCTCAAAGGCATTTCAGATGTATTGCTTATTTAATAACGTGTTACGTACGAAGCACATCGTTAGAGTAATCTAAAACCATTTTTTTATTCGTCAATATGGAGTTGAAACCGGCAATGGAAAAACTTAATGATACTATTGTTTTGGTTAACGATTTATAATAGTATTGATGCTTAGTAATCTTAATTGTGTTCAGGATTATTGTGCATTGTAGAGATTATTTTTTATTTATAAGAAGAACCTATTATGAATGTATACTTAGTTGCTGTACATATTTATGAAACCGGAAATTACGTTCATATAATGTAAAAATATACAAAGTTTCATTATTAAAATTTTAATGCTTTAACTATGAACACAAACTAAACAATTATGGATGTTTAATGATAAAGGACAAGTCTTGTCTTTAGCTTTTTAATCGGAAGTGCTTTAATGAAAATCGCTTTCAAAATCTAAACTCAATTAGTGTTTCAAAGTTACATCACCACACCCCCTCACCCACACACCTACCCCTCCCCTCCCTTTATCGCCTATCTCCTGTGAGCACTGTTGGGGAAAATGTTACCAACACGTTAATTGATTTCAAGGATACTTAACTATGCAAAGATTTTTTTATTAAAACGCCATCTTTATAAAGTATCTTGATACATTTGGTCATATTAATTTTCGTGATCATTTTCAACAAAGTGAAAATTTGAGATCGACAACATTGTCCGATCTTTAGATGTTTCTTTTGAAAAAATTCTACACGGTCAATATACGTAGATATAGAGTATTTAAGATAGATTCTTGGTGTGTGAATATAATAATATGTAAGTCATATTGACTTTGGAATACTTTTAATTATTGAATGTAATGAATGTATCACTTAAAAAAATAACAAACAGGAAATTAAAAAAATTCAGGACACCCTTTTCAAAGTTTTCTTCATGTTGGAATGTAAAATAAACGATAAATACTCCTGGTTTTAAGCAATATTGTTATTGTTTAATTTATTTATTTTATTGCATTGAAAAACCAACAGTACAACAAAAGATAAAATACAAAAGAAAATAACAAATAAAACATTCACCAGTGTTATTAACTTGTTTGTTGATAGGTTTCACGTGTCAACAAACAAATTAATAACAAGCTAATGGTCAAAGTCGAAAACATAATATAAAGAAAAAAAAATCTTTGCATAAAATATAAAATTTGTCAATTATCTTAAAGTATCATATGTATCGAGCTGAAAACAGTTTTAACGTGCATTGGCATCGGTATTACACAAAGCATTAAAATTTCATAGATCTAACTGGTCGGGAAGGTAAATTTAATATACATTTATGTAATTTTTTACTTTTTATATCATATTTTTTTACTATTTTTCAAAATAGTTTTGTTTTGCAAATTAACTGTTTCCAAAATCAAAGGAGTACAAGTAGATAGATCCAATGTTGTAAGAGAGAACATTTTAGATCAATTGAACATGTAAGCCTTAAGTAACCTCTAAACAGAGCTGCTGCATGTTATAATTGAGTTTCGAAGCAGCACCATAATATGTTGACTTGTTCACAGATCCCCAATTTATAGAATAATATAATCAAATATGTATGTAAAATGTATGTTTTACATACGTATTGGTTCATGCAAATAAACAAGCCAAAAATGAACTTACAATTCTGGCGCAGTTCAGGGGTGACATTGTACGAAAGCATAATCACCTATAAGAACTGTTGCTATCATTGTTTACAAACCAATTTATCAATAGATGGCGTTAACAGAAAGGTTTCTTCGTTACATCATAGATGGCAATGGTATTTTTTCAGCATATTTTCAAACAAACAGATTTTCATAATTAAAATATTATAGAACAATCAAAAATTGGATTTATAGGGAACTCAATATGAAGGCATAGTTGGTGAACGTTGCGCAAGCGCATAAAATGATCGCGTAAACCAGCCGATGACAGGTCGTAAGCCCTGTAGGTGTCTTGAGTTCCTGGTTCTCCTATAATATTCCATTTTCGTCTCTATTGAGATGTTAACGATATGTCATAAAATAATCTAATATTAAAGTCTTACTTAACTATTATAATTATTTCAGTCGAGACTTTCAATGTGAGACGATATTGGTGTGTGGGAGCACAACACGTACGTGTTGTGCTCCCTTTTATAAGATAATACACAGCCGCACATCTGTCGCTGGTTACCCCACATTGTGACATATGCCGGGATGGTATGTATTTTCTTTATTGGGCGGTAAAATTGGAAAACTCTTTAATTTTGTTTTGTTTTCAAATAATAGCGTAAAGAAAATGGAAAGTTACCAATCAAAATGGTACCTACCTCGAATTTAATTAATGTTTTCTAAAGCTTCACAGTTCCAAATTAAAACAAAATTTACATTTTCTGTCGAATTTCTCCTCGCCCTCAATTTGTATTGAAATTTTATGCTAGTTGTTGACAAAAATTAAATTTCATAAATTTAAAAGTCTTGTGTCTGGGTTTAATCTGCGCGTATTTCGTAAACGGCGAAAAAAATTCCATTTAATATATTTCCGGAAACACAGAGGCACTTATCGTAAATATAACTAATTGGAGATATTCCACGTAAAATTAGTGATGATTATATTTACTCCTCATCACCCCAAGGGGATAAAGTGGGGAGTTATTATTTCGCAATTTTTAAGGCTATTTTTAATTGCAGATTTTCACCAAGTATCATGCTGAGATTGTATTCTGAAAGTTTCATCACAATGTATCTCTCTCTGTGTGTGTGTGTGTGTGTGTGTGTGTGTGTGTGTGTGTGTGTGTGTGTGTGTGTGAGGGTGTGTGTGTGTGTGTGTGTGCTGTGTGCTATGTACGGCATGTTTATTTTACTTTATCGATTATAGACTAAAGTATATACTCACTCGATTCTTTTCAAATTTTCCAAATATGTATATCTAATACTCGCTTAGACCCCATTAGATTTTAAAGGATAGTTAAATAGTGCTTCTCAATTTTTTTTAATGTCAAATATTTCAAAGTGACCCCAAGCTCAGGAAACTTTAAATTTGAAATTTTTATTTTGAAATTGGTAAAAAGTCACACCACTTACATAAAATCGCATTGAAAAGATACCAAGTTTTCATAGTGAAATATTTTATTAAAAACAAATTAACAAACTCATTTCATGAAAATGCTGAATATTTTCCGTACTAAATTCGAATACTTTATAGAATGACTTCTTAGTAAGGAGTGTAGCGTTGGCGTTAATTTTATATATTTATTTATCTTTATTTAAAAATAAATAAGTTGATGCAAATGCAAGACCAAGACCATCCCGGTCTTGATCTTCCATGCTCATCACTTGTATTCATTGATTTTCGTCTAACTAACTTCTTATTTATCTTTCTTATACATTTTTTTGTGAATATGAATGTTGTAAATTATAATCTATCTTTCCTTGTATCACCATTATTCGCATCGCCTAGTTTTCAATTATCTTCAACAGAAATATTTTTCTGACTGCCGTGCTTTAAATCATCTTGAAAAAATATTCGTTTTACGAAATATTAAACTTCAAATAAGACTTTTTCTCCTCTTCAAGAAATTCTTCTTATGATTTGTTTTAAACGTTAACTGTTCATTTTAATTTATCTCCAACTATTCGACATGTCAAAATCATTAGCTTTAAAACAGTTGTCTATTTCTGATGCTGCTTGATTCTCTAGATTTAAAATATTTTATATTGACGATGTATCATGTATAATATATTAAGTATCTACATAATACCTACATATATCCATACATTAAGAAGTCAATTCAATCAAGACATACTTTCTCCGTTTTTATATACAATTTTGAAAATAATAATAATAATAATGAACACTTCCTTGCACCCTGCGCAAGTGGCGAGTTTATTGCCGTATGGCAATTTCTTCCAACTAACCAGTGTTTCCAGCCCAGAGAAGCAGTATTTGCGTGAGAAATAAATTTAAATAAATTTCTCTCCTCTGCTGGGAATCGAACCCAGTGTCGCGTGTCGAAAACCACACGACAAAGGTTCTGAGCGAAGCCAGGTATTTTTGCTAAGGATTGAATGCGTTAAGTACATGTCTCATGTCAAAAAGAACACCACAATTTGTTTTGAACAAATCCGCGTATTTTTACTAAGAACTAAGTAAGTTTTCATACAAATTGGCATGATGATGATGATTAGTTTGTGACGTTACGATTGAAGTCGAGTGTAGCCATGCTATACTTTTTTTTCACTTCTCTAAAAGTTTATACTGAATACTCCCTTTAATACATAAGAAGTGTTGCTGTCTCTTTTCCTCAGTATAATCGCGTATGTTGTCATCCTTCTCTGTTTACATATAGCCGAATACGTGTTAACTACATAAGACAATTATCTATTATGTACGACGTCTTTTTAGGGTGTCCACACTATTACTCAATCTTCGCCTAGTGGAACGTATAGTTGAAAAATTCCTTTTTAAAGAAAAAGTTTTGTAAGTATAGATTATTATTTCAGTGTTATATATTTCCAAATGGTTGGATTCACATTGTTAAGTTTTTGTTGAGTGTGAGGAGATACATAGCAGAAGTAAAATAAAAAATAAATATAGTATTTGTAAGAAGATCTTGTATGAGGAAGGAATTATGGTTGATATTAGAATACACTATTATTAATTACTGGTTTTCCTAGCATCATTAATTTTGGGTAAAGTATTAGTTGGTTAAATATAAAGAAAAGGTAGAATTGAGGATAAGTTCATTTTATTGACTCACGTTTTTATATAATTTTTTTTTAATTAACTTCCCTATAATGAAAAGTTATAATAATAGCATTGAAAGACTTGTGAGTTGAGTATGAAGTTTTCCGAAAATCTTAGTAAGTTAGGAGAGTTAGGAAATGTTTTTATTCCTTTCTATTTTCATGCGTATAGGCAACGAATTCATCATTGAACAATCTTAGGTTTTCATTTTTGTTAAATAATGGTCACCAAAATTCACTTTCGTAAAAATAATTATTAAAAATCCTAAAAAGATGATCTGAATACACCCTTTATGTAATTCAATACATAATGCGGTCAACGCGGCTTATGTACCAACTAGTACCGAGCGAAACTCCAGTTGAAATCCAGGCCGGTTGTCAGAAAAAGTACGGCCTAAACTTATAACGTCTAACTTTGAAAAATTCGTAGCATCTCTAATTTAGGCATTAGAACAGTTTCGTTTTCAATCTCAGAATCGTGTAGGGATTGTGGATGTTTTGTGATTAAAGGAAAGAATTATATTTTTTTTTCATACGATTTCATTGATTTAGCGCTCCGAAAATCCGCGAGATAAATTTCTCTAGGAGCGTATTCAGAGGTACTGAAAGCCTCCCTGACTTACGCACACACTCACAGAATGCTGGTACCGAACTTATATAATTGACCACTCTTGAAGCGGCAGTCAGTTTTATTTTCATTCTCAAAGTATTAGGAAGTAATTTCTTTAAAGCATTGTCTTTACGAACGAATTATCGCGTGAGTCTCGCATATAGAACATTTTCCTCCGGCCTCGGACGCCGGATTTATTTATTTTTTTTATAAGAAAAAATAATAGAGTTTTTTTTAATAAGGCGATTAGATATATATTTTTTTTTACAAGAAGAAAAATGTGAAAATTTAAATAAGGATGTATCAGGTCTCTGCATTGTATTTAATAATATTTTTTTTTTTATTATTTTTAAAATTAAAATTCGTCTTCATAAATTTAAATCTCGGAACGAAACATTGAAAATTCGTTTTCATTATAATTGTCGAACGATCACTTCGGTATTTTTTTTTTTTTTTCTCTTAAGGCTTTTCACCCATAAAAGGATGTTGCAGCCGTTATTAATCAGAAACATTAGTTAACAAAGATTAAGTCAATAAAAGAAAAAGAATTAAATAATAGTCAGATTTTTTATAATCGATTTAAATATTAAACCATGAACTTGAGGAGAGTTCAGCCCAAGAAGGTAAACTGTGGAAACAGGGTATTGGACATTCTCAAACCTAAAATAAATGTCTAGCGCATCCCTGATTGGACAACCAAACAGAACGTGATCCGGAGTTTCCTCATCCCATCCACATTCGCAGAACGGGGACTCCACCAATCCGAGACGGAACAGATGGCTATCCAATCGCATATGACCAAAGCGCAGTCTAGAAATATAAACAATGTGATGCCTAGATAACCTCTTTCGGTGGAACCAAGGACGCGAGGGGATGGAACTCTGCACTTTTTTATAATGGTAACCTTTGGGGCTATTTTGCCATTGCGAACACCAGTCTTTCACCCTGTCACGTTCTAAAACACTCAGCAGATCACACTCAGGAACAACGAAATTGTTCGGAAGATTACCCTGGAGGGCGGCCTGTTTGGCCAATGCATCCGCTCTCTCATTACCATAAATGCCGCTATGTGCCGGGATCCATGCGATTACCACGTCTTTATTTTCTTCTTGTAATTCGTATAGCAATAGACGAATGTCAATTATAAGTTGATTGCGCGAAAAAATGGAATAAGGGGAGGACAAACATTTTACTAAGGAAAGTGAGTCAGAAAAGATGATAATATTTTGTTTTGACAGCGATACGCATTCGCGTAAGACCTCCTTTAATGCAAAGCATTCAGCGGTATACACTGAAGCCTCAGATGGTAATTTGAACCCGGCCTCTATGTTCAATTTAGGGATTGCAAAAGCAGATCCAACGAATTCGCCAGTAGTTAATTTAGATCCATCCGTGTATATTCTTAGATAAGTCGGCCATTTTTCATTTACACAAGAAATAAACTTTTGATTAAAATCATTAAAGCAATGTTTGGGTTTCTTGGTTAAACCAATATTTTGTATGACATTAGGAATCGTTTGTAAGACTTTAAGAGGCAAATTGAAAACTGAAGAGGGAAAGGGATATTTTGATCCTTTGTATGTGTCATTAATAGAAGAATAAGCTGTACACAGCAGAGGGATATGTTTTTTGAGCCAATATCTGTTGGACTGGTAGGACTGATTCAGTTTAACGATATTATCGAAAAGTGGATGTTCAGAATAACTAATGCGTTTGAGAATGAACCTTTCTGCCAGGTAGAGTCACCTTATAACCAGCGGCATCTCCGAACATTCCCCTTGAAGAGCGTTTATAGGCGTAGACTGCATAGCACCCATTATAAGTCTAAGACACCTAGACTGAACTCTCTCAAGCCTAGTTTCTAGATGGATTGGAAGAGAATTTAACAAAAAACATGCATAGTCGAGGTGGGAACGAATCAACGCATTGTACATGTTTCTCATAGTGGAAGGGTGAGATCCCCATGAAACTCCAGCCACTGCTCGTAGGATGTTTGTATTACGTTCGCATTTAGCTGTTATTTTATCAACAAAAGAGTTCCATGCCAACTTCCTATCGAAAACAACTCCCAAAAATTTGGTTTCGTCAACCTGAGGAATGTCAATATCGTTAAGACGTATTAAAACTTCAGGGTTTCTATGCTTTCTGGAGAAAACCATAATCTTTGATTTTACAGGAGATAACTGGAGAGAGTGAGAAAGCAACCAGGTATTTAATCTAGAAAGGGAGTCGGACAGAATGTTTACAGCTCGATCAATGTTCCTATGAACAGTGTACAAGGCTATATCGTCTGCATACTGTAATATTTTGCAATCGCTAGGGATAGCAGACCGTATGTTATATATGTAAGTACGCATTGAATAGAAGGGGAGACCCCTCCACACAGATCTAACAATTACCCCATCGTCACTCTCAATAACTATTCTCCTTTCAATGAACATGTTGAATATCAATCTAGCTAAAGGGTCAGGAATGTTCAACTGAATCAGCTTAATGTAGAGTGTATGAAGACATACGTTGTCGTAGGCTGCGTCAATGTCTAAAAAAGCGGCCACGAGGAACTCTTTGTTAGAAAAAGCCAGCTGTATGTCCGTAACAAGAGTACATAGACTATCCATACATCCGAGTGACCTTCTAAACCCGAACTGGCTACTTGATAAATGACGACTGTTTTCCAGGAACCATTCTATTCGTATCTTAATAAGGTGTTCAAGCAATTTTAATATACAAGAAGACAAGGCAATAGGACGGTATGATGACCCCAGGGTCAGATCCCTACCCGGTTTCGGAATTGGGATCACCAACTGGTGTTTCCATTCCACAGGGACAGAGCTTTTGTGCAAAATTTGGTTGAAAATGTCTAAAAGGAAAAGAAGAAATGGATCCGGAAGTTTCCACTTCGGTATTTAGAAGCGTTGATTTTGGCTAAAAGTAAAGGAATGGAAGGAATTAAGTCTTTAACGTTGCGAAGTATAAAACCAAAAAAATTCATTCAATATGATTTGGAGAACTGATAATTCTTATCCATAATTAAAAAAATTCTATTTCTTGTTGTCCGAATTAGGTGCAAGATAGATTTTGGGTTAAAGTAAGCGGAAACCGCTTTGAAAGAGCAAATAATTCAAATTATATGCACTGGCTTGAGTTCCAGACAGTTTTAAGCATCATCAAGAAATATATATTAAACTTCGCGCCAAAAAGACAAGTAAGCGGAAGCCGCTTGAAAGAGCAAAATAATTCAAATTATATACACTGGCTTGAGTTACAGACAGTTTTAAGCATCGTCAAGAAATATATATTAAACTTCACGCCAAAAAGACAAGTAAGCGAAAACCGCTTGGAAAAGCAAATAATTCAAATTATATACACTGGCTCCAGACAGTTTTAAGCATCATCAAGAAATATATATTAAACTTCGCGCCAAAAAAAGACAAGTAAGCGGAAACCGCTTGAAAGAGCAAATAATTCAAATTATATACATTGGCTTGAGTTCCAGACAGTTTTAAGCATCGTCAAGAAATATGTAAATTGGATTTCGCGCCAAAAAAGGGCAAGTGAGCGGAAGCCGCTTGAAAGGCAGATTATTCAAGTTATATACACTGGTTTGAGTTCCAGACAAGCTAACATCGTCAAAAGAAATATATAAATAAAACCTTCGCGCCGAGAGGCAGGTGAGCTGAAGCTGCTTGAAGGAGGAAGACCAGACTGTTCGGCGATGTATATGTGCGAGCTTGATTTCCAAAACAAATAAGTATACATGGAAACATTACATAATATTTTCCCGCGTAAATGTTGAACAATCACCTTATAGATTAAGGTATATATATTTTGCCGCCAAGTGGATTTAAAGCTAACTAAGACCGCATCCTTTGATTGATCAGGAACGTTTAAAGACTAAAGACTGTGATTTTCAATGATTTTCGTTGTATAATCAAAAATAAATCGGAGTAAGGAATTGATGCTATTACTGATAGGAAGACATTATTCGAAAATACTGGTGTTGTGAGATTTTTATGGCCTTTAAGAAAAGATTTAAATAAATACATACAAGTTAATAGTAATTTCGCGCCTTGTGAATCTAGACGTGTAGAAAAATCCCACGTAGGTCGAGTGTAAAATTAATTGTGATAAGTGGTCTAAAAGAAAAGCTGTGTATTGGTGAAATCGCATTTAAGGATTTTCTTCATTTGTGTGAATAGTCAGAGATAGGTCGTAAGCACCGTTTCTCTGATTAATTCACATGACAGGTCCAGTCTGAAATTGCTAAGGTAAAAGACAGATTCTATATTGTTTTACATATACCGACGTTTACCTTTCTTTCGTAAGGAGAGTCCCGTTCTTGAGGAAGCTAGTTGATTTTGCAGCCATAAGTGAAACTTTTGTCGGCTTAATTGCCCCTTTTGAGACTTAAATTGATTTTATTTTTTTGTATTTTTTCGAAGACTACTTTGTCTCACTTATATATATATATATATATATATATATATATATATATATATATATATATATATATATATATATATATATATATATATATATATATATATATATATATATATATATATATATATATATATATATATATATATATATATATATATATATATATATATATATATATATATATATATATATATATATATATATATATATATATATATATATATATATATATATATATATATATATATATATATATATATATATATATATATATATATATATATATATATATATATATATATATATATATATATATATATATATATTGTACCGAAATTTATTTTTATTTATTTTATTATGGTTCAAAGTCTTATTTATTTTTACAATTTATATTTCTACAATTTATATTTTTACAAGGTTTGTCTAGTTTTTCCAACTCACTACTCAAATCTTTTGTTTTCATTTTTCTTGGGTTCTTATTTTCAAAATATTTCTATTTAATATTCAATTTAAATAGAAATAGTACTTAATTTCATAACACTGCCTCCCTCTTAGTTCAGTTCGTCCCGAACAGAATTCTCTAGATGAATAAATCGGCATTTTGAACCTTCTCTACAGTGAGATGCTTTGAAAAAGTAACATGGTACACTTTTTTTTATATTTTTACTGTATCTTGGATTATAGCAGCAAACTAGAACATTAATTCCAGTATTATGAAAAATCTCTTCTATCATATTCCGAACCACTTTCCAATCCATACCATCACTGATCTTTGGAATGCCGAGCTTCATAAGATTCAACTGTAACATTTGATCCCGCATACTTCGTAGACAGTTCCACATCTGAGCATACTCTGCTCGTTCCTCAGACGTTTCCTTATTCGTCATGTAGAATAAATGCTGTTTTCCATGCTGTGAATGGACCGCTTCTCCAATCTTCAGATTCTTGGCTTTTAGCTCATATAACATCCCATACTTTCTCATGATAACTTTGGCTATACCACTAGTCATCTTCATGTCTTGAGCCACACAGTAAGCTAAAACATTATCTTCTGGGATATCGAAGAGGTCTTGCTCAATTTCCACAGTCACACCATGGCGAGTGCGTCGATAAGGAGTCATCATGAATTCCTCGAAGGTCTTTTCTTCACTTTGGACATTGCAAACTTGAGCAACTGGATTTTTTTCCTCATCCTTGTTATCACCTAAAAAGGGAGCCAGGCGATTGAAATGTACCACTCTTGGCTTCCCATTTGGTTTTCTTCGTATACGATAAACCACATCATTAATCCTTTTGATCACTTCATACGGTCCTTCCCAGGATTTCTGAAGCTTTGGTGAGTAGCCTCGTCGTCGTTGTGGATTAAATAACCAAACCAAGTCTCCAGCCTGATAACCACCTTCCACAGCTTTAATGTCGTATCGCTCCTTCATCTTGTCACTAGCTACTTGAATATTGGACCGTACACGGTCATGTATAGCATTCATTTTCCTCCGAAGATCTGACACATAATCTTCTCCAACTAGATCTTCTCCAGGCTTAGATCCATACTGCAGGTCGCAAGGTAACCGTAACTCACGGCCAAAAATCACACTTGCCGGTGTTTGCCCTGTTGTCTCATGAATTGCTGCTCGATAAGCTAATAAGAACAAGTGGATGTATTCGTCCCAATCCTTCTGGTGATCGGACACTGCTTTTGACAAAAATCTTCCAATTGTTCGATTCATTCGCTCCACCATTCCATCCGACTGTGGATGCAAAGCAGTTGTTCTCGTCTTTCGAATTCCTAATGCTTCACAAATTCCCTGGAATACGGCTGATTCAAAGTTTCTTCCCTGGTCCGAGTGTAACTCCAATGGTACTCCAAAACGACTTATCAGTTCCCTTACCAAGACTTCAGCAACAGTGGTAGCTTCTTGATTCGGTAGTGCATAGGCTTCTGTCCATTTACTAAAATAGTCCATTGCTACCAGAATATATTTATTCCCTCTTTCCGTTGTGGGAAACGGCCCCGCTATGTCAATGGCTATCCTTTCAAATGGGCTACCAACATTATACTGCCTCATTGGCGCACGCCTTCGTTTCTGAGGTCCGTTTGAAGTGGCACAAGTTACACATCTTCTACACCAATCTTTTACATCTCCATTGTAATTGACCCAATAAAAACGTTGACGAATTTTTTCTGTGGTTTTTTTAACTCCCAAGTGTCCCCCAGACACATCATTGTGAAGCAGTTTAAGAACTTCAGGAATTCTCTTCCTTGGAATCAATAGTTGTTGTCTCTGCTGTGTTCCATCTTCATTCTCCAATACACGCTTTAACAACCCATTTTCCACGACAATGGATTGCCACTGAGCCCAGTATGACTTAATATTTGGAGATAGTGAAGCTATTTCTTCCCATAAAGGTCTTTGATCATTTTCCTTCCACTGCATTACAAACTTGAGATCTGGGTCTTCCAATTGGTCTGCTCGTATTTCATCATCTTGCCAAAAATTGTCAACGACCGTGGTTCTACAAGCTATAAAAAACTTTTCCTCAGCCTTATTACAGTGCTGGCAATCCTCTGGACATGGTCGCCTTGACAGTGCATCGGCATTTCTATGATGAAGTCCGGCTCGATGTTCAGAATCATAGTCATATTCTTGCAATCTCTCTATCCATCTTGCCACTTGACCTTCAGGATTCTTGAATCGCAAAAGCCACACAAGTGCCGAGTGATCTGTCCTTAAAAGAAATTTCCGTCCATATAAATACTTGCGAAAGTGCTCAACTGACTTGATAACAGCAAGCAATTCTCTTCGTGTTACACAGTAATTGCGTTCTGGTTTCGACAATACTTTACTGAAGTAAGCAATCACGCGTTCTGCCCCATCTTGTACTTGGGAGAGCACACTTCCGATACCAACGTTACTTGCATCTGTATCCAGAATAAACATTCCTTCAGCTCGAGGATAACTCAAAACCGGAGAATTAATTAGAACCTGTTTTAATTCTTCAAATGCATGTTGGCACTTGAAATCCCATATGAATTCACTGCTTTCCTCCGTGAGTTTTGTCAGTGGCTTTGCGATGTCAGCAAAGCCTGGAACAAATCGTCGATAGTAGGTACTCAGACCCAAAAAGCTTTTCACTTCATGTTTGTCTTTAAGTACTGGCCAATCTCGAACAGCTTTAATCTTCTCAGGATCTACTGCTACTCCCTCCTCAGAGACAACATGACCTAGATAGTTGACTTGCTTTCGGAACAATATACATTTCTTGCAATTGAGTTTAAGGTTGGCCAACCTCAATCGTGAAAATACCTGTTCCAAATTTCCTAAATGTTCTTCAAAACGCTTCCCAAGTACGATGATGTCATCTAAGTATACCAAACAGGTCTCCCACGATAATCCTCTTAGCACACTTTCCATTAGTCGTTCAAACGTAGCCGGTGCATTGCAAAGTCCAAATGGCATCACTTTGAATTGCCACAATCCACTTCCAACAGAAAACGCCGTTTTTTCTCTATCCTTGGGTTCCAATCCAACCTGCCAATAACCACTCTTTAGATCCAAAGTTGAGAAGATCTTACAACCAGCCAATGTATCTAGGGTGTCATCGATTCGAGGCAGTGGATAACTATCCTTCTTAGTTACATTATTCAATAAGCGAAAGTCCACACAGAACCGAGTTGAGCCATCTTTTTTTTTAACTAACACTACTGGTGAACACCATGGGCTGCTTGATGGTTCAATAACGCTATCCCTTTCCATGTCTTGAATAATTTGATCTGCTTCCGCCCGCTTTGCTAATGGTAGCCTTCTAGGTAATTGGCGGATAGGCCTTGCGTCACCCGTATCTATTTGATGTTGAACAACATTGGTTCTTCCTTTAGAAAGACTCGCATTCTCAAAAACATCTTGATAATGAGCAATGAGGTATCTAATTTGTTTGCTTTGTTCTTTGGTAAGTTCCTTACAAGCATCTTTTACAAAGTCTTCAAGATGTTTTGGTACATCCTCTGAAGAAACTTGTGCGATGCAGGCATTTTGTGTTACTGATGAAACTGATGAACACACACTTAAATAAGCTCCTTTTTTGACAGTTACTGGATATTCATTTATGTTCATTAATCTGACTAAAATTTCCTTTTGGTTTTGAATCAGTGCTCTTGCAATTAATACTCCTTTTCCTGCTTCATTGTTGGCGTTGGACTCCACAACCAAAACATGTCCATTCGGGATAACACAGTCTAAATTGACTCGTACTAACATCTCACTTTGTTTTGGAATAGTTACAACATCCGCTGCAAGAACACGTGTAGAAAATTCCTCACGCTCTTGCACGAGAACATCTTCATCTCCAATTTTCAAAGATCGCCTCTTTAGATCCAACTGGAATCCATATTTCGCCATTATGTCCATTCCGAGAATAACTTCCTCCTCTATATTCGCCACTAGCACCTGATGATCGAAGATAGAACTACCAATTTGAAAGTTGGCATATGTCTCACCACATATAGATGCCGACTCCCCAGTAGCTGTTCGTAATGTCCATTTAGTTGGTGTAATACACTTTTTGTTATAAAGCAAATCTGGTCTCATGATTGTCATCGTTGCTCCAGTATCCAGCAAAAGTTTCAAATTCTTTCCATTTACTTTGCCATTTATAAACATACTGGTATCTCGACCACTGAATGATGCAACAACTGCAGATCTCTTTGAGGCATTGGTAATGTAGGTCAACAGTTGCCCCTTCCCATCAACCCTTTTTAGTTTTCCTGTGGCTGTTGCTGTTGCGTTGTTGCTTCATTTGGACACCGATTACGTAGATGTCCAGCTCGTCCACAACCCCAGCAGCGAAACTGTCTTTTTCTTCCTTGCAATGCCTTCATCACCTTTTCGACAATGCATTCGATGAGTTTTTGATTCTCTTCAACGGCCTCAACAACGCGGGCTTGAGCATGACCTCGTAAAGATTTTTTTATAGATTCAAATTCGAGTGCCTGGGTTAGAGCGTCACTCAAAGTTTGTGGTCTAGCTAGTTTTACAGCTTGTTGTGTCTCATTTGCCCACAATCCATCCAAGAACTTTTCTACTGCAAGGCTTTCACACACATCATCAGGAACCGTAGGGTATGCATATCTAATTAGACGCGCTATATCCGCCTCAAATTCCTGGAGAGTTTCATTAGATTTCTGATTACGATTCTTAAGTTGTGACCTGTAAAACTGTTCCATGTGCTTATGTCCAAATCGCATCTCAAGTCTCTCAATCAACAATTTTAAATCTCGTCGCTCAGCTAGAGGAATTGTCTCCAAAACTTTTAAAGCATCACCTCGTAATGATACACCCCACACCTGACACCAAATGTACCGAAATTTATTTTTATTTATTTTATTATGGTTCAAAGTCTTATTTATTTTTACAATTTATATTTCTACAATTTATATTTTTACAAGGTTTGTCTAGTTTTTCCAACTCACTACTCAAATCTTTTGTTTTCATTTTTCTTGGGTTCTTATTTTCAAAATATTTCTATTTAATATTCAATTTAAATAGAAATAGTACTTAATTTCATAACAATATATATATATATATATATATATATATATATATATATATATATATATATATATATATATATATATATATATATATATATATATATATATATATATATATATATATATATATATATATATATATATATATATATATATATATATATATATATATATATATATATATATATATATATATATATATATATATATATATATATATATATATATATATATATATATATATATATATATATATATATATATATATATATATATATATATATATATATATATATATATATATATATATATATATATATATATATATATATATATATATATATATATATATATATATATGTTATAATATTTTTATCTCGGTTTTCCCGTGTCAGTAGGTCTTGACTAAGACCATTTGTCTTCCGACGTTTCGCCTGAATATCACCAGGCATTTTCAAGGACTTAACGAAAAGCACGCGCGCGACACACGTCTACTCACACTGAAAGCTCACCGTCAAGTGACTCGTAGCGTACAAGATGGCCGCTTATGTCAAATATTGTTAGCGCGACGTGATTGGCTCCTTGTGACACGCCCACCTGCTGTCGTGTTCGTTGGTAATAATATTTTATCATTATTTTTGTGTTGTGATTTATTGTTAATTTTAGTTGTGACATTAATATTATTATTGTTGTGTTTTGGGGTTATTTTCAACAGCCCGACTACCATATATCAAAGGCGTCACCGATAAAATCAGCCGTCTATTAAACAAAAATAACATACGTACCGTTTTCAGCACAACAAATAAAATATCAACCTTTCTAAGAAACCCGAAAGACATCATTCCACTTGAAGCTCATGGAGTATATGAAATACCGTGCGGATCGTGCAATAAGACTTATGTAGGAAGAACCAATCGAAAAGTTGAAGCACGAATAGCGGAGCACAGAGTCGACATGAGAAACAAAAAACTTACATCCTCACTTGTACAACACTCGCTCACAGAAGGACATACAATAGATTTTGACCATTCAAAAATAATAGCAAGTTTAAACAGTGAACCTCTCAGAATTTACAGGGAAGCTATAGAAATATATAAGAGAAGGGATATAATGAACAATCGGGACGACGGAGTTCGTTTGCCTAGTACCTGGAAGAACATTTTATATGACAAACAATACAATAATAATATTAATAATACCATAGCGAAAATAACCCCAAAACACAACAATAATAATATTAATGTCACAACTAAAATTAACAATAAATCACAACACAAAAATAATGATAAAATATTATTACCAACGAACACGACAGCAGGTGGGCGTGTCACAAGGAGCCAATCACGTCGCGCTAACAATATTTGACATAAGCGGCCATCTTGTACGCTACGAGTCACTTGACGGTGAGCTTTCAGTGTGAGTAGACGTGTGTCGCGCGCGTGCTTTTCGTTAAGTCCTTGAAAATGCCTGGTGATATTCAGGCGAAACGTCGGAAGACAAATGGTCTTAGTCAAGACCTACTGACACGGGAAAACCGAGATAAAAATATTATAACATATTTCACCCGTGAAAACATCAAATATAACATATATATATATATATATATATATATATATATATATATATATATATATATATATATATATATATATATATATATATATATATATATATATATATATATATATATATATATATATATATATATATATATATATATATATATATATATATATATATATATATATATATATATATATATATATATATATATATATATATATATATATATATATATATATATATATATATATATATATATATATATATATATATATATATATATGTTATAATATTTTTATCTCGGTTTACCCGTGTCAGTAGGTCTTGACTAAGACCATTTGTCTTCCGACGTTTCTCCTGAATATCACCAGGCATTTTCAAGGACTTAACGAAAAGCACGCGCGCGACACACGTCTACTCACACTGAAAGCTCACCGTCAAGTGACTCGTAGCGTACAAGATGGCCATAGACAAGATAAATTAAAATCTTTTATTCAATTGAGACCTATAGTTGTTAAACTTTGGGGAATCAATATATAATTATTTTATAGTTAATGATTGGTTTATTTTTGTTAAATCAATTCCGTTCTGTTCTTTTCCTTCTCATACATATTAGTACCTTTTTTTCAAATAAATACATATAGTTTTTTTTTTATTTATAACTTAATTTTTTTACCATACTGATGATTTGCTAATTGTTTTTTTTGAACCATTTACCGAAGGGAAGGGGTTTCATTTGAATAAGATACTTCTATCTTGGTTTTAATTTTAATTTGATCGAATTTCCTTTTTTTCTTGCAACCTCTTCTTATTTTAATTAAATATAAATTTCATATTTAAATCTCAGAGTAAATTTGATTGTTGTTTTTTTTTGTTTTTAATTCAAAAAAATCTCTTATCTACACATCATCAGGATCTCGGTCATCTTGATCTGGTGTACCTTCTTTGAAGTAAAAAATACATATATGTGTCTAACCTTTAAATTATAATTAGAATTCTATTTTGAATAATTTTCCTTGAATTATTTTATCTTGTTGTTGTTCCCTTGTTGTTTTCTTGTTTTCTTTTTTGTTTTATTGTCTGAATAAATGCAGAGATCTATACAAAGCATTTGAGTTTCTTTCATATTTTTTTTTAATAATTAATTCACAAATGATTTTTACTCCATTTTCAAATATGGACCTATTCAAATGGTAATAAGTTTTTTTTGAAATATATACATATAGTAATTATTTTGACAAATAATTACACAGTCACCTTACGTATGTAAGGCTCATTTATCCGAATCCTGGACTGTAAATGAGAGACAACGTATGGTAAGTTTGGACATCTACGCAGGGGAGAGTTCTCATCAGTCATCAAATTTAATATACTTTATTATTTAATTAATTTTTTTATTTTATTTTTAAAACCTTTAACTTGTGACATCCGCCCCGGGCAAATTTAAAACAAAGCAAGATTCTATCTTAGCTTAAAAATTAGGGTGTGACACCAGGACGCCCGCAAAGAAACCGGACGGCTTACCAACTGTGCTTTTAAAGCTTTTACCGCCTAATATTTTTATTATATTCAAATTTCCAACGGGCATCATGGATTGACACCAACTTGATTGAATATTGTAGGTATAATATTCATATTAGATATTTATAGTTAAGATATTTAGTAGATAAATCTATAGTAAAATATAATAAAAGTTATAATAATAAACACATCCTTGTACCCTGCGCAAGTGGCGAGGTTATTGCCATATGGCAATTTCTCCAATTAACTAGTGTTTCCTGCCAAGAGAAGCAAGAATTGCGTGAGAAATGAATTTAAATAAATTTATCCTCTACTGGGGATCGAACCTAGGACGCCCTCACAGAAGCCAAATGGCTTACCAACTGAACCACGTGGTCGGCTATAAAATATAGTTTATTCCTGTTTATTTTTATTTTATCATTATTTAATATTATAGGTTATTAAATAACAATATCTTCATATTTGTTTTTTTTTTTAAAAAATGAATATGTCCTTGTTAAACAAGTACATATACATCTTCCTACGTTCCCTAAAATAAGCATAAATTCTGGTGGTGAACGAAATCGGTCGAGGCAGGATTCGAACTCGCGACCACTGGATTACTAGCCAAGCGCTAACCGCACTGCCATCAACCCATCTACTGTTAAATGTATTTTTTGTATTAGGTCTTCATTTTTGAAAAGCAAATTTACTTTTTTTTTCAATAATACCTACATACATATTATGTATATATATTATGTTGGCGCAGTTGAATTACACGTTTTTACATATTCCAGTTCCAACCTTTAGCTACAGTTCCTGGAACTCGCCTATATTTGTATTAAAAAATAAACCTTCCTTTTATAAACAACACGTGTACAGTGTACAGTCAAAACTAACTCTCCATTTTTGTGAATGTATTCAGGGAACTTTTTATCGCACCCAAAGGTTTCTTGTCGAATTTTATATTCCTAGCAGCATTCAATAGGTACTTCATAATATTACGTGGTTTACCTACGATATTGTATAAGGTGCTTCTCTCCTTTCAACAACGCATTTTTCTCATTTATTTATTTTATCCTTCCTCGTGACATTTTATATTTCTTGTAAAAATCTGTCCGTCCACATTTTGATAAATAGAGATATGATAGTAAGGACACGATTTTGATATTTAGTATTGAACAAATGAAAAAATAAAATTTTACACTTATTGTTAGCGACAAAAATAAAGTAAAAAGAATTGTTGCAATTTTTATGTTACACTTAAAATTGTTATGTTACACAATAATTGATCGCCCCGCACCCACACGTCAGTATCCTTCAAAACCGCGTCCAGATAAATCATATATTCGAATCCGCATCTTTTATGTCATTAACCGCTCCACCACACTCGTTTATCTTAAAAAATGTTCTCTCATCTTGCGCGTGTGAGAGAACAATTTTTAAGATAACCTACATCCAAGCCTACAAGCTGTGACCATCGGAACAAAAGAGAAGACTATGGAAGTTGGAATAATCAAGTAAGTGAGTATATTCCATCAATATCTTTTCCTTCTGCCTTACAGCGGTTGCAACATAATTCCATATTTGGTTAGAATAAATCACTCTTGCGAAAATACAGTCCGCATAGGTATCATTTATTATTTATAATTTCATACCCGTGTCATCACTTGTTAAAAATCTATGATACGCAATATTTTTTAGTGAAATTGGTTCGTAAACAATAAAAGCCACAGTTCTTGTATACGAGGTAACAATGCTTTCGAATATACATATTATGTCAACCCTGAACTGCGTCAGAAATATTAACAATAATATCGATGAATAACAAATCGCTATGCCCCAGTATCAATGTCAGATTTACAAAAATGTAATTTTACAGGAGAGCGTAATAAAGAAAAAAATATGTGTTTTTTTTCTATATAAAATTTACATTAAAATGAACTTCTCTGAAATTTTGGCACATGGTGCATTCTAATTTTGAGATATTGCACATCCGCCGTTGGTAATTGGACTTTCATCAAACTGCAATGTCGGATGTATCAGAACTTATACCTTTAGCCTTTTACACACAAGAACTTTCAAAAAATTGAATTGATAGTTAACTCAATAAAAGGCATAATTGATTAAGGTTGCGCAAGTGCATTAAGTAGTCACGTAAATCAGCCGATGACAGGTCTTAAGCCCTGTAGGTGTCTTGATTTTCCGTTTCTTCCTTAATATTCCTTCGATATCTGACTGCTGATTTAAAGTTCCCGGGTTCGATTCCCGGTGGAAACACAGTTTTTAATTGTGTTTTCAGTCTGGATCTGTGAGATGATAAATATCGCAAGTCTCCAGAATGTGGCAACTTGTTATTGGGTGCGTGTTAAATTAATATTTGAAATAGTACTTATTAGTTGCCCGAGAAGCAATATTAAATAAATTCCAACTTCGTCTCTATTCAAAAAATTGTCATAAAAAACATTTGTTACTTATTCTAAAGAATATGTAACCATGACAATTTATGTTGCAACCTATCGGCCAATTTGGGTAAAAGATAGCAGTGTGTATAAACTAAATTAAGAATACAATTGAATTTTCCTCTGAATTTACGTTGAATTATTTTTTGACGCTACAAGAATGAAAATAGAAATTTGTAAATATAAATGCGCACCATAGAATTTTGAAATCTTTTCAAAGTACCGAAATAAATATAAACTCACCTCTATTTGTCTGTCATCGTAGATGGATTGTAATTCAGGACCGACCATTTCCAAAAGCTGCTTCCTTTCTTCTCTGAAATCTATGGACAATGGGAGAAATATATTGTTTAATTAAGTTCTGTTAAACTTTAAACAAAGAGAAATACTTTGTTCGCAAAGCTTTACCACATCTCCTATTCAAATTTGAAATCGATTTTAAGTCAGTAATGTCACATTAGTAGATTATAATAATCTTTGTTACTTAAAGGTTCATAATATTCAAAGCGGGTCTTCAAGCTCTAAAATGTTACATTTTATTAATTAATGAAATTAGACCAATCATCATATTCTATTGACTTGGTAGAGTGTCGCTTAATATATCCACCTGGGTAGGTACTGTTAGAATGTATGAAGAAATTCAGGCATTTATAGGTGTAGTTTACGGCAAATAACTGGAGAATTTTCGTCGTGGAGGAAGGTGTTTTGCGCATTTACCAACTAAGCAAAAAAAATACAAATTTGCGGTCTGCGCAGTCGACGTGATTTCTCAAGGTATTTGCCGATAGCTATATGTAGTTACTAAAACGGCAAGTAATTACATACTCGTAGACCAAATTAACCACGAAAAAGAGTTAACCACATGGAAAAGTAAAGTGGATATATGGGAGATATTATAATCTTCCGTTTGAATTGATTCCGTCAGGATAAACCTACCGGTGTTCTTGTTGAAATGTAGCAAAACTTCATCAATCAAATAACATTATTGCTGACTTTTGTAAATCTGCTTTTGTGATGCTTTTATCACTTTTTTCATAAGCCTACATAATATACTTCATAAAACACAAATCTTGGTAAACTAAATTGGAGCCATGGCTTGACGTAGGATATCACAATAAACAAGAAAACTTTCTAACAGTGCTGTCTTATCCTTGCTCATAATTTCTGTATAAATTATAATCTTGAAATTTATATACGTTTACCATAATAATATATTCAATCGGTTTATACAAGTATGTAATTTGATAACGAATCTACAGAAGTATTGCATTTTATTTCACTCACTAGTATTTTACCGGCAATAGAAAAAAATATGTCATATACCTATTTGCATTTTTTTTATTAATATGTATCTATGCTATAAGCAATGTTTTCCATATATTTAATTAGAAATACTGCCAATTTTCAGATATTTTGGTGATATTTCTGTCTTTTACTAAAAAGGGCGACATTGTTTCTTAAGAAACGCGGCAATTTAAAGGGCACTTAACATTTTTAAAGAACGTTTAACTAAAGGGTCCTTTTGTTTTTTATGAAACCGGCTGTAAGTGACTTTATATTGATTCTTTCTCCCGTTCTTGATCCTCTTAATTTCCATATTTTACTGTTGTCAGATCCAACGTTTCCAATCACTTGCACTGTAGAGAACTTGGTATAAGTGTTTTGATCTTATGATGTTTAGTATCCATACTGTAGATACTGTTCCGTTAAGTGAAATGAGATGGAATAACAAACTTATGTTTACCGAGACATCTGTTATAACAAAATATACGACAAAGTTTATAATAGTACCTATACATTTATAGTTAAAATATTAAAAATATAAATAGTACCTACATTTGAACCATGTAAAGTTAACTTTCTCATTATGAAGTCAAGTATTTTAAGCGGGCCCCGTAATGGACAGACCATATTTATATTATCATTTAAGATATGCCAGAGAGGAAATGGCGATCTTAATTTTGATAGCAGCCTAATCCGGGATAATCCTTTAAGTCAGGATCAAATAAGAATATTCCTTTGTAAGAAAAGATTAACTAACTTTGTACCTACTTATTATATAAAATAATACCAACATCATTTTATATTTTTATAATACTTACTGTTTTGTAGAACGATAAAAATAACATCTACTATTTTTAAATGATAAAGAAAATGTAAAAATCTATGGTTGTTTGAATTAATTGATGAATATATATCGTTATCGTTCACCTTATCGATCTCCTGCTATTCACTAGATATATTATTTAAAATTTCAATAGATATTTTTAATACTTCACTTATATACGTCTTTTATACTTATCATAGCACGGTGCGTTAAGATATTTTGTATAGAGGAAAATGGTTTCTAACAGAATTCCACGTCGTTGCTTGTTATTTTTCCGTAGATTCTTAGATGCGAAAAAAATAAAATTATCGACAGAATAATGGCAAGCACCATCCGTCGCTTCTTTTACATTTTTTTTAAATAAAGACTGAATATATTATGTCCTTGTATAACACACGTATACTATACATACTTATACATTCCCTAAATTAAGCGTAAATGCTTGTGCTATAGGTGAACGAAATCGGTCGAGGCAGCAAGGGTGGGGTTCGAAATCGCTTTCAGTCTGGATCTGTATAATAAGACGATTAATATTGTATTTCTCCAGAATGTGGCTAATTGTTATTGAATGCGTGTTAAATAAATATTTGACATAGTACCTATCTGTTAGTTGCCCGAGAAGTAATACAAAAAAAAAATTGTTAAAAACATAACCATACTATAGGTATACCTACCTACTCTAGGGCAACGGTGCAGCGGGCCATATCACCGTATTGTGGTGACCGTATTGGCACAATAGGCATGATGACTAATTTTGAAAAACTATCTCACGATGTTTTTACGCATTCACTGTTTTCAAATATATATACATTTCTACATAAAATAAAGGTTTAGTAGCAAAAATCGCCATTTTAAAATCAAATTTGACATTTACGCCAAAAAAAGCTTGTAGTATCATGGCGGCTGCCGACCCTGACGGTGACGTCATGGTATCGTAAACTGCATATCACTACTATATGTAATATATGTGTTCTAAGACGATTTGTGTATTTATAATCAATTCAAAAGTGCATAAGTGTTGTGCGGTCCCTAAATGTACAAACACGACGAAAAAAACACCTACTGAGGTATTTGTTTTCGTCCCACGCGAAAAAAAAGAGAAATAAGTGATTAAATTTCGCACGGCGAGACACAAGTGAATTTTATTAAGTACGCGTTTACAATGAAGTACAGTATTTGTTCCCCCACTTTTAGCTCTCAATAATATAATATTTACCATTATTTAGGCAATAAGCATATAAAGAACTTCATTAATGTCCAAACGTCAAAATAGGCCATCATAAGTTTCCCGCGTATGTTTTTAGCTTATGAACACATAATGTAGAGAGAAGAAGGAGCATATTTTATCGATTTTCGAGATGTAAGTTGTATTTAAATTACAGATAAATAAAGTACTTATATGTACTTATTATTAAGTTTTTACGTTTTGAAATTCTGATGAACAAAAGTCTTTGTTCGACGCAAAGAAATATCCGACCATCAAAAGTTCCATTCTAGTTAAGAGTAGTTAAGACAGGCAGAAAAATAACTACTATGGCTGCTATTGCTAAAAATAACGATAGCAGATAAATATAGCTTGTTATGAACACAATACAAATAACGAGCGCTATGTAATAATTCGTATGCTGCTAAAATTGTAACGATGTTTTAAAACGCATGCTTCGCGTAATCGCCGTCGTTTCGCAAATCGCTTCATTGCATGAAAAAAATATAGCTTGCTAGTTTAGTTTGGCAGTGACCAGCATCATAACATGTCGAACGTTCGTCAGCTCACCATCGCGTGACAAAATTGTAGAATACTAAAACTAAATTAGTTTACCATACGTTGCGAGCGTTCATTATTTATTTATTTATTCAATAAAAACTAAGTTACATACAAAATACAATTAACATAGGCCCGATATTACAGTCGGCCCTCAACTCATTGAGTTTGCCAAACTCAAGATTAATGTTAAGGGGAGATTGAATCCATTTCCGTATTACAGTGCAATATGACATGTCAGTTATTAAATCTTCAATTATAGACATATTTCACTTTTTCTGTGGTTATTATCTGTCAAATTTAAATAACCTCAAATAATACGAAATACAAAACGGGACGCTACGACTTTAAATACCATTGTTTTATTATCCAACATGGTAAATTTAATTTTTTTCACCAAAATAATGCTTTTAAATGCCCGTGTTCGTTTCAATGCGGCTGTCAGTTTGTTTTGTTGTGTGGCGCCACCTTCGATACAACACTGAAACTACACACGTTGCCTAACGCCTCTAGTGATAGAAACTGAAACTACACGAGTTGCCTAGCAAATGACAGTTGACTCACAGTTAAGTACTTAATCTGCCAGAAACGTTGAGTTAAATATTTGTCGTTTTAGTGACATATTTGAGGGAAGATTAGGCCTAAACGGACACTGTAATACGCTATATTTTTGTAAAACTTGAGTTTAGCTCTTAAACTGACACTGTAATACCGGCCCATAGTGTCCCCCGATAGGTAGGCGAGTATCTAGGTAAATTGAAACTATTTGCTTTGATGAATACTTGTTCCATTTATATTTAATTTGTTTTAGTTTTAAGTATCTAATTAAAATATTAATATATCGATAACACCAAAATAAACATAGTCCAGACCGACAATTAATGCGTATATTGTATTGAAGACTATCAGAAGAATTGACGCGACCATACTATGACGTCGTGCGCTCTGATTGTTTTTTCTCATAAAATGGCGGACTAACACATTTTGTATTTTTATATTTATAATATTATTATTATTCACTCCTATAAATTAAAAAAAAAAACATTTTTTAAATCTTTATAACCTATTTTATTTTTTAAAATCATAATTTCAATGATTTTTTTCTTACAGTCATCACACCTATTACATATTTTAATATATTAATCATAATATGTATATGAATCATAACAGTTATCCCATATGTATATTAGATTCATCATAATACATTGTGTATTTCCATTTCAACCTCATGTAACACTGTACAATTCCCACAAACAATATAATTACATCATTTTATTTTATAATCAAGCAATGAAAGCCACCAAGTTATTTATTTCTGAAACGTTAAATATTCTCCACCACGTTACAATACTCGGTGCGTGTTATAACAGATGCGTCAACGATTCAATAGAGCGGATAGCGATATTATTTGGTTTATTGTCCCAAATAAACCAAATAAATCAATAAATAAAAATAGCATGTTAAAAATAAGCAGCATATTCCATATAGCTTGTTATGAAAAAAATAGCCATTTCGAACAACACAACAGTTGACAGTAACAAACACAATTGACAGTGACAATATGGTGACGTCATGCGCTCTGATTGGTGTTTCACATAAAATGGCGGACAAACATATTTTGTATTTTTATTTTAATAATATTAATATTATTCGCTCTTTTAAAATGAAAATAAATATATTTTTTCAAATCTTTATAACATATTTTATCTAATAAAATCATAATTTCAATGATTTTTTCTTACTGTCATCACGCCTATTAAATGGGTACTATTCACAACCTACCAAATTCACATAATTATTTTAAGCGTAAATTTTCAAAATAGTTTAGACATCTTTGTAAATATTTAAATATTTACATCTTTTAGGCTTTAACATATTATGTAAAGATTTTATTAATGTATGAAATAGTTGTAGGTATATTCGCTCTACACTTCATCGATGTGTGTTGATAGTCGTCGATGAATCGTAATGGACAAGATTTGTTTAGATGTTAAAGTTTGAGATTTGAGGAAATTTAAATATTATTTCAACCAATAATATATCAACCAACTTCCCCCGAGACTTTGTAGGTTTAATGTTCTAAGGCACAAAATTCAAATGAGGTAAGCTTACGTGAAAATGTGTTTTCCAGTTTTCTATATGGTAATGTAAAAAGTGGAAAAAAAACACAATGGACTGCGAGTATAGGTATATACATAATATAACTACAAGTACAATATAACCAAACATAAAATGTAACAGAAGCTCTCAGGTTGTATCTACCCCCGTGAGATTTTCAAGAAGCACTTAACCCAAAGCTTTTTAAGGTAATCGAGTGGTGTTGGTTTCCTCGTCGAATAAGAACCCTTCAGATGAACCAGTATTACGCGGTTCTAGTAGCCCTACAATATAAATTATTTCTTCCAAAATCAGTACACACAATGATACTTAAAGTTTATATCCTTTTGAATAATTTCTTGAAAATATATACTAACACATGTTTTTAATACTAAAGGAAACCGAATAAAAGAAGAAAATTAGTATCAACAATTCAATATCCTCTGAAGTCGGAGTTCGGAATAAATAAAAATCATTTGTATCATTTTTTTCCTATCATAGAATCCAAATGTCGATTTGTTCAAGAGAATTTATTTCTATTAACAGATCCACTTAGTTTCAAGCCAGGATCCGTGATATTTTGTATGGCGTGGTTCTATAAGTATTTTGAAAATATTGAAAAGAATAATAATAATGAACATTTCCTTGCACCCAGCGCAAGTGGCGAGTTTATTGCCGTATAGCAATTTCTTCCAACTAATAATTATTTATATTCTGAATATAGATTTTAAGCTAGTTTACTAACATTCTTTTATTTCTTTCCTTAAGTACATGGTTATGTACCTCACTCTATTTTCTGTTTTATCTATTATTCTTGGGCAACTAACAGGTACTATGTCAAATATTAATTTAAGAAGTTGCCACATTCTGGTGACTTATATTTTTTTACTGTCTCACATATCTTGACTGAAAACACGATTAAAAACTGTGTCCCCACCGGGAAATGAACCCGGAACTTTTCGGTCGGGAGTCAGATATCTAACCATCTGAGCCAAACGACATTTTATAAATTTCCAATATTTCCATACTAACATGCGAACTTTTCTTCGAGTAATCAATCATTTTTAAGGAAAACTAAAGAGAGGTTTGAAGTAATAATGATTATATAAAAAATATATATTTCACGAAGAATTGTACGCTACCCGCACCCGTTGGTTCTCGTCACATCTGGTTGTGAAAGCTGTTTGGAAATGGATATAGTTTCCGCACTTCCATTCTCCTTAAGTGTAGGTACCTACCTACAATATTATATCGTTCAGACAATACCTCCTAGAAATATGCATCTAGAATTTATTTTCTTTCCTTATACGAAAGATAATAATCACGAATATCATATTGCAACTTGAAAAATTTTAATAAATTGTTAAGTCTCCTTAATAGGACATATAACGCTAACTGTAGTGACTGAAAACGTGATATATTAAAATGGCCTAATGCACTAATGGCCTAATGCACTCTGAAGTTACGTGTTAGTAAGGGTAACTATCGCGTGAGTTACAATATACATACGTGATTTAATTTATCGGAAATCCAAAATTTGTTGATGTTTTGTATTTTAAGAACAAACCTTATTTGAAATGAAAAATCTTTATCGGTCATTCACTTTGATTTTAAGCACTCCTAATCGTATAAAAGATTTATTTCTCCACGATACATAGTTATGGAATAATTTTAAAAAAATGTAAAAGGAGGATATTTTTTATAGGAATTTATGCTGAATCTATCGGAACTCGTACCTATCTCTATATATAAAACAAAGTCGGGTTAGTTACATACATCATCCAACTGTCGATTTGTTCAAGAGAATTAATTTCTCTTAACATATCGACAAAGTATCAAGTCAAGATACGCGAGATTTGTATGACCAAGCTATGTTTATCATGTTTTTTTCAGCTTTGAAGTAAGAAACACAAACTTAGAGGATTCGTAGTTTATAATATGTTCTACATATGTACATATGTTCTACGTAGTTATATATATATATATATATATATATATATATATATATATATATATATATATATATATATATATATATATATATATATATATATATATATATATATATATATATATATATATATATATATATATATATATATATATATATATATATATATATATATTGTCACGTTACGTTATAAATACTGGCTAGGAATTAGATAAAATTAAATAATTTATATTTTTTTTTAAAACTGACACACTGAGTTATTTTGCAATCTAGCAACATTTATCGTTTGACCGCTTAAATAGGATTGTCATTCCGAAAAGGCGCTTTTTCTTAGTAAAATTGTTGTGTTAACGAGTCACAGCCATTTATAAGATGGCGGGTGACGTTATTTAATTAAAAATAGTGAAACGGGAAAATGGGTAAGTCCTTTCGATATTTTATTACATTCAATATTTGTGGTAGATCGTGAATTGATACAGTTTATAAACGTAAATCATTCTTCTTTTCATAGGAAAGTCTAATGTCAGATTTCCCATTATTCCCACCCGTTTTATTTTTTGTCCTGTCCTACGTCGTTTCAAGTCAATTTGATTAACGTACCACGTTTATTTCGTCCTGTTTCGTTCATGTTTTGTATTGGTACTTGACATCTTGTTTGAACATCTATAATTTATCATGAGACGACTCATATTGTTTGTATATCAATTTTTATCGATGAGAATGTGACCATGGGAAGTAAAAATTACGAAAAGTTCTATTAAAGATGACTGTGAAAAGAAAATTATAAATTAGGATTTTAACTGAGGATTTACTTGAGGGATGACATTGAGAGGATTGATTTCATGTTAATCTATCCAAAAAGGAAATATTTAGAAGATTCGACATGATATTGAAGTTTGGATTGTTCATATGATGATGCCATTCACTATGAAGAAACTCTGTACTAATTGATTACCACAATATGGATTTCAGAATATTAAAAACTCATTCACACTTCATTCATCTCTGAAGGGGTGAATTTTGATGTATAAAGTTCACCGTATGAAGAGTGATGATGATGTCCTTGACTCATTCTGGATATTTCTTTATTTGTTGTATTTGAAATTAATAAATTATAACATTTAGTAGAGTTTAGATTGAGACGAGCGTAGGTAGAATGATTTTATTTTTGATTGTCTATCGGTGAATTATCAATTTGTGATAAACTTAATATCAATTCTCATACTTATTATTAGTTCGGTTTATTTAACATTCCAATATAAAGAGAATTCTCTTTTGACGATTTAAATCTTTTGATATTTTATATTTTCAAGTAATTTACATTCTTAATTTTATTTATATTATTTAAGAGTTAACAGCCTTAATATTTTAGTTAGTCTTCATATCTTTCATTTAAATTATAATAAATTCATTCATGAGATTGAAACAAATAAACTTGTACAATACTTAATATTAAAAATAAATGTTAATTTGTTTTTAAAAACTTTGACTTTATCTCAAGAATCCTTGCAACAAATCTATTTCTTTAAATTTGATCTTAATTATTAATATAATATTTTTTTTATAAAATTATTTTATTTTCTTATTTGGTCTCATTCAAGTTTATGACGAGATAGAACCCCTGAGAGTCATTGTAAGCACTAGTTATGACAGCAGAGACTTTTGCTTTTCTATCACTGAGCTACTGGTGAACGATGACAGTGGAGTTGGATCCTGTAATAGTTCAGGCTCTCCAAAACCACTGCCTCGCAATATATATATATATATATATATATATATATATATATATATATATATATATATATATATATATATATATATATATATATATATATATATATATATATATATATATATATATATATATATATATATATATATATATATATATATATATATATATATATATATATATATATATATATATATATATATATATATATATATATATATATATATATATATATATATATATATATATATATATATATATATATATATATATATATATATATATATATATATATATATATATATATATATATATATATATATATATATATATTTGTTTTTGTCGGATTGTTTTCTAGGGTAACCCGCGTATAGTCTTGAGAAAGACTGTTGACTGTTGTATATATATATATATATATATATATATATATATATATATATATATATATATATATATATATATATATATATATATATATGTATATATATATATATATATATATATATATATATATATATATATATATATATATATATATATATATATATATATATATATATATATATATATATATATATATATATATATATATATATATATATATATATATATATATATATATATATATATATATATATATATATATATATATATATATATATATATATATATATATATATATATATATATATATATATATATATATATATATATATATATATATATATATATATATATATATATATATATATATATATATATATATATATATATATATATATATATATATATATATATATATATATATATATATATATATATATATATATATATATATATATATATATATATATATATATATATATATATATATATATATATATATATATATATATATATATATATATATATATATATATATATATATATATATATATATATATATATATATATATATATATTTGTTTTTGTCGGATTGTTTTCTAGGGTAACCCGCGTATAGTCTTGAGAAAGACTGTTGTTTAACTCCCAACGTTTCCGCAGTCCGCGCAAGGTATTTGATAAACGCCGTGAGACTCTAAGGCCTCGCTCACATTGGATGCGTTTTCGTACGAATTTCGCTCGTGCGTAAACGTACGTAAATGCACGAACGATCCCGATACTTGATGTACTATGAGAGTGCTCACACTGGATACGAGTTGGTCGTACGTGATCGTACGTAGTCGTGCTGTGGTCGTACGTATACGCACGAATTGTTACGACGTCTGAGTTCGCTCATGGACATGCTCACATTGGATACGTTTGCGTACGAAATTCAGTCGTCCGAATACGTACGAAAACGTCGAAAACGCACGAATAATCCCGTTCCTTTGAGCACTATGAGAGTGCTCACACTGGGTGCGAGTTAGTCGTACGTTGACGTGCGTATAGTTCCGACATACGAATTCGATCCAAACTTGCTGGGATATTTTGCTACGTTCGTACTTTGATTACACATAAATGGATACAGAAAATTTTGTTTTTGGACACAAATGTTTATGAGATTTCTGATTACGTTATGCAATTTGATCCGAATTCAAATAACTAAATATTTTTTTATGACTTGGTATTTTTATCTTTGTAAACTGTTATTTTAAATTTCTCTTCATGTGTTGTTACCTGTTTTTTATAATTTGCTTATCCCAAGGTTTTGTGATGTTTTGTGCTATGTGAAGAGAATATGTTATTATAAAATGTTATAAACAAGATAATTTTGTCTATATATATTACAATTGTCGGCCTTCGTTGCTCAGTTGGTTGGGTATCCGGGTTCGATTCCCGGTGGAGGCACAGTTTTTAATTGTGTTTTCAGTCTGGATCTGTGAGACGACTAATATCGTAAGTTTCCAGAATGTGGCAACTTGTTATTGGGTGCGTGTTAAATAAATATTTGACATAGTATCTGTTAGTTGCCCGAGAAGAAATATTAAATAAATGAATAAATAAATAAATGGGAATAAAATTAGATGGGTCGATGGCAGAGCGATTAGCGCGCTGGGCTAGTAATCCAGCGGTCGCGAGTTCAAATCCTACCTCAACCGATTTCGTTCACCTATAGCACAAGCATTTATTTTCTTAATTTAGGGAACGTAGGAAGATGTATATGTACTTCTTTAACAAGGACATATTCATTTAAAAAAAAAAAGATAATTTAATTATTATTAGCGGGAAAATGATGAGGTATAGATTATTGACGCTGCCTTTTCGAATTAAATATTTCAAATGAATGAATTATTTAAATAAGTCATTACAAAACTAAAAATTGTTTATAAATATTATTTATAAGTTTATTTAAGCGACATTTCATGATTTGGTTATTAGTGAGCAAATAATGACACATTCATTCGCTGTCTTTCCAAGCGAAAATCTTCATATACCTATAATATTATCTATGAGTTACTACAAGTCATTACTCTTTACGCTCATATCAGTTTTTATTAACTAGCAATAATTATTTAGGTAGCAATGTTTTCAGTTTAGTGATAAATTTATTTTTGACCCAATGTTTTTGATTGTGCGTACTTACTCGTGAAGGAATCTGATCTCGGGAGTAGATATTAATTTCATCTGTGAGAATTATTTGTTTTCGAGGAGTATTTATTTGATCTCGGAAAAATTTAATCGTGAATATTAAGTTTCTCGGCTCTCGAATGTATTTTTAGAAATGAAAATAAGAAAATTTACGGAATGAATTATTTATAATAACCATGACCGTTTTCGAATCGTTTATCATAGATAATCGTAGTAGTAAATTTAGGTAATCACGAAAATAGGACATTTTCACTTTCATTTATTATCTGATAAAAAACCTATAAAATTATAAAATAAAACGTATCATGATACATATTCTAATTTTCGTTGAGCAGAATGTTAAATGAAATGTTAAAAAATTAGAATTTGAATATCACAAAATACTAAATAGACAGTTTAGTATTTGAGCTGTATGATGTTACTCATTGATGTTATTAAGGATTATATGGTATTTATTTAATTTATCATACATTATGCGTAATATAAACATAAAATTACCAAAACAAATCTTAATATAGTAAGTTTGAAATTCAGATATGTATAAGAAATAAGAAATTGAAATAAAATATATAAAATAAAAAAAAATACGAAGACCATAAGTAATTTAAAACTATCAACATACATACAAATGATAATGGTATATGTAGAAATTGGGGTGAGTGGGAAGGGATAAAGGAGTTAGGTTTCTATGCCTCATATCACTGCGTCATTACCGATTTACTCCTGCGATATTTCGGAAATGTATTATTGAATATATTGTATCATAAAACCTTGTATTATACTGCTAAAAATGCGTGAAAAGCAATGTACGAATGTACGCAAAAATGCACACTAAAATACCTTCTAATTTATGAAACACGAAAAAAAATGTAATCACCTGATGTGATATTTTATCGTGCAAAAAAGGTAAAAAATTTAGAGGTTTTTTTAAATAGCAAGAATAGTTATTAAAAGATTATATGAATAAAAAACTCCGAAGTTGGAAGGGATGCTTCCCAAATACTGCAAGTGCCGGGCAGTTGGAGAGTTGCTGCAGACGATAGAAGAAGCTGGAGGCGAAGACTGACGGAGGCCAAGGCTCGATATGGGCTGTAGCGCCATTGAAGAAGAAGAATAAAAAAACTCAGCCGGTAGATTTTCATATTCTCTTTCGATTGAAGTAGGAATTTACTTCATAGACTTTACTTCATGTTACTTACAATAAAAAAATAAAAAAGGGTTATACTTAACCCTAACTAATTTTACAAGAAAAGTATTAAAATTCAAAATTCAAAATAATCATGCAATAGAATAAATATGTACATTGTACATACAAACTGTTCCTTATTTCAATGACGTATATTTTGAGGGTATTAGGGAAATTATATTCAAAATATACTATATAGCCTACTATAGTCTCTTGATTATATTATTAGTACCTACTTCAGTGTGGTATATGAAATAATTTTGAGTAAATAATTACATTTTTTGGGGTATTAAGGTAAGAAGATTATAGGATTAGTTTTCATGTTATTTTTAATACCAACTAAAACAGAGTTCATTTCATTTTATGGAAGATGTGAATATTCAATTAATGGATTTTTCCAAAATAACAACTTATATTTTAGGTATACACGTATACAGTTTTCATCAAACTTCTTGAGCCTTTTCGCCGTGGAGGGGGGCGATTTTCACATATACCAACCAAGAAAAAATACACGAATTTGCGATCTGCGCACCCACGTGGCTGGCACCCAAGTTGTTTTACGATAACTATACTACAAATATTCATTTCTCAATAGGACAGTCGTTTCGACTAATATGGGCATTTTCGACTGATATGAATGATATTAGATGACACAGCATAAACTTAACCAAAGAAATAAAATTTATAAACATTCATAACATCTAGACATATCAACGTTAGCAGAGGATATATGTATAAAAAAATAAAATCATATAAGAAAGGTAAATTAAACACGAAAGTACATAGGTACATTAAGAACCAAAGAATAAATAAATAAAAAAAACTCAAATAAAATCATGTAATTACATAGCATGAACATAAGAATATTACTAACTGAATAATATAAAAAAGAATGGTGTGAATAACTACCTACATACTTAACCACACTGAATCAGTGAATGCTGCCAGATGTGATAATATATTACATTATTGAATTAACCAAAATAAAAATTAAATGTACAAAAAAATATAAAACTGTTAACAAGTCACTACACAATCATTTGGGGGTATGTTTTTGAAAATGCTTATTTATTTATTTTTTATTTATTTCTATCCAAAAACATACAGTATATATGAGATACAAAATATCTTAAGTAAATATAAGCTTATTCATAGATAGTTAACATACAAAGTAAATATAAGTTATTTCATTTCAATAAATATCAATTTACCACTTCACTGGTGCTTAGATAGTTTAAGCCATATCTTTTTGTTTTTATCTTTGTTACTAGCCCCCTCACTAGGCATAGCCTGTGCTAAGGTGAGCTAGTTTTATGTTATTGTCTATTACGTTGTTTATTTATAGATACATTTACATATAATATAAGTACATGTACATACATAGGCTACGCATTCAAACGTATAATTTATAGCTTTTCATATAATATTATAATACCTATATATATATATATATATATATATATATATATATATATATATATATATATATATATATATATATATATATATATATATATATATATATATATATATATATATATATATATATATATATATATATATATATATATATATATATATATATATATATATATATATATATATATATATATATATATATATATATATATATATATATATATAAATAATTCCTTTTCCACGAATGATTTTCCGTCAGAGTACCTAAGTATAACGTATTCAACATTTTTGAATTGTGTGTTTTGCCAATTAATACTTAAAAAAACAGTAATAAGCAAATCATACAATTCAAAAATGGTTAATATTAGGTCCTTACATATGAAATTGGCGTTTTGTATGGGAGGAACATAAAGTCGATTTTTTTTAAATATAATATATTTATTTAATCAAACTATGTACCATTGCTATCTATGCACTTTTGCCATCTCATAGGTAGTTCATCGATCTCTTTACTAAAAAAAACATTCGGACGGGAATCAATAAAATCTTTGAAGGCGGTTTGGACTGCCCCATCGGAGTTGAATTTTTTCCCTTGCCAGAAGTTATCCAAATTTCGTAAAAAATGGTAATCTGTTGAGGCAAGGTCCGGAGAGTACGGTGGATGTCTTAGACATTCCAATTGAAGCTCCTCTAATTTGGTAGCCGTCTGTAGTGCAGTGTGTGGGAAGCTCCTCTAATTTGGTAGCCGTCTGTAGTGCAGTGTGTGGTTTAGCGTTATCATGAAGCAGCAGTGGCCTAGAGCGATTAACCAGCCTCAGTTGTTTAGCAGCTAGCTTTTCCATCATGGTTTGCAGTTGCTGACAATAGACATTTGCCGTAATCGTCTGGCCAGATTTAAGAAAGCTGTAGTGAACGACACCAGCACTAGTCCACCAAACGTTCACAAGTAACTTTTTTGGAGTCAATTTTCGCTTGGGGCATGGTTTGGCTGGTTTGGCAGGGTTCAGCCATTGCGATGAGCGCTTCCGTTTATCGTACAGGATCCACTTTTCATCACAGGTAATGATTCGATTTTAAATCCCTTCATTATTGTGCCGGTTGAGTAATGCAACGCAGCAGTCAACGCGCGTTTGTTGATTTGCTTCACTCAATTCGTGAGGTACCCACCTTTCAAGCTTTTTCACCTTCCCAATTTGCTTCAAGTGGATTAAAACAGTTTTATCACTAACACCGCAGCTTGCAGCTAACTCGGACGTGGTTTGCGATGGATCCGCTTCCACAATAGCCTTCAATTCTTCATTATCAACTTTGGTCTCCGGCCGTCCACGGGGCTTGTTCTGCAGGTCGAAATTTCCAGAACGAAAACGTTGGAACAAAAAACGCACTGTGTTTTCTTTTGCGGCACCATCGCCATACACATCATTAATCCTTAGAGCCATTTCTGCAGCACTGGTGCCACGGTGGAACTCATATTCGTAAATAACGCGATATTTCAAGTTTTCTATTTTATAAACTGAGTGACGTAAAGGTAAAAAACAATTGAGGAAAAAACAAATGAATTATTATTTTCGAAACACAAATATATGAGTAAATAGCTGTATAAATTTGAATTTCGAATTCCTAACCAAAGAGAAGATATTTGAGATCAAAGTTGCCAGTACGGCAAAACGCCAATTTCATATGTAAGGACCTAATATTAACGACCAAAAATTATCCGCCGATTCTTTAAATGATAACAACGTATTCAGTTTACTATATATTAATAAAGAAAATAATATATTTTTACAATATAAATGGCAGATATTCAAAATAAAACAGAAATACGTGCCATATCGTATCGGGTTGTATCACAAGAGTTATTTGATAAAAATGAAAGAAAAAGGTAAGGTCCCATACTGCGAGAATGCCGCTTACGGGACGGACCTCGACTTTTTCTTATATTATTCTTAAATAACTCCTGTAATACGACCCGTAACCTCAGAGTTATATTACATTAGTCTCAGCTTCACCAATCACATTGAATATATCAACATAACTATAAAATATTCAAAAAAATCCTGACTCTCTAAGGATTCTGTACAATTCCTTTATCCGGAGCGGCCTGGAGTTCGGATCAATTATATGAAATCCTAATTACATAACACACACTAGTGCCACCGAACGTATACATAATAAGTTTACAAAACAATTTAATTACCGGAATAGATTACATTTCGATAACTACAGCCAAGCTCTTCAACATTACAAAATTAGTACCTACCTACCCTATAAAACCGAAGATTAATAAATTATCGATCTTTGTAGGTAACACAAAATTTTAAATAATAATGTTGATAGTGCTGACATATTGTGTGCTCTGCCAATTCATTGCCCGGCCGCGTATTTACCTTTCCGTGTTGATAAGGAGGCAAGTACTGCCTCGAATTAGGTACTGGTTTGTTGCGCTTATGCACTTAAAAACTCGTGTTAAATTCAAGGCAATTAATTATTGAATATGGAACATCATGAAGTTCGCGCGCTATTTCATTTCGCTCGTATTTCGTCTGTCACTATCACATTTGTATTTTGTTCACAGATTATATGGTAATGATCAGTAATTTTGTTTGTCTTATATGTAATATGGAACTTAAAATTGGTAGGTATATTGGACAATTTTAAAATTGTAAATTACGAAGGAGACAAGGATAATTACCAATGTAAAATTCGATGCTCTATATCTTGTGAAGGTAATTACGACGCGAGTATGATTATTTCATTGAAAAATTCATTAGTACCAATCTCATACAAAAAAATGTGTTAACGAATTTTTATGATATAATGTAGATTTGTGTAGATTAATATATTAAAAAAAAAACAACCATACACAAAAAATGCCTCTAAAGTAGCCTTGTAACGCTCAATCAATGCGCATCGTATAATTTATAAACATGTGTACGATTGAAAGACGCGTGCCTTGTATTGAACACGTATTAGCAGGAACAGTTTGCTTTGTTAAACTGTGTGCATTTGGAGGACACGTGATTTGAATTCAACACATCCATGTGGCTGGTGGTCTGCCTGGTCTTCTCACTGGAGTCTCGATGTCCAAAGCTTTATTTATCATATTGTCCGTCGGTCGTCTCAAAATGTGGCCATACCATCTAAGCCTGTTTTCGACTATTTTTTCGTCTATTGAAGCCACTTTGAAACTACCGCGGACGTGGACATTCCTCACTTTGTCAAAATTTGTCAGTCCCCCAGCCCACCTTAGCATCTAATTTGTCAGTCCCCCAGCCCACCTTAGCATCTAAACTAACTACTATATATTTTCTATCACGTCCTTAGATACTTAGAAACTGAAAACTGTCGATTTATTTTACAATATGTCTCTTTGTCTGATATCATGATACCTATATCAAATAATCAAAAAGTATTTGTAAAGTATTCTAGTATTTTTTTAATTCAATCAAATATCTACTAGGTACACAATGAATAAAGGCTGATTTACACGATGCAAGTTTCTTGTACATACCAGAGCAATAATTAAATGCAATAAATTAGGCGCAATAATTGACTTTCAAGAATTGTAAGCAAGTGTTTACACGTGCATATTATTTAAAAAATGGAATGCAATTATTGAATGCAAATCTTGACAATAAATAATTGCATGTGTGCTTTGTTTACACCAATACAATTATTTCTATGACATTATTGCTTTCCAGTCTTGACTTGTCTAAACACAGACTTGTACCATTTACAGACGTGTTGCTTCAAGTATTGCACGTATTTGCGTTGGTGAATTTTTCATTCAAGTGTTGAATGTTTTGAAGGGTGATTGTTCATTTTTCAGTAAAAAACTAATCAAAAAATATTAAAATTCGGTTTCGCTGATTAAATAAAGTTCATTGAAATTTATCGGAATCATGAGTGTTTATGGAACAATGAAAATGTACAAGCAGCATTTGTACAGGAATTTGGATTTGAAGATTTCGGACCTAGGAAATCTTCTATTATCTCCTAAACCGTTCACCCAATTGCTATGAAACTTTGGTGAATTGTCGAGCGAATGCCCGGAATGGTTTTTGAATTAAAAAAGTTTACTTCTTCTTCATATGGTATTCGGGTCATTTTACCCATGAAGATGGACTATCCTGGGAGAAAAAGGTCCAATTTTCTGAAGGGTCTGAAGGGACGGGAGGTACTGAAGAGATGGGAGTTTCTGAAGGGTCTGAAGCGACGGGTGTTAATGAAGGGACGGGAAGTAGTAAAGTTCCTGAAGGGTCGGGAGGTACTAAAGGGCCTGAAGGGACGGGAGGTACTGAAGGGACGAGAGGCACTGAAGGGTCTGAAAGGACAGGAGGTACTGAAGGGAAAGAAGGTACTAAAGGGCCTGAAGGGACGGGAGGTACTGAAGGCCTGAAGGGACGGGAGGTACTGAAGAGCCTGAAGGGACGGGTGGTTATGAAGGGACGGGAGGTACTGAAGGGTCTGAAGTGACGGGTGTTAATGAAGGACCATTTTTAATTATACAGGCAATTCGAAGTTTGCCGGGGGTTCACTAGTAACTAATAAAATGGAAAATTTAAGGACGCAGTATCACTGGGAAAGGAAAAAGATAAAATATTCTATGGGTACTGGTTCCGGTACCACACATTAAGATTTTTAGATGCTCCGGAGCCTTTCTTCTTGCTATCCATTTTTTTATCCAACACCTTTTTTACGATGGTTTTTCAATATTTCTTGCCTCAGAAGAGCAGCAACGATCAACACACCCTCACTCACTGCACTCATGTTTATTACTTGAATACAAGAATTGCATAAGAAAATATTGTATGTGCTGTTTAAACCAAGAACAGTTTTGAATGCAATAATTGCCTTGTACAGCAAGAATGTCACATGTTGTTTAGATGATGCAAGTCATTTATTGCTTCAATATTATTGTATGCTACAGGCAAGAAACTGGCATCGTGTAAATGGGCCTTTATAATTGATTTCCTTTCCCAAACACGAATAGAATAAGTATGCAATAAAAAAAATTATTTAAATCTGGTTTGTTTCTCAATGCCTAAGAAAACATCTCGAAATTTATAAAAGGCAAATGAATCGACTTTATACAGAATCGACTTTTAATGTGTTTTTTCTATATATTTTTGAGAACTTATAATATAATATTATATTTTTGGTTTTATTATCGAAATAGGGTTTATATTTTCATAATATATTTATGAATTGCTTTTCTGATATCAACCTTTCATGTGTTTTTTTATTAAATCCCGCTATTTACAATAAACAAACACTTTTGTTATAAATAACTATGTAATATGGTTGAGGGGTACGGATAAAATATTGCCATGAAATTACATATCGAGCAATCGATTGAACGGTCACAATACAAACGGAAGACAAAAGATAAATAAAGGACACAGAAGACAAATAATATAATATTTGTGAATGGGGTTGCGCCTAGGGTTACCATATCTCAGGATTTGTCCTGAGATTTCAGGATTTCTTGACTTTTCTCAGGATTGCGGCCGGATTTTGAAAATCTCATGATATCTCAGGATTTTCAATAAAACACAGCTTACATTTTAAAGATCTCTTTAATTAAAAGTTAAACAAACTAAAAATAATCTTCCTTTGGTAATAATCCAAGTAGGTACTTAATCAGTTTTATCGTACTTAATATTATGTGAAGATTATACCTTTTTATGTAAGGTTTTTTCTTTAATTATTGATTTATAAAATGCCTCACATGTTTAACTCTTTAAATTATATTGAACTAAAAGTATAGCTCGAACTGAAGACACCTTTAGTCGGTTTCTTTCTTTCGACCATTGAGCCCCCATGATAGAAAAATCTCTTTCTATGTTTGCATTCTGGGCTGAAATTGCAAATATATATTGACAAATACGCATTATCTCTGGTAATCGTGAATTACATATTGTCTTGAAAATGTTTACCCACAACGCATAAAATTTCAGGACTTTTCCATGGAAATCAGGCCTATTCTCCGGACTTTTGATTTTTTCATCTGGTAACCCTAGTTGCGCCACGTCGTTAAAGGATATAAAAGCTGTCAACATACACTACACACGAGAATACAATCTGGCACAAGATGCGGGAAAATGAAAAACATTTAATGGGAAAGTGAAGACATTGTCAGGCTTTTCATTGTAATAATATACAACGAATTCCACCACAAATCAATCTAAACATATTGGTTTATTGTATATAAGTAGGTATATACTAAAAAAATATTTATGAATCGAATAATTTTACAGTTGCATTATACGCATTTCAGTCTGGATCTGTGAGACGATTAATATCGCAAGTCTCCAGAATGTGGCAACTTGTTATTGGGTGCGTGTTAAATTAATATTTGACATAGTACCTGTTAGTTGCTCGAGAAGTTATAATATAAAATAAAAATAAAAAAAATACTCAAACATTGGATTTTTCCCTGTCGGGAGTCAATGATGTTATATGGCAAATGTTTAACATCTCAATAGAGACGAAATTTAAATATTGTAGGAGAACCAGGAACCTAAAGAGCTTACGACTGTCATTGGCTGGGTATCACGTGATCACTTTATGCGGTTGCGCGTTCACCAATAATTCATTTATCCCAATTACGCAGAGTCCCCTATAAATCAAATTTTTTGAAAGTTATATATATTTTGTTAATTGATATTATTGTTTTTGAAAATAAGGTGTTTTTATTACCATTGCCATCAATAAAAAAAACTTTTTTGTAACACACTCTATTGAGAAATTGGTTCGTAAACAATGAAATCCACAGTTCTTATACACGAGGTAGCAATGCTTTCATATAGATGTCACCCCTGAATTGCGCCAGAAATATTAACAATAATATATATGAATAACATATATAGAACTTCAAAATGGGATTGGATATTTGCTCATCTTTACTGGTTGGTTGGAAGAAATTGCTTGATGGCACAATAAGCCTGTGTGTTTGCAATATATTTGTTAAGATTATGTTTAAAAGTTAAGTAAATAAATATTTATATTTTTAATTGAGATTTTGAATTTTTTTGGTTAAATATAACCATTTATCACAAACAACAATAGTTTTCTTACTGATTCAACTATTTTTTTATATAATGATACTTTATTATACGAGTATCATCTTGTATTTCTTCTTACTCACGTAACCGCACACTGATAATTTTTATAAATTATTTTCTCCAACCTATTTAATTAATTTCTTTGACTTTAATAAATTTATGGCAATTAATTACTTCTTTGTATAAATCATTTACAATTTTCTGACAAAGAAACGCAAAGTTTGGAGGCAATAATAGTTAATAAGTATTTGTGATATTAATTGCAGACATAATTTATTAGATAACTTATTTTAAGGATCAGAAATGAGGACATATAAGGAAAGAATGTAAGATAAGGAATGAATCCATTAATAGAATGAAAGTGAACACATTGAGATGGTTTGGTCACATGGGGAGAATGAATGAGGAGCACCTGACAAAGAAAATATACATTGCGGACAGGAATGGATTAAGATGTCGGGACTTCCCAAGGAAGGGATGGCACGTCCATGTGAACGGTGTTTTGAAAGATGGAAATGTTAGAAGCGTGAACAACAGACGAACATGTATGTATAAGACGATGTATGAATGTTGACGATGCGATGAATGTGTTTCAAGATAGAAATAAGTTGCGTTCGGTTCTTTCTACCTACTCCGTGAAGGACATGGCGTGATGTAATTTTTCCTCTTAAAAATTGTACGAAACTAAAAAATGTATGAACTATGTTGTATTAAATCTTTGGACTGTATAATATGATATTTGGTTCAAACTTAAATTAAAAATATAATATGTAATAGTAAAGTTTGTTTAATGATGGATATTTTTGATGAAACTCTATGATACGACATATTAAAAATATAAATGTTTTAGTTTCAATTTTTATTTTGAGATTTATCTAACAAACCTATAACATTCTGATAATGGTCTTTGATATACCTACCTACTTATTCCAGTGAGTCACATTTACAATAAAATTAGCAGCGATAAAATTTTGCGTTGATACCGTAAATATATACTTAACTGCTAACAAAACATTATAAATACAATTTGTTGGTTTACGAAGATAATCTGTAGGTGTGTAAAACAAAATCTATAGAACTAAATTACAGGGGTCGGCACTCGAAGTGTTACCAACTTTACGCTTCTGTAGCAACCAAACGGTCAATGACAGCGCGGTCAATTTTTGACAAAAGTCAGTCTGTTATGTTCTTAACAAGCCTACAGAAGCATATCGTTTTAAATAGTAGTTAAAGAGAATTATCGAACTAGAATCCAAATCTAAATGTTAAACAATCGCACGTTGGTGGCTAGCAAAGACCTTGTATACTTGGTGGCTAGCTTGAGAAATAGGTATTTTCTGATAATTTTTTTTACGGTTCAGCAATATGTAAACAAACAAAACGATCGTGTTTGGTTAGAGTGCAAATCACAAGACAATTAATACCAGCGAATTGCTATGCGAAAACATGTGCCTGCATCAGTGATGGTTTGGATCGCAGTAACTGCCACAGGACGCTCACCACTCGTTTTAATTGAACAGGGCGTAAAGTTAAATCAACAAATCTACCCTGAAAAGATTTTAAACGAATCTCTGTAACCTCGGGCACGTAAACAATTCAGTAGAAACTATTGGACGTTTCAACAAGACTCGACAGCATCCCATAAAGCCCGTGAATCCCAAAGTTTTTTATAAAAAAAAATTCCAACGTCATTTCTTCACAACAATGGCCATCATATTCCCCGGACTTAAACCAAATGGATTTTTTCACATGGTACATTCTGCAGGCCAAAGTGTTAACTAAAAAATATGAGACGGTCAACGTCTTAAAGATCCCTCTTCGCTGAGAATAGGACAAAATACTATCAGACCACATTCTCGGACAGACTCAATGCTTTTATCCGCACTAAAGGTATAAGCTACATCGAACAATAACATACTTTTTGTTAAATTTTAAATGTTTTTATGGTATACTGAGGTTTTTAAAGAAGAAAAATAAAAATTGACAAATTTACAACATTTTTAATTAGTAACACTTCGAGTGAAGACTCCTGTACTAGTGTATAATTTCAATATATGTATGTATAACATAACACAAATCCGAAACATAATTCTTATTTCACTAATAATAAAAGAATGTTCAATACATGTCATGCTAATTTCAATTCAAATAAAAAATGACGTTTTACAGAAAAGTACTGGTGAAAAAATACAGATTCCTTCTGAGACATCTATATATTTAAAAGTAAAAGAAAAACACGTTTCCACGTGTATGACACGGACTTGTAGCAATCTACGAAATAGCTTACCACAAAATATATTGCGTAGCCATTTAAAATAAGTGTTGGGGCACATCTTAAAGTGCTCAGTCTTATACTTTTTTTTCGCAAAAAGTATAATAAAATATTACATCTAGGCGTCTGAACAACTGAACAAAGAAAAAATACATTAAATTTGGAAATGCTTTAGTTTCCGTCCGGAAGTATATAATTCTTTATGTTCTTTGCGAACCATGATGGTCCCCCGCCCCTATAATAAATTCAGAAAACTCACGGCCATTTCAGCTCCCCTCTTGAAATATTAATTATACCAACTGCCAGAACCCGATAGCACCGTTCATTTAGGATGATGAAAACAATTCGGTATTATAATGTTGATATTTCAAGAATCCTTAAAAATCTTTATCATTGATTGATTTTTTTTACATTCAAATTAATATTTCTTTTTCGTGTACTTATGTGCCGGTAGTTCTTATGTCGGCCTTCGTGACTTAGGTATCTGAGACAAGGGTTTCGGGTTTGATTCTCAATGGAGACATAGTTTTTTAATGTGTTCTCAATCTGGATCTGTGAGACGTTAAACATCATATTTAGTATCCAGAATGTGAACAGCTTGTCATTGGGAACGTGTTTATTAAAATATGTTGTAGTACCTATCTGCTATTTGCCCGAGACCCGAGACGCAATATAACAAGGCGTAACTTAAGACATTGTAACTTTAAGGACATTGTAAGCCGCATAGAGTAAACACATTGTGATATTTTTTTACTCATTATTAATCAAATCAAAACAAATTTACATATAAATTACAATCAAAAAGGTTTACAAGTTCCATGATATAATTCATAATAACCCTCTTTAATTGAGATAAAATCTCGTGTTAAAAGATGGGAATGTCTATTTTGTATTGCTACATTCGCCTAAACATTACATTACACATCTACTAACAAATAAGAAGCTACACAAAAACAAGAATGAAATAATCAAAAAAAAAATCAGTACAATTTTTTGATTTTATTCTTATTATAACTTTATTCGAGTCGACTCAAAGGGAGTTCATTAAACCACTTAGTGCCTTTATACTTATAGAAATGTTGTGAGGCAGTTATTCGTAAAAGAGGAATGGTAAAACATCTTTGTGAATTTATTATGCTGCTTATGGAAAATGACAATTGGTTTGAATTTGTAAGAATATCTTCATGAATTTGGAACAATGAGATTTTTTTATATTTATTTTCAACAGTTGAAACTTTAAATTCTTGAAATAAAGTGGTTTTAAAAACTCCCCCCCAACATATAATATTGTTTTAAGCAAGTTTGTTTGAAGTACATTTTTAAGTCTCAGAAAAATAAAAATTAGCTTTTCAAGACGTTCAACATATCAACAGTAGTAGTTATGTGCAATTTCCATTTCATACTGCTTTCAATAATAATGCCTAGGTATTTGATATTATTTTTAGTTGATAATTTAATACATGCTGAGTTACATGATATGAATATATTTACCATTTAGTAATCGTTTACCGATGTTAATATATGTCGATATGAATGTAGAAATTTGATAAAGAAAATATGTAGAGCTCATTGAGAAACAATATGAGAATGGGGTGGGCCAAGAAAACATTGACCATATTCTTAAAAACGTACAAAATTAAAAAAAAAAACGCAAAAATTGAAAAAGAAACGTAAAAAATTTGAAAAAATACGAGCATGTATGAAATGATGGCCATGGTGGTGATAAATTATATATAAATATTTAGAAATGCGTGATGCTCATTTCATTTGCCTTCCCCAATAACAGGTAAATGGCGAGATGGTATGAACATATGTATGTCAGAAGATTAAACGTTGTTTTAATCTTCTGTTTGAGAGTAGGTAGAAAATATTATTATACTAACGTAATATAAAAACAGAATGTTCGGATTCAATTTGCTTTGCCTGGAACAATGATTGTACGGCCATTTTTGTATGTCTATCTAATTATAAATTAACGAGGGTGAAGAGATGGAAGATTAGCTTTTGCCTCAAATATTGAAAAGGTCGGTGCTGGAAATGTGATCTTAAAAACATAATAGGCTCGCTCATTGGACGATAAGAGATACCTACCTATATTCGTTCAACATTTTATAACGCGTTATTGAAAGATTTATATTTTTACATATTGAAATAGCTACTGAGCTACACTGAGATTCTTTTGTTTCAAAAACCAGGTTCCATTTAAAATTATTTTTCTCTCTTCGTACACTTTTATATTGAATATATACACTCAAGGTTTTAGGGGGCATATAAACCTAAACACATCAATTTCAAATCAAATTTCTTAAATATGTTAAACAGTGTATTTATAAAAAAGTACCATAAGTATTTTCAACGTTTCTCTAGTGCATTTTTGTCACACAATATTAAAATTCAGCATTAAATCCCCTAAAAAAATTTGAGAAAATATGCTTCTTTACAGTTTTTTTAACTACCTACTCCTTAATTATGTGTCGTAGAGAAATAAATATATGCTTAAAGAGTGCATAAAATCAAAGTGAATGTTCGTGATAGTTTATTTTATTTGAAATCTGATTTATTCTTAAAATGAAAAAAATAACATTAAATCCGATAATTTAAATCACGTATAAACCCTTTTTAACGCATGCGATAGTTACCCTAACTAACACCCAACTTCATAGTGTATTGGCGGTTTTAATATATCATGTTTTCAGTCACTAGATTTTGTGTTATATGACCTCTTAAAAATCGATACATACAACACATAATATATTCTTATTGATCGTAGGCCTCACTCATGAGAGTAACGATCATCATGCACTCAGGCAGCCAGGTGAACAACAGCTTCCTGGAGTTTTGGTGTAATTTGTATGGTGTCAGTCCAGAGTAATTCTGACCATTATTATTTTTATCCAGACTATCCATTCCTCTATTATACCTACATATTGTATTTATTTAAAAACAATTATATCCTTATTATTGATTTTTCAAAAGGAAATTTAAAACCATTATAAAAGTTTTCTCTTTTGATTATTTAAATCTTTATTTTTGACTTTATTATCTTCATTTTTGTTTTTTTTAATGACTTTGATATGTATTTTCCAGGTAAATGAGATACATTGGCCACATGGAAAGAAATAATGAAGAACGCCTGACGAAGGAAATAGGTATGCACAATCGATTAGAATAGAATTTGTCAAATTTTTCAAAATACTCAAACAAACTGAACTGATTATTTTCAGTTTAATCCGGAGCCAAGAGGGCGAAACAGTAAAAATGCCAGTTGATGTTTAATTTATTTTACTATAATATTCATCATAAGATGGTTTTCAATTGGTAAATAGGTATTCTTATATGGGTTCTTTATTTAAATTTTATCAAACCAGCAATGTAAAAATAACGTACCTATATAACGTAAAATTATAAACGTATAGGAAAAAGGTTTTTCAAAAATACGTGAAATATTATCAGCACTCAAAAATCAATTATTAAACGATGTGCCAATAATGAATTACAAAAAGAAACAACAACGAAATAGATTATTCATAATATTAAGTGAAATATCGTCTTTTATGCCTTCATGGAAATAACAAATATATTTATTTATTTAATATTGCTTCTCGGGCAACAAACAGGTACTATGTCAAATATTAATTTAACATGCACCCAATAACAAGTTGACACATTATTCGTCTCACAGATCCAGACTGAAAACAATTACATAAAAACTGTGTCTCCGGGACCTTTGTATCAGCAATCAGATACCTAATCAATTGAGCCACGAAGCCGACATAATCATACATATATGTACTGACTTCATCATCATACGAAATTATTGTATATGATTTAGGTATGCAATACGATGATTTTATTATATTTCCATTCTAGTAAAACTTTGTCTATATTGAGTTATAAAGTTTGTCAAAAAATATCATTGACTATCGCAAGGGAAAAAAATCAACGAATTGCTATTCGATTTTAGTAGAACATATTTATTTAAATACTAGTTGCATGTAACACATGAGATCCAACTGTCGATAGCGATAGTATGTATAGTTGAAGAATAAGTACCAAACTTTAAACTCATAAATCCAAATTATTGAATATTTTAGGATATTTGATTTTCTATACAACACATGTAGGTATGTATGTCAAGATAGGACAGTATGGAGATCAGTCCTTTTCTCCTATCCGGAATATGAAAACAGCATGATGGTATGTATGTATGTATGTTTGGAGATTTAAGTATCAAACTATTAAGTCTTCTTACATATATTATTGTGTATAGGCGACTGCCATACAAATTGTATGAAGCAATGTCGTCACTAAATTCAATTTTTATAAAAATTGTTAAAAAAAATTTGAGATGTACTACTACAATGCCAATATTTTTTTATAGAAAATTATATTATCTAGTTGGGGTGTTTCGGTTTTTTCGATAGTTTTAAAAACTTTGGAAATATATGCAGTTATAAATTTACCATAAAAAAATATTTTTCTTAATAAAAAATGTTTGAGAAACCCTGGAAATTTTTGAAACAACAAATTTGAGATTTTGTATTTGTCTATATTTGTACCAATTTTCAGCGTTCTAGCTTTTATGGTTTCTGAGATATATGGAAAGTATAAAAGTTTTGTAGGCCTATAACTGTTTATATATTCTGAAATTGTGGGCTCTGTAAATTGAGCGGATCAAAAGTTATAAGGGGGGACGGACACACACACAGACACAGACACACACACAGACACACGAAATGTTCTACTCCAAATTCTGAGTAAATCCGTGTATGGAACATATATGCTGCGAAGCCTCTAAGTTGGTGTTTTTTGACTTCAAAGTTGGAAAAGCCGTGAAAAAAGTAGACCTCTGCATACAATTCTCGCGTATCCTGGCTTGAAACATTGTCGATATGTTAAGAGAACAAAGTTCTTCTGAACAAATCGACAGTTGGATAATTTGAATATGTGAAACTTTATAATTGGCTTATTCTTTTGTATAGTTATTTACAATTAAGCATTAAAAATGTATAGCTGTTAAGTTTCTAAACAAATAAAAAAATAAAATAAAAATAAATGATCATAAGGGTAACGAATAAGTACATAATATATTGGTCTGTGATGATGATATATTTTTCACTCAACATTTCATTTGGATAAGCTTCAGTCGGCATCAATATCTAAAAGTATAAGAGATAGCAACGTCTATAAAGCAATTTATTTTTGATGGCTAGTTTTTTTATATTTCCTTCTGTTTATGGTAAATCTGGAACCTAGGAGTGATTGCGTTTACCAGTGCGTATTCCCCTTCGGCCCCTTCTTTAGGTATTTTTTCAACACACATCAGGGAAATTTTCTTATATTTCTTTTTTTTAAATATTCCAGTTATTGTAAGTACATATTTCACAAACGGGCGGATTTAAAGGTACAAATAACATACAAGTACAAATTATATTGAAATAATGTTAAAATATGCAATTTTCACTTATAAAGAGTATGCGCACTGGTAAACGCAACCACTCCCAGGTGCCAGACTTACTATTTTCATACCTATATTCAATAAAAATGAAAATATCAATAAACCAGCCATTAAAAATGATTATTCGAAAACGATGTTATCTCTCATACTATTATTTAAAAAAACATTTCTTTCTTTAATAAAAATATTTTCATTTCATGGTTTGATTACATTTTATGACAAATAATAATATTTTTCATAATCAATTTAATATACACGTATTACTTAAACAAGTTTATGATATTAATAATAATGATTGAAAAAAACTGGAACCTTTTCCTCGTAATACTTTTTTATGGTAAAGATAATCGGTTTTGTAATACTGATTTTATCATACATAACTCACAAAAACAAATATCCAAACTAAATATTATTACCCAATAAATTATACCTAATACGTTTACAATACATTTCGACCGTAAAATTGATAAGGTAGGTATGCTTATAAATCCGACAATATAAAATAGAAGTCAAGTCGGAACGGTAAGACAAGGGATGACAGAGGAAAAGTGAACGAAATCGGAGATAAATAAATGTTGTAAAGAAAAGAATCTGTAAATAAAAGATTGCAAACAACATGTCAATCTTTGTTCTCGTCACCCTCGTATCTCTGCGTATATCTTTTTCATTGTATTTGATCAATTGAAGGAATCCGAGTAATGTTTTAATAATCTGTAACAGCTGTAGGAATAAGATGTAGCAAAAAAAAAATTCAATTCAAGGCGAATTTATAAATTACCAATCAATCATTATATTGGAATTATGAACAATACATCTACATATTATAATATATTCTCATAGTTCAATAGTCACTTAGAAATTTAAGTATTCTAAGAAGGTTTTCTGATTTTCACACAATTATGATTTGATTTTGGTGAAATGAAACATGTCGTATCCATTAGTAGCACTTACAGTTACATAAATACTTAGAAGGTTTGCGTAAAATCTAGGAAAAATAACATTTTTCATTGCCAGCATTAATATTTTCGGAGTCACTTATTCTCACTTATTACATTGATAGATGTGAAAAAGGGAACTGTCGAGACACTGGTTTATGTATAGTGTATAGCATATGAATACGGCTATGAACTGGAATTAAATTACATATGTAGATTTGAAAAATAAAAAAAATGCATAACGACGAATGCATAACACTGCTAAAATCGAGTGTTAACATATCAGGCGCACATAGAGTACCAAAAGAGATAGAATATTATAATACAATAATTAAATGGGGCGTAATTCGCGTATATAGTGCAGATGACGCATCAATAGCAAAAATTAAATATCAGGAGAGTATAGACTAAGTAATGTGTTTTTTGTACTGAAGTGGTCTAATAAATACGATTCAATTCAACGATTCATTTTTTGTTACGATTGAACATTCAACGCTTACTTAAATTTTTATACGGATTTGATTCGAGTAAAAACGCCAATGCCAGTAAACATGAGGTCGTTTTGGCTTCCAATTCCAAGGATATATATGTCTCAATTGTTAGATTTATAAAAAATAAATTGATAAAGATTTCAAAATAAAGAGTTTTCATAGTCTACATTCATAAAACATTCAATTACTCTTCCTTTTGGCACCACTTCAGGGTGAAAAGCCATACAAATAAAATACGTTTCACATAATATCACGAGCACATAAAATATGGCGGAAAATAACAGAACGACGTTCTATATCCGAAATAAGTTCTATTAACCAGTAAACATAATGCGCAGAAGTCATAGATAACATTAAATTCCGACTTTTTGACGGGTTATAACCATTATATAATAATGTTTGAAACATACCGTTATATGCGCTGGAAACGAATATTTTGACGATTCTGGGTCCCGGCCATTTGTCCCTGGAGGAAGAGTATCCTCTCAGGGTTTCCATCACCACAGGCTCCGGAGTAGCCATCTCTTCTCCCTCGTGCCACCTGCTTCCTACTCCCTACTCCCTTCTCCTATCCCGGACCCGGGCTTGGCCTTGCCCTGTCCTTACACCTTCTCCTGTTCACCTTCAAAATAAACAAACAAACCAAACATTAATGATAGATAAATAAATACATACGAGTAGAACACATACATATTTGCATCAAACTTTTTGATTTAAAAACATATTTTCATACATTAATGATAGATAAATAAATACATACGAGTAGAACACATACATATTTGCATCAAACTTTTTGATTTAAAAACATATTTTCATACATTAATGATAGATAAATAAATACATACGAGTAGAACACATACATATTTGCATCAAACTTTTTGATTTAAAAACATATTTTCATACATTAATGATAGATAAATGAATACATACGAGTAGAACACATACATATTTGCATCAAACTTTTTGATTTAAAAACATATTTTCATACATTAATGATAGATAAATAAATACATACGAGTAGAACACATACATATTTGCATCAAACTTTTTGATTTAAAAACATATTTTCATACATTAATGATAGATAAATAAATACATACGAGTAGAACACATACATATTTGCATCAAACTTTTTGATTTAAAAACATATTTTCATACATTAATGATAGATAAATAAATACATACGAGTAGTCACATACATATTTGCATCAAACTTTTTGATTTAAAAACATATTTTCATACATTAATGATAGATAAATAAATACATACGAGTAGAACACATACATATTTGCATCAAACTTTTTGATTTAAAAACATATTTTCATACATTAATGATAGATAAATAAATACATACGAGTAGAACACATACATATTTGCATCAAACTTTTTGATTTAAAAACATATTTTCATACATTAATGATAGATAAATAAATACACACGAGTAGAACACATACATATTTGCATCAAACTTTTTGATTTAAAAACATATTTTCATACATTAATGATAGATAAATAAATACATACGAGTAGAACACATACATATTTGCATCAAACTTTTTGATTTAAAAACATATTTTCATACATTAATGATAAATAAATAAATACATACGAGTAGAACACATACATATTTGCATCAAACTTTTTGATTTAAAAACATATTTTCATACATTAATGATAGATAAATAAATACATACGAGTAGAACACATACATATTTGCATCAAACTTTTTGATTTAAAAACATATTTTCATACATTAATGATAGATAAATAAATACATACGAGTAGAACACATACATATTCGCAACAAACTTTTTGATTTAAAAACATTTTTTCTGTTGATTTTTCAATGTTTCAATTCTTGGTAAGTCTCCATAAGTTTTACTGTTTTTCTTCCTTACCGTTTAGAGCTCTGAAAATTTCAGAATTTTTGTATTTCCGATAACAATGCATGTTATTTTCATTGAATCATTTGATATTTTAATAAAATGAAACAAAAAAGCAACTTCTCAATAGTTGGCGTTACTTAAAACGTCTTATTTTCAACCGATCTGTTTCTTATTATTAAAATATATATTATCTTTCAATATTGCATTGATAAGGGAAGTCAATAAGAAGGTATAATTGGCGAACGTTGCGCAAGTGCATAATGTGATCACGTACGTAAACCATCCGATGACAGGTCGTAAGCCCTGAAGGTATCTTGAATTCCTAGTTTTTCTATAATATATCAACTTCGTCTCTATTGAGATGTTAACAAATTTGTCAAAAATTGATATCGACTAATTTGCTTGAAACGCCTTGATTTCTGCAAACTGTATATCAATCGCCATTTCACCGTGAAGAAAACTTAAAAAGGTGTCCTCGAGTTATCAGCATCGTTCTTCAACAAACAAACATATGTAGTTACCATAGGCGGGGAACCATATAAAGGTGTCCTCGAGTTATCAGCATCGTTCTTCAACAAACAAACATATGTAGTTACCATAGGCGGAGAACCATATAAAGGTGTCCTCGAGTTATCAGCATCGTTCTTCAACAAACAAACATATGTAGTTACCATAGGCGGAGAACCATATAAAGGTGTCCTCGAGTTATCAGCATCGTTCTTCAACAAACAAACATATGTAGTTACCATAGGCGGAGAACCATATAAAGGTGTCCTCGAGTTATCAGCATCGTTCTTCAACAAACAATCATATGTAGTTACCATAGGCGGAGAACCATATAAAGGTGTCCTCGAGTTATCAGCATCGTTCTTCAACAAACAATCATATGTAGTTACCATAGGCGGAGAACCATATAAAGGTGTCCTCGAGTTATCAGCATCGTTCTTCAACAAACAAACATATGTAGTTACCATAGGCGGAGAACCATATAAAGGTGTCCTCGAGTTATCAGCATCGTTCTTCAACAAACAAACATATGTAGTTACCATAGGCGGAGAACCATATAAAGGTGTCCTCGAGTTATCAGCATCGTTCTTCAACAAACAAACATATGCAGTTACCATAGGCGGAGAACCATATAAAACAGTGGAATGATATTTGTGTTATAATAATAATAATAGAAGAAAAAACATTTTATAGTGAGTGAAAATTGAGTATATAAACTTTAACGTTCTTTTGATGATTTATTCTTAATTAGCTTTTTAATATTTTTTATTCAAAAATATATAAATAATACAATTCCACTATAATTTATGTGTGTTGGGTTTAATTGCTTTAATTCATAAACGTAAACTATTGTGCGGAGGCTATTCTATTCCAAAATCACTAGGTAGGTACTCTATATTCCACTTGGTATTTCGTGTCAATTATAAGTCTATGCCAAAATTTAGTAGTCCTAATGTATTCCTGTTATTTGCTAGAAATAGATTTCTGCCAAAATAGTTGTATCACACAAATACATAATGTAATGTAAGGTAATCATAGAATGGATCAATAAAACATAAATTAGTGAGGAAAATGGTTTTCAAGGTTTCTATTATCTACCTTACTTTATTTTATTCTAGAACCACCTTTATTCAAAAACCACGCCACGAAAGGTAGGTACCACATAATGTATATAAGTTCCTATGTAAATAATTACACATGTAGATAGATACAGCTAGGTACCTATGTACATATATGATTGGTATAAAGTCAATATTATTTTATTTTATTGTTCATGAAAAGAATGAATTGCAAACGACCGACAAAGAAAATTTATATAGGTATAATTAATCTGAAAGAAATGATTGAAACGCAGGAAGTAATTTAAAAATTCCTTGAGAATATAATATTATGTACAAAAATATAAATAAATTCATGTAATGTTGATTATAAATAAATAAATATAAATGATGAATCTGAGTTTTATGTAAAAAAACCTCGTATTATGCAATTTTGTGGAGTCCAATTCTACTGTACCTACTCAATTTTTAAAATACTCAATTTTCAAGGACGTGCGAGTATTTTTTAATGCTTTGACAGAACAGAAATTTACATATAGGTGTATGTTGTGGGCCCGGAACGTTATTCTACTACAGACCGTCTTCTTTGTAGACCGTATGTTACATAGACCTCATTTTATATATTAGGTATACCATTTTTTTCGTACATTTGAGTGTGATATACTCTCTATAGATGCGTAATACAGATGTCAATAGATTTGTTCACACAGCTATCTATTAAAAGCTAACACGACTTATAAATGAAATACGACCTTTTTTCCTTTAAAAAAATCTTGGGATTGTATCATATAATTGTATTTTTGGATGAGGAATGAAAAATAATTGTTTAAAAATTCTAGATAACAGCACATATCAGGCCCAAAACTATCCTATCTTTCAATTCAACCAACCATACAAATTTAGAAAATTTCATTGAAATCGTTAGGGCGGTTTCGGAGATTCGCGTGTACAAACATCATGACATGATATTTTTATATATTAATATAAAAAAACATCAAGGCATTCATACTCACCCAATTATGATACCCGTTGAGTTAACACGTTAATTGTAAAGAATTCTACCTATTTTAAGCTGTTTACCTACATACGCAGTATTATGTATTGAGGGAGCACTGACATGAAATTGGATTCATATTAAATTGAAAATACATAGAGATAAAAATCAGAATAATATCCGTGTGTTATTTGTGATATTGATTAAATGTGTAAAGTGGTAGTTTCTGTTGTGCAGATCTATTATTATTCTCCGCATACTACGTGGGGAGGTAAAAAGGGTTAGGTTTTTTGTATTTTTTATACGATAATTTCCGTTTGAACCACATCCTGTTATTTTCTTCCTCACATTTCCTTACATACTTATTTATATATTCGTGTGATGGTACGCCCCCTATATTACCAACTTTGAATAACTAATGACATGTTTATGTACCTACACAGTTTATTAGTGAAGAGATTGTATTTATTTTGTTACGTTTTCGATGTTTGTTTTCGAAGGAAAATTGTTAGTCATCGTTATGACACAAGATGGTTTGGTCACCTGATGAAGAAAATAAGTACCTTATCAAACCGGACGGGAATGTAACTAGAGGCCGGGAACGATACATCATGAAAGAAGAGATCGTAAGAAACTTGAACAAAAAACCGGCATATAAAAGACCATGAAGCTATAAAAAGACGATGCATGAATGCAGTTGAGGTAATGACAGGTCAGTTACAGTCTTCTATATTCTATTGAGACAATATTAGTTATATTTAATGTCGTGTTCGTGCGTCATCAGCCATACCCAAGTTTCACACGCATACCTATGCTTTGTTTGGGAAGACTAATTCATTATTATTTACATATTTAATACTATATGGTATCGAAGAAATACCAATATTTTATTTTTACAGAGACAGCACTTTATCACGAAGTAGCACGGAATGGATTTTTTTGTGATTTTACTTGATCTTGCATTAAATACCAGACCAAGTCTGAGATTGAAATGTCTTGCAAAATATTAAATACCAATTATTTTTTATGATGACATATACCAGCCGACCCGACCATTAAATTTTTTTTCAATTTCTTGTGTTTGTAAATGCAGTGTTATAATTATTTTGGCATAAAATTTGTTGTAGTGTTTAAAGAATCGGCGGATGTTTTATGGTAGTTAACTTTTTGTTGTAAATAGCAAATTGTATCGAAAATTTAAAAAAAGAAAAAAAAAATGCAAATTGTTTAGTCGAAAATGATTAAAATTCGTGGTTTTATGAATACCTTCCGGTGGTTTGGGCACAGTAAAAGATATTTTTAATTATAGCACATCCACCAATAGAAGCGGAATTATATTAATTGAATATTAGGAAAATGAATAAAAAAAATGAAGGTAAAAAGCCTGCGAGACCAATATCGTTCAAGAAAAAGCTATTGGTATGTGGTATACTTATTTTGAGAAAAAAAGAACATAGATATCCGACAAAAATGAATGTGAATGTGTCGAAGAATGTTTTCTAAGACTGAAAAGTATGAAGCTTAGTTCTCTTTGTCAACTCCATTAAGTAGGTATACAACCTGATAGTTTTTTAGGTAGGCATGTAGATATATATGTTAACAACCCTATAACAAAGATTTGACATCACTACACTACTGTGTTGAACAAATTAGTTTATATTTATTCAGGTAAAATATACCTTTATGAAAACCCGTTATACCTTCAATCCTGAAAATATTTTTTGAACATATGTCACCAGTTTAATATCCGGGCTGAAGCGTAGCACGAACATAATATCGACTTAGTATAAATTATTGATTTTCTATAGTTATCTATTGATGTAGGTAAGTAGGTATGTGTTACCTACATTAAGTTATCTATTCTATAGTTATCTATTGATGTAGGTAAGTAGGTATGTGTTACCTGCATTAAGTTATCTATTCTATAGTTATCTATTGATGTAGGTAAGTAGGTATGTGTTACCTACATTAAGTTATCTATTCTATAGTTATCTATTGATGTAGGTAAGTAGGTATGTGTTACCTACATTAAGTTATCTATTCTATAGTTATCTATTGATGTAGGTAAGTAGGTATGTGTTACCTACATTAAGTTATCTATTCTATAGTTATCTATTGATGTAGGTAAGTAGGTATGTGTTACCTACATTAAGTTATCTATTCTATAGTTATCTATTGATGTAGGTAAGTAGGTATGTGTTACCTACATTAAGTTATCTATTCTATAGTTATCTATTGATGTAGGTAAGTAGGTATGTGTTACCTATATTAAGATTCAACATTACCTACTGTCTATCATGTATTTTATACACAAATCAATTTAATAAACTCATATTTGTTATATTTAAACACATCCTTGCACATAATGCAATATTGCTGATTCTAATAATTAGTATATCCGAGTGTTTTCAGTCCCAAGAAACACGTGAGAAATAAATATATTAATATTTTTTCAACGTTGTTAACTGACACTTCTTGGTGGTACGTCATAATCATTTAAAACAAATACATCTTAATGTTATTCTTTTTACTCCTCACTACCCCAATGGTATATAGTGGGGAGTTATGAATTCGCAATTCTTAAGGTTATTTTTGCATCTACTATATTGTGTGCAATATGCTTTATACTATTTTATTCTACTTTAGTTATTTCTCTGGCAACTAACAGGTACTATGTCAAATATTAATTTAACACGCATCCAGCAATAGCAAGGAGCCACATTCTGGAGACGTTATTAAATATGGAGAAAATTATATAGAGAAAAGTCAATTCTTTTAAATTTTGCAAATTTTTATATCTAATACTCGCTTAGATCCCATTAGATTTTGAAGGATGATCGATGAGTGCTTCTCATTTTTTTATTAACTGTCAAATATTTCAAAGTGACCTCACGAACCTTAAATTTGATATTTTTATTTTCATTTCATGAAAATGCTGAAAATTTTCCATACAAAATTTGAATACTTTGTAGTGAGGAGTATGGCGTTGGCCACAAAACGATTTTCTACAAAATAAATGATTGTGTGAACATTCAATAACTTCAACTCTATAGAATGAAACAAATAACTAAACCGCCATAGGATTTCCTACGATCTATTTAAAACTAAATTAAAAAGCGAGTATATTAAAAAAATTGTGAATCTAATAAAACTGTTACTTTTTCGACCCTTTGTCGAAAAAGTATGTAGGTATTTATGACAGCGTTATATCTGCAATTATAGGTAAGTACATACCCAGAATAATTCCAATTTTATTTGAATATATTGACAATTTATCTCATTCTATGTCTTGTACTTAATATCGAAGGTTCAAAACAAATCAGAAAATTCTTTATAAATAGGTTTAAATTGGTACCTTTTCCTTTCACGTTTGTTTAACACGGGTTATTTGCTCCATCAAAAATATCGATTTGCTTATATTGCGACGATGTGATGTCAGCCAATTTAAAAAATGATGGATACCTCACTTGACACAACCTTTATTACATTGAGGGAACCCAAAAACGGGAAAAAATGTTTCGTAGTACTCGAAGTATTATTTGAAAAATAATGGGACATACTTTAACACATAAGTACCTACTTAGATAGGGTAGGTAGTGATGAACAAGATAAGTGTTGGTTGAAATTTATGTTGTGCCCAAAAAGTGTTACAAGACCAAAATATTTTTTTGCGGTCTGGCAATGTTACACACCTACCTGCAATTAAATACCCATTAGGTATTAAAATAATAAAGTAAATGAATCACGAAAGATTTGAGATTTGGCACATAGTTAAAATTTATATGGAGAAGGACTGCAGATAAATAATATATGAACATAGCGTGCGTTATAAATAGGTAGGTAGGTACAAGAAATTAAATAAAAAAAATATTTCACGTCGACAAAACATCGATTGTTATCCATAGAACGTGAAAGAGTGGAGAAACTTTAATATACCTACCCGCATAAAATAACGTACTGTGACCAAAATATTCAAATAATCGAGGTGGTTACACTTCAGTAGTCATACTTAAATATCTCCTCTCTTTCATGATTGTTGTTTACGTATGAACTGTCAATGTGGTACTTACCACGTCTACTTTTATTACATATTTATGTTTTTTTTTCATAAATATAGGTACCCAACTGGATTGGAAGTTGTCGTAAATTGTTAAAGAAAAAAAACTTTCTAAGACTAAGCCCCAGAACACACCTTCGAATGCAAGACCAAACCCTAGGTTTAAACATTATTTGTTCGTCTCTAGGTGGAAAGTAACGAAGGTTGAATACTTTAAGTTAGAGAAAGAAAAAAATACCCATTGTTGTGATATTCGCTCCATATGTACCTATTATTATTGTACCTAATAGTGAACTTGCAATTAAAATTATAAAAACTAAAAAGTTCTAAGTAAAATTTAAAAAAATATTAGGTACGCTTAAAAATTGTGAAGTCGTGATTCTCCACTATACCATAGTAATGGAGAGTAAAAAATTCAAATACATAAATGCAAAGTAATGACGAGTAGAACAACTAATTATATGAGGCTATAGTTGGTGCGAGATGGAAAAAAGCTCCAGGAGTAAAGTTTCGGGTCCTTTTGAAACCTATTCAAATCATTGCTGTTTGTTGTCAACCAATTGATAAATGAAATATTCAACTGATTAAACATGCTGTTATGTTCAACACACAATAATTTCATACCTTACCTATCCATCTGAAGTCATCTCATTTCAAATCAAATAAAGGAAGATAATTAATAGGAATAACACACACACACCTACCTACTCAAAATATAATTGTCATCTTAGATTATATACACATCAAAATATTGTGTTGGATTACATTAGTACCTACTTATGGAAATTTTCTGTTTGATTTTGTAAGTTAAATATTTATATCTTTTGGGAGTTAAATATTTATATGTATTTATATTATATTTTTTATATTACATTTATGTTATGTTCGAAAGAAGAGTTATGGCAGGGAATAGAATAAACGGAGCACTTAGACCAGTAATGTCCGACCCAAGCATCTCAAAGGAAGCCAAAATTGTAGTACACAATGCAATTGTGGTGCCTACTTTGACGTATGCTAGTGAAACATGGACCTGGCAAAGAACACATGAAAGTAGAATAAATGCTGTAGAAATGAGATCACTAAGAAGAGTATGTAATAGAACGATATATGATAGAATAAAAAATGAGGACATAAGGAGAGAATGCAAGTTAAAGAAGGATATTATATGTAAAATGAAAGTGAATGCTTTAAGGTGGTTTGGACATATAGAAAGAATGAACGATGAACGACTGACCAAAAAAATATACATGGGTGCAAGAGATGGAGTGAATAGCAGAGGTCGCCCCAGAAAGGGATGGCATGACCATGTGAATGATATTTTGAAAGAAGGAAACATAAAAAGTTTGAACAATCGACGAGCATGTATGAGACGATGCATGGATGTAAAGGAAGCCAGAAATGTGTGCAAAAATAGAGAAGTATGGCGCTCAATTCTCTCTGCTTACCCCGTAAGGGACATGGCGTGATGGTATGTATGTATGTATGTATATCATATATTAGGTCCTTACATATGAAATTGGCGTTTTGTCGTACTGGCAACTTTGATCTCAAATATCTTCTCTTTGGTTAGGAATTCGAAATTCAAATTTATACAGCTATTTACTCATATATTTGTGTTTTGAAAATTATAATTCATTTGTTTTTTCCTCAATTTTTTTTTACCTTTACGTCACTCAGTTTGTAAAATGGAAAACTTGAAATATCGCGTTATTTACGAATATGAGTTCCACCGTGGCACCAGTGCTGCAGAAATGGCTCTAAGGATTAATGATGTGTATGGCGACGGTGCCGCAAAAGAAAACACAGTGCGTTTTTGGTTCCAACGTTTTCGTTCTGGAAATTTCGACCTGCAGAACAAGCCCCGTGGACGGCCGGAGACCAAAGTTGATAATGAAGAATTGAAGGCTATTGTGGAAGCGGATCCATCGCAAACCACGTCCGAGTTAGCTGCAGGCTGCGGTGTTAGTGATAAAACTGTTTTAATCCACTTGAAGCAAATTGGGAAGGTGAAAAAGCTTGAAAGGTGGGTACCTCACGAATTGAGTGAAGCAAATCAACAAACGCGCGTTGACTGCTGCGTTGCATTACTCAACCGGCACAATAATGAAGGGATTTTAAATCGAATCATTACCTGTGATGAAAAGTGGATCCTGTACGATAAACGGAAGCGCTCATCGCAATGGCTGAACCCTGCCGAACCAGCCAAACCATGCCCCAAGCGAAAATTGACTCCAAAAAAGTTACTTGTGAGCGTTTGGTGGACTAGTGCTGGTGTCGTTCACTACAGCTTTCTTAAATCTGACCAGACGATTACGGCAGATGTCTATTGTCAGCAACTGCAAACCATGATGGAAAAGCTAACTGCTAAACAACTGAGGCTGGTTAATCGCTCTAGGCCACTGCTGCTTCATGACAACGCTAAACCACACACTGCACAACAGACGGCTACCAAATTAGAGGAGCTTCAATTGGATTGTTTAAGACATCCACCGTACTCTCCGGACCTTGCCCCAACAGATTACCATTTTTTACGAAATTTGGATAACTTCTTGCAAGGGAAAAAATTCAACTCCGATGGGGCAGTCCAAACCGCCTTCAAAGATTTTATTGATTCCCGTCCGAATGTTTTTTTTAGTAAAGAGATCGATGAAATACCTATGAGATGGCAAAAGTGCATAGATAGCAATGGTACATAGTTTGATTAAATAAATATATTATATTTAAAAAAAATCGACTTTATGTTCCTCCCATACAAAACGCCAATTTCATATGTAACGACCTAATATTATGTATGTAATGCTTATATTATATTACTCCTTGACTATTCCAATTCGAACAAGGTCGAACTGGTATAGTTGTTAGTCTAGCTTATTAGGCCACACATTTCACCACAATTTCCAGGGGGAGGGATTTACACACTGTTTTGTAAATATAAACCTGTTCAATTATAGCTGCACAGATTATATCTGCTCCATGCAAAGCAGAATACCACGTAACACTGTACCTCCAAATGTACGTATATTATATTACATTTACGTTATATCTATATTACATTTACAATTATTCAATATATAAAAATTATTCAATATATGAAATAGCCGTCATGACACAGGCCTTGCCTAAGTTTGACTGTGATTAAAACAATACCAACACTGCTAACTACACTCATCACTATATTATGTACAGGCCTTGCCTAGTTTGACGGTGATTAAAACAATACCAACACTGCTAACTACACTCATCACTATATTATGTACAGGCCTTGCCTAGTTTGACGGTGATTAAAACAATACCAACACTGCTAACTACACTCATCACTATATTATGTACAGGCCTTGCCTAGTTTGACGGTGATTAAAACAATACCAACACTGCTAACTACACTCATCACTATATTATGTACAGGCCTTGCCTAGTTTGACGGTGATTAAAACAATACCAACACTGCTAACTACACTCATCACTATATTATGTACAGGCCTTGCCTAGTTTGACGGTGATTAAAACAATACCAACACTGCTAACTACACTCATCACTATATTATGTACAGGCCTTGCCTAGTTTGACGGTGATTAAAACAATACCAACACTGCTAACTACACTCATCACTATATTATGTACAGGCCTTGCCTAGTTTGACAGTGATTAAAACAATACCAACACTGCTAACTACACTCATCACTATATTATGTACAGGCCTTGCCTAGTTTGACGGTGATTAAAACAATACCAACACTGCTAACTACACTCATCACTATATTATGTACAGGCCTTGCCTAGTTTGACGGTGATTAAAACAATACCAACACTGCTAACTACACTCATCACTATATTATGTACAGGCCTTGCCTAGTTTGACGGTGATTAAAACAATACCAACACTGCTAACTACACTCATCACTATATTATGTACAGGCCTTGCCTAGTTTGACGGTGATTAAAACAATACCAACACTGCTAACTACACTCATCACTATATTATGTACAGGCCTTGCCTAGTTTGACGGTGATTAAAACAATACCAACACTGCTAACTACACTCGTCACTATATTATGTACAGGCCTTGCCTAGTTTAACGGTGATTAAAACAATACCAACACTGCTTACTACACTCATCACTATATTATGTATTTTTTGTAAGACAAAATAAAAGTGTCATGTAAGAGAAAGCATGAACAAAATAAATAAATAAATAAATAAATAAGATGGTTATTACATAATACATAATAATATACTTATATACCTGACTACAGGATCTGTTTAAGTACCTATATTTTATTATTGTACCAAAAAAATATAAGTACATAACCAGGGAGTACTGGCAGACGTTGATTTACCGCAGATCGCCTTTCATGTAGACCGCATTTTATATAGACCTAATTTTATGTATTTTACATTTTTTCCATACATTTGAGCGTGGTATATTCTCTAAATGTGTAATACATATGTCAGTAGATTTGTTCATAGCGCCATTTATTGAAAGTTTACACGACATACAAATTAATTACGACCCTTTTTTCTTATAAACAATTGTTGGGAGGTACCTATAGGGAAATCAAAATTTGTGGTTATATAAATAAATAAATAAATAATAATTTATTTGTTGCATATATATGAAAAAAAAACAATTATACATGTTTTGCATTATTTTACAACAAATAGGCTATTGCTCAACTGTACACCCGTGGAGACCCACAGTGCAGCTGGTTTTCAGCAATGCCTTGGACGATCACAAAATATATATTTACATACATACCATCACGCCATGTCCCTTGCGGGGTAGGCAGAGAGAACCAAACGCCACATTTTTCTATCCTGGCACGCATTTCTCGCCTCGTCCACATTCATGCATCGTTTCATACATGTTCGTCTGTTGCTCACACTTCTAACATTTCCGTCTTTCAGAATATCGTTCACATGGTCGTTCCATCCCTTTCTTGGGCGTCCCCAACCTCTCATTCTATTCCTTTCCGCTCTGTATATTTTCTTCGTCAGGCGCTCCTCATTCATTCTCCCCATGTGACCAAACCATCTCAATGGGTTCACCTTCATTCTAGTAATGACATCTTTCTTCAACTTACATTCTTTCCTTATGTCCTCATTTCTTACCCTGTCATACATCGTTCTATTACAAATTCTTCTTAACGATCTCATTTCAACTGCATTTATTCTGCTTTCATGCGTCTTCTGCCATGTCCAGGTTTCACTTGCATACGTCAAGGTTGGCACTACGATGGCGTTATGAATGGCAACTTTGGCATCCTTTGATATGTTGCGGTCATTCATAATTGGTCTAAGTGCTCCATTCACTCTGTTTCCTGCCATAACTCTTCTTTCGATCTCTTTATCAAGCCGTCCATTCCGTTGAAATATGCTTCCCAAGTATACATATTCGTCGACTTGCTCGAGCCATTCCAAATATATATTTAGATACATATATAGATAAAAATACAAAAATAAAATAAAATATAATTATATACGAAAACATCTAAACAGAAAAAAAGAAAACAATTGAATAAAAAACAAAAAAAAAAAATTAAATAAATAAACAAAGAAATCATTATTACTTGTATTATTAGTTAATTTTGTGTACTCAATAGCCAATGTTTTAAAGCTCTATGCTTTTACTGCAATGCTTTTTAAAGCTCTGCAATGAGGCTGCCGTACGAATGTTCTGCGGCAATTCATTCAAATATTTGGGTGAGATTTTTTTATATAAATCGATAACAACGCCACCCATCGGGTCCAAAACTATCATATCTTTCAATCCGGAACCAATCATACAAAATAATTGGAAAATCACGTTGAAATCAGTTGGGCGGTGTCGGAGATTAACGTGTACGAACATCGTGACACGAGATTTTTATGTATTAATAAAAAATATAATACATAAAAATCTAATATTCGACGTCTTAGCTGTTTTTAAACAGCGCGGTGATCAAATTCCTGCCCACTAAATTCGGCCAAATTCGAATTTCGCAAATCACGTTTCATCAACAAAATTGTATTATTAGGGTTCCACGGTAAAATTATATTCTAAATTTAGGTGGCGAAAATTAGGCGATATCGTAAATATACGTAATTTTTAGTCCCAAAATTTCATTTTTTCTACGATATTTTCTTTGTGCAATACCCTATTGCTTCCGTTTTATAAAGTAAATATGTTTATGGGAATAACATAATTTTTCCGAAATTACAGAATTTGAAATATTCGTTCTTTATACGAGATAAAAAAATGTCACTAATAAAAAAATTAATTTAATTAAACTAGTTGCATGTAACACTTGAGATCCAATTGTCGATGGCGATAGTATGTATATTTAAAGAATAGGTACATAACAAAACTATAAACCCTTAAATCTAAATTATTGAATATTTTAAGATAGTTTGTTTTTATACAGTATAGTAATAGGTGCTTGTTCTTGGACAACTAACAGATACCTACTATGTCAAATATTAATTCAACACTTATCCAATTACAGATGCCACATTTTGGAGACTAGTGATTTCGATTTAATTAACATCACATTAACGCTTGAATTTTCTTTATAAAATTCTATTAATTTTTTGCTAGTGATAATGCTACTATTAATATGATTTAGTTAGATGATTAGAATGTTGATATTCTTAAGTTGGAAATTAATACTGTATGTTTACATAAATTAAATAAATATACCAATTTGCGTACTGAAACTTACAGGTAACTAAATTTACGTAATATTATAGCAAAGATACACAACATAGACATAAGTTCTTGAAAACAAACTTACGAATATTGATTCCCTTCGAAGAAAAAGTTTTGTAAGATACATAGAACTGATTCCAAATATTATCATATACTAAAGTTAAGACCTATCAGCTGTGGCAGACATTTTCATGAGCTTACAAAGTTCGGCATTTATAGACTGTTTTTTGTATAGGTAAGTACGGTAAGTAATTCTTGTGTAGATTTTTGTACAAAAACATTTTTGTAAAGGTAGGTAGGTATGTGAAGCTCTCATAATATCCAATTACATGTAACACATGAGATCCAACTGTCTATAGCAATAGTATGTATAGTTAAAGAATAAAAATAGAATTATCAAACTATAAACGCTTAAATCTAAATTATTGAAAATTTTAAGATATTTTTTTCTATAAAAAACATGTTTATCAGGATAGGATAGTGTATGTCAGTCTTTTTTTCCTACCCCGTATATGTAAACAATTTGGTGGTATATATTATGTATGTATGAAGATTAAGTATCAAAAAATTGAGTGTCCCCGTAGATATTGACATGTTGTGTATTCTGCCATACAAATTGTATGAAACGATATCGCTTAATTTTTTTTTAAATTATTACTAAAAGTTTGAGATGTAATATTATAATGTTTATGTTTATTTTATATTTTGATTCAAAATTATTAACTATTTTCTATGACAAGATGGATTTTCAAGTAACGATTTTTTCTAGCAAAAATAGTAACGAAATAGTGTTCAATGTTGATCCGATCACTCCTACTATTTTTGTTAAAATATAATCTAAGGAAAAATGTGTTTTTTTTTAAATCATCATTGAACAAATAGTGCTTAATTCTATCAATTGTGTTTCACATGTAGGAAATTTTTAAATCACATAGATCTTCCTGGCCCTTCTATCATCATCATCATTGGTGCTACAGGCTACAGCCCTGTGTGGGCCCTGGCCTACACCAGAATCATTCTCGAGCCGTCCCAGTCCTCCACTGCTCTCCTCCAGTTTGCAAATCTGATCGCCCTTATGGTATCTTATCTTGGGCCTGCCTCTACTTCTTCTGCCCTTTGAATTAATGTTTACAGTCATTTTGGGGATACGAACATTAGTCAGACTTGTACAACGTTGGGTTCGTTATAATATAATGCCCGTAGTTCATGATTATATCGCATCATCCAAAGTCCACTATCGTTTACTGGGTCCAAAATCTTATTCAGGATTTTTTCTTCAAAATCAAGAGGCTATTTTTGTCTCTCTTTCCGGCTTTATTCACGACGAGATGAGATGTCTGAGATGAGTTTTGTATGCAAGGATTTTTGTTGTTTTCCTTGTTAATAATAATAATAATCGGGACAATTTATAAAGCGTCGTTTAGTGACAACCGTGGTCACCTCAAGGTATTTCTTTAAAAATGTACAACTTGCATCTCTATATTACAATAATCGATGCATTCCTTATGATCTTATACTATATAGAGTAGCGAAGTTTTTTGAGAGTTCTCATCCACGATGATCTTTTCTGGCATGAACAAATATCTCGCGTATGTAAAACCTTGTTTGCCATCCACTATTTTAGAATATTCGAGAAATTCTTTCCACTTCATGGCCGATATCTGCAGTCTACATGAAAATGAGGAGCATATCGATAAACTTCAACATCTTCGTATCATATTCAAATTTTATTCATTGACCCGGAAAACCAAAACGGCAAAAATCAAACTTTTTCAGTTTTTTTCTTCGATGTAAGTATATTTGACAATACTATATAATAATGGCAAAAAGTCAAAATAGCTTTTTGAATATATATACTTAGTTCCTGTATTCTCTCTTGTTATTTTTATTTTCAAGGTTTTTTTTTTGTTTTTCATTCATTCTTATCAACTATTCTTACTATGCTCAGTCTTGATTAATTGTTTTTTTTTGTTATTACTATTTTAAAGCATACGTTATTATTTTTAATGATATACTGTGTAGTGTATAATCTTACATAGTTTTAGTTACATATTTTGATTGGTCGAAAGAGATTTCCGATAAGGAATAAGCACGCTAGCTTAACAATATAATTTATATGTTCTTCAAATAAAATATGTTAATAAATAAAAAAGTGTAACAATAATGTACATATATCTACTACGGTAGGTACTAGGTACTTATAATATAGTTTAGCATAGTTGGTAGATAATTTATCGAAGAAATATTATGTATAATAACGATAGTTAATATTTCATGTCCATATCTGTTCCGAGCATTCATCTCATAAATAAACGATGTTCTTATTTGTATTTTAGTATCATGTATCATCGTTACAAGGATGGAAAAAAAGATAATTTTATGATTTTCGGACGCTGGTGACATAAAAATAATGTGGAATATATTATGTATGATTCATAATAAAATATTATAGTGGTACTACAAAAATTACGATGTAATAAAATAAACGTGTATCATATTTTTAATAAATAGTTGGTACCTATGTAGGTGTGTTATATTTTTACATATATTATAAGGTGTCCATATTAAGTATTATTCTGACGATGTGTGCCTTGCACGCAACGCGTCGATAATCTAATAAATTTCGATAGAACTAATACCAAGTATTTTTTTTAATATTTGTAATATATCTACATACAATGGAGTTCTATCTAGAATTGTCGATCTACAAACTAAACATAGTTAAATTGTTCTGTTTTCGTGTTATAAGATATTATTCATATAGACATTATATAACCAAATCGTATATTTTTGGAACTTGTAGTTGCTTGGTTACCTATGATGTAATTAGTATTTGCGTCTCAATGTTATGTGTAAAAGTGTAATTTGATTCCGTTATTTTCAAATCTATTTTTAATTACTTGTGCGTGTATAGGTATGTATACTTGGTAAGCTTTAACTTTCATCTTGAATTTTTATTTATTCTTGGAGAATACAAAATATGTGTATAATCTACAACATAGGTTAATAGATTGTACATTACTGCAATTTAAAATTATCCACGTAAATAAAAAAGTTTTTTTTTTAACTATTTCATGTCTATTCGAAAATTGCGAATGCACAATCATTAAATAAATCACGAAAGACAGCGAAACCAAAAGTTTTTTCTTGAATCTCAAACTTCTCAAAACATACCTACAATTATTTTCCAATATGTGAATTTCGTTTATTTTCAAAAACACGATTCAAATTAGTGGAATTGTTTGTTATTTATAACGTATAGACAGGTATTTGTTTTCGTCTCATCAACTGGTGCATGATAAGTTGATGAATGAAGAGTAAGTAGGTACGTACATCATCTTTTGTTATGAAAAAGTTATAAATTAGGTATTTTCATTTATACAAATTTACTAATTCCTAAATTATATATAGGTATCAGACCTTATATTGAACTATAATAATCTGAAATGAAATGAGCAAACGATGTGACGTTTTAACGGTGTATTATGCTCTCTCTAGCAAGAAATTTATCACGGCGATAACTAAATGATAACTGATGCTGCACGACAAAATAATTGAAATTGAAAAACCAAGCAAAACACATCTACACCTGTCTGGTGTTCTTAGCATATTATGTAGATATAGGTGTGTGTAGTTTATAGGTAGGTATACCAATACCAAATATACTAAAGAAACTGTGAATATTTCAAGCGTCAGTCCAAACATTTTATGTACGAAACTAAAATAGTTATATCGTAAAACTTCACATTGTTTCACCGTAGTTCCCGTTTATACTTATTATCATTTACCATATTCTTGCTGGTCTTAAAATATACTTCAAAGTTTATACATCAATGCTATTATTTTTTTCTTGGTGAGAAAATAATTGGGTATAGGTAGGTACCTTCAAATTATTGTAGTAGTTATTGAAAGTAAATATATTACGTCAATTACACACTTATATACCAATGACAAAAAGGTTTTTAATTGAAAACTCACGATTTTCACTTTCGTATACAATGCATTTTATTCAATACTTGATATATTATATTATAACTTTTTAAAAATAATATTTGGAATATATAAAAATATTATTGTATTCCAACTGTCGATTCGTTCGAGAGAATGAAATTCTCTCGAACCCCCCCCCCCAAAATTTCCCCCCCCAAAATTTCAGAATATATAAATAGTTATAGGCCTACAAAACTTTTATACTCAGAATTTTTAATTTTTGTTTTAGGCAGGGGTTATCAATACAATTTATATGGAAGTCGCCTACACACAATATCTAAGAAGACTTAATAGTTTGATACTAATCTCCAAACATACATACATACATACCATCATGCTGTTTTCATATTCTGGGTAGGATCAAAGGACTGACCTCCATACTGTCCTATCTTAACATACATACCTACATGTGTTGTATAGAAAACAAAATATCCTAAAATATTCAATAATTTGGACTTATGGGTTTATAGTTTGGTACTTATTCTTCAACTATTTATAGTATCGCTATCGACAGTTGGATCTCATGTGTTATATGCAACTAGTTTATATAACCACATATACAATGTACGCACAAAGACAACTCAATATTAATATACATAAACAATATTAAGATATAACTTTATACAGATTTGTTTTGTAGCAGCCCTCAATATCATGAGAGCAAATCACATTAAAATAAACAGGTTATGTAAATAACGGGAAGCAGATGAAGGTCTATATTTAGATCGTCCCGGTATTTACATATTTGGTGAGAAAAACCACAGAATACCTACATCATAGCTTAGAGAAAATGGTCTACAAAGAAAAATAAGTAAACAATGATATTATGTTTGTCGGGAAACGATGAGGCAATATACATAATATTTATACACAACATGTAAGTACTGTTCAAAACTAAGTCAATATGTATCTCCCTAAGTACCGTGCTAAATACGGAGATATTTCTGTTATAATATGTACACAAATATTATATTGTTATCTTACTGAGTCTTGCCTATTTTCGTCTGCAGCTCTTCATAATGCATTGAGTTTCTCTTTTACCCACGACATTGCAATTATGTACAGTGTTTTATACTTCAAATTTTTACCATCCATGTTAACGTTTGTACGTAAAACGTAGGTACTTACCTATCGTACTTACATAAATGTTGGATCTACTATTTAGACGGAGGCTTGCCAACTTACCTCATTACTAGTTCATGTAACACATGATATCCAACTTTTAAACAGTATGTATAATTGAAGAAAACGTATAAATCTATAAACCATTAAATCTAAAATATTGAATATTTTAAGATATTTTGTTTTCTTTGATAATAATATAAATAAGCGCCGTTTATAGATTCAGGATCATATATAAGATTCCCAGAGGACAAAAGTTTTCACAATACACCATACACACAAAAACATTGTCACGAAACTCATAGTATGTATTTTCTACATGATACCTGATGAGAAATTTTAAGTAAAATTGCATTACTAGCAAGATGAGCATGTATGAGACAGTGTATCAATGTTGATGAGGCGATGTATGTGTCAAGATAGAAGAATGCGGTGTTCGGTTCTCACTGCCTACCCCTTGAGGAAGATAGAAGTGGAGAGTAAAAAATACACTTGTCTATAGACACATACAATATCAATATGAAGTTGATCACTGAATTTTACAGACCCATACAGACGCTATTTTACTCATACATTTTTGATTTATCATACAAATATGAAATTTATTTCACATTGATATGGCACACGATAGATTTTTTTCTATAAATTTCGACAATCCTTGAATGCATTTTTGTGTATATTTGTTGTATCCAAATTTCAAACATATAAAAATACCTCGATTTTCCAGACCGTGAGAGCATTTTGAAAATTAGGACAGTTGAAATCATAGAGAAGAAATTAACGGATATCTATGGAAAACTAATCAGCTCTAGGTCTATACACTTTACACATATGATGTTAATATGAAGTAGATCGGACTTATAGTTTGGGCTGTAGAGAGGACACAAAATGGTTAATCCGTACGGCGAACGCCGAACGCCGTGCATCATACGCCATACATACAAACACATCACGACGAAACTCACAGTGTGCACTCTCTACATGATACCCGTTGAGAAATTGATGTAAAAAAATACGCTTAAAAATTGTGAAATCATGACTCTCCACAATACCATAGTGTGGAGAGTAAAAACATTATTTATTTTTAAAAAACTTGGATATATAGGCAGTTAAACATATAAATTTTCACAAAAGATGTTTTGATATACCTATTGTATTTTCTATATTTATACAATTTTCAGCATTTTAGGTTATATGTTTTTTGTGATATGTGGAAATACAAAATAAAAATTCAAATGTTGATAGCCTCTAACTGGAACAAAAATTCAAAATTTTGATTTAAAAAGCTACAGTAGGTAAATTCATACATACCTACACACTATCAGGTTGTTAACGTATTTGGGGAAGGAAAAAAGGACTGACCCCCCACACTTTTCTATTCCGACAAACAGTTTTTGTAAAGAAAACAAAATATTTTTAAATTTTAAATAATTTGGATTGATTTTAAATAATTTGAGATTATATGTATAGTACCTATGTTACATAGGTAGGTAGGTACGTATTCTTCAACTATACATACTATTGCTATCGGCAGTTGGATCTCATGTTTTACATTCAACTAGTTATAAATAATCTGTAAATCTTCAAGATTAGGTACATATTTTATTGGTGAGATTAAAAATCGATTCTACAAAACTGAACCTCAACTCTCCTTCAATAATTGGCATTCACTCTAACCCGTATCAAATTATATAAGCCTTTATGAAAAATTGTATTTAAAAGCTTTCCAATTATGTAAATTTGATACCCTAGCTGAATACAAAACGGAAGAGCCTAATGGACCTGCCGTTAGCTACTTAAGTGACTTGTCGAAATAACAGTCAAGGAATAAATCTTTTCATTTGTATTTTTTTAAAGTAAATATAGTTTCATATTAATTGCTAAAATGAAAACTCAACTAATTATAGTTAAGGCAATTTCATTTTGAAGTTATTCGTTTATTTTAAACATATAATCTAAGATTTCAAAACACGATAATTTTGGAAATAAGTACGTTGTATTGGTTAATATATTTAGACTATGTTGCCATTTAAAATTTATTTACCTATTCACAATCGGTTCGGAGTATATAATTAAATTCAAAGTATTCTATTTTCAAATAACAGAATTAAAATATATTTTTTTTAATTTCATTTATAATTCAATTTATAAAGCAACTAGCTCACGCGAGTCGCTATTATTGTTATAAACAAACTTACACCTAACCTAAGAATGCAGAAAAGTATATCTGGGACTAGACGATACTGTTTCTTAGTGCCTAAAATACATCTAGGCTTAATGAGGAATGAATATTACTAGTCGCATGTAACACATGAGATCCAACTGTCGATGGAGATGGTATATATTACCTATAATTGAAGAATTCATACCAAACTATAAACACTTAAATCCATATTATTGACTATATTGAGATATTTTGTTTATATAAAACATGTAGGCACTTATTTAGGTATGTCAGGATAGGATAGTATGGAGGTCAGTCTTTTTTTCTAACCCAGAATATGAAAACAGCATGATGGTATGTATGTATGTATGTTTTATTTTTTATTTTATTAACTAGCTTTTATGTCCCGCCGTTGGCCAAGAATGTAAAATTGTGAAAGAAAAAGCAATCGTTTTTATAATATTGTCACCCAATTATTTTGCAATATCAGACTATGAAAAGTGGTTTGAAATTTGATTGAGTTTAAGTATTGTAAAATGTTCAAGTGATGGCCACAACCCATTCTTTTTTATATATTGCTATAAAGTGTGAATGAAGTATAATATTTATACAATTTCTGCTCGCATGGACTATGCGTAATGGTTTTAAATATGACTGTTTATCAACGTTGTAAAGAGATTGGTTTGGCCACAACCCCCATTTTTAAATATTATCATCGAAAACAAATTGTAATGTGTACCTATTGAAAATTAAGTAATTTTGGATGTTGGGATTTGGTTAAAATTTGATTAAACAAACGTAGGTACTGAAAAGATCTAGTATTGGTCACATCCCATTCGTTTTTATATTTTTTCATCAAGTGTGCATTATATTTTTGCTCAATTTGACTGAAAGTCTTCATTAACGAAGAAGAAGAAGACTTGAACTATAGTAAATAGTTTTTAATTTGAATATAAATGTTGCGAAGAGTTCAGTAATGGCCACAACCCCCATTCTTTAAATATTAGGTGTTGAAAATTATTCAAAATAGGATGATATAAATGGTTTAAATTTAATTAAACAAAAGTATTGAAAAGATTCTAGTGCAGGTTATATCGTCACATCCCATATCCCATTCATTTCATATGTATTTTCATCAAGTGTGCATATCGTTAATAATATTTCTGCACAATAGACTATTAGACTTAAAACTAACCCAAAAGACTAAATAAAAAAGAGAAAAATAAGTATAAGACTATAAGAAATAGTTTGATAAAAAACTATTCCAATGGTCTACATAAAATAAGTAAAAATACATATACCTAATAGAAGAATTAGACTATTGGAAATAGATTGTATAAAAGCTCACCCAAAGGTCTACAAAAAAGAAGAAGAAGAATATTTAGACTATTGGAAATAGTTTGTATAAATACTGACCAAAAGGTCTACATAAAAGAAAATGAATAAGACTATTGGAAATAGTTTGTATTAAAACTCTCCCAAAAGTCTACGTACTTAAATGAAGAAGAATAATAATTAGACTAAAGGAAATAATTTTTATAAAAAAATGACCCAAATGTATACATAAAAGAAGAAGAAGATGAATTAGACAATAGGAAATAGTTTGTATAAAAACTGCCCTAAAGGTCTACATAAAATTAAGAAGAAAAAGAATTAGACTCCAGGACCCGCCGCTTCAGGCCCTTCAGTACCTCCCGTCCCTTTAATCCCTCATTACGTCCCTTCCCATCAGGCCCTTCAGTACCTTCCGTCCCTTCAGGCAGTTTTATACCTCCCGTCCCGTCAGGCCCTTTAGTGCCTCCCTTCCCTTCATTACATCCCGTCCCATCAGTCGGTTAAGAAAAGTTTAAATCCAGAAACCATCCTGGAAGAACTGCGAAGAGATGAAAGAACCTTCTTTTCCCAGGATGCTCTACTTAATAGGTAAAATGACTAAATACACGAAGAAGAAGAAAAAAGTTTAAACCCAGATACCTGCGAAGAGATGGAAGGACAGTTGGACCTTCTTCTCCCAGGATTCTCCAACTTCATAGGTAAAATGACCAAAAATACACGATGAAGAAGAAGAAGAAGAAATAAGTTTAAATCCAGATACCTGCGAAGAGATGGAAGGAAAATTGGACATTCTTCTCCCAGGTTAGTCCACCTTCAAAGGTAAAATGACCAAATAGACGATGAAGAAGAAGAAGAAGAAGAAAAAAGTTTAAATCCAGAAACCTGCGAAGAGATGGAAGGAAAATTGGACCTTCATCTCCCAGGATAGTTCATCTTCATAGGTAAGATGACCAAGTACACGTTGAAGAAAAAGAAGAAAAAAGTTTATATGCAGAACCCGTCCTGGAAGACCTGTGAAGAGATGGAGGGACAGTCGGACCTTCTTTTCCCAGGATACTCCCCCTTCATAGGTAAAACGACCAAATACACGAAGAAGAAGAAGAATAAGAAAAAATTTTAAATCCAAAAACCATCCTGGGCATACGCTCGACAATTCACCAAAGTTTCATTATAATCGGACAAACGGTTGATAAATAAATAAATAAAATAATTTTCCTATAGGAAATCAGTATAGGTATATTATTGTTGATTTGTAAGTAAATAGTATTAGGTAGGTACCTACCTACAACAACCTTCTAAATAAATTCGATTCCTAACAAATTTTATTTGAATATCACATTCTTTCTGTAGCCATGGAAACGATTCGAACACGTAAGTAATATCGAATGGTTCGGATACATTTTTTGAATATGTAGGTACCTACATTGGTTTGTTCGATGCCATAAAAATGAAAATTGTCAGAAAAATCAAATATTATTTACAAATTATGCAATTTTATTATGCCTATATCTTTACTAATAAATAACACATTTTTACAATATATGTCTTAAAACTTGCCGTAATGTCTTGTGTTTCATTTTATTATTTCATAATTACATTTATTTCAAAGGTTTATTATTTTCAAGAACATATTCATTCGGTGGGAAAATTAAATATTGTATGAAAAGATATTAAAATGGCGGCGTTTATGTACAAAAGGCTTACTTTAAAAATAAGTTAAACATTATAATTATACCAAATATTCACCATGTTTTTCACTTAAACGCTAAGTTATACTTCAAAATATATTTTTTTTGTGTAAATACGTACTTCTAACTTTTAAACAGATATTTGCGTGCAAAATGTACACTTTTTTGACAGATATGACTTGGAAAATTTTGTATGAAAAAAATAATTATTTAAATATTTTTAAAATTCAGCATTTTTATCGCATTCTTTTTAGCGTGACACTGCATCAGGTATACTGGTACATGTTCGCACTTAAATTAGATTTTTAGATGCTCTTGGTTTTTCAGAAGGCGTGAGACAAACACACACACACACACACACATACACTAACATTTTGATTGCTTTATTACTTTAGACTAGCTTTTATGTCCCGCCGTTGGCCAAGAATGTAAAATTGTGAAAGAAAAAGCAATCGTTTTTATAATATTGTCACCCAATTATTTTGCAATATCAGACTATGAAAAGTGGTTTGAAATTTGATTGAGTTTAAGTATTGTAAAATGTTCAAGTGATGGCCACAACCCATTCTTTTTTATATATTGCTATAAAGTGTGAATGAAGTATAATATTTATACAATTTCTGCTCGCATGGACTATGCGTAATGGTTTTAAATATGACTGTTTATCAACGTTGTAAAGAGATTGGTTTGGCCACAACCCCCATTTTTAAATATTATCATCGAAAACAAATTGTAATGTGTACCTATTTTCCCAATTAGATGTTGGGATGTGGTTAAAATTTGATTAAACAAACGTAGGTACTGAAAAGATCTAGTATTGGTCACATCCCATTCGTTTTTATATTTTTTCATCAAGTGTGCATTATATTTTTGCTCAATTTGACTGAAAGTCTTCATTAACGAAGAAGAAGAAGACTTGAACTATAGTAAATAGTTTTTAATTTGAATATAAATGTTGTGAAGAGTTCAGTAATGGCCACAACCCCCATTCTTTAAATATTAGGTGTTGAAAATTATTAAAAATAGGATGATATAAATGGTTTAAATTTAATTAAACAAAAGTATTGAAAAGATTCTAGTCCAGGTTATATCGTCACATCCCATATCCTATTCATTTCATATGTATTTTCATCAAGTGTGCATATCGTTAATAATATTTCTGCACAATAGACTATTAGACTTAAAACTAACCCAAAAGACTAAATAAAAAAGAGAAAAATAAGTATAAGACTATAAGAAATAGTTTGTATAAAAAACTATTCCAATGGTCTACATAAAATAAGTAAAAATACATATACCTAATAGAAGAATTAGACTATTGGAAATAGATTGTATAAAAGCTCACCCAAAGGTCTACAAAAAAGAAGAAGAAGAATATTTAGACTATTGGAAATAGTTTGTATAAATACTGACCAAAAGGTCTACATAAAAGAAAATGAATAAGACTATTGGAAATAGTTTGTATTAAAACTCTCCCAAAAGTCTACGTACTTAAATGAAGAAGAATAATAATTAGACTAAAGGAAATAATTTTTATAAAAAAATGACCCAAATGTATACATAAAAGAAGAAGAAGATGAATTAGACAATAGGAAATAGTTTGTATAAAAACTGCCCTAAAGGTCTACATAAAATTAAGAAGAAAAAGAATTACACTCCAGGACCCGCCGCTTCAGGCCCTTCAGTACCTCCCGTCCCTTTAATCCCTCATTACGTCCCTTCCCATCAGGCCCTTCAGTACCTTCCGTCCCTTCAGGCAGTTTTATACCTCCCGTCCCTTCAGGCCCTTTAGTGCCTCCCTTCCCTTCATTACATCCCGTCCCATCAGTCGGTTAAGAAAAGTTTAAATCCAGAAACCATCCTGGAAGAACCGCGAAGAGATGAAAGAACCTTCTTTTCCCAGGATGCTCTACTTAATAGGTAAAATGACTAAATACACGAAGAAGAAGAAAAAAGTTTAAACCCAGATACCTGCGAAGAGATGGAAGGACAGTTGGACCTTCTTCTCCCAGGATTCTCCAACTTCATAGGTAAAATGAGCAAAAATACACGATGAAGAAGAAGAAGAAGAAAAAAGTTTAAATCCAGATACCTGCGAAGAGATGGAAGGAAAATTGGACATTCTTCTCCCAGGTTAGTCCACCTTCAAAGGTAAAATGACCAAATAGACGATGAAGAAGAAGAAGAAAAAAGTTTAAATCCAGAAACCTGCGAAGAGATGGAAGGAAAATTGGACCTTCATCTCCCAGGATAGTTCATCTTCATAGGTAAGATGACCAAGTACACGTTGAAGAAAAAGAAGAAAAAAGTTTATATGGAGAACCCGTCCTGGAAGACCTGTGAAGAGATGGAGGGACAGTCGGACCTTCTTTTCCCAGGATACTCCCCCTTCATAGGTAAAACGACCAAATACACGAAGAAGAAGAAGAATAAGAAAAAAGTTTAAATCCAAAAACCATCCTGGGCATATGCTCGACAATTCACCAAAGTTTCATTATAATCGGACAAACGGTTGATAAATAAATAAATAAAATAATTTTCCTATAGGAAATCAGTATAGGTATATTATTGTTGATTTGTAAGTAAATAGTATTAGGTAGGTACCTACCTACAACAACCTTCTAAATTAATTCGATTCCTAACAAATTTTATTTGAATATCACATTCTTTCTGTAGCCATGGAAACGATTCGAACACGTAAGTAATATCGAATGGTTCGGATACATTTTTTGAATATGTAGGTACCTACATTGGTTTGTTCGATGCCATAGAAATGAAAATTGTCAGAAAAATCAAATATTATTTACAAATTATGCAATTTTATTATGCCTATATCTTTACTAATAAATAACACATTTTTACAATATATGTCTTAAAACTTGCCGTAATGTCTTGTGTTTCATTTTATTATTTCATAATTACATTTATTTCAAAGGTTTATTATTTTCAAGAACATATTCATTCGGTGGGAAAATGAAATATTGTATGAAAAGATATTAAAATGGCGGCGTTTATGTACAAAAGGCTTACTTTAAAAATAAGTTAAACATTATAATTATACCAAATATTCACCATGTTTTTCACTTAAACGCTAAGTTATACTTCAAAATATATTTTTTTTGTGTAAATACCTACTTCTAACTTTTGAACTAACAGATATTTGCGTGCAAAATGTACACTTTTTTGACAGATACGACTTGGAAAATTTTGTATGAAAAAAATAATTATTGAAATATTTTTAAAATTCAGCATTTTTATCGCATTATTTTTAGCGTGACACTGCATCAGGTATACAGGTACACGTTCGCACATAAATTAGATTTTTAGATGCTCTTGGTTTTTCAGAAGGCGTGAGACAAACACACACACACACACATACACACACACAAACACTAACATTTTGATTGCTTTATTACTTTAGATTTACAGAACCAACAGTTTACATTACAAATTTACAGTAACTTTGTTTGGAGATTAAGTATCAAACTATTAAGTCCCCGTAGATATTGTGTAGTGTATACTACCTTACAAATTGTATGAAGGAATGTCGTCACTAAATTCAATTTTTATAAAAATTGTTAAAAAAATTGAGATGTACTACTATAATGTTTATATTTTTTATAGAAAATTAAATTATCTAGGTGGGATGTTTCGGCTTTTTTCGATATTTTTAAAAACTTTGGAAATATAGGCAGTTAAACACATAAATTTATCATAAAAAATGTTTTTCTTAAATAAAATGTTTGAGAAACTCTGGAAATTTTTGAAAAATCTCATTTGAGATTTTGTATTTCTCTATGTTCGTACCAATTTTCAGCGTTCTAGCTTTTATGGTTTCTGAGATATATGGAAAAATAAAGTAAAAATTCAAAAGTTGATAACCTCTGACTGAAACAAAAATTCAAAATTCTGAGTATAAAAATTTTGTAGGCCTATAACTATTTATATATTCTGAAATTTTGGACTCTGTAAATTAAGCGAATCAAAAGTTATAAGGGGGGACGGACACACAGACACACGAAATGTTCTACTCCGAATTCTGAGTAAATCCGTATATGGAACATAATATGCTGCGAAGCCTCTAAGTTGATGTTTTTTTACTTCAAAGTTGGAAGAGCCGTGAAAAAAGTAGACCTCTGCATACAATTCTCGCGTATCCTGGCTTTAAACATTGTCGATATGTTAAGAGAACAAAGTTCTCTTGAACAAAACGACAGTTGGATAATTGTTAAAAAAAGTTTGAGATGTACTACTACAATGTTATTTTTTATAGAATTTAAATTGTCTAGTTGGGGTGTTTCTGCTTTTTTACATTTAAACACATAAATTTATCATAAAAAAATGTTTTTATTAATAAAAAATGTTTGAGTAAAACTTTTTTGAAAAATAATATTTGAGATTTTTTATTTGTCTATACCTATTCATTCCAATTTGCAGCATTCTAGCTTTTATGGTTTATGAGATATATGGAAAAATAAAGTAAAAATTCAAAATTTGATAACCCCTGACTGAAACAATAAATCAAAATTCTGAGTATAAAAGTTTTGTAGGCCTTTTTTTTTTTTTTTTAAATAAAAATGAATATGTCCTTGTTAAACAAGTACATATACATCTTCCTACGTTCCCTAAACTAAGCATAAATGCTTGTCCTATAGGTGAACGAGATCGGTCGAGGCAGGATTCGAACTCGCGACCACTGGATTACTAACCCAGCGCGCTAACCGCTCTGCCATCCACCCATCCAAATTCTGAAAATTTATATATTCTGAAATTTTGGGCTCTGTAAATTAAGCGAATCAAAAGTTATAAGGGGGGACGGACACACAGACACACGAAATGTTCTACTCCGAATTCTGAGTAAATCCGTATATGGAACATAATATGCTGCGAAGCCTCTAAGTTGACTTCAAAGTTGGAAAAACCGTAAAGAATATATACCTTGCACAAAAATCTTGCGTATCTTGGCGTGATACTTTGTCGATATGTTAAGAGAAATAAATTCTCTTGAGCAGATCGACAGTTGATGGAATACTCGCTTAAACCGCATTAGATTTTGAAGAATATTTTAACTGTCATATATTTCAATGAGACCCCAAGCTCAGGAAACTTAGTATTTGAAATATTTATTTTCAAATTGTAAAAAAGGCACATTTCAGAATTATCAATTTTTCGTAATAAAATATTTAAATCAAAAATAATTACAATCTCATTTCATGAAAATGCTGGATATTTTCCATACAAAATTTGAATATTTCGTGGAGTGACTTGTTAGTGAAAAGTTTAGCGTTGGCCACAACCCACTTGTTTCTTATGCCTGCATACTTCATTGATGTTTAGTGAAATGAAAAAATTTCATTTCTTCTTACATTAATACACATCTAATTTATTAAACATTGTACCTACTTATTACCTTCCTATTTGGAACACAATTTCGTTAAGATGAATATTGACGGTGTTACAAAATGTAGATTTCTCTGGCACCAAAATGTTAAAAAAAACGTTAATGGAGTCAGCTTGACCTAATATTATGTTGTCTCAACGTCAGATTCACTCTTTCTTTGTATACGATTTTTCTTTGTAAATATTTGATAGGTAATAGAGAGTTTCATAAGACACCTTTTCTACCTACAGGGGCGGGACTTTTCAAAAATCACGGCACTCAAAATCTACTAATATCAAAAAGATAGGTACCCCCTTTTCTTATTTATTCAACAACATGACCTTTTTGGGAGGTTGTGAGCGCTAAAAACTTTATGTTTTATAAACGTGTTATATAAAATTTCACTGGAATAAGCCCTTCCTTGGGAGTTACTGATGTAAAAAAATATTTACCTACCGTGCTTTGAGGTGTCAAAATGTTGTCAACGAATCAGAGAAATATTCTATTCATATCATATTATGTACCTACGATGAAAAATCATTAAAATCTTCATCCAATGCACATGTAAAATCCAATTTGCATTAGGGGCACTATTTAAAATTTCCAGTACTAATTTACTATAACTGTTAAATATACGCTTTCATTTTTGGAGTATTGTACAATATTATACATAATATGATGTCATCCTCAAGTATTATTTTATTTTTTCTCTTATGTTACTAGTTGCATGTATAACATGAGATCCAACTGTCGGAGACGATAGTATGTCAAGATGAAGAATATGTACCAAACTATAAACCTTTTAATCCAAATTATTGAGTATTTTAAGATATATTGTTTTATATATATACAAAACACGTAGGTATATATGTAAGTCAAGATAGGATTGTATGGAGGTCAATCCTTTTTTCCTACCAATAATATGAAAACAGCACGATGGTATGTATATGTAGGTACGTATGTTTGGAGATTCAAAATATTGGCGATGGAGTCCCGTAGATATTGTATATTGTTAATAAAAGTTTTAGATGTACCTACTACTTCAATGTTCATATTTTTTATAGAAAATTAAATTATCTAGTTGGGGTGTTTCGGCTTTTTACGAGATTTTCAAAAAAAATGGAAATATAGGCAGTTAAACACATAAATTTATCAGAAAAAAAACTTTTTTTAAATATAAAATGTTTGAGAAACTCTGGAACTTTTTTAAAAACCACATTTGAGATTTTGTATTTGTCTATATTTATACTAATTTTCAGCGTCCTTGCTTTTATGGTTTCTGAGATAAATGGAAAATAAAGTAAAATTTAATAACCCTTGACTGAAACAAAAATTCAAAATTCTTAGTATAAAGGTTTTGTACACCTATAATCTATATATATATATATATATATATATATATATATATATATATATATATATATATATATATATATATATATATATTATATATATATATATATATATATATATATATATTATATATATATATATATATATATATATATATATATATATATATATATATATATATATATATATATATATTATATATATATATATATATATATATATATATGTTACTAGAAAGGTTTTCACGGGTATTTGAAAATATGAAATTATTATTATCTTTGGGGTTATCCCGCGTCAAAATCAGATCCTTGGAAGGATCTTTCGTCAACCGACGTTTCGCCTGGATCACACCAGGCATCTTCAGGGCCTTGTTGATAGATTCTCGAACGGACGTGCTTGCACTGACACACGAAGCGAGAATCTATCAACAAGGCCCTGAAGATGCCTGGTGTGATCCAGGCGAAACGTCGGTTGACGAAAGATCCTTCCAAGGATCTGATTTTGACGCGGGATAACCCCAAAGATAATAATAATTTCATATATATATATATATATATATATATATATATATATATATATATATATATATATATATATATATATATATATATATATATATATATATATATATATATATATATATATATATATTAAAATTTTGGGCTCAGTAAATTGAGCGGATCAAATGTTATAAGGGGGGGGAAACACAGACACACTAAATATTCTACTCAGAATTCTGAGTAAATCTATGTATATAGAACATATATGGTGCGAAGCCTCTGAGTTGATGTTTTTTTTACTTCAAAGTTGGAAAAACCGTGAAAAATATAGACCCTGCATACAAATCTCGCGTATCCTGGCTTGATACTTTGTCGATATGTTAAGAGAACAAAGTTCTCTTTAACAAATCGACTGTTGGATAAAAAATGATTTCGTGTGATATTTTGCAAAATAGTAGGTAGATAGATACCATTCAACTGACCAAAAGCACTTCACCGATCAAGGAAACTGTTAAAGAATATCATGGGAAAAATCTTATGTAAATATTTTTACAGAATTCAAGGCCCCCATTCACGATCGTGCCATCCTGCCAAACGGCTTGCCATCACTCCAAAATGCTCGTGAGTGTGAAAACCAGCGGTACATTGCGCCATATCATTGCGTCGAGCTGTTTGACACTCTCGTGAATGCGAAAATACAACATTTTCTCTTTGTTTTTTTCTATTTATAAATTAACAAACCGCTAAATAGCAGTTGTATAAAACTCATCATCAGAATTATAACTCATTTTCAATTGAAAATTAAAAAAAAATAGAACTTATTAATGCGAAAGCGCCAACCGCTTGCGTATACTAATTTTGATAGCTCGATGGCTCGATGGCGCGATGGCGCGCCCGTGAGTGTGATGAAAATTTTACAATGCTCCAAATGGAGCCGGTCCATATGGAACGACGCCGAATGGCACGATCGTGAATGGGCTGCTTTACGGTAAGTTTAGTTTTTTTTTTTTTCGTTTTTTTAATATTCTTATCTAACTTAACGAACATACATCTGCATATAAAGTAGATCAAGATTGTCGTTCTGAATTTGCACATGTTTTCCACAGCTATATTCACATCAGTCGGCCTCGTCATAAATAAAAATACAACATTATTAAAGTTTCGCGACTACCTTTTCTTTTTGTATTTCTGTATGAATTTTTCGTGTTAACAATCGGAACAGACCTGTCAGTTAACTAGTTTACCTATGTAGATGGGTTTGTGTTGTTATAAAAAAAAACAGTTCATAATGTTAGTAGAAACCCAAACCTTTTTCATATACAACCAGTATACCACTAGTACCTACATACTTGTACGGTACAACCATGAGCTGGAGAACCTTAACAGTGATCCTAAGATAATTAAATATATAAAAATACATCGACTTCGATAATTAGGGCACGTTCAGTGAATGGAGGAACCCCAAATAATATTCTCGACACACGACCTCGACCGGAGGGGAGGGTAGGTGTGGAAAGAATCAAGCTGAGGTTTATGGACGGCATACAGGAGGATTTAAAGGCGATTGGCGTTGCAAACTGGGGAGTGCAAGCGATGGACTGATGTAATGACGAAAAACTCTGGAGAAGGTCAAGGCTCACAATGAGCTGTAGCGCCAATGAAGATGATGAACTTTGGAAAAATAAGTCTATCGTCATTCTGCATGATTTTCAAAAACAATATGTTATTATTATGACAAAAGAAATTGAATATTTTAATTTATTAACATGTGTATGTAGAGGATACCAGCTACTTATAAGGAATTGAGTCCATTTTAATCATCCGAGAAGCGCACTGCGTACAGCACTATCGTTAGGGGGTAGGGGGTTTGTAATCTGCTAAAGAATTACCTGCATCTTAAAAGATCCGGGTTGTACATGTGTAATACATGAGTGGTTATACATATAACTCTTCGTTGTGGGTGCGTGATTATAACTCTTCGTTGTGGGTGCGTGCTAATAATAAACGATGTCTTTTAAAAATAAATTTTGATGAGTTAAATAAGGTGACATTTAGCCACCCTCGAGAATTGAACGCCCGAGTGCACCACATATTTGACACGTAACCCTGTGTCTGTGTCATTCGCAAGGCTCATTTAAGCCAAGTTTCCACCTTACCAAATCTCGGAAAATCCGACCGATCGTGGATAATATCCCGTAGAAAGGCTTAAGCACACTTTTCTCATTCTCACTTAATATTAAATCGAAAACAAAACTAACACTATTGTTTGTTTTTGGTGTTAGTTTTTTTTAATATATATAAATAAAAAAAAACATCTAATACAGTGTTCCACGTCGGTTAGGCATAGGCATATCTGTCTTGAGCTTAGCGGAACAGCTCCTCCATTCTGTGGACTCTGGTCAATTCCCTGATGTTTCTTTTTCAAGACATTGGCCTCCTGCCCACACCTTTTCCTTTCATAATATTGTATGAAAATCAATCTTCTTTTATTTTGTAGGCATAGCTTTTACGGCTACTAACAGGAAGATACTGTGTCATATATTAATTTAACACGTATAACAAGTTGCTCTATTCTGGAGACTTCTGGAGAATCGTCTCACAAGCCTAGACATATAGCTGAAAATCTTTGTCCCCATAGGTAATCGAGCCAAGACCTTTGACTAATACTTCATTTATAGTCAGATATTTAACTAACTGAGCCAGAAGGTCGACCATCCAAGTTGAACGGACCAAGAAAACTATAGCATAATTCAACAGACAATCCTCCTTTTCGCCACTCCCACCACCACCCGCTCCGCGTATGGGGACTGTCAACTGCCCGGCCCCTTCGCAGAACGCTAGAATGAACAACAACAAAAAACAATGCATGGCACGAAGAGTAGCTCATGGAGCCCTCTAGATTAGCAATCTCGGCACCATGGTGCAAAAAGAACAATCAGCAAGTTCAAGTCGAGATTCACACCTGCGGACTGTCGACGGAAACGTCACAATCCCCCTTAAACCATCTCTCCACTGTTCATTTAATCAGTTGCGTGGTATGTAAAGGGTGTCTCAATAAGAGTGCACTTTTTAAATATTGTGTCATTTTTTTTTCGCGCAAGTGGCAACTCTGAAATTTGACAGCTGTCACCTATGATTGTTCCGATTATTGAAAATGGAGGGCGACACAAAAGAAAAATACATAAGAATTATGAAAACACATTACAAAAATGGAGATATTTTTCGACAAAAATTATCTTCATTGATGAAACGCATTTCCATCAGAATGACTTAGTGAATAAACAAAACTGTCAAATTTGGGGCTTAGATAATCCTCACGTGATCCAGGCCGAGAAACAATGCAACCAAAACGAGTAACTGTCTGGTGGGGATTTTGGTCACACCGCGCACATTTCCAGAAATCATCTCACGAAATTCTGATGTCAACTGGACACAAAGATCACGCGATTTAACCCCGTGTCATATCTTTATTTTGGGTTTTGTTAAATCCTGTGTATATGCAAATAAACCAAAATCAATTCCTGAGCTCAAGGCCGAGATCTAACGCGTCATCGATGAGATACAGCCACGTCTTTGTCAAAAAGTCATCGAAAATTTCACGAAAAGAGTAAAGCCTGTCATCAGAGCTACGGGGGCCATTTGCTGGATATTTTATTCCATAGTTAATCGGAACATGTCTACTTTGCAATGCAATAAAAATATCACAACTTACTCAATAAATACGTGTTTTTATTTTGAAATTAAATAGTGCACTCTTATTGAGACACCCTTTATATTACATAGTGTCAATTATTTTTAGATTATGTAATATAGCAATTTGTTATTGTAATAAATGTAGGAGATTATTATGTTTGATTTGTGTTATTATATTATTTATATGTTCCGTCACATCACAATTAACATTCATTTTAACTTTATTTTTATGATTCAATGTAGATTTAGATTAATATTTTATTATGATCGAGTACTGATTTATACATTTTTAAGATCAAGGCAAGATTAGAACGTAGTAAGAATATGTCACGAGTAGCCTCCCTGGTTGTACCTATACGAGTTTTTCTTATATATTATAGGTAGTTAGTCTATGTGTGGTTTTATTTCCTAAGAGTTCTGGTATGATATCAATTTCCTATTGTGTATGATATCAATATGTACCTGTTATTTCAGTAAATAATATTACATAATTAAAAAAAAATTCATCAAATATATACGGTTTAAAATGGGTACACAATAATAATATCTTCTGTTTGATTAATTATTATTGGGAAAATTATTTTTGCCTCAAAATGTAAACCGTTGTTTCATACGACGACGTTCTGTTTATAGCGCTAAATCTGGTTATATGAAATTGATAACACTTTTATGAACTTTTCTATTATATTAATGAATTGATTTTATTTTAATGAAAGTGGACATAGTTTTGGAAAGCTGGTTAATGATTGGTTGATTCGGAAAGGGAGAAAAGAGTCAGAGAGAGAATTGACGTGTGTTCTAAGATGATATTTACCCTCAAAAAGAGATTGTTACGCCATCATACATCCTGGAAACTAACAGGTACTATATGTCAAATAATTATTTAACACGCACCAAATATCAAGTTGCCATGTTCTGGAGGCTTACGATATTAATCGTCTCATAGATCCAGACTGAAAACACAATTAAAAACTGTGTCTCCACCGGGAATCGAACCCGGTACCCATGGATTAGCAATCAGATACCCAACCAACTGAGCCACGAAGGCTGACATTATTGTTAGTACTTATTACCTCAAAACAGGCTTCGCCTAGTGAGGTAATATACTCCATTATAATATTTAAGTTTTTATTACATTGTACTTCTTCATTCTCCTTAGCGCTTTTGTCCCGATTCTATCGGGGTACCCGTTGACCATGATCCTGGAATTGGCGAGTCTGGTTATTACATTGAAGCGACTGCCATCTGACCTTTGTAACCCTTAGAAAGGGAATCAGACAAATTGGATCATGGCTACACATAGCTAGTGATATAAATCCGCACATAGATTTTTTAAAAATCCAGAAGTGAGTGCCCCGCCCGGATTTGAACCGTCGACCTCACGCATGTGAGGCGACGACCTTACCGCTGGGCTATCACCGCCCATTGTACTCTATTATGGAAATAAATAAATAAAATAAAAATATGTCAACGAAGAATAGAAAAATCAACGAACCGATACTTTTTATCAAAAAATGTTTTTTTGTTATTTCTGATTAGACAAATCAAAAAAGTGTATTTAAGTTGCGGAAACGGGAATGAAAATATAGACTTTGTTGAGTAATTTACTTTTATTTTTCTACCATAGTAAGATAAAATCACTAATTCCGTATAAAACAATAAGAAGAACGGAGAGTTATATAAATATTCTTATCCAAACAATGTTCAATTCAGACAATTTAATTCATCCTTTTATATTAGGTTTGGGGCTGTTATAGGGACGAGTAGACTTTGTGTATACAATGGGGAAAATGTTATATTTGTTTTGTAACTAAAAAAATCTTTTCTTTGATTGCCAAACACAGAAACAAAAACCTTTGAATTATTCTTATGTATTTTCATAACGAGTTATAAGTGAAACAAAAATTTTGAATTGTTGTAGAATTGCTTCCACACAAAAGAATTTACATAACATAAAAAATTTACCTACATTGAATTATTATTATTTTAATACTGGAGGTTCATGTGACTAAAATAAAAAGATTTATTGAGCTGACGTCTTAAACACGCAACCTGTACCTAGGCCTCATCAAAATTCACCGGAACGTGTTAAAAAAATTTTTTTTTTCAATTTTAATAATAATAGGTAGGTTTATTGGTATAATTTGTTTATGACGTGTTCTTCTTAAATTGATTGTACAAAAAGTTACAAAAACTCCTTCTATAAGAAAAATAGAAAGATTGATTGAAATATAAGAAGTTATTTATAAAGTATTTTTTAGGTGTGGAAGATATTTTAATTACTTTCGCTACCCTTTTTATCTACTTACTCGTGAAATTTTAGTTCTGCATTTCACCTTTTGTTTTTAAAAAAAAAAAAAAATGCGATACTTTCATATATAAATAAAAAATCCAAATTTTCCGTTTAAACGTCACCCTACAACTAGTGGGTTGTGGTCAACTCTCCACATCTATGTGTATATTTTTTCTTCTTGAAAGGTTGGCAATCTCTTTTGTATTTTTATAAAGTACCTACTTTTGAAAATGCATTTTTATAAAGTAATACGAAAATCTCGATTATCCAGACCGTGAAAGCATTTTGAAAATATTGGTAATGCAACCGAAATTAGCTCTTCAAAAGTACATTCAGGTATTGTCAACCTTTAAAGAAAAAATCTAAGGTATGTTATATTATATATACATATGTGTGAAATTTCACATTTGTAAGAAAAATATATGTAACAGGTAAGTAAAATAGCCTCTGTTTGGGAAAATTGAATTATCGACTTCATATTGATGTTGTATGTGTTTTTTATAGAAAAATGCATTTTTTTACTGACCATTTTTATGAATAAAATAATGTTAATCTTCATCTACATACTATCACGCTATCTTCATCACTGGAAAGGTAGAGAGAACTAAACACCACATTCTTTTATATTGACACACATCCATCGCCTGATTCAAGCTCGTCTATTGTAAAAACAATTTTTTACAACAGTTTGGTAATAATATTTTTGTGTGTATGGTGTGATATGCAAACTCTGGGAAAGTAATATTTGTTTAGTGTTGGCCACAAAACACTTGCTTTTTTTTCAATATCTGTTTATTATTATTATGGAAATATTCCAAAATATGGTGGTTAGTTTATTTTTGTGTATGAATGGATATGATGCAAAATAAAAAAAATACATTAACTTCCATCAAAAAACACGTTTTATTTGCATATAAATAAACATAGATTAAAAAACAAACTAAATGTTTGCTAAATTCAACCTGCATAAAATAGATACCTACATAGATTTTCTTTTCTTTCATATTATTATTATTACAATTTAAAGTTAATTAACTATATTTAAATTTAAAATTATCTGTGTTTACCGTTTGAATTTAACGTGTATTTTAAGCGTAAAATTTAATTAATACAAAATGTTTAGTTCAACTCTGAACTAAAGACATTAAAACGGTTTTTGTGAGGTTTATAAGTCGAACAACAAAACAAAAGTTTATCTCCAACTATAGGCGAATAAATAAAATATAAAGGACAGGTTTATGGAGAATTGTTTCCAGAATATTATTATAAACTGAATATATAAAATGAGGACTTTGAAAATGATCATCTATGAAAAAAGTTTTGAAACTGAATATCAATGAGGCTTACGTATCAAGTGAAAATATCTCGTATCAAGTAATACTTTTTCTATATTATTTTTTTTTATAAAGACGAATTAAACATATCATTTTTGGTTTAAAATTTTTTACTACTTTATTACTATTTTTATAGACGATACATGAGTCAAATAACACATTGACTTCTTGTTCAGTTATCGCATAATAGCTGTGGGTGTGTCGCTATTCGCCGTGTGCGAATTTATGCAAACGGTATAGAGTGCATTCTTCTGTTGATATGTGACCGATATAAATCGCCTAGCATTAATATCTCACCAGCAGCGGATCGATCACACGGTAAGCAAAACAAAATGGGCCTTACTTACTATTTAAAATACGAGTACCAATGCTATGTCAGTTTCGGCCATACAAAAAACTGGGTAAGTATCAGCTTAAGGGGGGGGACATTATCAAAAAGTAAAGATACATTTTTCTTTATGAATACCCAAACTATCTGAATTATTTTTTTCAAAACGATTTGATAAGAAATAATGATGGTATATCAAATTGAAAAATAGGTACGTTGGCAGCAGTCCCCCCCTTAAACACAAATTACAAATAGTAAGACCAAATAAGTATATATTATGTAACATACATTTCTTAATTGAAATAAAAAGGCCAATGTATTAATTAATAGTCTCAATTTTTTATCACTGCACTTTTACCACTTGATTAGCACCTCTCTCCCTCATATTTTTTTTAACATAATAAAAAAATCTAAAAATTGGATAACTATTATAATACGAACATAATAAAGAACAATTCTTTTTATATTGGTCTTTTTTACTTATTTTAATACGTTTTACAATGTTTCACTGATGTTTTAGCTTAGTATCGCTTAGTATAACTTTTTTAAATTTATACTAGTTTCAAGATATTATGACAAAATGTGACATCCCTGTCACCGTGTGGTAGTGAATATAAATAACATTCGTTGTGGATTCGTCAAAGATCCTAACAAAAAGATGTTTCTTTAGCTTTCTCATTCAAGTTAACCTAAACTAACCACAAACTCACTCATTCTTGCTTTAACCATTGAAATTTCATTTAATCCAACTGTCGATTTGCTCAAGAGAATTTATTTCTCTTAACATATCGACAAAGTATCAAGTCAAGAAACGCTAAATTTGTATGCCAGCCTATAGTTTTCATGGTTTTTTCAACTTTGAAGCCAAAAAATACAACCTAGAGGCTTCGCAGCATATATGTTTATCATTAAAAAATATGATAAATTTGTGTTTAGCAGCCTATACTTCCAAAGTTTTAAAAAAATATCGATAAAGCCGAAACACTTCAACTAGATAATTTAATTTTCTATAAAAATATGAATATTGTAGCAGTACATCTCTAACCTTTTAATACAATTTTTTTTAATTGAATTTAGTGAAGACATAGTTTCATATAATTTGTAAGGCGGTATTATACACTAGGTACACAATATCTACGGGGATTCAATATTTTGATACTTAATCTTCAAACATACGCACATACCTTCATTTTTTTATACATACTCTGGGTAGGAAAAAAGGACTGACATCCTTGTTAGGGATATCCATTTGAATCCTTTCCTTATCCGTATTCTTATCATAGACAATGTATGCCTACCCGCCTACCTGAGAAGAAATATTAAAAAAGAAAAACTATCTACAAGCAGTATACAAACTATCTACAAGCGAGTTACCTTCAAGAGATGACACAGTGCACTTCACCTACATACATATATAATGTTATAAGGTCTCTTTCGTTTATTATTTTTCCACGTAGTTTCAATTGCGTAAAGTTCATAGTTCTTCGTTTTGTGCTTCAAATTAAACTTCATACCTATATTGGTTCGACGCGTCTAGCGGTAAGTACAATTTATCTTCATTGTTCTATGCTCCCCTAGAAATATTGCCTAACTTCCATTCCCGATATAAAACCATTTCATACAGTCCATTTACTCCAACATCCATACAATCATATATTGACATACATTTGCATACTTACATGTTTTGTATAGAAAACAAAATATATTAAAATACACAATATTTTGGGTTTAAGGATTTAAAGTTTGGTACGTATTCTTCAACTTTACATACAATCGCCATCGACAGTTGGATCTCATGTGTTACATTCAACTAGTTTAATCGAATTCTCAAGTTGCCACTACTTTGATCATCTTTTTAGCGTTGACGTCGACCACAATCCATTGCTCAACCTTTCTAGCGTTGACCACATCTTACTTAACCGTTTACCCACAATCTACTCATTATAACCGACCTTTATTTGATAGAATTTATAAAATATTTCTCAATTATTCGAAATACCATTTTAAGGATTAGTTTCGGCATTACGCATTAGAATTTTGTTCGGGTAACCGTTGTTAAACTCGTGTAATCCAATTATATTATAGCATGCCATCTATTTTTTTTTAATCTCTATCATTTTTAAATTTCTTGTCGTTTTCCTCCCATCCCGGTGACATCAATTCCCGGCTGCAAATTGCTTTTTTTATCATCCCTTTAGCCCCTAGCCCAATGTTCAAAATGATGTTCCATAAGGAAGGAGTATATAAAATCGATTATGGTTCCCTTTTGTCTAGTTAGGCAAATTGTTGATGGAGTATTCACTATATTTGGCAAATCGTTGATAGATTACATCACGCCGTGTTCCTCTTAGTCTGTGCAGAGAAAACCGAATGCCTCACATTTCTATCCTGGCAAGCGTCTATCCGCATTTGCACATTATCTTAAATTTTTTTCTTCCAAAATTGGTCTTCTCTTTCTATATTTCGTTCCCGCGATCGCACCATTTCTTTCTTGGTCTATCTTACTTTATATTCAAAGTCTTTCGTCGACCAGATTGTTTGTCATTGTTTCACTATCGATCTTATCGAATTTATCGATTTTATCTCGTTTCTTCGTTCTATAATCGATTTGACGATGTTCCATTGCACGAGCATTGATCAATTGCGAAAAAATAATTAAGGGTAAGGGACTATATACCTATCAACTAACTAATTATAACTAAGTCGCATTTTCAAGTTGCATGTGAATATAGGTGAACATGTATTATGTTCACCTATATTCAAAGTCAAATTACATATTTTAAGTATACATGCATATATATGTATTATTGAAGTGAATGAAGTCATATTTCATATTTTAAGTATACTTACATGAATTTATGTATTATGTGGGTGAATGAAGTCAAATTTAATATTTTAAGTATACATGCATATATTATGTCTTATGGAAGTGAATAAAGTCAAAATTCATATCTAAAGTATACATGCAAAGTATACATCGACCGATTGCGTTCACCTATAACACAAGTAGGTATTTATGCTTATTTTAAGGAACGTAGGATGATGTTTATGTACTTGTTTAACAAGGACATATTCATTTTTGTTAAAAATAAAATAAAAAAGGAAGTGAATGATATTAATTTTAATATTTTAAGTAAATTCCATGTTTTTATTTTGTCAATATTGACGGTAGTGGTGTTGTAGAATTAAATCACGTTTTATAAAATAAATTTATCGATTTTAATTTATGATTAAGATTCCATTAACAATATGTCCTTTTTTAATGGGAAATAATTTCGACTAAATAAACTCTTATCGACCAATCAGCCGAAATGATCGTAGATACTGTGAAAAAAATCTTTTTGGAACCTAAATCAACGATTTGATTAAAAAGGCTTGAAAGATCAATAAATAATTTATTGAAATACTTCTTGAAACAATTGACATAAATACACGAAAAGTTATACTGGTATCTACCAATTAATTGGTATCTACAAGGATTGGTATCTACAAGGATTGGTATCTACAAGGATTGGTATCTACAAGGATTGGTATCTACAAGGATTGGTATCTACAAGGATTGGTATCTACAAGGATTGGTATCTACAAGGATTGGTATCTACAAGGATTGGTATCTACAAGGATTGGTATCTACAAGGATTGGTATCTACAAGGATTGGTATCTACAAGGATTGGTATCTACAAGGATTGGTATCTACAAGGATTGGTATCTACAAGGATTGGTATCTACAAGGATTAAATACCAATTCCAAATAAGTATAAACAACCACAGGTATATTATATAAAATACACTATTTTCTATTACAATAATAAGCACTTGCGCACCCTGTGCAAGTGGCGCAGGGTGCATATTACATATCATCGTTTTCGTGTCTTGTATGAGCCGGGTAATTGAAAATACAATAGGCAAACATAATTCAGCAATTAAGTTCACCACCCATTCTGTATGTAGTGCCTTTTTTAAATGAGACGAGACTGGTGTATGGGGATGCACGCGTGTGTAGTGCGTCTTTTTATTATGTAATGCACATCTTTCGCTGAATACCCCACATCGTGAGATATGCCGTGAGGTATATATGTACAATTTTAACAAATAACGATAAAGAAATTCGGTGCACAAAACATCACACAGTGAAAACTTTAAGTACAAATATTTCGTCGAACTACATAGTACCAATATTATAAATATAATTTTAAATCATCTCCGTTTTACCCCTTGACAAGTGGTTAAATTGAGAGTAATAATTAGCATTATGTTTAAATTAAATTTACAAGACACAAAAAATTTTTCGTATCGTTATCAATTTAAATCCACAAGTTTCAGTGAACAAACGTCGGATCGCTAAGTAAACAAATGCAACTGGCATTAAGCTACGAAAAAACTCAGCTACTTTGTAAATATTTACTTACATTAAGTAGATACATAATATTATTATAGATGCAGAATATACGTTACTATGTAGAAAAGGTATCTTTTCTCATTTATGTACGTATCGTAATATAATATCCACACCCAATCTATTAAATATTTACCTATATGAAAAGACGTACATTTCATCACAAAGAACAATAAAATACTTATTTTTGATATACATCAAATTATATATGTTCAAACCATGTGTACGATAATACGAAACTTGGCACAGTATCAAAATAGTATTATTAAAGATGACATTTGGAGAGAAACAGGTATTTGAAAGTACATATATTATGAATATTATACTAACTTAGACTGTCTCGTGACAGTTTGTTTACTTTACGATCATTCATTAATTCTGGAATATTTATTACTTACAGTTTTGTCAGATCCGCGTATTGCATCAAAAAATAGTCATACAAAATCAAAACAAATGATATAATTTCGTAATAAACGATTGTTTAAATTTTTTTACGGTCATAATTAAAATAAACACGTAGGTATATGGTGTTAATGATATTGAGATAAAATCGAAATACACTAAGTAATATTTAATACTGACCGATTGTAATCACACTAGGCAAGAAAGCTCAACAGATAAATGGCCGAACCGCGCGAAGGGCTCTCTTTCAGGTAACCAAATAACTTGAGCTGCCCAATGGAAAGTGACGGGGAAAATCCATTGCGAGAAAACGCGCGCGCACAAAACAGCCTGGGCGAACAATGCGACCACTGTGTACCGAGGTACGACCTGCAAGCTTCGGAGAAATTCGTGAAATCCTCGGAATACTTCGGCATTTAGGCATTCTCTCCCGGAATTTAACACGCATAGGGGAATAACTTGGGATAATCTGTTGTTGATGTTTTCACACAAATATGTATCTACTTAATACAACACCTACATAAATATTTTATCACTTCGTCAATTGAAACGAAACCAATCGAATTATACCAAAGAGATCTACCTACATAATATCATACATCTATATTATATTTCCATTAGTTTTCATACATTTTATTTGATCTTTTTTATACGTATTAGGTATTTGGTTTCATGATTTCGACAAAACAATAACGCAATACCTATTATAGATTTTTTTAGGCGTATTCTTATTTAGTAAATATGTGATTATTTCAAATTTCACAAAAGTGACATAAATTTTATCGTGTTGTTATCTATATTCTTTATTAAGTATTTTAATTCTTTTTTCCTTCGTACAATATTAGAATGGAAAAAATACGCAATACAAATACATGAAATGATTCAATAATCTTTCATATGATAACCGATAAAATGATCGTGTCAAGATTTAAAAAATGTAGCCTTCGGTTCTCTCTGCCTATGTATGTAGATTCGCACTTACATATGTACCTAGGTACTTACTTACTTACTACGTTCATTGTTTATTGTTTTTATCGTTCTCTCATCACTTTTACAGAATCTCACAATGCAAATCAAATAATAGGTACCTATTTCTTATGCATAATAGGTTAGAATGTTAGAATTGTTAGTTTTGGCAGTTGTAGAATTTCGTCAGGGATATATTTAATAACAATTTGATGTGAACATTATAAGTACATACAATAAACCTTTTTTTAATAGATAGTTCAATGCTGAAGTGAATGTAGGTAAATGGTTTATTCCAGCATTTCGTCGACAGAGTAAAAATATTTATCAACGAGGTAAGTTTTCACTGCTCTTCGAATATATAACTATATTATAACATATAAATATATGTTATCTAAGTTGCTTGTACTATTGAATACTTACTATGTATGTATACCTACCTATATCAACACAAAACACTACATTTTTATGGTCTATTTTATAGGCAGCCTAATAAAATCGGCAACTGTGGAATGCCGTTAATAAAATATCAATGAAAGTAAATATTCGTAAACTTTCACACCGCACTACACTCTATGTGAAATAAAATAAAACACAATTCACACATTAAAAAGAGTCATATGTTGGCCCAATAGTCATAATTAATATATAATATCGATAGTCTTTATACTTAAATAATGTATACGAAATCATTCAAGTGCACAGCAAGTTCACTTATACATTTTTCGCTTGAACTGTGTGGAGCCCTTATTACAATATACATACCTACTAATCGTATTGAAAAAATGTAAAATCCCTCAACTACCGTAATCAAATTAAATATTATCTTTCTTTACCATATTTTCCTTCTCCTTGAACCCCCTCACCTTATAAATTTAATCTACATATTTATACAAACATACTTATTTTTGTTAATGGAATGATAATAATTCTTACCCTTCTTGATTTCAGTAGTGTTTTTAACTCTGTCGACTTCGATATTCTTTTGGCAAGGCTCCGGTCAGTTAATCTCTTAGTCTCAGTTATTCGGTGGTTCGTGAGTTTCTTAATAGATAGCATGTAAAATCTCAAAAAAATCTGTCAGATTTGGTAAATTTGTCTGCCGGTGTTCCTCAGGATAGTGTTCTATCACCACTGTTATTCTCAATTTTTATTAACTCTATACCTAATATTCTAATTTGCTCTTATCTCTTTTATGCCGACGATCTTCAATTGTATTTGCATTTTGATTTAAATAACATAAACTCAACTGATAACTGTTTAAATAACAATCTTAGCCAAAATCTCACATTGACAACAGCTAATGGCATTATCATCAATCCTTCTAAGTCACAAGTAATCATAATAGGGAGCTGCAAAAATTTAGCAAGAATTGTTTGGCAATAATTCTTAATCGCTTTATATATCAACAATACCATTATACCTCTTAATAAGAAATTAAAAGACCTTGGAATAATAATAGACCAAAACCTATCTTGGCGGGAACAAGTTGCTGAAGTGAGCAGGAAATTTCATTATACGCTTCACTCATTAAAAAATTGCAAAATTTCTTACCGTTATCCATCAAAATATCTTTATGCCAATCAATATCCCTTTCCATGATTACGCTGATGTATTATAGACGCGAATCAAGATCTCTTAGATAAATTGGAGCTCTTAGATTATAATATACATTATAATTCTATGTTGGAGCGATTACAAAATACATGCGTTCGATATATTTTTAAATTGAAAATAATTACCACATATCGGAATACCGAACTCTTAAGGTGGTTGCCAATCAGGCAGCGTAAGAACTTACATGCCCTTATACTTCTATACAAGGTCTTAAATAACCCCAACGCTCCAGTTCATCTACGAAATCAATTTCACTTCTTCTCAGAATATGGGTTGCCTCTTCGATCAAATACTGAAAGAACGCTCAATATCCCAGTACACAATACTTCCTTTTTTACCACATCTTTCTCCGTACAAGCAGCTCGTCTTTGGAATCACATCCCATCGCAACTTCGAGTTTCATTAACACTTCCCGCTTTCAAAAGAAATCTGAGGAATCATTTCCTTACACATAACACTTAAATTTGTCTCCTTATCATATCCTTGTCCCCCCTCTCCTGTCCCCTCCGTTTGTGTACTGTTTTTGTTTTATATGTAATTATAAATTTCGTACCTATATGTAGATTGCTGGTACGTATCAAAAATACAATATTCTTCACCAAATGAATATGGTTGGTTGGAAGATATTGCCATTTGGCAATAAGCCTGCCATTGTGCACTTGTGCTCAAAAAGTTGTAAATAAATAATATATTACAATTCTATAATTAAGTGAAACATTATAAAAGGTTTACATTATTTTTAATTTTAAACAAAATATTGGAATGGAATGAGGTGAAATGAAATATAGTATTTTTTTATTTTGGTCGTAAAAAATAAACATCTACAATGAAAATATAATCTTTAATACAATATGCGGCATTTTGTCAAACCGGATCAGACCTTCTGAAGATTTTTCAGGTAGAAAACTTCATTTTGTATACCTACTTCTTTAGTAAGTAAAACCCTTTTTACCCTAATTTTTAATTAAAAGGAGAGCGGGTCTGTGGAAGCAGGACCTTGGAGCGGGGCTGTGGATGCATCCACGTGAGGGTATCCCAATAGGAGAAGACCTGCCCTACTGTATATGGACTACCCTCAACAGATTAAGGGTCGGTGTCATACGATGTAGAGTGAACCTCGCAAGGTGGGGGTACCTCTCTGAAGATGACACTCTATGTGACTGCGGCGTAACCCAGGATGAGAGTCACCTTCTGATATGTCCACTTATGGGGGAAGGATGCACCCCTGGTGACATAATTATGGGAAACGACAAAGCGATAGCAGTCGCCGCATATTGGAGTGGCAGGGTTTGAACCAGCCGGACACGTAAAGTAAGTAAGTATTGTGATGAACAAATGTAAGACCAAGACCAATTGGTGTTCTTGGTCACGCATTCACAGAAGCGGCCTTGGCCTTGCATACCCAGTCTTAGTCTAACAGGTTTTGTACCTTTTACAAAAAAATATTTCGTATTTTTCTGTAAAAATTCAATAACTAAATAATATAATGAAATATGACATAAACATCAATTTATAGCATTATGTTGATATTGTTTAATTGATTAATTTTAATTAAAAAGAAGGAAGTACCTAATAAATGTATAAAATTTTACGCGAGCGCGACTCTTACAATTAAGTCCTAGTTTTAGTATTGGACTTGCACCCCTTGGTCTTGCAAGTCTCACAATACCAATACTTGCAAGTCTTTTGCTCATCACTAATTTCTTATGATAATTTGAAATTCAGCCATAATCCAACTGTCGATTTGTTCAGGAGAACTTTGTTCTCTTAACATATCGACAATGTTTCAAGCCAGGATACGCGAGAATTGTATGCAGAGGTCTACTTTTTTCACGGCTTTTCCAACTTTGAAGTCAAAAAATACCAACTTAGAGGCTTCGCAGCATATATGTTCCATACACGGATTTACTCAGAATTCGGAGTAGAACATTTCGTGTGTCTGTGTGTGTGTGTGTGTGTGTGTGTGTGTGTGTGTGTGTGTGTGTGTGTGTGTGTGTGTGTGTGTGTGTGAGGGTGTGTGTGTGTGTGTGTGTGTGTGTGTGTGTGTGTGTGTGTCTGTGTGTGTGTCTGTGTGTGTGTGTGTCCGTCCGTCCCTTATAACTTTTGATCCGCTCAATTTACAGAGCCTTAAATATCATAATATATAAACAGTTACAGGCCTACAAAACTTTTATACTCGGAATTTTGAATTTTTGTTTCAGTCAGGGGTTATCAACTTTTGAATTTTTATTTTATTTTTCCATATATCTCAGAAACCATAAAAGCTAGAACACTGAAAATTGGTACGAACATAGACAAATACAAAATCTCAAATTAGTTTTTTCAAAAAAATTCCAGGGTTTCTCAAACATTTTAAAATAAGAAAAGTATTTTTTTTATGATAAATTTATGAGTTTAACTGTCTATATTTCCAAACTTTTTAAAAATATCGAAAAAAGCCGAAACATCCCAACTAGATAATTTAATTTTCTATAAAAAATATAAACATTGTATTTGTACATCTCAAATTTTTTTTAACATTTTTTATAAAAATTGAATTTAGTGACGACATCGCTTCATACAATTTATATGGCAGTCGCCTATACTCAATATGTAAGAAGACTTAATAGTTTGATAGGATTTTAATATCCAAACATACATACCTACAGAACCATCATGCTGTTTTCATATTCCGGGAAGGAAAAGAGGACTGACCTCCATACTGTCCTATCTTGACATACATACCAACATGTGTTAAAATTTTCAATAATTTGGATTTATGGGTTTATAGTTTGATTTTTATTCTTCAACTATACATACTATCGCTATCGACAGTTGGATCTCATGTGTTACATGCAACTAGTTAAGCCAAGATGCGTGTACGAAGGAAAATTTTGTATGGTGTAGTGGACTTTTTGCATGCTATTACACCAACTAGAGGCCTCGCAGCATATATGTTCCCATACATGGATTTACTCAGAATTTGGAGAAGAACATTTTATGTGAGTTTTGTGTGTGTGTGTGTGTGTGTGTGTGTGTGTGTGTGTGTGTGTGTGTGTGTGTGTGTGTCTGTGTGTCTGTATGTGTGTGTGTCCGTCCCCCCCTTATAACTTTTGATCCGCTCAATTTACAGAGCCCAAATTTTCAGAATATATAAACAGTTATAGGCCTACAAAACTTTTATACTCAGATTCGTGAATTTTTGTTTCAGTCAGGGGTTATCAACTTTTGAATTTTTACTTTATTTTTCCATATAATCTCAGAAACCATAAAAGCTAGAACGCTGAAAATTGGTATAAACATAGACAAATACAAAATCTCAAATTTGTTTTTTTTTTTAATTCCAGGGTTTCTCAAACGTTTTTTATTAAGAAAAATATTTTTTTTATGATAAATTTATGAGTTTAACTGCCTATATTTCCATTTTTTTTTAATATCGAAAAAAGCTGAAACACCCCAACTAGATAATTTAATTTTATATAAAAAATAAAAACATTGTATCAGAACATCTCAAATTTTTTTTAACAATTTTTATAAAAAATTGAATTTAGTGACGACATTGCTTCATACAATTTGTATGGCAATAGCTACACACAATAATCTAAGAAGACAATAATCAATAATCTAGTTTGATACTTATCTCCAAACATACATACATACCATCATGCTGTTTTCATATTCTGGGTAGGATCAAAGGACTGACCTCCATACTATCCTATCTTGACATACATACCTAGGTACATGTGTTGTATAGAAAACCAAATATCTTAAAATATTAAGTAATTTGTATTTATGGGTTTATAGTTTGGTACTTATTCTTTAACTGTACATACTATCATTATCGACAGTTGGATCTCATGTGTTACATACAACTAGTTTAGTAATATTGAAACAATTGATAAACGTCTGCGTACTTCTGACGTTGCATTAATAAAGATTTTTTAAGCTATACAAATCGCGATAATCCAGGCGTTTTTGACAAATAATTAATCGTATTCGTACCTACATATACCTATAATGAAGTGTACCTACACATTTCTCGAGGGATTTAACATGGTATTTTTTTCGCTTTAAATATTACTTTAGTCTTCAGCTGTTTACGTAAATTTATTAATTGAAATATTATTATGGATAGGAGAATGTAAGTCCGAGTCCCAGGTGGCCGCGGGTAGAGTACATATAACAAAATCTTTTTAAGAAATTGCAAAGAAGACGCACGCCCATGTGAGAGCCCGCAAACAGTATCATACCTTCATGCCGCAAACGCTTTCACATGGCCACAGATTTTATAAAAGTTCCATTTTATTTTCTAGCATGTATTATAACTTTTATACAAATTATAGGTATTATAAAACAACTTGAATCCGTCACGTGGGTGCGCAGATCGCAAATTTGTGTATTTTTTCATGTGTTAACCGCGAAAAGTCTCAACAGTAAAATCTCGAGAATACCTACTGAATTTTAAGCAATAACTTTGTCATCAGTGTTATATTTTTTATTTATTTTCATTTTTTTAGAATTTCCTTGTAACTAGGATGTATACTTCTTCACACATACCCTAAACTAAGCATAGATGTCTGTACAAATGAAATGGTGAACAAAATCAGCTATGGATTACGAAGCCAGTGCGAGCCTGCTCTGCCACCGACCCATATTGATTAATATTTTGTTTATATACTTACAGATAAAGTTAAGGGGCACTATTTAAAATCTCCAGTACTAATTTACTGTAACTGTTAAATATACGCTATCATTTTTGGAGTATTGTACATAATATGATGTCATCCTCAAGTATTGTTTTATTTTTTTTTTCTTATGTTACTAGTTGCGTGTAACACATGAGATCCAACTGTCGATAGTGATAGTATGTACAGTTGAAGAATAAGTACCAAACTATAAACCCATAAATACAAATTATTTAATATTTTAAGATATTTGGTTTTCTATACAACACATGTACCTAGGTATGTATGTCAAGATAGGATAGTATGGAGGTCAGTCCTTTGATCCTACCCAGAATATGAAAACAGCATGATGGTATGTATGTATGTTTGGAGATTAGTATCAAACTATTAAGTCTTCTTAGATTATTGTGTGTAGCTATTGCCATACAAATTGTATGAAGCAATGTCGTCACTAAATTCAATTTTTTATAAAAATTGTTAAAAAAATTGAAATGTGCTAATACAATGTTAATATTTTAAATAGAAAATTAAATTATCTAGTTGGGGTGTTTCGGCTTTTTTCGATATTTTTAGAAAAATTGGAAATAAAGGCAATTAAACTCATAAATTTATCATAAAAAAAAAATTTCTTAATAAAAAATGTTTGAGAAACCCTGGAATGTTTTTAAAAAAACCAATTTAAGATTTTTTATATGTCTATGTTTATGCCAATTTTCAGCGTTCTAGCTTTTACGGTTTCTGAGATATATGGAAAAATAAACCAAAATTTCAAAATTTGATAACCCCTGACTGAAACAAAAATTCACATTTCTGAGTATAAAAGTTTTGTAGGCCTACAACTGTTTATATATTCTGAAAATTTGGGCTCTGTTAATTGAGCGGATCAAAAGTTATAAGGGGGAGACAGACACACAAAACTCACATAAAATGTTCTACTCCGAATTCTGAGTAAATCCATGTATGGGAACATATATGCTGCGAGGCCTCTAGTTGGTGTTATTAGCATGCAAAAAGTCCACTTCGCCATACAAAATGTTCCTTCGTACACGCATCTTGGCTTAATAATGTCGATTCATTCGAGGATTGAATTCTCTTGAAAGAATCGACAGTTGGATTATATGTATATACATGTTAATATGAATTAACTAATACGTAAAAGTCTTTAATTGGCTCAATTTATATGTAATTGTTTATAAAAAAAAATGTACATAGCTGTTGACTATTTATAAAAATAAAATAAAAATACTATTGTTTCACTTGAGCATAATAGACTGGAAAAAAGCTTCATGTGTGACGCCATCTAAAATATATATTTTCATTCCATTCTTATCTACGAATTTTTTCAAGGAAGACAAATAATCAAAAAAAAAATTTAAAGAATACAAATTTTATTAAATACAAAGATAAATAATATTGTATTAAAAATTAGTAGCATTACATTTCAAATAAATATTTACAAAACAAGAGACCTTAAATTTATTTATACACATATTAAATATTAATTTGAGGCCAAGAAATGATAATACATTTACATATTATTATAATAAATTGTACATTAGGACTTTCATTGCATAACATGCTTATTACACAGATCAAAATTCAATACATTTTTATGTTTGAAAAGTTGTTGGACTTGATCTATGATAATAAACATCATGTATTCATCGAGGGGTACAAAGTTTTCTAATCACATATTGCAAGGTGCAAATGTTTAAGTACCTACCAATTATATTGTTTACAGTAGATAGGGCCGGTATTACAGGCGACCCTCAACTCATTGAGTTTGTTAAACTCAAGATTAATGTTAAGGGGAGATTGAATCAATTTCCGTATTACAGTGCAATATGACATGTCAGTTATTAAATCTTCAATTATAGACATATTTTACTTTTTCTGTGGTTATTATCTGTCAAATTTTAAATAACCTCAAATAATACCAACTACAAAACAGGACGCTACGACTTGAAATACTATTGTTTTATTATCCAACGTAGTCAATTTTTTTCACCAAAATAATGCTTCTAAATGCCCATGTTCGTTTCAATATGGCTGTCAGTTTGTTTTGTTGTGTGGCGCCACCGTCGATGCAACTAACGCCTCTAGTGAAAGAACACTGAAACTACAATCGTTGCCTAGCAACGAGTCGAGAAATGACAGTTGACTCACCGTTAAGTACTTAATCCGCCAGAAACGTTGAGTTAAATATTTGTCGTTTTATTGACGTATTTGAGGGAAGATTAGGCCTAAACGCACACTGTAATACGCTATATTTTTGTATAACTTGAGTTTAGCTCTTAAACTGAGACTGTAATACCGGCCCTATTTTTCTTAAACATGGTCCGTATTTGAATTTAAAACAACTGCATTTGACAAGTGGGGCACAACTTCATATACGAAATTTTGTATGGGATTAATTTTAATCCAAATACCAACATAGAGAAATCAAAAAAGGTTAGCCAATATTAAGAACCTAATTTTCAAAACTTCAATACTTTCGTGTAACCGTTTTGTTTTCGCAAATTTTGCATCTCGTGTTTTGCATTTCTGGATTGAATTGAAGTAGTGTGATATATATGTAATCTTTATGTGATGTTTATGGCTGACATAATAAAGGCTAATAATATAATTTAACGAGAATGCAAAAGTATTTTAATCTCGTTACCAAAAGCGGTGTATTTCCTAATTTTTTCGTCATTTCCTTTCATAACGTCGTCAACGATTTTATATTACTAGAATTTGGAATAGCTATGTATCAAATGAATTTTATTTTATCCTATTGTGTATTAATGTTTTGAGTTTGTTATATATTGAATTGATCGGTCAGTTAATATTGTTTAAAATAATATATTGAAATATTATGTTATCAATTTCTGTTAATTGTTATTCCAAATTTTGTTTGATCGAATATTCTTTGTTTAGTAACTCATTCCTGGGTAATTTTGACATAGAATTAAATGTATTTTTTCCTATAGAATAACATATAGCTGTATCTAATTTAGTCACATAATAAAAATAATTTATTATAAATATGTTACCTAGCGATTATTTTATAAATTATTTTATTAACGTGTTGTGTGCATTTTGATGTGTTTTAAAATACATAATAAATAAACATATGTAAAATATGATGCCTATGATTTTCTCCCTGATTATAAAATAATAAAATAAATTTTCAAATTATAATGAGGGCTGTTTGCACCATTACTAAGTAGGTAGGTAGGTATTAATATTATATTATCTTATTCTGATATTCAGCATTTAACAAAAGTTTTCCCATACCTAGGTTCAATCAAATAGCATAAAGGCAACGAAACAATTGTTTTTATTCTTAATGTTGGCATGGCTTTTAAAAATAAATTTCATACATTTTGGCGATTCTTTTTATTTGTAAGGAGTTGTGTCTCTTATCCGAAAGTTAACTAGACGCAACTTACTTTTATTTCTTTTTTTTTTCACTCTTACTTTTTGATTAGAATTATGAAAGTACATAAGTATGACGTAAATTTAATTTAATTTAATGTATTTGTAACACTTATTATGTACCTATAAAATTAAGAATTCTGCACTCCTTCTCTGGATAAACTTTAAATATGTCAAATTTCAAAATCCTCAGAGCGTGCAGTTTGCTTAAAAAGGAGTCCAAAATTTTCGCTTCACATATTAACCTCTATGATAGTGAGTTTTGGTATGATGTGCATACCTCTTCGGAGTGATTTATTTTAAATTTAAAATTTAAAATAAAAAGTATTACGTTTGACGACTCCCGACACAGTAATCAGGTAAAAAAAATTTAATTTACCATTTTTCAAAGTTTTTATTGAAAAAAATGTATGATTATTTCAGATGTCTTCAATTATTGGTTCCATTTCTGACGTTTACTTACGAATAAAGTCTGTATGACCATAGCCGCACCGGTACGGTCATACTTCGATTTACAATAACATTTCCTGCCGTACGGATACGGTCATACCTACTGACTTAGAGGTTAATATATAGATAATATTTTGACAAATAGTCATTTCACAGAACTTATATCCAAATTATGAATATTTTTCTCTAAAATCATTATTAACATTGCATTACTCATTATCAATAATACAATATTAAAAAAATATGTACTTCAACAAATTAAGCATTTTTGTAATATCATGATTCAGCTTTACAACACCTAGGATCCTAGATTTCAGAAAGATCTAACTACATTACTTCCTGCTTGTACGTGAATGTTAATATTTAAAACATTGTACCCTGTGATTTAAAAAACATAATACATTGACAATTTATAAAGACATTGAGATATATTTAATTTATCTACATACATTATTTTAGAATCTTGATTAGGATAAAATATAAAGAAAACTGATTTTAGATAAAACATAACATACAGCCATTTCAGAATTTTTACATGAATTGAGATTTTAAAAAGGATATTTTAATAATTGGCAAGATATTAAGAAAAAAGTCAAATAATATTTTTTTCAAAATTTACATTTGAAAGAGAAAAAATATCTTAAAATATTATAAAACTCCATAAGATAATTATATCTATGATGTGGGTTATAATGAGTGTTTTGATTCCACTGTTTGACGGGACTTACCCCCCTGATATATCAACAGCACATAACCCATATTAATACCTTCATGACATAACCATAAAATATAATTGAATATATGATTGTGTTATAAAAATAATTAATATAAATACCTAAACATTCACCTGTTATATTAAAGCAATTTCTACATTAAGGAAGAATATTAATTGCAATTTATTTTGGCAGAACTTGTATGAAAAATGTTATTGAATTAACATCACAACTAAGGAAGCATAATTTTTGTTTTATCAGAAATGTACTACCCTATTTATATATTGATTCTGACAAGAAATATTTAACTTTTTTGGCAAACAGCTATGCCAAATATTCAAATAAATAAAAAACTGTTTCTTCACTGGGTATTGGAAATTTAAAAATCAAACATTTAACCAAGTGATGTGCCTTTTTTTAGAACAAAAATGATCTATGCTCAGAAATATATTTTCATAGGTAGTAAGTATACACATATAAAAAATTACAATTAACAAATACAAAATAATAATACTTAAATACTAGTATTAAACAAAAAGTTTTAACAAAGTTGTCAAATGAATAGCTTTGTTACATTTTTGACTTACGTAAATTGTGAAAAAAATAGTATTTGAGAATTAATAATGTACCTCGAAGGTTTTAAAATAATAATTTTAACATAAAAGGCTGAATCTATAAATGAATACTAATTCAATATTATTACTGATAATTACATAATGTGAAGGGGTAAAATAACATGAAAAGAAAATATATAAATTTTAAATTACTTGACACTAAAATCTCCTTTTGTGGGTATAATTGCATAATATACCTACATATAACACAAAAATAATATTTTATACTTGGCAGTGAAATTCTTTAAATAAATAAGACAGCTGGCCCAGTTTCAGGTTGATTAATTAAACTATAAATCAAACAGTATAATATAATATATTATGCGTAGTAAAAATAATTACAATGTTTTTAAATAATCAACTTAAAAGTTTATTATATAAATATCCATTATATAAATTATTTACATATAAATGGAATAATTGGTTACATTAAATACTAAATAACACGATTTATTGGATTGGTGTACTTATTAACATCACATAATCTTAAGTTAAACTAATGATTCACTTTACAAAATAATATATATATATTTCTTATAAATAAAATAAAATGGATACAATTTAAATAATTTGCATTAATAAACACAATAATACTCAATAAGAATTGAATAGGCAATTAGTTTATTTTTTTAATTTACTATTTTACCCTAACACAGCTCTAATGTAAACAGCTCACTATAGTTTCATTTGAGATTTTATTTAGAATTCATAATTCAACGTGAGAATTCAAATATCCACTATAGATAATATATTGTGTAAAATATTATATTATGTCATAAACTATTTGAATTCTCAATTCACTTCTTTGAGTGTTCATTATTGATAATAAATAATTTGTGGAACTAATTGTAAAATACCAGACCATAAAACAAAATATAAAAATGGATACAAATAATACTTGTTCAAGAAATACAATTGATTGACTATAAATAATATGCGTAATACTTAAGATGATCAAAGGATGTAGAATTAATAATAAATATTTATTAATTCATGTTTCAACGTACAATTAAGTATAATCACAATAAATACAACCTCATTTGAATCTTATTAGTATACTGCCAAAATAAAATTAAAGAGAGCATAAATCTTGATCCAAGCTATTTATGTCGATATAATTTCTGGCTACTAGAGAATTTTCTTTGTGGGGGCGGTTTATACATATACCAACCAAGCAAAAAACATAAATTTGCGCTCTGCGCAGCCCATGAGATTTCTCAAGTTATTTGACGATAACTGTAAATTAGTTAAGTTTTAATTATTCAAATGTAACATTTTATTTTGAATACATGAATGGTCTGATATAATAACAATTTAATTATGCAAACAAAACAAATTGAGACCTGTTAAAGTTTTTAATCAATAACTAAATAAGACATACAAATCTAACTTCAAGTAAACCTTTTGCTAAGCCATACTTTCATAATTAAATCACATTTTTGTCATTGAATGAATCACTATATTATATGATAATTATTATGTAGATTGTGTAAATTAATTGTCCGTGTTGCGAATTATTCTAGGTTACATGTGAACAACTCGCACATCGTAATGTCAGACATTAGCAGGCCAGAGGGATACTGTAGAACCATCGAGGCTATCCAGATCCAGCGCTGTATCAATCATTGTTGTATCATGTAGCAACCGCAGCTTACTAGCACTGAGGACAGTCACACCGTTCTTATCATTTCTATTATCACTGGGAGGAAGTCTATCTGCCCATGTTTGTGTGGAGCTATTGTTTACACTTATATCTCCATTACTCACTTTTGTCGGTAATCTCACATTATTATGATTTAATTCATCCTTATGAGCAGCATTCTCCCGTTCCTGACTGTAGGTAACATTCTGGCACACAGGATCTACAGAAAGCTTCATAGAGGACGAAGATGTTGATACTTTTCGAATTTCCATATGATGGCATAAATCATTGTCAATCACAAGAGAATGTTTTGAACCTAAGAAATAATTTGCATTTAAGTATAATAATGATGGATATTTTTATTTTAAATTAAAGCATCCTTATAGGCACAGTGTACGGATCAAAATGAGCATGCATAAAGAATACTAAAATCTGTCTGATCTGTCTTACATAAAATCTGATGAAAACTCAGCATCAACAATGAACATCAACAAAAATTTAAAAAGCACAGAACATTTACACATAATAATATTAGGTCCTTACATATGAAATTGGCGTTTTGTATGGGAGGAACATAAAGTCGATTTTTTTTAAATATAATATATTTATTTAATCAAACTATGTACCATTGCTATCTATGCACTTTTGCCATCTCATAGGTATTTCATCGATCTCTTTACTAAAAAAAACATTCGGACGGGAATCAATAAAATCTTTGAAGGCGGTTTGGACTGCCCCATCGGAGTTGAATTTTTTCCCTTGCAAGAAGTTATCCAAATTTCGTAAAAAATGGTAATCTGTTGGGGCAAGGTCCGGAGAGTACGGTGGATGTCTTAGACATTCCAATTGAAGCTCCTCTAATTTGGTAGCCGTCTGTTGTGCAGTGTGTGGTTTAGCGTTATCATGAAGCAGCAGTGGCCTAGAGCGATTAACCAGCCTCAGTTGTTTAGCAGTTAGCTTTTCCATCATGGTTTGCAGTTGCTGACAATAGACATCTGCCGTAATCGTCTGGCCAGATTTAAGAAAGCTGTAGTGAACGACACCAGTACTAGTCCACCAAACGCTCACAAGTAACTTTTTTGGAGTCAATTTTCGCTTGGGGCATGGTTTGGCTGGTTCGGCAGGGTTCAGCCATTGCGATGAGCGCTTCCATTTATCGTACAGGATCCACTTTTCATCACAGGTAATGATTTGATTTAAAATCCCTTCATTATTGTGCCGGTTGAGTAATGCAACCCAGCAGTCAACGCGCGTTTGTTGATTTGCTTCACTCAATTCGTGAGGTACCCACCTTCCAAGCTTTTTCACCTTCCCAATTTGCTTCAAGTGGATTAAAACAGTTTTATCACTAACACCGCAGCCTGCAGCTAACTCGGACGTGGTTTGCGATGGATCCGCTTCCACAATAGCCTTCAATTCTTCATTATCAACTTTGGTCTCCGGCCGTCCACGGGGCTTGTTCTGCAGGTCGAAATTTCCAGAACGAAAACGTTGGAACCAAAAACGCACTGTGTTTTCTTTTGCGGCACCGTCGCCATACACATCATTAATCCTTAGAGCCATTTCTGCAGCACTGGTGCCACGGTGGAACTCATATTCGTAAATAACGCGATATTTCAAGTTTTCCATTTTACAAACTGAGTGACGTAAAGGTAAAAAACAATTGAGGAAAAAACAAATGAATTATGATTTTCAAAACACAAATATATGAGTAAATAGCTGTATAAATTTGAATTTCGAATTCCTAACCAAAGAGAAGATATTTGAGATCAAAGTTGCCAGTACGGCAAAACGCCAATTTCATATGTAAGGACCTAATATATGAAGTGTGTAGGCATTTTTTTAAATTTATTCATTTAGTATTTTTTAACAAATTCAAAAAACAATCAAAAACATATATAAAATTACACAATAAACAAAGACATATTACTCTTTAACAGAGTGCAAACATCAGGGTCGTATCCACCATAGGTTCAAAAGGTGCAGTTGCGCCAGGTGCAAATAAATCTGGGGCACCAAATATAACAAAAGAGATTAACGGGCTATTTCACCACCTCTGGATAAAGTGCCCGATAGCCAATCTAACACAAATCTAACGGATAAACCGAAAAATGCGTTTCACAACTCTGATAGCTCTATCCCATGGATTAAGTTCTAGATATGTTGTCTAGCGGAATAGCTTCGCGATAAGTGATAGATAAGTTAAACTGAGTATAAGTTATTTTTTAAATGATCGAAATTTATGACCAAATCGACAAAATCGGCGTCAGAGATTTATTCCAAATGCGAAAAGATTATTTTTCGGATTTCGACAATATTGATTTCAAGGCGAGGTTTAGATTGACGAAAACGTCTGCATAGAACATTTTAGGACTCATAAAAGAAATTATTTTTTATGAACATTTTAGGACTCATAAAAGAAATTATTTACATTTTTATGCTGACAAACTAAATCCACCAACACGTTGATGTCATCATCTCAGAAATTCGTAGTTCTTTCTCTTTTATACATTCTCAAAATATTTGAAATATCTTGTTTTGTGTCCACGTGTTCGTTTTGACCGCGTGTTTATTTACCGTTGTCCGTTGTTTACTGCGACTTTTTACGATTTACAATGTGACAGCTTTATCAACCCATAGACAAGACCATTGAAATAGATGAAATTACAACGTTGCCACCCTTTATCCGTCGGATAACAATCTGTAAGAAATTTGTAGGTGGTGAAATGCTCGCTTCATTTATCTTTAAGATAAATTTATCTTATGGATAGTTATCTAGAACTTTATCCAGAGGTGGTGAAATAGCCCGTAAAAAAAATTATAAAAAACCAAAAAATCCCGAAATAGAAAAAATATCACGGATGAATTTGAATTCAATTACTACTATTATTATAATTATCTATTATCAATCCAGAAATATCGATGGTGAGTTTTTTCATAAACACTAAATACGAATGATTATATTATATTTATACTTAATATTATTATTCAAAGTGGTACACAACGAAAACCGCATTTACATAATAATACTTAAAATATAATAAATATGAATATCAATAATATATCTAATTAGAATCTCGCTACGCACAAGTAACAGTAGGTATTTTACGCCTTACAATATGTATATTATAATTCGCCCGTACCATATTGTACAAGCGAGGAATTTAGTAGATGTATCGAGTGTTAGTGGAATCGTCTGTTATGTGATTTTGGGCCATTGTTGCCGACAACTTACATAAAAGGTACCTACTAATTAAAATAGGTTAAAAAGTATAAGAAATAGATGAGACAGATTTTTTTACTCTTGCTACAAAATTAATATGCCGAATAGCCAAACTTTGTGACTGCAATGAGCGAGCAGGGCGCCACACGCGCCGATGCCAATTAAAATAAAAATGTTTCATGATAATATACATACATACATACATACCATCACGCCGTTTCCCTATTTGGGGTAGGCAGAGAGAACCGAACGCCAGACTCTTCTATCTTGACATACCTGTTTTGCCTCATTTACATTCATACATCGCGTCATACATGCTCTCCTATTGTTCTGACTTCGTATGTTCCCCTCTTTCAAAATCTCATTTATATGATCATGCCAGCTCTTTCTAGGTCGACCCTTACATCTCATTCCACTCTTTTCAGCCTTGTATACTTTCTTTGTCAGTCGTTCATCGTTCATTCTCTCTACATGTCCGAACCATCGCAAAGCATTTATCTTCATTCTACTCAAAATATCCCTTTCAATCTTACATTCTCTTCTGATATCTTGATTCCTTATCCTATCATAAATTGTTTTACCACACATTCGTCTTAGGGACCTCATTACTAGTGGACACTTTTTTGTTCTTTTTACATCCTATTAGGAGAGCTGGCTTTGTGTAGACAATAGCCATGTAGACTGCAGACTGTCCCATCTCGCATCTCCACGGCGATAATGAATGCAAAAAACTTGTATTTAAAAAAATCATACTGTCTGTAATGAATAAATACGGAAGCAATATTAATTTGTTAATAGATCTCTTTTACACTTGCATTAAAAATGTTAGTTAGTTGTGTCAGTTATGTTTAGTTAACAGTTACATTCAATTTGTTGCGTAATTCACATATGTTTTAGCAAATTGTTTACATACCTACTAATTGTTTAATTGTCTACATATTATCGATTTAGATTTAACTATCCGTAGGTATTATATACTCTTTGGATTTAAATGTTGTGGGTTGTGGTATGTTGTGTTATATTGTGTTTGTTTGCATAATGACTTCTTTACTTAATAATAAAAATTGGGGAGTAGAAAACTGCAAATTTAAGTAGATTTAACTTTTTGACCGTCAGTTCTTATATCGCCAGTCAATATCATGGATTATTAAATAATGTGAATGATTTTTATTCAAAGGTGAGTAATTCTTCCAATGCATTAAATAAAAAAAAAAAATAATGTAGTAACTTGTATTTTCCTACTTCCTATGTGTACAGTATTTATTTATTTTATACTGCTTCTCGGGTAACTAACAGGTATATATTTTCAAATATAACTTAGAGTTTGAGCGAAAAGTATGGTGCTGATTCACAATGGTATTGTTTTACACAAGGATCACTATTGAACTATTCTCAGAAAAAAAATCATGATCGTAGACCTAATAGTTTAGCTACAGTGATGTAGTTAATTCTAAAATCCGACTTTTATTAAATCGATAGGTATTGGATGTCTTCTACCACCCTGCTTCAGATGATCCGCACCCCATGTTATGCCTTGTATATTTATTATATATATATATATATATATATATATATATATATATATATATATATATATATATATATATATATATATATATATATATATATATATATATATATATATATATATATATATATATATATATATATATATATATATATATATATATATATATATATATATATATATATATATATATATATATATTTATATCTTCTTCTTTCTTCTTTCAGCCTCTTTCATTCCACTGCTGGATAAAGGCCTCTTCCTGAATTTTCCACTTATCTCTGTCCTGGGCGCTCTGTTTCCACCCATGTCCCACCAGTTCAACAATGTCATCAGTCCATCTCCTCTATGGTCTCCCTACACCCCTTCTATTATGATAGGGTCTCCAATTCAGAATTTTGGGGGTCCATCTATCATCCTTCTGTCTTGCCACATGACCTGCCCATTGCCACTTCAGCCTTCCCACTCTTTCTGCAATGTCGGTGACCTTTGACCGGCGTCTTATTTCCTCGTTTCTTATTCGGTCTCTCAAGGATACGCCCAACATTTGTCTCTCCATTGCTCGTTGAGTACACTTAAGTCTGTGGAGGCTTCTGGCAGTAAGTGACATGGTTTCGAGACCGTATGTTGTCACTGGCAAAACACAAGAATTGTACACTTTGGCTTTAAGGTTATTCGGAATTTCCCTGTTACCGAATATGTACCTCAACTTTCCAAAAGCAGCCCAACTCAGCCCTATACGTCTTGGCAGTTCGGCGGTCTGGTTTTCTTTACCCAATTTAATTTTATGTCCAAGGTATATGTATTCTTCAACAGCACCAATAGTCTTATTTCCAATGCAAATACTGTGTGAAGTTGGACTCAAAATCTTGGTTTTGTCTATGTTCATTTCCAGACCGATTTTTCTAGAGGCTTCATATAATTCTGCTACCATAGCTTCCAGTTCAGACAATTCTTCGCTTATTATTACTATGTCGTCTGCAAAACGGAGGTGATTTAAATATGTGCCATCTATTTTAATGCCTTTATTGTTCCAGTTTAATGTTTTGAAGACATCTTCTAATGCCAGTGTGAATAGTTTTGGGGATATCGTATCACCCTGTCTTACACCCTTCTCGATTTTGATTTTTTCTGTTTTCAGATTTTCGTTCACTTTTACATCCATAGTAGCATTTTCATAAATATATTTAATCAATCTTATGTATCTAGAATCAATCCTAGCATTTTCAAGAGCACTTAAAATTGACCAGGTTTCTAGAGAGTCAAATGCTTTACGATAGTCTATAAAAGCCATATGAATTTTTATGTTATACTCTGTAGCTTTTTCTATAAGTAAACGCAAAGTTTGAATATGATCTGTGGTTCCGAAACCCTTACGGAAGCCAGCCTGTTCTACGGGTTGGTAGAAGTCAAATTTTGGAGTAAGAGTCTTACTCTTACTCCAAATATATATATATATATATATATATATATATATATATATATATATATATATATATATATATATATATATATATATATATATATATATATATATATATATATATATATATATATATATATATATATATATATATATATATATATATATATATATATATATATATATATATATATATATATATATATATATTGCACAATATTAACTATAGTAAAATACAAAAGGTGAACATACAAATGACAAAGTATATTAACCTGTTAAGACAACGGGGTCTAGGTCCAATTGATGATTCATATAATGTGAGTCGGCAAGATTAGAATAGAGATGACCCCTGTTCCTATTATCCTCAATTACATTGCCAAGACCATTTGCATTTACATCAGTTGGTCCATCATCCATCTCCCCATCACCGTCACCAATTTCATTCTCGCCATCTCTTTCATCTACTCTGTATAAATTACTATAGCTACCATTTAGAGGCCTTATATATGTTCCAATTGGTTCTCCGTATTCTAAAACAAAAATAATAATTAATGTGATATAAATACAGAAAATTATTTGAGTAATATTTTAGATAATAGATAAATTTTTAGACAACACAATCTGTTGTCCCAGGAAGGAGATAATTGTACATGTAAAGTTGAATCTAAATAGAAATTAAGTAGAAATGAACATTTCTAAAAAAAAAAAACAACCCCAGTTTCTAGAACCCAACCATTTTTGGTAAACTGCAGCCTTTTCGAAAACAATAATATTTACAGCCCCCTTTTCGAAAATAAAAATACTCTTCTAAATATGACGATCGTTCCAATTTTAGTATGTGTACTGCCAAAGCAAGTACAAACATGGCAATGTGAATGCAATAAAAAACATCCTGACCGTGAATTTGCCTTTGAAACAAAAATTCTTGATACCTATTTTTTAATTTTAAAATTAACTCTTCGTTTGTTGACAGTTCAATAAACACTTCCTGTAGGTACTGATAATAGGCGTGATGACAGTAAGAAAAAATCATTGAAATTATGATTTTATTAGATAAAATATGTTATAAAGATTTGAAAAAATATATTTATTTTCATTTTAAAAGAGCGAATAATATTAATATTATTAAAATAAAAATACAAAATATGTTTGTCGGCCATTTTATGTGAAACACCAATCAGAGCGCATGACGTCACCATATTGTCACTGTCAATTGTGTTTGTTACTGTCAACTGTTGTGTTGTTCGAAATGGCTATTTTTTTCATAACAAGCTATATGGAATATGCTGCTTATTTTTAACATGCTATTTTTATTTATTGATTTATTTGGTTTATTTGGGACAATAAACCAAATAATATCGCTATCCGCTCTATTGAATCGTTGACGCATCTGTTATAACACGCACCGAGTATTGTAACGTGGTGGAGAATATTTAACGTTTCAGAAATAAATAACTTGGTGGCTTTCATTGCTTGATTATAAAATAAAATGATGTAATTATATTGTTTGTGGGAGTTGTACAGTGTTACATGAGGTTGAAATGGAAATACACAATGTATTATGATGAATCTAATATACATATGGGATAACTGTTATGATTCATATACATATTATGATTAATATATTAAAATATGTAATAGGTGTGATGACTGTAAGAAAAAAATCATTGAAATTATGATTTTAAAAAATAAAATAGGTTATAAAGATTTAAAAAATGTTTTTTTTTTAATTTATAGGAGTGAATAATAATAATATTATAAATATAAAAATACAAAATGTGTTAGTCCGCCATTTTATGAGAAAAAACAATCAGAGCGCACGACGTCATAGTATGGTCGCGTCAATTCTTCTGATAGTCTTCAATACAATATACGCATTAATTGTCGGTCTGGACTATGTTTATTTTGGTGTTATCGATATATTAATATTTTAATTAGATACTTAAAACTAAAACAAATTAAATATAAATGGAACAAGTATTCATCAAAGCAAATAGTTTCAATTTACCTAGATACTCGCCTACCTATCGGGGGACACTATGGGCCGGTATTACAGTGTCAGTTTAAGAGCTAAACTCAAGTTTTACAAAAATATAGCGTATTACAGTGTCCGTTTAGACCTAATCTTCCCTCAAATACGTCACTAAAACGACAAATATTTAACTCAACGTTTCTGGCAGATTAAGTACTTAACTGTGAGTCAACTGTCATTTGCTAGGCAACTCGTGTAGTTTCAGTTTCTATCACTAGAGGCGTTAGGCAACGTGTGTAGTTTCAGTGTTGTATCGAAGGTGGCGCCACACAACAAAACAAACTGACAGCCGTATTGAAACGAACACGGGCATTTAAAAGCATAATTTTGGTGAAAAAAATTAAATTTACCATGTTGGATAATAAAACAATGGTATTTAAAGTCGTAGCGTCCCGTTTTGTATTTCGTATTATTTGAGGTTATTTAAATTTGACAGATAATAACCACAGAAAAAGTGAAATATGTCTATAATTGAAGATTTAGTAACTGACATGTCATATTGCACTGTAATACGGAAATGGATTCAATCTCCCCTTAACATTAATCTTGAGTTTGGCAAACTCAATGAGTTGAGGGCCGACTGTAATATCGGGCCTATGTTAATTGTATTTTGTATGTAACTTAGTTTTTATTGAATAAATAAATAAATAATGAACGCTCGCAACGTATGGTAAACTAATTTAGTGTTAGTATTCTACAATTTTGTCACGCGATGGTGAGCTGACGAACGTTCGATATGTTATGATGCTGGTCACTGCCAAACTAAACTAGCAAGCTATATTTTTTCATGCAATGAAGCGATTTGCGAAACGACGGCGATTACGCGAAGCATGCGTTTTAAAACATCGTTACAATTTTAGCAGCATACGAATTATTACATAGCGCTCGTTATTTGTATTGTGTTCATAACAAGCTATATTTATCTGCTATCGTTATTTTTAGCAATAGCAGCCATAGTAGTTATTTTTCTGCCTGTCTTAACTACTCTTAACTAGAATGGAACTTTTGATGGTCGGATATTTCTTTGCGTCGAACAAAGACTTTTGTTCATCAGAATTTCGAAACGTAAAAACTTAATAATAAGTACATATAAGTACTTTATTTATCTGTAATTTAAATACAACTTACATCTCGAAAATCGATAAAATATGCTCCTTCTTCTCTCTACATTATGTGTTCATAAGCTAAAAACATACGCGGGAAACTTATGATGGCCTATTTTGACGTTTGGACATTAATGAAGTTCTTTATATGCTTATTGCCTAAATAATGGTAAATATTATATTATTGAGAGCTAAAAGTGGGGGAACAAATACTGTACTTCATTGTAAACGCGTACTTAATAAAATTCACTTGTGTCTCGCCGTGCGAAATTTAATCACTTATTTCTCTTTTTTTTCGCGTGGGACGAAAACAAATACCTCAGTAGGTGTTTTTTTCGTCGTGTTTGTACATTTAGGGACCGCACAACACTTATGCACTTTTGAATTGATTATAAATACACAAATCGTCTTAGAACACATATATTACATATAGTAGTGATATGCAGTTTACGATACCATGACGTCACCGTCAGGGTCGGCAGCCGCCATGATACTACAAGCTTTTTTTGGCGTAAATGTCAAATTTGATTTTAAAATGGCGATTTTTGCTACTAAACCTTTATTTTATGTAGAAATGTATATATATTTGAAAACAGTGAATGCGTAAAAACATCGTGAGATAGTTTTTCAAAATTAGTCATCATGCCTATTCTGTTTGTACATTTGAGGAAGGTTCTATGACTCAATCTGAAATGATCATGTTGACGACATCCTGATCTATTTCTTCGAGTGGTTCCACATGCTGGCAATAAGCCAGAATGTCATCATTTGTTTCGAACGAGGAAAGATTTATCCCTAAGTACTCATATTCTTCCACCAACTCAATACTTTCACATGTACCAGGTTGTAAAAATTGAAATAAACCAAAACAAAAATTGCTGTGCAGTAAGAAAATTTCAGTCTTGTTGTGTTTGAATCAATAAATCAAAACAAATATTTCCGCTCAGTGAGAAATTTTCCGACTGAGGAAATTTCAGTGTAGTAATGTTTGTAATGCACAAATAAAAAATTGCCTTAAAATTGAATTAAATTAAATTAAAAATCAATTAAATTAATTTTAAATTGCCTTAAACAAAAAAAAATGCACAAATAATATATTTTTAATACTTTAACTAAAGTCATCGTAAGATACTGCACAGATATTTTAGGTTTATACTTGCTTTGCCTCACATACTCTGAACTTGTGTCAATCTTGTCAAATACTTGAAGAGTAAGATATAATAAAATAAACTTTAATTTTAGTTTGATCTTACCGTGATGTGGAACAGAAGCTAACATAGAATGGTCATATTGTGGTGGAATTGTCATTATGACTGGTGGAGAATTGATTACCTAAAAAAACAATATGCGAGATATTGAATAAAAATATTTTCATAATATTTATAAATATTATAATTTAAAACATGCATATTTAAATTACCCTCTGATGATTTTCTGCTGCCATTTCAGCTCTAAACTCATTGGTTACGATTCCTCTTCTAAAATAAAAATAAAATAAACATATTAGAAAAATTATTCCATATAATTATAAAAGAAATTCATCAAATACATAAAATAATTAAATACACTAAAATAATTCCACATCTAAAAACCAGATAAAAAAATATCTTATAAAAGCTTGAAAAATACCTGTCTATGAGTGACGGTGCTACAGGACCACACAAGACATGCCAACAGTTACTGCAGACTCCACCCCTCGAATAAGGATTAGGACTTTCTTGACCATGCTTAGATGAAAATGATCCTTTTATCTATCAAAAGAGTATATTTTTTGAGCAAAATTAATTAAAAAACAAACATGAAATGCTGTCCATTTTGTCGGAAATAATACTCTAGAAAATAATTTAGACAAAGCGGATGTGAAGCATTTTATATTTTCATGGGCAGATACAGAAAGATAACACTTAAAATAGTATTTACTTCAGTATTTGGAGAACACCATTTTTTACAAATATTATTACAATACAGTGGTACCTCGACATATGAGTGCCCCAACATACGAGTTTTTCGAGATACGAGCCGGTGAGCGAGTGATTTTTTGCTTTGAGTTACGAGCGAAATTCGAGATACGAGTTCGATTTAGCAGGTCGGCCGGTAGCACGTGCTTTGAAGTGACGGAGAACACAAATCTCACCCTTCGAGAGTTCTGGAAGGGCCACTTTAATATCGCGATTTTCCTAAAAATTATCGATCAGGCCTGGCTGGGTGTTACAACGAGGACCTTGATTTCTGCACGGAAAAAGCTGTGGCCTGAAGCTGTAGCTGAAAGGATCTACGAAGAATTGGAAACCGGTATGTCAGTAGAGGAGGAGATTGTGTCTCTGGGGAAATCCATGGGTCTAGAGGTGGAAGAGAGAGACGTGAACGAGCTCGTCGAAGAGCACACCCAGGAAGTGACGACTGAGGAGATACAAGAGTTACAGTCACAGCAGCATATGGAGGTTATGCAAGAAATTGGTTTCGAGGAGTCAGAGGAGGAGGAGGTTATTTCTACAAGTGAGATAAAGGAGATCTTAGGAATGTGGGAGAGAGTTTCACAGTTCGTGGAAAAGAAACACCCAGAAAAAGATGCAACAGGTCGTGCATCTGATCTTTTTAATGACACTTGCCTTACTCATTTCCGGAACATTCTGTGAGGGAGGAAGAAACAAACCTCCTTGGAAATGTTTTTTTCTAAACGGCCTACTAACGAGGATAACGAGGAAACGAGGATATCTAATTTATTTCTTTACATTCTCTTTTTTGTTTTTGTACAATAAATATTTGTCATTTATAAATACGTTTTTACTATTCAAAACCACGTAACAAAAATAACTGGGGTGACATTTTGGGGGTTGGAACGGATTACTGGTAGTTCAATTGTTTTGTATGGGGAAATTTGCTTCGAGATACGAGTAATTCAAGATACGAGCAAGGTTGCGGAACGAATTAAACTCGTATGTCGAGGTACCACTGTATTACTATATAGGTATACTATACATACATCACAAACATACAAAGTTACCCAATGGAAAGACTCAGTATCATATCGACATGTCTTTGATTTGCAATTGATATATTTTAACACTAGGCATTTGAAGGAAAGGTGGAAGGCTAGGATGACAGGCAATTTTTTACTAAATATATAAAAATAAAATAGCAAACCATATTATGGAAGGTAAAATAAAAATTTTGTTACACAAGTATGTATGATATGATCTCTTATCAATAAATTTTGTTACCTAAGTATGTAAGATATGATCTCTTATTAATAATTTTTGTTACTTAGTATGTATGACATGATCTCTTATCAATAAATTTTGTTACTTAGTATGTATGATATTATCTCTTATCATTAAATTTTGTTACTTAAGTATGTATGATATGATCTCTTATCAATAAATTTTGTTTCATAAGTATGTAATGATTATGATCTCTTACCAATAAATTTTGTTACTTAGGGGTATGGGTTGATATGGGCTGTGGCACCATCAGAGAAAGAGATTTTTTATCATATCAATATTCCCAACTTTCATAAAATCAGTGTGAAATGAAAAAAAAATAAAACTTACATCTTCATTGGTGGTTTGATCCGTGGTGATTAGATATGTATGAAAACCAGCCAGACCTAAAACTGACCACACAGAAAGAAAACAAATAATGCATACGACAGCTGAGGCAGGACTGTCTCTCAAGGCTTCCAATAATGCCCGTCCTGGAGGTTCTCGCGACACTGAAATAAAATATTAACACATTTATATTCTTGAGCATAATTATATTCTAATGGTAAAAGAAAAACTTACCACAAAAAATTACAACACTGATCGGGATAGAAATTACATTTTTAAAATTCAGAGAATCTGTGTTTTTATGGCTATAGAAAGAAAAAACAGCAGTGTTTCTTGAATAAAGATAAAAGTAAAAGTATAATTAAAATACTTTGATTTCATAAAATTGTTCAAAGCTTTTGGTTGTTTCATTGAAATCTAATGCTGTAGAACGACGCATTTTGAATAATTTTATGAAATCAAAGAATCTTAACTATACTATTACTGATACTTTTGTTGATACAACCCAGGCTTAGTGTTTGGATGTACAATAAATTGCATGAAAAATAACAAAAATGATTGAAAATATTCCAGCTTTGAGAAAGAGGGGTGAAGACATATCTCGTAGGCAAAGCATTTAATAGTATTGACAAAATGTTGAATGATAACATGGATTTAATTAATGTAGGTACATAATATATATACTGTATATTATTATTAAACAGTTGGTAAAAAAAAAATTATACATAATAATTTAAAGTCAAAATACTCACAAAGTACGAGATGTGTGATTCCACAGGCAAAAATAAATACTGCGAGAAAAGCCAATGACACAATAAACATGTAAAAGAATCGATAATTTCGTTTACCAACACAATTGCCAACCTAAAAGGAAATAAACATTCATGAACATATAAATTGATTAATAAGAAATAAAACAAATACATATTTTAAAAATATATTAAAGTTAAATTTAAAAAAACCTACCCAAGGACAATGATGATCAAATCTATCAACACAATTGTCACATAAAGAGCAATGAGATGCACGGGGAGGACGAAATATCTTGCATGTGTAGCAATACTTTAGTTTTACTGGTTGACCACGAACTAGGACTTCTTTTGTGCGAGGAGGTGGCCTTAATGTCGGTGAATTACACGAATTAGGAACTTCTAAAAATTAATGTGATTATAATATAAATAAATAAACATGGAAAACAGTTTTATATAAATTAATAAATAGTTTAGTATGTATTTATATCATTATTAAGTCAACTTTTTATGAAAAGTTGTTATAATTGAAATAAATTTATTCACGCAATACTTAAGAAAATCAATATATTATCTCTGATGCATTATATCTAACAATTATTTCTAATTCAATCTTGGGTTATATATTTCAAGCTGAAATTACTATTTCATTTGAATACCACCTCAAAACACAGAAACGTCTCAAACATAATAAATAACATCTTGAATAAAAACACTTTGTGATGACATATTTAATTGGTTAAACTGTTTATACACATAAGACCCCTGAAACAATGGATATAACTGGAATTCAAGAGGACCATCCTGTGGTAACAGACAGACTCTTGAGTCTACAGCAAGATCAAGAAGAAGAATTAATTATTTAATTATTCCGTACATGTTGTGGGAACTCTCAAACAAATTACTATTTCATTTGAATACCACCTCAAAACACAGAAACTTCTCAAACATAATAAATAACATCTTGAATAAAAACACTTTGTGATGACATATTTAATTGGTTAAACTGTTTATACACATAAGACCCCTGAAACAATGGATATAACTGGAATTCAAGAGGACCATCCTGTGGTAACAGACAGACTCTTGAGTCTACAGCAAGATCAAGAAGAAGAATTAATTATTTAATTATTCCGTACATGTTGTGGGAACTCTCAAACAAATAAAGTGGTACAAGTATTTTTTACTATTTTAAAAATAAATGTTTTATCCAAGAACTGATATGCATTTAAGATGATTACTTTGAACTAGAAAAGCACAACAGATCATAAATGGTCTCAATGCAAAAGCATTTTATATAACAAATAATACACAATATTAAATTATCTCAATAGAGACGAAGTTGGAATATTTATTGTAGGAGAACCGGGAAATCAAGGCACCTTCAGGGCTTACGACCTGTCATAGGCTGGTTTACGTGATCACTTTATGCGCTTGCGCAACATTCACCAATTATGCCTTTTCAATGAGATCCCTATCAATTCAATTTTGAAAATTCTATATATTGTAATATATAGAACTTTCAAAATTCAGATTTAATTAAAAATCTGTTAAAAAATATCTTTGACTCCCGACAGGGAAAAAAATCCAATGTTTGCGCATATGCAATTATAAAAATATTCCACAATATTAAGATGTATTGATAATACGGATAATAATTATTAATATTTTAATTCTTTTATGTATGCATTAAATACACAAGTAAAAGACAATCATTCGCTCACAAGTCAATATTTTGGGAAAATAATAAGATGATAAAATAACATATATTTATTTATTACCAGATTTTGAAATGTGTTCTTGAAAATGTTAAACAATGTGATGTGTCATCGAGATAAGTGTGACAAGATTATTTATTATTCATGTTATAGATAGCAAGAAGTTTACTTATTGACAATTCTAGATGGAATTCTATATATTTTTATATTTGTATATGAACATAATATAAAATGTTACAATTTTTTTATTTACATGAAACACATAATAAAAAACAAGTCAAGTTTTTATAATCTCAATAAACAAGTAATGAATACCTATTTGTTTTTCAATATAACTGGCTTCATCATATGCTGCTCTTGGAATGATTCCTGGATCACTAAATGATGTGCGTAGAAGGGAACCCATAGTAAATATAAATAAAATAGCACCAATACACGGTATTGCTATAGTTATGTGAACTGCCAAAAATGGACAGCTGAAAAAAATAATAGCAAATTTTAAGCAAAATACACTATGCAGACTGGGAAAACACACTTATGCATTGTTCTTAATATTCTATTACAATCCCAATTTACAATTTCCACTAAGCACCAACCTTTAAAATGGAGAGTACATATGTTTAAATCATAATAGTAATTAGAATGTTCGCTTATAGTGGAAAATAAGGCAGCAAAGTTCTAAGAGTAGATTGAGATTGGAATTTAGTTTCAAGAGTAAGGCCGCTTATAAATTTTTAAGCCAGGTTGTTCCAAGTTTGATCCAATCAAAAGTTATCTCACAGATCAATAATCTACAGACATGACAAAAGAAAAATTCGTTGGTACACATTGCCACCAAAATTTGGTGGCAATTAATATAACGTATTTGAATATTTACCAAATAGTTCAGAATGAAAATTGAAACTGTACTCAACACTAATATAAAAAAGTACATGATGTTGACAAAGAATTTAAATTTCGAAAAGCGAAATACTTTTACTGGTATATAAATGTATAATTAATATCCAATTTACAGTTAAATATTGGATGTGTTTGGGATACCCCCGTTCCACTTCACTTAATGTACCAACTCCCTTGCCTAAGGTCGTAGCTTAAGTCATCTCTGTATATTCTTTACTGTGTGAGTTATCCTTCAACTAGTCAACCAGTTTTGGAATCGTAACTGCTCCTTCATACAGACAAACTTTGTGGTGTATTAGAGTACGTGGTATTGCCCCCTTCCCCGATAAAGACTATAAATACGGTAGAGACGCGAATCGCGGCGTCTTATCGCTTCCAGGCATTGTTCAACCAATAGATCTGCTAACCAAGTGTAAAGTTGCATATGTATTCATATTAACCCCACACCAGGACAAGGCAGACTAATACTAAACTATGTACCTAGGTACAAATGAAACATGTGCATAAAACTATGGATCAAAAAGTTGATGGGCAGAGCTCAAATTGTTAGAAGTAGGGGCTGTCAACCGATAGATATTAAATAGTGTAATGTAATTAATTATTCATTATTTATACTCTTTAATGATGTGTAATTATATTATAATCCGTTTTACAACTGAATGAATGACTGTTTCAATAAAATGAATGGTAAATTCTGAAAAATTATTACTTTTTAAACTTGTATGTGTTCCTTAATTCTAATATCGAAATTTCTACCCATTTTACCAATAACAAAAAGTTTGACAATCATCACAATTCAGTCTAGACACCAAGATTACTTAATAAAGTGTCTTTGGCTTTATTGTTTTTTTAAAAACTTTCTTTAATTATAAATAAAGTTTAAAAAGCTGGTTTTAAATCTAATGGTGAATTTATTACTAATAATGAATTTATTTTTTTCATTAACAAAAAGCATTCTGCACCACTTTTGATCATTTGTATTAATACATTATTTTCCGCTGTACAGATAATTGATTATATTGTGTCTTTTTTTGTATTTCATTTTTAATATTACCTATAATATTGAAGTCATAACCATTGTTAATTGCGATGTTTTTGATTATATCTTATTATATATCATAATTTTATAAAGTCATTGGGACATTTTGCAAACAATGTAACATTGAATAAAATTCAGAAAACCTGTGTGATACAGAATGGTTAGATGAATATTATGATAGCGATATTTTTAGAGAAAGAATTGGAGTATTGTCTATTTCAAGAGAAAATTGAATATTTTGTGTAGGTAACAAATTGATCAAATTTAGAAACATATTCAACTGGTGAATATTTTCCATCTAAATGCAAAAAAATATCATCTACATATTGTTTCCACGGTTCTACATACTTTGACAATGGTGATTTACAATTAAAAATCTTCTCTAAATAGTATACAAATATATTTGCTATTAATAATTAGCAGGTGCTCCCATTAGGAGTCTTCTTTTTTCTTGTTTATACAAATTGTTGTCATATAGAAAATAGTTTTTTTTAAGACATAAATTGAACACACATACTAAGTGATGATTTAAATCTACTGGTAATGCCCACTATTTCCATGTACGTATAATGGCTTGATCGTCAATTTTCTCTATGGTTTTTGGCATATCTATGGTTAATCGGAGTTTGGCGATATTTCATGTACAAAATCAACTAGATCGTCGATTAAGAGAGTTGATCATGAATCTATTGTCCTCTTCAAGCTTTCATATGTCTCAATTCAATGAAAACAAGTTTATTTTGATTGTTTTGTGTTCTAAGTTTATATGTTGTCGATGTTTTCAGACATTAATTTACTTCTGTGACAGTGAAATTATTTCTAAGTTTCATATTTCTTTATTTTAGGAGTGAAATGAAAGAGTTGGTATTCAATCAAAGTTTTGTATACAATTCAAAATTGTAATGTTTCGTATTAATTGAAGAATTTGGCAAAAATTGCAATGGAAACGTATAAATAATGCCCCTGAGTCAAATCGAAAACGCTTAACGATATCGCCAAACGCTAATTTTTTTGTATGGGATTTGACGTTTGTTGTTTGTTATTGTAGAAAAAAATTCTACAACAAACGTCAAATCCCATACAAAAAAAAATAGCGTTTGGCGATATCGTTAAGCGTTTTCAACTTGACTCAGGCCCAATGTTTATCTGATTTATCACAACATAGCTAGAGATCGATGATATATTGAATTGAAATATTTTTATAAATAACCTATATGTGATAGCAAAATTATGACTCCTTTTCAAAGTAAAAATAGTTTATATGATTTCTAATAAATACAAGCTATAATGTAAATGATAAAATTACATAGATTCTTTTGTATCTATACAAGCTCATATTGAAACAACACTATTCATCAATACTAATCAGGATTTAACAAAGTTTTGAATGACGTCACTTTAACATGATTTTAATGCACTTTTTATTTTTTCTTGATTTCTTGAACCCCCAAAACTTTATGGCTTATTAAAACTACATAAAGATAATAAACCAAATAGACCTGTTGTATAATTTTACAATGCCCCAACATAAACTAGCAACGACTATTATATCTATTGTTAATAATACTAATGTTTATTTACTTATGTATAGTATAAATAATTCGTTAGAACTTGTATATTACCTTAAAGACAAAAAATAGTTGTGCCCGCTTAGTGTCATTTGACATTGTTAGTTTGTTTACTTACGTTCAAGTAGGAGAAAGCAAATCAATGATTAATTTTAAAATTTCAAGCCAAAATTATATGTAATACTATTTTCAATAAATTTTACAATGAATAAAAAGATAAAAGACTTACTCAAAGATAAAAAACAAAATACTAGTGGAGGTAATAAGGAAGACAGTAAGATAGAAGACACCATTATGTGGGGCAGTGATAAGACGGCCATTACAAAGAAACTTGTTTCGACCCGCAAACACCTCCCACTTGCGTGTCACCTTTTTGGATGTCATTTTTGAACTTCATCAATTTTTCTGTAAAAAATATTGTAATATCATGCACATTTGTAAATTATCTCACAATAAGGACAATGTCAAATAATAACCAATATGCTTGCAAGGAATATATGTAGAAATTTCAAAATAAATATCTTCATACATTTTTGCATTTACTTCTTTTATTTATTTTTAGTTTTCTTCATACATACAGTCTATATATCGTGGGGGTAGTGGTGAACTGAGCCAAGCCACACAACTAATATAATGACTCTCAAAGATTTGAGGTACAACTACAACACACTATTTTGATTATGTGTACCTTGACATAATACTGTCACATAATAAGAGAGATGTAAAATATACATATAAATAAATAAATAATACTGAATAGCACGTTAAGAGAATTTTTTTTATGAAAAAAGTATGAATATGTCTTTGTAACAAGTACATATACATCCTCACACATTTTTTTTTTATAAAAAATGAATATGTCCTTGTTAAACAAGTACATATACATCTTCCTACGTTCCCTAAAATAAGCAAATAAATGCTTGTGCTTTAGGTGAACGAAATCGGTCGAGGCAGGATTCGAATTCGCGATCACTGGATTACTAGCCCAGCGCGCTAACCGCTCTGCCATCGACCCATCATCTACATTCCCTAAATTAAGCATATGCTTGTACTATAGTTGAACGAAAACAGTCATGGCAGGATTCGGAATCGCGACTACAGGATTACTAAACCCAGCGCGCTAAGCGCTCAGCCACCACCATACATTGATTCTAAAAATTACAATAAATATAACAATATGTGGGCTAAAGATTCTATGCATGTATACCAAAATTACCCTAAAGATTCTATGCATGTATACCAAAATTACCCTAAAGATTCTATGCATGTATACGAAAATTAACATAAATATTCTATGCATGTATACGAAAATTACCCTAAAACAATCTATTTGTGATTGCAATGAATGTTGTTAACGTGCAGAAAATTTAAATATTCTTGTGAAATTCAAGTAATGATAATCTCATACTATTGTAGTACACATTGTTCTGTCAAACACGATATCCAAAACAAAACAAATTTATGTCACTGTCTCAAAGTATTATTTTTAATAACAGTTAGTAGAAAACATTTCAAATAAGTATTTGGGTGTATACACAAGAAATGTCACAATAATTGAGATGGGAACTACATATTATGTTCATTTATGTTGATGAAAGTATGCGTACTTAAGACTGTCAAGAGTGGTCAAAGATTAGTAACTAGTACAAATCAATGAAGAGATTTATATGTTTAATGAGAGTAAAATATTGAATTAGCTTACCAATATTCCGTCAGCTGGTTGTACAAATAAACATAGCAATGGATTTCATTGTGTTTACATATACCACTAATGTTCTCTTTCAGTACCTATATTGACAATCAGGGTCATTAAATTTTTGAAGATAATAAGATTTTAAAGTAAACCCAAAACAAAATATCTTCATAAGATATACCAATTCATCCAACGTGTATTTATTCAAGACAACAGGACAAACCCCATAATTTTTTCTTGATCCCCATTTCTTCCACAACCATCAGATAAATCACGGACAATTCGGATATTCGGATCATAGAAGTAGTATACTTCTATATTATCTGTGGATCATAGAAAAGAAATATATTATTCTGATATTTCACCATAGAATCCATAGAATTCCGACAAAAGGCATACGATCATTTAGCGACAGTACGACATATATTAGACGCGAAGTATCGTGGAGAAATAAATATAATTTTCGCCAAACATCTTGAATGAGTTTCCGGTTGAGCAGAGCGCAAATTTGTGTCTTTTGGCTTCGTTGGTTTACGTGCAAATCGCCCACTTCTCGGCTAAAAGTTTTAGATGTTTGGCTACTACTATACATACATATTGATAAGCCCTCTCTCCGACCACGAGAAAACACCAAAACCATTGTGAGGAAGAAAAGGAGACAAATGGTGGTGACACTTTGAATTTTTTCAGTATGCCGCATTTATTCAGAATATCATTATTGTTAGCAAAGTTAAATAAATAAATAATTCTTCTTTTTGTATAGATAATAATTATGTACGTAAAATATTTTGTGTATTCTGTATTAAATTGTCGCCTTTACACACGAGTGCTTGCACTCTAGTAAAGGGAAATATGTTTTGTCTTACTGTGCATCTTTTCTATATAGTTTGTTTGTTTTATATTTTGTATATGTTATTGTGAACTTAATAAAAAAAAAAAATAAGCAAATAGAGTAACAGAACAAAACAAAACAGAAACAAAGAAAAACACGTGGCATATGATAAACGAACTCTCAAACACAACTGAGTACGAAGAGACGCCGACCAAATGGTGTAGCCCCAGGGTTCAGCGACATCCTTTCACCAGGCATGTCATTGTCTTCCACGTGGCGGCATAGTTTCTTCTTCTCCTCTTCCAAACCTTTTAAATCCTTTTCATGGACGCCCCCGGCCTCTCATTCCCAAAGAGAATATAACCTACGGATGCTCATTCCGTTCTTGTCAGCTATGTATATTTTGTGACCGAACCATCTCAATGTGTTAACTTTCATTTTATTAATTACTTTTTTTTATACCCGGCGCTGCTTGGAAAGGTAAAAGTGAAATAACTCACAAAAAATCGTTTTTTGTAATTTTCGAACTGTTTATTTTTGTTATGATACAATCATAAAGAGTAAAAATTATCTAATACAATAAATAAAAATTAACATACATATGTAAGTATTTAAAAAATTAGTCCCTCACTCCGTCACTTCCTTTCAGTCCTTTCTGTCCCTTATGGCTCAAACAATGAACTTTGGGAAGTGGTTTCAAATTCATCGTTTTTCGGCAACTAGTATTTTGTTTTATTGACGACTACTTTATTACAAATTTTATTCTATGACATAATCGTGCCGTCTGACCTTTGACTTTGACATTCTTTTGTATACTCAGACCACGTTTGTATTTGGTAATAATTTTTATAAATTGAAATTGTGAATATTCAATGTGGACATTATTTATTCGTAGACAACATTGACTTTAAAAGTAAGCTCGTCCTCCAACGTCTTGGAAGGAGGGTATCAACATTAGTTATATTAAAAAAAAACAATAATTAATAAAATATATAACGCAGAGGTACGAACATTTCTCTTCATTATCTTTTAATTTTTTCAATGCTAAAGTCAGTGCTGTGAGTGGTGGTCGGTTGAATAACAGCACCGAGGTCGTAATTCTCTAACGGCAATTCGTGAGCGCGTTTAGCCATGCTATTTTGTTTCCTGGCGTCATATAAATTTTACGGTGCCACTATTTTACGACCGGAATTGGCGGGAAAAGCGTTTTCCCGCCAAAAAGTGTCTATTTGCACGACAAATTTTCTGACGTCGTCTATGTTTTTAGGTCATTTATAACCATAGAAAGCGCAGATAAATCAAAATACAAAAATATTTACCTTTGTCATTTTTTCAATGGTCATAAAAATGCATCATGGAAACAAACTTGAAGAAAAAATAAATAATGTTGGCATCTTATTACATTTACTTAATTTTATAAATCATTTTTTCATCGAGATTGATGAGACCTCTCGTCTACCACGAGGAAACATCAAGCCAAGGTGTGGGGAAGAAAAGGAGAGAAATGATGACGACACTTAAAATTTGTTTTAGTACGGCGTTTTTTTATTTATAATGTTCACAAATGGTCCATGGCGATAAAATAAGAAAAAAAAAAAACAAAACAACAGACAACAAATAAAACAGAAACACGTGGCATTTATCGAAACGAACTGTCAAACACACGCGAACACACGAAAAGACGCCGACCAGAATATACCGCCCCAGGGTACAGCTACATCCTTACTCCCGGCATGTCACTGTCTTCCACGTGGTGACGGTAGATCGGTGGGGCCCAGCCTCTGCGTCAGGCTAGCAGGTCTTCCTCGTGTCCGGCGTGGTTTCTTCTTCTCCTCCTCCAGACCGTCACCCATGGCTGGCTCTGTGCCCCACGGCACGCTATGACGGCGCATCTCGACAGAGGCGGCATACCAGTCGGGACCTCACCGGAAGGCGAACCGACGCCCCAGACGACACGGATTGCCCTTCGTGGTCCAATCTGCGAGCCGCCGCGTTCCCTACGCGGTGGCCCCACACTGCGCTCTGCCTCCAACCTCCTGTCCTGTTGATGCCCTCATCTTGGTTCTGGGGCACCATCAGCGTCCATGCGCGTGACGGGTCCTGTCACACAGACTTCCTCGCCGTCGAAAATATGGCCGCCATCGGGAGCACGTGTCGACCGATGACGGCGTCACACCAAACCGTCCGTCCTTCACCAGCGTCGAATGCCAAGAGAGCGCGTGCCATCGCGCGTGCTATAAGCTTCCTTGTCGTTCTCTCACGCCGTCAGGGGCGCTAGTAGTCTTCCGCCAAAATGTTGCCGCGGAAAAAATTAAAAATTATTGTTTTTCGACAACACTGTTTTTCGGCTATAACAAGATCTACAATAATAACAAAGTAAAGGTAAATATTTTTATAACTTGATTTATCTGCGTTTTCTGTCGTTATTTTTGGTTTTCGTCTATGGCTGAGTCGTGTAAATAGTCGTAGCCTAAATTTTAACCAATACCGTGCATTATATAGTCAGTTTAGATTGATTTGATCCGGAGTGGTCAGTAGGTGAAAAAAATCACGGTTTGTCGAAATCTTGAAAGTCTCCTAAATGTAGTTATTTTTGAAGTATTTTTCGGCATTCGCGGAACACAACTGACGCGACCTCTCCTGTTCGCATTATTTTTATTTAAATACGGCGCCAAATCAGCTGACCACAAACAAACATTTATGATAAAATAGTGTGTGAAAATTAAAGTGTAAGAAAAAAAAATTGACAATAATAACAACACCTGAAATTTGACAATACAAGTGACAGATGAAAATTTTTGACAGTCGAAATTAGACACGCGTCGTGTCTGCACGGACAGCGCTCACTGTGGCCAGAGCAGCTGCAAACCGCACCAGAGGGTGTCGGTTAGGCTCGCTCCACACCGGCAGCCATGGATGTGACACCTGGAGTGCCGAGATGGATCGGCGCACCACCATTCGGCGAGAGAGCCGCTTTCCTGGACCGAAGCGGGTGCTGAGTTTGGAAAGTGTTCCAAACGCTGTTGGGTCGCGCTGGACTCTGGAGCGACGGCCTGCGTCTCCTTGAGACTCGCGCCGCCGCTGTCGCTCCCGCCAGTCACCCAACCGGCATTTGCCGGTGTCTGGGACCCGAGGTTGCTGTCGCCGATAGCCTTGCCCCTTCGCCCATCGACGACGATCCATTCCGGCATTGGTGGTGCATCAGCACGCCCATGGCCGAGAAGAGAAAATTATGTGTGCCCCAAAACAACACTTGTGACATTCTTTTATTTTATGTGACAATATTTCGGCTGTGTGATTTTAAGTTATTTATTTTATTGAATCCATTTTAACGTGTGACGTCCAATATTGACTCTATTTAATTTTGATTTGTGACGTCCTAATTTATTACCAATTTTAATTATTTATTTTATTTCAAATTTTATCATTTTATCTTGTGACATGACCGTGCCGTCTGACGTTTGTGCGCTGACACTTGACATTTGTGTATTGTCAGACCACGGCTTCAATTTTTGTTTAGTTTTTTCCAATCCCGTTCAGCGACTATGTGTGGAATATCAAATTCCATTTTTGACATTGAAAAAAAAGTGAGCTCTACCTCAAAGCCTCTTGGGAGGAGGGTAACACAACCAGCACACGTGTTGGCGGCCTTTTTGAAAAAGACATTAGAGAAAATCGAGACATCACAGCCGAAAAACCAGCTTGTTGACGACAATGGGATATTTTTAAAGTAATAAATACCACATCCTCGAAGCCGGCAAGGCGGCTAATTTCATTTTATAGTTGGGAGGGTAATAATGTAAAATAATAAACCTATACTTGAATTTCATAATATGTACCCAATAAACGAGTGCTCAGACGAGCCGGGAATTAGTTAATGGAGAGTAATAAAACCAACCAAAAATTCTTGGCTCTCACGCCGGAACTCGAGAACAATGCATCCTAGAGAAATTTCGAAAGCTATTGTAAATAAAGATTCGCCATAAAACCGATACGGCCGACTAGCAGGGGCGTCGCGAGGCGATTCCCGCCTCTAGGCAAAGGGGCGACCGCGAAGATAGAAAATATTTTAAAGAAACATCAAACACACATACATTAGGAGCGCTAGGTACATCAGCTACAGCCGCGGATAAGATAACCCCACGTAATTGTTTTTACATAAATAAAATGAAATCAATCGCGTAAAGAACACATAAGAAATTAAACCGGCTATACGTTAACATACATTAAGCTAATCAAAGGTGACGAAGTAAAAGTTTAACTTAATGATAGGAATTAAAAGGAAGATACATAAAATCCACACACTGATTAATCTAGGGAGTTACTAAAATACAGTTGAGAATATTATCGCCGGATAACATTAATTTCCGCAATGTTGCTATTTTTTTATGGATAAATCAGATTACCTTCTTATGTTAATCTGTTAATTGATCGTGTTGTATACTTATATATTTCCTTAATGCATTACCTTAAGTGAAAACCTGTCGTTAGGTTCTTTGTTTGATATTTCTTACCTTTATATCTATATCTGGACCGACGCCTCCAAGGAGAGCATGATGAATCATGGAACCTAACAACAGAGGATATTTGGGTTTCTGTAGACATTAAATCTGTATCCAAGACTAAACTGTACATAGGTTGCGTATATATTCCACCTGGTAGAGACCATAGTGCTCAAATATTGAAATTTTCTGAAGCAATATACCTGAAGCGATTAGAACACCCTAATGATCTCATAATAATTCTCGGAGACTTTAACCTCCCCGATATTGACTGGACCACTGAGAATAACAATCTTTACCTAACTCCATGCAATTATAACACAAATGCCAGTATACAATTTGTTGATAATATAAATGCAACCGATCTCAACCAATTTAATTGGTTGAAGAATATGAATGGTAGAATCCTGGATTTAGTGTTGAGTAATATAGAATCAAAGATTACCTTAAGCGACATTAAATTTGTGCCTGAAGATAATCATCATAAATCAATCATAATCAATATATCAACTAATACCATTCAACCTCTAACCGAAAACATCAAACGAAAACGTATATATAGTAAGGGTAATTTTGATGAAATCAACAGAAAACTATCTCAAATAGATTGGAATCTATTAACTCTAGAGACAGACATCAACTCTGCTGTTGCCAAATTTTATGAAATACTTAATAGTCTAATTAATGAGTTTATACCTACAATTGATGTTAAAGATCGAAACTATCCCACTTGGTATACATCCTCGCTAATCAATGTTATGAAAGAAAAACTAAAATACCATAGAAAATATAAAATATTTAGAAACCCCATCGATTATGCAACATTTTCCTTACTCAGATCGAGACAAAAAAGAATGACAAGAGAATGCTACGATCGTTATATATTTAATACCGAATATAATATAAGAGGTAACCCTAAATCTTTTTGGCAATATGTAAAATCAAAAAAAACTATTAACTTCATTCCAAGCACAATGAAATTAGGTAATGATACTGTGAATACTGGACAAGACATAGCAGATTTATTTTCGAAACACTTTGCTTCGGTATTCGTTTCAAATAATAATTCAAATAATTACTCGCCCTATAGTCCATTCTCGAATAGTAGCGAACCAAATTTAAATCGGCTTCAGCATGATGAAAACCTTGTATTTAAATATATCTGTCAGTTGGAGCCTAACAAAGGTCCAGGATCAGATGGTATTCCTACTATATTTATTACTAAATGTGCAAGAAATATTGTATTCCCTTTGTATTTGCTATTTCAAAGGTCCTTAGTCGAAGGAGTTTTTCCCAATGAATGGAAAAAAGGCATTATAACGCCAATATTTAAATCTGGGCAAAAACAGGAAATTAGTAATTATCGGCCAATATCAAAACTACCCCTGTTCTCGAAAATTTTCGAAAAAATTATTTCAGATCATCTTCACTTTAGTCTAAAACCATTCCTAATCCCGGAACAACATGGATTCGTAAAGGGTAAATCAGTTAATACTAATCTTGTGCTCTTCACAGACTTCGTGTCTCGTCACATGGATGAAAAAATCCAAGTAGACGCTATCTATACAGATTATAGCAAAGCGTTTGATAAGGTTGATCACGAACTGCTAATGAAAAAATTACAATCTATAGGTATACACGGAAACCTTTTAAGATGGCTCTGTTCATACTTAAAAAATAGGTCGCAAATGGTGGTGATCGGCGGATTTATGTCAGACTGGGTCAATGTCACATCGGGTGTTCCGCAAGGATCTATATTAGGTCCATTGCTGTTTAACATTTTTGTTAATGACATTATCAACTGTTTTCTTTTTGCGCGCGTTTTACTTTACGCTGACGATATGAAAATATTTATGGCGGTCCGTAGCATTGACGATTGTTTGAAACTCCAAGAAGATTTAAATCGGCTCAAGACTTACTGTCACAACAATAACCTAATTTTAAATGTATCCAAATGTCTCTGTATTTCATTCACTAGAAATCGCAATATAATTCATTTCAAATATAACTTCAATAGTATTTTTTTGATAAGAAAATTGTCTATAAGAGATCTTGGTGTTGCACTTGACACTAAATTAATGTACAATGAACATTTTGATAATATAATCTCGAAAGCGTCTAGCATGTTGGGTTTCATCCTCAGACTATCTAAATCTTTTCGCAATCTTAATACATTAATCTTATTATACTATACATATGTTAGACCCCACCTCGAATTTGCCTCCGAAATATGGAATCCTATCCACGTGACTAAGTCACACCGATTGGAAAGAGTGCAGTATAAATTTTTAAATCACCTCAACTTTCGTTCATATCACAGATTTGCATCTAAATCAGATATTTTAACAGCCTTCAACATTGAAACATTGGAACTTAGACGTACCGTTACTGACCAAATGACATTATACAAAATTCTAAATTACATAATTGACTCACCCGACATATTAAAATTAATTCCATTTCATGTCCCGATGCGAAGTGGCAGACGTAACACCCTATTCTACACAGACCGAGTGCGTACCACTACAGGGCAGAACGCATTCATTGTCCGGGCTTGCAATAGTTACAACAATAACTTTGCAGGCCTGGACATGTTTGATAGTAGCCAACTGCGATACAAAATTGAACTATATAAAAGGTTGCATTCGCCTACAACGATAGTTGAATAAATATTAATAAATATGTTTACTTCACTCCTTACAACCCATCCCATAACCATGCACATCCTTCTTATACTTATTACAATATATGAAATGCTTTTTTTTTATTCAATTTTTTGTAACTGTCATTATTCTGTACTTTCTGGGATTGGTATGTAATTGGTCTCATTTCTGTAAATCGTTTGTGTATTGTAAGTGTTAACATGACTGTTTACTAATCCAAATAAATTAATAAATAAATAAATAAATATTATGTAAAAATAAAAAAAACTGTTGGGTTTCTAGTAAATAAATAAATAAATAAATGAATAACTAAATAAATAAATAAATAAGTAATTAAATAAAAAAATCAATAAGTAAATAAATAAATAAATCAGTTGTAGGAAAGGTACTAAATCCGGTGCGGGTGCACTCGATTGGTTGGTTAAAGAAAATATATATCGAAATATTACTAAAGTTTTGGCGGATTTAAATTGAAGACCTGGGTTAAGTAAACCTCGGCACTCGCCCATCTTCCGCTGAATAGGAACGGCCCTGGGCACAGCCAGTACCAACCAAGTTCCAAAGAAACGTAAAATTACCCATGTGATGACGCGGCTCAGCTTTGGTCTCACGTCGATTTTGTCGGAAGGGCGAAATTAGTTAAAAAGCCAATAAACAGATAAAAACTTGGTTGAACAAATATTTGAGCGTTCAAAGGAAATCCAAACAATTGGTCAACAGCACATGTGGATACCATACTGGCTTTCGCAAAAGTATCTATATCTATGTAAGTATCTATGTATCTTTAGTAAAATTCTCGAAAAAATTATATACGACCAAACAATCTCTGTTCTAAGACCAGCACTTAACTTAAACCAACATGGATTTATAAAAAATCGATCCACAACGTCTAACCTTATTTCCTTTATAGAATATCTGCACGACAACATGGACCATAAAATACAGGTTGACGCAATTTACACCGACTATAGTAAAGCATTCGACAAGGTAGTACATTCCACACTCATTCTTAAACTTCAGCAAATTGGCATCCACGGCGACTTACTGAGATGGATCTCCTCATATATATCAAACCGGAGCCAAGCTGTTGTGGCTAGCGGTTTTAAATCCAATTGGATTCGGGTCACTTCGGGGGTCCCTCAAGGTTCCTTGTTGGGACCACTTCTGTTTAATATCTACATTAACGATATCACTAACTGTTTTACTTACGCAAAAGTCTCACTTTTCGCAGACGACATGAAGATTTGCTGCCCAGTTAAATGTATTGAGGACTGTGAAAATATTCAAACTGACCTCAATCGTCTCGACCTATACTGCAAACAACACAACCTTCAAATTAACCCAAACAAATGTCACTGCCTAAAATTTACACGGAACAAGAACATCATAAGCTTCAACTATTGCCTAAATAATCAACCACTGCGTAATGTAAATGAAACAAAAGACCTTGGTATCATCCTTGACTCAAAACTGTTATTTGACAAACACATTGACTACATTGTTTCCAAAGCGTCTAGGATCCTAGGCTTTATTCTCCGTACATGCAAGCAATTTAACAATATACTCACACTGAAAATTTTATACTTTACATATGTGCGCAGCATTTTGGAATACTCATCACAAGTCTGGAATCCTAGATACTCTACCTACATACACAGAATTGAAAAAATCCAGAATAGATTCCTTAAGTACCTTGATTTTCGCTCCTTTCGAACTCATCTAAATTACTCAGATTCTGCCGAGTTCTTTAAAATTAGCACATTAGAAAACCGTAGAAATATCTCCGACGCCGTCTTTCTATTTAAAATCGCCAACTCTATCGTGGATTGCCCGGAACTGCTTGAACGAATAGCTCTTCGGGTTCCCACCCGAGCAACCCGATTCCAACATTCATTAAACCTTTCACACTGTAACACGAACGCCAAACAACACTCATTCATATACCGTGCATCACACTTCTTCAATACGCACCTAAACGAATTAGATATATTCAACTCATCAATAAATTGATATGTTATAAAAAATATAAAAATACTTGGTAATTGTTCTATTGTGTTTATTTGATTATTGACGCGTTTCGTGCAAAGCACATCGTCAGAATAATGCTCTACGTCAATAATCAAATAAACACAATAGAACAATTACCAAGTATTTTTATATTTTTTTATAACATATCAACGTACAATGGAGTTCTACCAAGAATTGTCGATCGACAAACTAAACTTAGTCATCAATAAATGTTATCAAATCAAAACTTATCAATCATTAAATATTCATATATATTCATCCCAACACATATCCCTCTTCATCTGCACTCTATCTTTCCTCTCTATTCCCAACTCTCTCCTACATATTCTCTATAATTTTTGTATAAACTTATATAGGTACTTATTGTTTTTTACTTATGTGGAAACACATTATTGGCATAATTGTAATAACTTTACTGTCCATACCATAAACATTGTAACGCTGTTTGTTTCCCAAATATAAATAAAATAAAATAAAATAAAATAAAATAAAATAAAAGATCGCCTCGTTCCAAAATGGAGGCAAAAGATTGTAAATGGGATAGGTACCTACAAAATATAACTAAACAACAAAGGCATGGAATGTATTAGGTACGTACGAAAATCATCCCCAGGATCCAGAAAACTAAAATATCAATTGAAGAAATTAGTTCGAGGTAATGATACCGGCCCGCCTCGGCCCCATGTCCGCGAGAGAGATCCACCGTCCTATTCGAGTAGGTTGTGGCAAAATTTCTCCGCGGAACCTACCCCGACCGTCAGCGGGATTCTGGGGAAATTTATTTTACTTTTTTTTTTATTATTATCGTTTCACAATTTGAATTTTTTTTTACAACATTGTTTTTATTTTTTTATTTATTTATTTTATTACAAATCTTCTTTCTCATTATCGATCCACCTGCCCGCGCCGAGAGAGCTTGATTAGGGGTGTGTGTGTTTGGATCGAGAGGAACTTGGAGGCGCTCACGGTCCGGTCGCGGACGGGGCGATGCAGACTCGCGGAAGGGGGGGTTTACCGGCGGTTTCGGGTCTCTCGTGCCGTCTCTCCCCCGCAGTACGGTCAGAACGACGCGGAGTACGGCGGTGGTACGCCATTTAACAGGGATCGCGCGTCCCACGTAGTGCATACATACTATTTATCATACTATCATACTATTTATCAAAGGTTTTTAATAATAATAATATGCATACACTTTTCTCATCGGAATCAGACTTTAACGATCTTGACTGTCGTTTGCATTCAATAGATTTTAACAACTTTATAAAAGTAATGCTCTCAACAGTCTTATGTGATCTTAAATATATTGCATTTGCAACGTATTTTCATGTTTTCAAACTTATGCATTTTTGTAATCTTGCATGTGAGTGTGTTCTGTGTTTAACAGATTTTAACAAATTTATAAGCTTGTGCTGTTTAGTACGTTTTTCCATCATTTTTACTATAGTTTATTACCAGTTAATTTCAATAATTTCAAAAATGCACTGTCTCAACATTTTTCTTGTGATTTTGAATATGTTTTATTTTATTTTATCTGCAGCGGACTTTAATAGCTTTATACAACATGTAGTTTCTGTACAAAGTGTATTTGCTCCATCGTACTTGAAGAATTTAATAAGGTACATGCCGTTATCGGCTGGTTTTGATGGCTTTCACTGTATATGTACTGTCTTTTTTACGGCAGGCTTTATAAATTTAATCATATATTTTTTTCATCGAACTTTTGCGATTTTTTGCTTGGCATTGTTTTCAACAAGTTTCAGGGATTTGAACGATGAGATGTTATCTTCAACAGACTTCAAATTTGTTTTGTTTGCAACACATTTTAATGAATTTATACAATATGTATTTTCTTCTTCGTACCTAATTGATTTAAAATTTGAGCAATTGCCGGTAGGTTTTAAAGATTTTGAATCTATATGCATGGTCTTTGTAATGGCAAGCTTTACTAATTTCATACTAGTACTTTTTTCTTGGAATAAATCCGATTCTTACTCCTGCAATTCTTTACCTTCAGCAATTCTTGATTGTTTAGTTTCTTGTGATTTCAAATATATTTTATTTGTTTTATCGTTAAAATTTCGTTCATCTTTTCTTTTGACAATTTTATGCATGTATTATTTTGAACAATTTTTCTTTTTTTATGGCAATCTCGATTTACTATCAGAATGTTAGAAGTATCAAGAACAAATTGCAGGAGTTTATGTTGGAAGTTTTGAATAATTGCTATGATGTTATATGCCTCACGGAGACATGGCTGAACCAACATATTTCCGATAGCGAGCTAATTGATGAAAGGTACAATGTTTTTAGACGAGATCGCTCAATAGAAACTTCTGATAAGCGTATAGGAGGTGGAGTATTGATCGCTGTCAGAAAGGATCTTTTTGTTGTTCAGAGACGCGATTGGCAGACCTGTGTTAATGATCTTTGGATTTGTCTAAAGCTTTCTGAAACGGACAGTACATCATTTAACCTGGGCTTGGTGTATTTGCCACCTGATGAGTCGTCTGAAAGGCTCAAGTCATTCCATGACAAGGTAAACACAATTTGCATTAATACCAATTCCAATACTTATAACATTTTAGTCGGCGACTTTAATTTACCCAGCATATCATGGACACCTCGACCAGAACTTCTATCACCGACGGGCTCTGCTAGCCTCAAGGTATCGTCTTTCCTTGATTTTATTTCCTCGTCGGGTTTATTTCAATTCAATGGTGTTTTGAACGCCAGTTCCAGAACTCTTGATTTGGTTTTGAGTGATATCAAGACAATTACCGTTAAAGCAGCCCAGCCATTGGTCATGGTCGATGATTATCACCCTCCTCTTGAAATCGAGGTTAGAGTTGGTCGGGGTAGGTGCCTGCGTACAGACCCTGACTCTTTGAAATATAATTTTAACAAAACTGACTATAGCGAATGTATTAAAGAATTGTCACTCATTGACTGGAATGTACTAACGGGCATGGACATAAACCATTGTGTGGAATACTTTTATAACAATATCTGGGAGATAATTGACAAACATACACCAATATATAGACGGACATCGAGAGCTTATCCCAATTGGTTCAGTGGTGCTCTGATCAGAGTTCTGAGGGAGAAGGATAAGTTTCACCATAGATTCAAACGTTTTGGTAATCTCATAGATTATAACACCTTCTCTTTATTGAGATCCAGATCTAAAAGACTTATAAGTAAGAGAATGCTATAGATCATACATCGCTAATGTTGAGGACTCAATAAAGAGTAACATGAAAAGTTTTTGGGGGTTTATTAAATCTAAGAAAAGCTCACAAGCGATTCCTCGTGTAATGCACTTAAGCAATGTATCTTCATCTAATGGTCATGAAATTGTGGAATTATTTTCAAAGTATTTTTCATCTGTTTTTGGTATTAATACGTCGACGGAGGCTGACGTAGTACTCCCAAACCAATCATACGAGATTAGTTACTCTATCTTTTCTGTTAGCTTGTCCGAGAAGGAAGTACGTGACAAGATGCTTAACCTCGATCCCAACAAGGGACCGGGACCTGATAAAATCCCACCATCATTCATAAAAAAGTGTGCCGATCATCTTGCCAGGCCTTTGCATATTATTTACGACAAATCTCTGTTAACTGGGGAATTTCCTGAACTCTGGAAGATGGCTAACATAACGCCAATTTATAAATCTGGCGATAGAGAAGATATTTCTAATTATCGCCCAATAAGTCTTCTATCAAGCTTTGGTAAGATATTTGAGTCTCTAGTATACGGTCGAATACTTAATCACTTCAAACAGCTACTCAGTCCGTCCCAGCATGGTTTCATCAATGGGCGTTCTACAACGAGTAACCTGCTGGAATATGTTGACTATCTTAAGTTGACTGTTGGTGGACGCAAACAGGTAGACACAATCTATACTGATTTCCGTAAGGCGTTTGATAAGGTTGATCATGGTATACTCTATAAAAAGTTAGAAGTGACAGGAATTCACGGCAATCTTCTAAGATGGCTGAAATCCTACATAAGTGGAAGAATCCAGACTGTATGTGTGAATGGTTTTGAGTCTTCGCCTTCCACTGTAACGTCGGGTGTCCCCCAGGGTTCCCACTTAGGCCCATTATTGTTTAATATTTTCATAAATGATCTCCCGGCCATCCTTAGTTGTGATTGTTTGTTATACGCAGACGACCTAAAGATCTTTAAGAACATTAATAACTTCAATGACTGTCTACAATTACAATCCAACCTTGATGCTATCAACACGTGGTGCGAATCCAATAAAATGGAATTAAACGTCGAAAAATGTTTAATTATAGGATTCTCCAGAAAACGCACAACAATTCATTTCGACTATAAGCTGGGCAATATTCCATTGAAAAGGGTTGACTCAATACGGGATCTTGGGGTAATATTTGACTCTGGACTGACGTTCAAGTGTCATATAGACGACATTGTGGCTCGCGCAAGACGAACAGCAGGGTTCGTCTTGAGAACAGCAAAACCTTTCAAGAGAAATGAAAGTCTGATCACCCTGTTCCGTTCACTGGTGCAGAGCATACTTGAATACAACTCATGTGTTTGGAGTCCTCACTATGGAGTTGACATCGACCCGATAGAATCTGTCCAAAAATATTTTTTAAGAGTCATCACAAATAGAGCAGGGCTGTGTAATAGGTTGAGGACTTACGATGAACGTTTAGACTATTTCGGAACTACTAAAATCGAGACTAGACGACAAATACATGACTTTACTATACTTCACAAAATTGTTAATGGTATCATAGATTCGAGACTTTTACAATACATACAATTTAACATTCCTAGAAGATCGTTGAGATTTGCCAATACCTTTCATGTCAGCATGCTTCTTACTAGGTTTATGTATTACAGTCATATACCGAGAATGTGTAGACAGTATAATGAGGTGACAAGGGAGTATCCTGATCTTGACGTGTTTGCCGATTCGCTGTCTGCTTTTAAGAAAAAAGTTAAGTTACGCCTGTTGGTTTAGAATGTCTCCGTGAAATTTAAATTTAAATTGAAATTAAAATTTACTTGATGTTTGAATGCTATTGCATGTTCTGTTAAGAATTTTTTTTTTCATTTTTTACTGTTTCTTAAAATGTCTAATTGTTGTTTAATGGATGTAGTATATATATATATATATATATATATATATATATATATATATATATATATATATATATATATATATATATATATATATATATATATATATATATATATATATATATATATATATATATATATTATATATATATATATATATATATATATATATATATATATATATATATATATATATATATATATATATATATATATATATATATATATATATATATATATATATATATATATATATATATATATATATATATATATATATATATATATATATATATATATATATATATATATATATATATATATATATATATATAATATATATATATATATATATATATATATATATATATATATTATAATATTTTTATCTCGGTTTTCCCGTGTCAGTAGGTCTTGACTAAGACCATTTGTCTTCCGACGTTTCGCCTGAATATCACCAGGCATTTTCAAGGACTTAACGAAAAGCACGCGCGCGAAAAGTAAGTCCTTGAAAATGCCTGGTGATATTCAGGCGAAACGTCGGAAGACAAATGGTCTTAGTCAAGACCTACTGACACGGGAAAACCGAGATAAAAATATTATAACATATTTCACCCGTGAAAACATCAAATATAACATATATATATATATATATATATATATATATATATATATATATATATATATATATATATATATATATATATATATATATATATATATATATATATATATATATATATATATATATATATATATATATATATATATATATATATATATATATATATATATATATATATATATATATATATATATATATATATATATATATATATATATATATATATATATATATATATATATATTTATTTATTTATTTATTTATTTATTTATTTATTTGGGACAATAACAGCATCATTAACTAATATGAATATAAAACAATGAATAATAAATCAAGGCCATAAAACTGTCCACAAAGTACATATTTACAGTTGATTCTGAAAAAATATTAATATTTTATACCTATTAAAAACATACATAACAAAAGCAACAAGGATAATGACGGAGATGGGGGAGGAACTGTAGGAATAGAAAAAGAAAGTGGAGGAATGTGAGAGGTAGAGAAACTATGGTATGTCACAACACCTTTCGTCATTATGATATACGTCCGCACTCGCACCTAACCCTCTCCCCGGAATTGATTATAAGAATGGAAAAATATATCTATATCATTAAAACTTTCATTATATTGTCGACAAATTCGAGGGATAGTTGAAAACTTCCGATAGTTCGTTCTACAAACAGGAACGTGAAACAATTCGGGCCGTCTGGTAGTTCTTCCAGAAACTCTGAGTGGTATAAAGTTTATTAGTTCAGAAGAGTCAAAAAAATTGTTTATTACCTTATATAAGAGAGATTGATCGGCCATAATTCGTCGATTAACTAGTGTGTCAAATTTGTGAAATTGAACTGATTCGGAATATAAAGGAAAATATATGCGTAAACGAAAGTTGATATGTTTCAAATACTTCTTTTGTACTTTTTCGATTCTATTTATATGTTTTAGGTAGTAAGGAGACCATATTGGAGTGCAGTATTCTAAATGTGGACGTATGAACGTGGTGTATAACCTATGAAGTGTACTGACATTTTTAAATGGTTTACACAGGCGGATAATATACCCCAAAGATTTATAAGCTTTATTAACTATTATATCCAGATGTTTGTCGAACATTAATTTTGTATATATATATATATATATATATATATATATATATATATATATATATATATATATATATATATATATATATATATATATATATATATATATTATATATATATATATATATATATATATATATATATATATATATATATATATATATATATATATATATATATATATATAGTATATATATATATATATATATATATATATATATATATATATATATATATTATATATATATATATATATATTATATATATATATATATATATATATATATATATATATATATATATATATATATATATATATATATATATATATATATATATATATATATATATAAATATATATATATATATATATATATATATATATATATATATATATATATATATATATATATATATATATATATATATATATATATATATATATATATATATATATATATATATAGATATATATATATATATATATATATATATATATATACATATATATATACATATATATATATATATATATATATATATATATATATATATATATATATATATATATATATATATATATATATATATATATATATATATATATATATATATATATATATATATATATATATATATATATATATATATATATATATATATATATATATATATATATATATATATATATATATATATATATTAATGCTTTAATTTAATAATAGCTCATGAAATTTATTAATGTTGTGTGCATCCATTATTGGAAGTCCAGCATACTCATAGATAAAAACAAATATTTTGACATGAAAGTTATAAGCTGGATTTCTGTTGATGCGCCTTTATAAATAAATAAATAAATAAATAAATACCCCACATGAGCCCCGCGCCGACACTGCACATTTTTCACCACGTGAAGCCGTGGAAAAACAGCTTCTGGCGCCCAACTATAGAATCTACGTGCCATCAGGCAACACTAAACTTGAAGAGACATTCTCGGGGAACTTGGCCGAAGACCCCGAACAGTTTCTAGCAGCTTGCGACCGCCACTTCGCCCATGGTGAAGAGAGCGAAACCTTAAAGTGCCAGAAGGCGGCACAACAACTGCGGGGGCGAGCACGTACCTGGTGGTCACAGTATCAGCAGGGCCTATGGACCTGGGACCGGTTCAAGAGCCTCCTGTGCCGGAGCTTCGGGACCGAGTCTGTCCGCTCGGCCCTTCTAGCCCACCTGCACGCCGGCACACAATCTGAAGGACAAAGCGCCCTGCTGTATCTCGTGCAGAAGCAGGACATATTCCGCCGACTCTACCCCGGAGAGGAGATGGACGAGGGGTTAGTCGAGCGGATCGTAGAGTTGATGACTCCCCGAAATCGAGAAATATTTGAAATATGGGCCATGGCTGGCGCACCTTATGAACGACTCTTGGGGAAGGCCGAGCGGATGGGCTCGCGCCCGTTGAGTTGAACCTACGCGACACGCAGTCAATCAGCCAGTCAAAGTGCCAGGAAGACGACCGTCCGCGGATGACTTCCGGTCCCCACCTAGGTATCGTGACTCGCGGCCAAGCCAAGAATGTTGGCGTCAGGAGCACCCGCGGGGTCGTCGCGCGGATGATGAGCCGCCGCGGTCTTGGCGCACTCTGGCTAACCCGGAACGACCCCGTGCGGGACCGGAGAATCGTCCTCCGAGGGAGTGTCGGTTCTGCGGGGACATGCACCCCGTTGGTCAGTGCCCGGTGCAGAGGAGATTGGAAGAGGAGACGGCGCGTTCTAAGGCACGCGCGGCGTCCGGTCGGAGAACGGCGGCCCCCGTCCGACCGGAGCAACTGGGAACAGAGAGGGCATCCGATCGCCCTGGGGCCATCACGCGCCCGGACCTGGACTTGACAACACGCCGAAGCGATCGGCCAGCTGACGCTCCAATTCTCCAGACCGGAGAGGCCGAGTGCTACGTTGTCACCCATCATTCAAATTTACCCCAGATCAAAATTGAGCTGAGGGGGCAGGAATTTTTTTTTTTTTTTTTTTATTTCCTTAGCAGATGGTCGAAGAGGAAAGGACCGCGTCCTTGGGGTGAGTGCCTTCAATTCTCTCGATCTAAGACCGAAGCTGGTCACTTTAATTAACTAGGACGCCTTGCGTCCAGAGGACTGACGGCCCTCTCTGCGACCGCAGAGAGAGAGCCGGTGTCAGTAACGTTAGCGAAATCAATGAAAATAATTAAGTGGATTAAATCCACTAAAATACAACCCATCTTGATAATAGCCAACGGACAACTTAGATCCGACCCAATTATTTAATCACTTATTAAAGAATCTCTCTTGTAATAGGCATGGTGAGAATAGTAAGTCCAAGGTAAATTGATTCCAACACGAATAGGGACATGCATTGAAAAAAGACGTCACCATATATATAGGATATGTGTAGAATTGCATAATGAGGTTAATTCGGGAGGTATTTCAGTCACCGTGTAAAATTATGAAGTAAAATATTTTAATAAATATGGGCTCGAGATGGAACTAACGGAGACATCTATCGGTCGTGAACAACATTTATTTTATTTTATTTTTTAATTAACACATACAACATTAGATAGTTTATTACATGGATTAATACATATGATACATCAATTATCTAAATCTAATGTCAGTTACATGTGTCAAATACATTTTGGTTTGTGTGTGTAGTGTAAGTAGTAAAGTATTTTTATTATTTATTTATTTAATTATTATTCCGCTTATGTAAGAGAGGGGGTGTGTATATGTATGCGTGTGTGAGGGTGTGTGTGTGTGTGTGTGAGGGTGTGTGTGTGTGTGTGTGTGTGTGTGTGTGTGTGTGTGTGTGTGTGTGTGTGTGTGTGTGAGGGTGTGTGAGGGTGTGTGAGGGTGTGTGTGTGTGTAAAAGAGAGTATGTGGACTTAAGAGTGATTACATACTTTTAGGATAACCTTGCCCTAGTGGTAAGGCGGGTATGCGTTTACTCAATAGAACCAGTAGGTGGCGCACTTCAGTAACTCTAAGTGAAACGAAAATCGCTTCGGAAAATTTTATAAAATCGGGATTAATTATAAGCATTACACCTTTAAAACAACTGTGTAGCGTAAGGAAACATGGAAGGCTTAACTAGTAAAAACAGTAGAATAACGTGTGAATCGCAGATCAACGCTTCGTAGCATCATTAGAACGCGTGAAATAAGTTAGTCATCTAGGACACAGATAAACTAAGAAAAAATAATGAAATATTAAACTAATTCTTTTTTATAAAGGGGATTATATATGTAGATTAGAATAATGTAATAGATTTTAATTCCGGGAATGTTACGCGAGGAATCGCAAATTCTGGCCAGTTACAAGCATATAATCTAGAAGTATGTATTAGAAATAGCTGGGTATTAGGACTAAAGTTCAATTAAAAATTCAGTGAGCCGAGAACATTACCATACAATAATAATAGGCCAACCGCATGATTGGGAGGTAAATATAAATACCTACCTCTCCAAATTACAGTATGTCGTTTTGATTAAAGGACTAATTTTATTTAGGCTACGACTATTTACACGAGCGGCTAAATGTTGCGCATACCCCCCACTCTGCCGCTACTAGTAATGTTGCCATTCTATAATAAATAGTTTTACTTAAAATAAAATTCTTGTTATACCTGTGGCAATGATATATGGAACTGCCAAATGTACAACAGCTGTCAAAGTAGAAAGTATTTTATGGTCCATTGTCATCTTCATAGAATGTACCGCGGATAGTACAATAAATTATTACTATCACTTGCAGGATTTTCAATTTATTTTGTAGGTAAATGGGTATAACTATTTATTTGATGTGAGAATAATTACCGAAATGTATTAATTTGTATGAGCAAGATCTGTACGTCATACTGTGTCTGTAATGATTATAATAAAATATGTGTGACAAGTTTCATGAATACGGAGGAGACATAAATATGTTTCATAAACAAAGCTGTTTTCAGTCCTTTGGTGAACGTGCTCTTACATACTTTGAACACTGTGAACATCCGGAGGCAGTGCATTCCATTTAATTGGACTGCTCACACCAAAGCATCGGTCGCAGTGAGCCGCTTTGTTGACTCTGTCCAACTCCTTTAGGGAGTTGTTACTCTGTGATTGTTATATTAAATTTAGTCCGCAAACGCGACTCCTATTCACCGGTATTGCTCTGTGACGTGCATCGTCAGAATGGTGTTCGATGCTTGTCATTGAGCGATACCAGTGAATGGGAGTCGCATTTGCAGGTTAAATTTAATTGAACAAAATACTATTTAATCATAATTTTATGTAATTATGGAGTTAATTATGGAGTATCACAAAGGGACTGTTACAAACACATTGAAGACATTATTGAATATTCTTGATATCATGTCAGTACATACAATAATTAAAAAATTTAGTTTAGGGCACACTCGCACACTACAGACTTATTAGTTGGTTGATAGTTTGGTCGGGCTCTCAATCAGTATGAAGATGCAAGTGAGCATATTACAACAATTTGGTGTCGGCCGATCTGACATAAAAACAAGCAAGCAGTCCAACCAAAAATACTTAGGTATGTGGTTATAAAGAATTTGGCGATTTTGCGTTTCCCCGCCAAATTTCGGGTCTGCTCGGTTTTTGCGGCCGTGATATTCATCCATTTACAAACATAATATTCATGTCAGAGCCTAACCTAACATATTCCGACCGAAAACAGAATTCCATATTTTTTGCCAATTTTCCCATACATTTTAATCAAAACTAGAGTATTTCAGTAGAAACTAGAGTAGTAGAGTATTTTAGAGTATAACTATAACTTATAACTTCAATTTCTGTCATTTCTGATTCTGATTGACAATTTTTCAAGGCTAAATATTTCCTTGCCATAGGTATAACATGAATTTTATTAAAAATAAAATTATTATTATTACATGGCATTTATTTAAATAAAATTATGGCAACACTGTAGCGGTAGAGTGGGAGGTATGCGCAAGATTTAGCCGCTCGTCTATTTACACACAAGCGTCTTTAGCACAAATAACCCATCCGTGCGAAAATGGCGGCTTTGTTGTCAAATTTGACGTCTCTCATAAAACCTAAAGAACCTAGCGTATACCAGAGTATTTGGTATACCTTTTTGTTTAGGTTTGTTTATAATAATTGAGAATAATATATCTTTTTATAATATATACCTTTGTGTTTTAATTCAAAATCATAGCATCCCAATCTGTAGAAATTTTCCTGATTAATGGCAATGAGAATCCTATTTTATTTCCTAAATTATTACAAAAAAAATTTCAGTGTGATATTTGTAATACAGAATTCAATCACAAACATAACATGAATAGACATAAAAGAATCAAACATGGTTTGAAATTAAAAAATAATTCAGATGATTCGAAGATATTTAAATGTTCTTTGTGTCCTTTAAAATTTTCCACAAAATTATCTCTAGGAAATCATAATCGAAGAAAGCACAGATTTAAAAAATGAATATGTTCTAAACTGTAAATTTTGCTCATTTTCGGCTTCAAAAAAGATTTTGAAAAAACATTTTCTAACAAACCATAATATAAATAAATTAAAAACCAAACTATTAGTTTTAATTCCATGAATGAATTTAAAAGTTCGAAAGATAATTTAGAATTAGAAACAAGGAGTAAATTTATTTATAAAGCATCCATGTCTTATGATAATATAAAAACTACGTATTTTTCTTGTCATCGTAGTGGTTATTTTGTTTCAAAAGGAGAAGGTTTTCACCATATTAAAAGCCAAGGATCCAAAAAGATTAATGCATTCTGTCCTCATGACTGAGGAAAACTGCTGCAGTCCATCGCTACACGTATGGCCCGCCTCCATGTCAATCTGTTTTGGGCTGAACGCAGAGCACCAGTTACCGAAGACCCCATTGTAGACTTAACCAGATCGCTCCATTTGGTCGGTGAGCGACCACGAGATCTTCGTCCCTCCACGCTGCCCATCACAACAAGCTTCTCGAGGCAGTCCGGTTCCCTTCTGGCAATGTGTCCAAAGAATTGAAGGATATGTCTGTAACATATTGTCAACAGACGATCCTCAAACTTCAGCTCATCCAGAATTGACACATTCGTTCTTCTGGCTGTCCACGGTTGCATGGGTCCAGCACCACATTTCGAAGGCATCGATCCTCTTTCGCTCTGACTCCCTCTGCGTCCATGTTTCCACACCATACAGGTACATCGAGAATATCAGAGCCCTGATGAGTCTAGCCTTCGTGTTTTTTGTGACGGTCCTGTCCTTCCACACTCTTATGAGATTTCCCAGTACTCTCTTTGCCAAGGCGATGCGTCTTCTCACTTCCACGTCACAACCACCGGTGTCACATATGTTGGAACCTAGATATGTGAAGTCATGTACTATTTCAAGATGTTTTAGAGAAGTTATTGGGGGAAGTTTACATGTTCTATCAAACACCATCACCAGTTTGGTTTTGCATTGATTTATGCTCAGACTGAGTGATAAGACTTTCTCTCTCAACACAATCCAAGAGCTGTTTCATATCTGTCTCGTTCGTGGCTACACGGATATAACATACAAAAAATGTTGTCAACAAGAACAAAATAGACTTTGCAAGATATAATTAAACCAAATTCTTGTGAAAAGACAAATCTAAAGAAGGGTCGCCGGACAATTATTCTTTATGACCTTTCCTAATATTTTTTATCAAAAAAATATCCCCTTTAACTAATCATCTCATATTGTGTATCGCTAATGAGCCGTCTAACACATTGTATGTAAAAAAGCTTATCTCATTTTACTTTGCGCTTTGTTATCTTGCTACTTTTGTTTTCAAGTAAAATATATACCATATGTTAACAGTTACAAATTAGCTCTCTTTTCATGCTTTCAACTCATTCACTGTGTAAAACGTGTTTTGAACGTTTTTTAAGTAATAACCAGTACATACATAATACATAAATCCTGAACCTGAATATATGATCATATTTTGTTTGATATTTAATTGTGTATTTATTAATTTGACTTTAATGTACTGTAAATTCACTATGTCATATGATAAATAAATAAATACATAAGTATATAATTTTGGTTGAAATTAATTTTGATTTCATTGATAATTAAATATTTGTTCTTGAATACATTATTGTATGTTTTATAAGGGACGGCCGGAGAAGGATTCTGGAGGAGGCCAGGGCCCACACAGGGCTGTAGCGCCAATGATGATGATGTTTTATAAGTAGACCTCTAAGCATATCCTAAATACTTACCTATTTGTACCTAACTCTGATATTATAACGAGTAATGGTTATAACAAGCAAATTTAGTTTGTCCTTTTGTGCTCGCTATAACCAAGTCTGACTGAATTTATTTTTAACTTCTTTATACTTGTAACATTTAGTACTTAATTGTATTATAACTTTAAAATTCTAAATGGTGAAAGGATTTTCTATTTCTAATATATGCTTCTGTTTATTTATGGGTTATTGGAATTATTTGTAACAATTTGTACTTAACTATATTATGACTGCAATTTTTCAAATTGTGATAAGACTGTGTATTTTGAAAATAAGAATATTTTATTTATAAGCCATTGATATTATTTGTAACATTTTGTACTTAACTGTATTATGATTGTAAATTTCTAAATGGTGAAATGATTTTTTATTTCTAGTATATGCTTGTGTTTATTTGACGGGTTATTGGAATTATTTGTAACAATTTTTACTTAACTGTATTATGACTGTATTTTCCAAATGGTGACTGGACTATTGAAAATGTGTATGCATTTATTTAACTTTAATTTTTGAAATTTTAATTAAAATATGTAAGCATTAGGATCATGCTGAAAATCAGCTGCAGGGGGCTTGTCCTCCTGCAACATAGCTGAGCATGGTCCTTTTGAGTTGGAGAGGTTGTTTTAATTTATTTTTATTTTATTGTTTATATCTTGTATTTGTATGTAACTTCTTCTGCTCAATAAATGTATTATTATTATTATTATTAACTGGTAGCAGCAAAATTAAGAGCCCTCATCTATACATAATATGTATTATGGCAAAAGCGCTCAAAGTAGAATGGAAACCTAATCTCAAAATCCTGAAGAACCATTAGGTAAGGTTGGAGTTCAGAGAAAAAGTGAATCTATCATATCATTTAATGATTCGACGGATATTTTGTGGTAGTTAATATAAACCATTTTTGAGTTATTAATTAGCTATAAACCACTTGTTTTTTGAGTCACTTCGCGACATGTTTCGGAAGCGCTGTCCTTCCATCGACCGGCGTGTCGAGTCTCGACACGCCGGTCGATGGAAGGACAGCGCTTCCGAAACATGTCGCGAAGTGACTCAAAAAACAAGTGGTTTATAGCTAATTAATAACTCAAAAATGGTGAATCTATCACTTCAAGAAATAAAAGAGAACACTCCAATTAATGAAATATGGGAGGAACCTCAGAAGATCTATTGGGAACAGTACAGCCAAACAGAAGATTAGGCCTGGTTGACGAGGAGTGTGAAATAGTAACTAGGCAGAAAAATGACGCCTATTTCCGAATGCAGCAAAGAAACACCAGGAGTAGGAGAAACAGAGGGCTACAAAGATAAAAGAAAGGCAGGAAAACAATTACGATGTCAATGAAAGTAGAAAATTCTAAAGAGCTGTTAACCTACTAAGAAAATATTTCAGTGAGAATCACAGAAGCAAAAACAGGTATATACTCATCAACAGTGAGGATATTATTCTGAAGCGTTGGGTCGAGTACTAAGTACTCGAGTACGAGTAGATAATGAGATCAATTATATGTATAAAGAATTAAACATCTCCAGGGCATGATGACATACCAGCAGAACTGTTCAAGTATGGTGGTAGTAAAGTTATCTCAATTCTGCATGAAATTATCTGATCTGTTCACTACATAAAAAGAGAGAAGCATTGAACTGTATTAACTACAGAGGCACACACTTTTAAGCACAGCATATATGAGTTTTGTTTATGCGCGACTCCTACACTTCGTGGAACATGTCGTCAGGCAATATCAAAGCTGGTTTGGCCAGGCAGATCACTTAAAAGGAAGACAATATGTTATTGGTGTTTGAAACAACTATATTAAGGAAAAATTTTGGCCCAAATAATGATGGTGGAGCTTGAAGAATACGGTATCATCATAAACTAGAGGAAATGGATAATTTAGTCTAATTTATAAAAAATTCAGCACCTACGTTGGCTGGATAGATGATGACCGTTCTCCAAAAAAGGAATTAGACACCTGTCCTGAAGGGAGAAGTAGAGGCAGACCTAGGTTAAGATGACTGGACGATGTGGTGTGCGATATAAGAGAAATGGACCTGATAAATTGGAGAAGACTGGCAGTCGATAGGGAGGGATGGAGACGACTTCTGGAGGCCAAAGTCCATAGCGGACTATAGCACCGGTTATGTATTTTTTTTTTGGTTATTGGAATTATTTTTAACTGTAATTTTCCAAATGGTGACAGTGATTTCTATTTTGAATATGTCTATGTTAATTTTATGGGTTTTTGGAATTATTTGTAACCATGTTATGACTATAATTTTCCAAATGGTAATAGTGCTTTTTGTTTAGTATAATATGTTGTTATAATTTAATGGTTCATTGGAATTATTTGTAATATTTTGTAACTGTAATATTATGACTGTAATTTTTCAATTGATGCCAGTTCTATAATACTAATATAGTATAAGTATGATGTTTATTTTTTATTGAAATTATTTGTATAGTTATTGAAATTATTTGTATAGACTTTTTTGAAACATTAAAAAGAAAATAAGAAAGGTATGTATAGATTGAAATAAATATTGTTTTATTTAATACCTACTAATAAAGAGCGCATTCCCTTTATATTATAAAATTTGTGTCCCATGAAATGCAAGAAATACTGTAGGTATTAATGCATACTTACCATACATCCAATTTTTTTATTTTATTTTACTTCTCGGGCAACTAACAGGTACTATGTCAAATATTAATTAATCAAAATTAAATATTAATAATTAAGACACGCACCCAAAAACAAGTAGCCACATTCTGGAGACTTACAATATTTATCGTCTCACAGATCCAGACTGAAAACACAATTAAAAACTGTGTCTCCACCGGGAATCGAACCCTGGACCTTTGGATCAGCAGTCAGATATCTAACCAACTGAGCCACGAAGGCCAGACGACATTTTTATTTATTAATTACAATTTCACTTTTTTGTACATATATACACCTCTTTCTAAGGGTTACAAAAAGTAAATGGTAAGTGGTCAATAAAAGTATTTTATTATACATACCTATGTTGTATAGAAAACAAAATATCTTAAAATATTCAATAATTTGTATTTATGGGTTTATAGTTTGGTACATATTCTTCAACTATACATACTATCGTTATCGATCTCATGAGTTACATGCGACTAGTTTATGTATAAAATACCTAAACCAAATACTGGGGCATTTTCTAACATTTCAATCAGGCATATTGTTATGAATCCACATTGACTGGTATACATAAATACATAAAATTAATAGTTCAAAGTATCAAAAGCAACACTTTTGTATATAATTGAAACAAAATAAATTTCTCTGATTCAATAATTCATGTGATAAGATCAGACAGTATTCTCATAACGAGATGGCAGAGCGGTTAGCGCGCTGGGCTAGTAATCCAGTGGTCGCGAGTTTGAATTCTGCCTCAACCGATTTCGTTCACCTATAGCACAAGCATTTATTTGCTTATTTTAGGGAACGTAGGAAGATGTATATGTACTTGTTTAACAAGGACATATTCATTTTTTATAAAAAAAAAAAACTGTAGTTTCAAAATCTACATAGACTTTGCCTCTTCCTATACCTTGTTTGCATAGTTTGTTGTATCTATATTTATTTTTCAGATCGCATTTCAATTGTAAGCTTATTTAAATATATACTTACCATCACGCCATGTCCCTCGCGGGTAGGCACAGAGAAACGAACGCCACATTTTTCTATCCTGGCACGCATCCCTCGCCTCGTTCACAAACATGCATCATCTCATGCATGTTTGTCTGTTGCTCGCACTTCTAACATTTCCATCTTTCAGAATATCGTTCACATGGTCGTGCCATCCCTTTCTTGGGCGTACCCGTCCTCTCATTCCATTCCTGTCCGCAAAACATATTTTCTATGTCAGGAGTTCCTCATTCATTCTCCTCATGTGGCCAAACTATCTCAATGTGTTTACTTTCATTCTATTAATGACATTTATTCTTCATCTTACATTTTTTTTTCTTATGTCCTAATTTCTTACCCTGTCATACATCGTTCTATTACAGACTTTTCTTAACGATAAAACTTAATCAAATACTACCAGAGATACTCCATTTACTATATTTTTTAAATCATGTTATACTTTTATTTGTAGTATATCAATATTTGGAAAAATAAAAGCACTTTATTTCGTCATAAACAATTTTGTAATTACCTACTATATATTTTGTAAATTATATAAAACCTCGTCAAACCAGACCGATCTTCTGTGTAATGCTATATTTTGTAAATTATGTATAATAGAGATCACAATAAAATAGTAGTTGTACATTGATCTTTTCAAAACAATGGTTTAGGTTATGTTGTACATAAACCTTTAACTTAAATATAAAACATTACTTATACCTTAACCTCACATCTTAAATAAATACATTGATAAATAAACACATATTAATGCATTTCCAATAAATATTTTGATCATATTTTACGAGAATTTACTTGTTTAATGATAGATGTCAAATTTGACAGCTAAGCCGCCATTTTCGCACGGATGGGTTATTTGTGCTAAAGACGCTTGTCTATTTACACGACTCAACCATAGACGAAAACCAAAAATAACCACAGAAAACGCAGATAAATCAAGTTATAAAAATATTTACCTTTGTTATAATTGTAGATCTCGATGAAAAAATGTTTTATAAAATTAATTAAATGTAATAAGATGCCAATATTATTTATTTTTTCTTCAAGTTGGTTTCCATGATGCATTTTTATGACCTTTGAAAAAATGACAAAGGTAAATATTTTTGTATTTTGATTTATCTGCGCTTTCTATGGTTATAAATGACCTATAAACATAGAAGACGTCAGAAAATTTGTCGTGTAAATATACTTTTTGGCGGGAAAACGCTTTTCCCGCCAATTCCGGTCGTAAAAATAGTGGCACCGTTTTATTTATCTTCAAAAAACGTCCAATTAGGAGAAATAGTAATACCCGAGCGTAGTTGTATATTGTAGATTATGCTGTATTAGTATCTTAGGTTCTTTGTTTTGGTATATTAATTGCGCTATTAAAGGGCATAAGTACGTGTATGTGTGGGGTAATCTAATACACAGAATTAGACATTACATAATAAGTAGGTACTCGCTACGCGAGGTACCTAGGTACATACAACCTACATAAATTAAATATGTACTCCAACATGACATGTAATACCTATCCTGTTAAACATTAAAATATTATCGTTTAAAACCGCACAACACTATAATTTGAAGATTCTTGTGGGATTGTATAGGACCTTATTTTGTTAATTAGCACCAACACACTAAGGCCCAGAATCATAAACATGAGATGAGTCAGGTCTCAATAGTGCCTCAGGAGAGCATAGCTCAAGGCTTTCTTAGCTGAGTAGGTTTTTCGGTAAACATAGTCCAAAATCTGACGTGTCTGAGCTGAGATAACGACTCAAACTCAGTTGAGTTTGATAGTTCTCAAACTGTAGGAATTTCATAAGTTTTCAGCTATCAATATTTGAATTTCAGGCGTTATAGGCATATAGGCGTGCCTCTGTTGTTGATTTTTCGCAATCCATCGTGAATAAGCGGCAATATGGCAGTGAGCACAGTTTCTCTATAAAATCTGTAGCGCTTTTTAAATTCACAGTTTTCATAAAATTCGATAGGGCAAATGTCATATTTCGAATATAACATTTGCGGCGTCTCATTCGCCTTGCGGCAAATGATTCATCGGGAAAATTAATCACATCTGTATTCCCAATATTGTCAATATAATATTGATAGCCCTGAGATTCTATAATACAGAAATTGCTCGGCGATCCACTCCCAAGCATCCTGTTTTTGCTAATTAAGGGCTGATATATTTTCTTATTTTCTACAATAGTAATTTTCTTCCCCAATAATTCCATTAAAAAATATTAATCATATGCAGTATTCCTTTTAGCGTTCATTATTAATTATTATTATAAAAATAAACAAAACGCGAAAGAAGCAAGTAGATGTTTTGAACTCAAATGACAGTTTTAATTCATAGATTGAAGAGAGTAGATAGGGATTTCAAAGACAAATTTAAAAAAGTAACCATAAATTTCAAAATAATTGCTGAAAACTTATGAAATTCCTACAGTTTGAGAACTATCAAACTCAACTGAGTTTGAGTCGTTATCTCAGCTCAGACACGTCAGATTTTGGACTATGTTTACCGAAAAACCTACTCAGCTAAGAAAGCCTTGAGCTATGCTCTCCTGAGGCACTATTGAGACCTGACTCATCTCATGTTTATGATTCTTGGCCTATGATTACAAATCTGTAACTCAAACTCATCTAAGTACCTATTTTGCGACTATGATTCTGGGCCTAACAAATTGTAATCAGTATCTCATATCTAATATATAAGTAATTGAGTTAGCTATAATACTCATATTCAAAAAAGCAAAATATAAAAAAAAGAAAAAAAAACTACACTTCTACTTATATACAAACTGCTGTCAATTATTGTAAAGGTATATATAGCTCATTTTGTAATATTAGAATTAAATTATGTAAGAGATTTAATGCAAATTAAAAAAGTATTAATTTGAAATAATACCATTCGTGACGTCAAACTCTTTGGTTGTTTATAATTTTGTGGTTTGACGATGTTGATAATTTTCTTCATATTTTCTGTAATCCTAATATTAACTAATAGGATATCCGAAGAGTTCTATTTAATAAATTAATACTATACCTATATTAAGGTCTCATAATTTTAAACTTCTGTCGAATCTCGTGAAACCACATATACAATGGCATTCATTCATACATAACAATTTTATGAATATTAGATTAACTATATTGTGCTATTTCATTGTGGCTTTAAGGGATAAAAGTATGAGCATGTACTAATTATAATTACTGAGATAGATGTTGATCTATAGTAGGCCCATGAGGCCAGGTGAATACCTATAACGTGAGATTTATAAGTGAGAAAAGTGAATTAACTAAAGGCCGAATATATCTACGGAAAGTGCGACAAATTAATTAAAATTAATTAATACCTACGGATAGGTATACAGTGGGAATTTTGGCGCAAGAGTAGCATCCCGGCAGTAGACCACAGAGAACGCGGGTATGGAAGGGAGGCCTACCCCGCGCAGCCCCTAGGAGCCCTGGGGGATGGTTCGTCACTTCACCGCCCGATCTCGCCGAGTTAAGATCATCTCACGTCGCAAACCGCCCGTCAAGTTTTTCTTACTAAAACTTAGACACATATCAAGTTATCATCAGTATAAGTAAATAATAATTGTATAAACGAAATCATCATCGCGTCCGACAGCTGGAAGAGTCGGCAGGGACAGTGGCGAACGGCGTGCGCGAACGAAAAAATTCGCGGGCCTCCCCGTTATACGACGTCTCCTGTCCTGAAGAGGACGAAACATTGGGAAGTCCCAATCAGTATCTACAGCCGAACCAGGGTAAGCCAAGAGCACCCGCCCCAGACCGTAAGTGATTTTGACATTTTATTCTTCGTGGTCGTTTTCATCACCAAGACAGGCTTCCTTTTACCCCTCCAGTGAAGGACAGACAATATTTGTGAGAAAGGACTCAAAGTGTAGGTTTAAGTAGATTAATTGGGACTATTTAGAGTTAATTTATAGATTAAGAACCTAGGTTAAGCACTTTATTTCTCTGTTCTTGCCTGTTTTATTTTTATGTGTAATATCTGTATTTTTTCTGTTGTTTAGTAAACCGAGTCACACCACTTATTCTCTTTACATTTATCTCTCTCTACACCCACTCTGAAGCTGAACTAGAATAGAAATTAAATTTTAGATAGTAGATAATTTACTTATAGGTTTAGCAGTTAATAATAGATTAAGAGTAATTTTTTTAAGTTTTAGCAACCGGGAGAGCGGGAAGATACAGCGGCGGTGGAATAGCTACCCGGGCTAACATCTTAGCACACCCGCCGCTGGGGGAGGGCTTGACCTCTGACAATATTTTAATTTTATGTTCTCTAATAACTAACCTTACTTAACCGAAAATAAATAAGATATAATTTTTAATTAATCCTCTCCTTCTCCCCGGTTTGTTAAGATGTTTATTTCAAACTTTGAATACGTAGGTACTTTTTTTAAATTGTCTGTGGATTTGGTAACCGTTATGTTATTATTTTCGTTCGTTTTCAAGATTCTCTATGTCCATTATTTCTGTTCCTAGTTTTGTGTAATCCGATATAATCATCGTTTTTGATACAGTTTTCCTTTAATTTCATAGTTTAAATATATGTTAGCTGTTATCTTCTTTCAAAATTTGCAGTATTTTTATATTTTGGCTTTTTGCTGATGAGAAAAATCGTTCGACTATAATTTCCAAGAGTCTGTTTCTCTGGGTGGAAAAAGAAAATGGCGTGCGCTACGCTAAAGAGGAATTTGGATTGGGAGTCTATGTCTCAAATGCCTGCGAAAAGGAGAAGATGTTCACCAATCGCTACTACTAGTAGTACACAAAGCTCAGGATTTAATAAAATTCCGGAGTCTCGCGTATCGCCTTTTGGAGAATCAAGTATTGGAAATCCTAAGCTTACCCCAGGTTTGTTTGTTTTTGTTTTATAGCGAAAACAAAGGTACCGTCTGATCATCGAACATTTTTTTAAATCGAACACCTCTTCAATTAATAACAAATCTCATATTCCTTGTTAGGCCTTAGATTTGCAGCAATTATGTTATTGTACAAAAAATGGTCGGATTGATTTATTGTAATGTCTGATAATGTATATATGTCTTGTAAATATTACGTGGGTATAATGACAAATTGGTCCTGTTTTTTTGTTTTACTTTTCTATTATATTTAGAAAATAAAACAGTTGAATCAATGTTTTCGAAGCAATTTTTTTAATGACAGGATTCATGGTACACCTCAAATGAAATTTTACGAGTTCAATTAACTTTAAACTTTTTACTTTACCTCTAATTCAATGTTAAATAATTATTAAATTTTAAAACAATTAAAACTTGTTTTATAATGAGAATCTAATCCTATTGGTCATGATTGTGTCATTTTTAAAGGTCAGCCAATAATATTTTTTGTAAAATCACATATTGACTCACATGTAATTGCATTGATTGTAGATTTTATCTGTTTTTTAAGACAAAATCGTTACCAGTATAGTAGTCAATTTGTTGAATTCATGTTATAGAAATTGCTTAAATTGTGTTTTTTTTACACATAATTGCAAGTTGAAGTATAAAGTTACTGTTAATTGTTGTAAATGAAATGTCTGCAACTGCACATGCATCAATGTGCAAGTAAAATCTTTTTAATTGATAATAAATTGGCCTTGATCTTAGTTCTCCTCACTTGGTTAATTGAAGACCAGCACCAAAAATGAAAAAAAAATGTTTATTTTTTAATGTTTACGATATAGTAAAATAGTTTTAAAAATAAATTGGATAGAGTTAATATATGAATCAGTAGATTTGGATGTTTTGCTTGGTTGGTATTAGTGCACACTGCCTCCTCCCATGATGAAAACTCTCGTGGTATTTGCCGATAATGTATACATTATTTTGACTTAAAATAATTAATCAGGCTCCTTTAGTGTTTTACTTAAAAGTACATGACAACACCTAAGACCTCAACTCTAGCAATCAGTATTGTTTCATCAGTGAAACATACAACTAATTCATCCGTGGTTTATTCATTCTTAGTTAAAATTGAATCATTTACTACGTTGCAAAAGATTTTTGCCCAGTACTTCAATCCACGATTAAACACTATTTTTCGATTTTCTCTATTTTTCGACATACCCATGGTTAGTCGGAGTTTGGCGTTATTTCATGTACAAAATCAACTAGATTGCTAATTCCAAACTGTCAATAAATTAAATTGAGTTGATTAAGTGAGTCAATTGTCAAGCTCTCACATGTCTCATTTCAATGAAAACAAGTTTATTTTGTCCCTGGTATTAAATTCTAGATTCATGTGATTTTATATGTTATCAATGTTTTCAGACATTAATTTATACAAATAAGGATAGTGAAATTATCGATACGTTTCATAATTTTTTATTTTAGGTGTGAAATAATAACAATTGAACTTCCTAGGTTTTGTATAAGTTGGTATTCAAAGATTTTGTTAACAAATCAAAATTGTAATGTTTAGTTTTAATTGAAGAATTTGGCAAACATTACAATTGATATGTGTATAAATAATGTTTATCTGACTTATCAACACAGCTAGAGATCAATGATTTTGATGATGTATTTAAATAAAGTATTTTCTCAGAGAACTTACTGCTCCTATTTATATATTTTTACAAATTACCTTTGTCTTAAAGGAATTATGACCCCCTTTTTAAGCGCTTTGTAGTGTGAGTTATCAAAAATAGTTTTTTATACGATTTCTAATAAATACATAGGTTATTTCATTTCTAATAAATAACAAATTATACAATTACATAGATTCTTTTGTATCTATTATACAAACTCATACATTAACTTTAAAAAAACCAAGTTATTATTTTGATGAATAAAACATATGAAATGAAGACAAGTTGTATTTACCTATTTGTTATATTTTTATACATAAATGCAAATTTGTTTATGTTTATACAAATTGATAAAAAAAAAATCATGCGATAAATACAATAAAACATCTTTGAAAGTACTCTGCGAACTTTAAAAGTTAACAGTGATAATTTTTTTTATTAATTTTTACTAAACACATGGGCCAATGATGATATATATTAAACAAACAATTAATACAATAGTATCAACAATTTCATATTTGCGTACTAATAACATATCCTCATTGTACATCGCACATCTCACATGTCGGTCATCTAACCGCAGATAATGCAACTGTATTTGCACAATCCAAAACCATAGAACTACGATTTGTTGATTTTGTCAGAATTGTATATTAAAATAAGCAAATTTCTAGATTATCGACTACGAATCCAATTGATGATTATGAGATTGACGATTAGCTCCATTTTAATTATGTAGGGAAATAACCGCCCTTTGTTTATATGTAATTATGGACTTATGTGTTGTTGTTCTGTGCAAGTGATTAGTTTATTTCCAAATGATTTTTTTTTCATTTCAATCACTATTATTATTACTTTATTCAGTAAAGTAAAAATTCCATCTAAAAACAAAATATTTTTATGTCTTGTCAAATAGTTGTTGAATAGAAATATTGACAGTAATTTAATGTAGCCGCAGAAAATGATATTTCAATACAAGTGTTTTGTGATGATAAAAAAATAAGTAGAGGAGTTGGTGGTGGAGTGGTTAGAATTAACAGTCCAGTGAACCTGGGTTTGAATTGTATCTCAAATCGATTTAATTGAATGGATATACTGGTTACAAGGACTCTTTTTTTTTTCAAATAAAAATATCTTGGCTCTATGTATGCACTGCACTCACTGAATATAATTTTAGTGTAGTGAAATAAACTCAAGAATTAATGTTTTTTCAAAGTATATAAATTACTTCACATGAAAATCTTTGGGCTAAGATACAGACTGCTTCAAGCTGCCACTGTTCATTCAGTTGCAAAATAGATTTCGAGGAGAAAACATTGTTTATTGAAGTGCGTTGGATCAAATGCACTACCAATTTTTAAATGGTGTATTCTAAAAAATTATATTTAAATATATTATTTATACTTTAATTTATTACTGTTATTTTTCTAAACAAATTAATTAAAATATATACCCTGCAACCTGCAATCAACATAATATTATGAAATCTAGTGCAATACAAATATTATGTATGGCGTGCAATATTCAAATTGCGCCAAGTTTGATTATTTTTTATTCAAAGATAGTCCCCCACTGAATTTATTCCACAGACTCGTCCGCTGCACTGAGCTTATCATATCTTAGATGTACTTAAAATGTATCTCACTCTCTAATACATTAGCCATTCACCATTTAGACTTTAATACAGTAGAATCCGTTTATTACGACTTTGTTTATAATGGCCAACCGTTTTAGCGACATAAATAGGTAGGTTTCATACAGACACACTATGAAAACATCCGTATAATACGACTCCAGTTTACGCGACTAACCGCTTTTAGCGACCTTATTTTGCAATAAATTGTCCGGTTAGAACAATGCACATCGTTTTGTTTACACAAATAATGCCTCGCCGCCCCGCGTCCCGGCTTTCTCCGACGCACGTGGATTGGCATGCATAAATCACAGTCAGTTAGTATAGTTCAACTTTCGATAAGTATTATCGACAATTATCTGCTCGTTTTATACGTCTTCCGGTTAAAACGACATAATTACGCCGGTCCCTTGAAGGTCGTTTTATCCAAATTCTACTGTACATTTGTTGAAATATCTTAAATTGTTTATATGGTTTAAATACCTATTACTGTATTATTAATTCAGGTAAAAATTGCACTACCAAAAATGATCAAAAATACAGTCAAACAGTTTCTAGAGCCAGCTTGAATCAGTCCCGTGTATTGCTGTCCCGACTGCTCTAAGCAATCAGCAGCACGGTGAAATATGACCGTAACCATTCTACCCTTTTTTTCGTATGTATTGATCGTCCCATTTTTCCCACAAATATTTGAGGTTTGTCTTATTTTGCCGATTCTCGATTGGTGTTTTCTTAAATTCTCAGCGTCCTCATCACACCGCTGACACATTACACACAGCAATCAATCACAAGACAACTAACTTTTTTTCCACTGCCCCCTTTTTTTTTTTAAATTAATAAATATGTCCTTGTAACAAGTACATATACATCCTCATACATTCCCTAAATCAAGCATATGCTTGTGCTATAGGTGAACAAAATCTGTCGTGGCAGGATAGAACTCAAGACCACTGGATTACTAACCTAGCGCCCTAATTGCTCTGCCACCACCCATCTAAAATGTTGACGTTTACGTCGTGCACAGCTAACAAAATGTAATATCTAATCATCCATTGAATTTTTTGTTTGATAAATGGGCAACAAACAATTGCTCAAAAGAAGTATGGTCAGCCTAAAATGTACATATATGTAATGTCTATTATTGTAGAGCGTATGGCCCAAGAGATATGCGATGAAATAAAGCGCCTCCAGCATCGTAGGCAGTTAAAGCTGAACAATGCGGCTGCAAGTGGACAAAGGCCGGTAGATAGTGATGGATCATCTAGCGGATCTGAGGCCGACTCACCACATCATCCACATTCCAGAGTTATGTTCACATTCAAACAGGTAACTAAGATATTATATTATATTGACATTTATCCGTGAGTCAATCATCAATTTTATTGTTATGGTATATATGGTATGGTAAAATTACACGCACTCATATTAGATGCATGGGTGGAGATTATCTAACAGACAATTATTGCTTTTGTTAATTATTTAAATACACAGAAATATTCTACCTTATATTCTGAACTGTCTACTTTTTAAAACTATATAATCACGACATAAGTATAATATAAATAAATATTATAATTATTAAATGAAATTTGATATTGCACATGTTGACTGCTTTCAAGACACTAAAAACAGTCAGAATTGGAAATTAACAGTTTTCTTATTAAATGTAGTGAGGATTTTTTTATAATGTTGGCAACTGCATGTTGACATCTGGGTCGTTTTCAAATTTTTAACATAAATACATTGCAGTAGTATACTTTTATTATAAACAATAATAATCTTGAATATATTTTTCCCCATTTTTAAAAGTAACAATGTGGTGATTCCTCGTTACAGAGTTGTTTTTCCTAAAAACTCAATAAAGTTTATAAAATTATAACATTTAATATAAAATATTTTTTAAACAAGTAATTTGTAGTGTCTACAGTCGAGTTAACCCTCTAATTTAGATTGATTAATAGAATATCAAGTTAAATTATTCTGATTGTGCTGCACTGGTGTCTGGGACACGTTGAGTATGTAGGGAAAACAACTCTGTTACGAAGAATTCCAACATTGTTGCTTCTAAAAAAGTGGAAATATATATTCAAAATTATTATTAATGTTTACTACTGTGATGTATTTTATATTTCTGTTAAAAAAATGAGGTTTTAACATGATTAAATAGTTTTTTTTTCTTGAGGGACAAAATTAGCTGTACTAAATTAGAAAACGGCCCACCTAACACGTAGAAACAAGAAGTGTAGTTTTTTTATATACATTTGTAAAATCATCAATAAGTTCACTATGCCAACCGTCGTGGCACAGGTGGTAAGCCGTTCCGTTTCAGTGCGGGCGTCCTGGGTTCGATTCCCAACAGAAGAGAAATTTATTTAAATTCATTTCTCATGTAAATATTGCTTCTCTGGGCTGGAAACACTTGAAATTGCCATACGGCAATAAACTCGCCACTTGCGCAGGTTGCAAGGAAGTGTTTATTATTATGTTATTGAATAAGCCTTTATTTCTAAAGAATAAATAGTATTCATAGACAGCATAGAGTAATTGTTTGGAACAAACTGTTTGTCTTAAAAAATAGTTATCTTTATTATTTGATCATTGTTAATGCTGCATCTTAATGTGTTATGTATAGGTGCGTGTCATCTGTGAGCGTATGCTGCGTGAACAGGAAGCTGCGCTTCGTGCAGAGTTTGAAACTGCCCTCAGTGGGCATTTGGCTGAACAGTATGAAGCTTTTGTGCGCTTCAATCTCGATCAAGTGCAGCGGCGCCATCACTCCAATCAAGATCTTACTTGTTAGTATTACATCACTACTATATTTACCTAAAAATATTTTTGTTGCATTTTGTTTAGTGTATGGAGTTTTGACAAATAAAAAAATAATGATGTGATGTTTTTATTTCAGATCTATCATAATAACATGCATGGTGGTGGATTAGGGACTAGAGACGAGATAAGAGATAAGATGAGAAGGGAAGGGAAGGAAAGGAAAGGGTATATTAAAGGTGTAATAATAGTAATGACAAAAGTGTGGTGTGCATAACCTTGCACGAGCCCACTTCAATGGGATCCATCATCCTATGGCACATTTATGTCTGTGCTAGGCCATGCCATGTCTTGCAGTGTGGAGAATGCAGTCACTCATCATAATATAATATTATACTTACATACTTATTCCCACTAGTTTATATAAAGTGATTATTAAGCAAATGTGTGTGAGTGTATATATTTATTATTAATATTATACAAGTGTGCATCATCTGTGCTATGTGAGAAAATTTCTTGTCACACTGTATTTACATATACTTACTCTTACTATACATTCAAATATAATCAATCTTTTATGTATTATATTCTGCCATTTAAATATATCTATTTGCAAAGTTTTCTGTAGTCCCACCGATACAATTTTTGTTACATTTTATTTTTATCATAAAGCATTGTAATCTTGTACATTTGATTTCCACAATGTTTTCTATATGTACTAATAATTCTATTCATAACACATTGATATTTCATAAGTATACTATTTATTGCACCATTAGTTAACCAGAAGATTGATTTAATTAATTATTTAATCTTTATGAATTATACAATATGCATTTTCATTTTAACATATTACATCTTACAGTCAAACACATAATTACACTTATTAATTTTTTGTTTCAATATCTTTTACAAACGGTGCATTACACAATTTTCCCACTAATATGTGATTGAATGTATGCATAATATTGTCAAATTTGTAGCAAATTGTATAACATAGCAAATAAGAATTTTAATTTTTATTATTAGTTATTTTTTAGTTTTTTGTAAGTTAAATTAAGGTTCATAAATTTAGCAATAACTTCTCTTTTTTTATTTAAAATAGTTGGTATATAAATTGACTTGTTAAATTTATTACACAAAAGATGGAATATTTAATACAAAATACATGTGACAAGAATGTAAATATTTTTTTGAATGTGTGATTGATTTTGGCAAGGCAATGCTTCAAATAATATGGTTATTTTGCTCAATATGTGACACTGAAACAGACAGATAGTTTAGCTGTAAGAATGCTGATGATTTGTATCTTATATATAATATTGTATTAAATAATAAATAACACTGACTAAATGAAGTAGGTATTTGTCGTGTTTTCATTATATTATTGTGGAAACACTCAATTTGTATTTTAATGCTATTTAAATAACTTTTTTCTTTCATTATAATATGTATGTTATTCTTACAGACCAAAATACATAATATTCAATATTTCTGTATATAACACATTCATTAACTTTGTATCGGTTTGACTTTTTATAATGAATTTATTCCACAATTTGTGTATAACCTTCATACAGTTATTGTAAAAAAACTTCAACCCGTCACATGGGTGCGCAGATCGTAAATTTGTCTTTTTGCTTGGTTGTTATATGTGCAAACCGCCCCCCTCCACGGTGAAAAGGCTCAAGAAGTTTGGTGGAATCTATACTTTAAATATATTCACATTTTCTAATATTGCATTAATTAAAAATATTAATATAAAGAGCATTGATTAAAACTGCATAGAAATTGTATGCACCATTTTTGTATTATGCTTTTAACATAAATATAACAGACACAATGAAGGATGGAAATTTTGGAATAAAAATAAGTACATTATATTTATTTATATTCACTATAATATGAATGTTGATTCATGGAGGAAATAATTTTTGTGCTAGTATATACTAATTTTTATATAAAATATTATTTTTATAGATTGGTTGGTATGTACAACAAGAAAATTAAAAAAAATCCATATTTACATTGATTTAATCAATTAAGTAGTTCCATATGTCCAAAAGAGTGCAAATATAATTTGATGCTTATTGAACTTTTCCTTATAGATTTCAGCTATAACCAGTTATTTATATACATAAAATTGTTAGTAAAACTATGATTTTTGAGCAGGTCGTATGTATTTAAAACTTTTTTTTAGATAGTTAATTGTTTACTTTATAATTTTATTAAAATTATTATTATAGTTATCGGAAAACAACTTGAGCCAGTCACATGGGTGCGCAGAGCGCAAATTTGTGTCTTTTTGCTTGGTTGGTGTATGTGCAAACTGCCCCTCTCCACAGCAAAATGGCTCAAGAAGTTTGACAGAAACTATGTCTGGATTTAAATTACATTATTAGTTTTTTTTTGTAATTTTAGTATCGATGTATATAATGTTGTATGTGTAATGCAATAATGTTTCTGTGGTACTTCAAATTTATTAAAATTCACAGATAAAAATGTTAAATCAAAATGTACCACAGAAAAATTATCTTTAACCAACTCTTTTCTTTCTCAGTTATTAAATATTTTTATGTACAAATTTGCCTTTTATTCTTAACAATGTCATGCAATGATAATTAGTAACCATGTTTATGATTGTATCATGTATTTGTTGCTACACAATTTGTGGAGCTGGAGCACTGACATTGAGTAAGCTTCATTGGAAATAATACCAAAATAATAAAATGTATATTTGTAATATGATAAGAGGTCTTTAATACATATATATGTATATATTGAAGGCTACATGGGTACGGGTAACACAATATATGGTTTGTTTATTTTTGATGTACTGTGGTTTTTATTGTCTTCATTCAAAAGGAATACATAACATGCATAGTAATTTAACATTTGGGGTGTTCTGCCTTATTAAATTTTTATGTAAACTGTAAGGTTGACTGATAGGTAATGTCATGTGATGTGTTTATTTGTAATTTTTCTTTATTGACAAAAAGTCAATACTATTTTTGCAATCTGGAATTTTTTGTTGCAATAAATACTATAGAATGTTTTAAAACTTTCATTTTGTATTTTATAAACAATCTGAATTAAATAATTTGAAAATCTTCAACCCGTTTCATTTTTCCATTTAATTATTTTATTTGTAAGGACATACATACAAGTAAAACTGGAGTTTCAATTTTATGGTTGATATATGAGCTATACACTTAGCTTATGATGATAATAAACGCTTTCTTTACCAAATAGCAATTTCTTCTATCAAACCAATATTTTCAGCCCAGAGAAGTTATACTTTATTGCAAAATAAACTTATGGGATTATTATGAAATGGTATGCTTTTCATCTTTGATTCAATAACAAATTATGGAAATAAAAGTTCGGTGGTGCCTCATGTGTCCATGTTAGTTTACCGATAATCTTTAGCAGACTTTAAATTTATGGTATTACGTGTTAAACTTAAAAAGTGCTGTTCATGGTAATGTTGGTAGAATTGTCAGTCAAATAAGTTGAATGATGTTGCCATATCTTCATATTGTCTTATATTTATAAATAAGAAAACAATCTAATATGATAGAATGATACAGGCCTTCTATGATTATTTAAAAAAAATTTTTTTTACAATTTGTGTTCAGATTTATCAGAAATAAATATTACAAAAGAAGAAAAAAATCCCTAATTGTATGAACATATAAACACTAAATGCAAACATACCAACGTAACCACGAAGTTCACTTTTAAGTGAAATCAGTATTTTTAAGCTTTAGATATTGTTTACTCCTGCTCCGTTTCATATTCAACTTAACCCAAGCAGTTTATTGATATGAATTTAATTACATAATTATTTTATAAAAAAGAGTAATTTGGCCTTTGAAGATTTGCTGTTTTTAGGGTAAGGCTAACTCAACAGTCTAACTTAAAAATACCGGTTTACCAATGTGAAGGATTCTTTTCATAACTTTTGCAGGACTTGGTTGAATAATTGTACAAGTCAGAAATGAATTTGTGGTTATTGCAATCTGAATTTAGGTGGGTATTTCTATTCCTTTGTATGGACTTGTACTAACACAAGCTTTGCAATAGAATTAAGGCTTCTGAGAAGTGAGGACAAAAGTTGGTATTGAAATTGTTCTCCAGAGAATAAATAAAAGAATTTAAGTGCTGTCCACTGCCAAATTATTTGGTGACTCACGATTGATCGCCTATTAATATCTTTATATGGTTAAAACTAATCATACAAGGTGAGTGACCAATAAAAATTTGTAATGAAGAATTATCTTCTAGTTGCATAACTAAGGCTTTTTCCAGGTCAATGAAAGCACACAAAAGCTTGTTTTGGCCTGAATCACAGAATAAAATTTGATGTAAAATCCTAGCACACAGTTTTCCATCTGAACACAGCAGACTGATATTCGATAACTTTTGAAGTTTAATTTTGACCCTTTTTAAAAAGAGGCACAATCACTGCGTTCCTCCGATCCTGTGGCATATGTCCTATCTCCCAACAATTTATTGAAGAGGCTGTGAAATCAATTCATTGCCTTTTCGCCACATATATGATGAATTCAATTGTTATACAATCAATGCATGTTTCACTGCTTTTCTAACTTTGTCTATTGAATTTTTTTCTACCATTCTCATTTTGTGTTATTTTATCTTACTTCATACATTCGCTCTGCGAAGAACTCTACTTTTATACTGAAGAACTCTACTCTCGTAGAGTTCTTCAAAATACTCCTTCCATCTTTGTGTGACTTTTGTTACCTCCATCACCATATTTCCCATCTTTGTCGTTAATACATTTTGATTCTTTCGACGATCCTTTCTCTTTTTCACTCTTTTCCAAAACATTTTTTTGTTACCAGCAAAATCATTCTTTCTTTCAAGGCATTTTTTTTCCTTTTCACGTCTTTTGTTTTCCTCTTGCATTTGTTATATACTTTTTTCGCTTCTTTTTCATTTCTTCCTCCTTTACATATCAACCAATTCTTCCATGCTTTGTTTCTTTCACTATTTCCTGTACTTCTTCTTTCCACCATGCACTCCCTTTATTCTTTTTTCCCCTCACCACATGCATTCTTTTGTACTAGTTACAGTGTTTCTAAGTATGTCCCGTGGTTCACTCACATTCATATCTTTCGCTATGTGGGTGCCTAGAAACAATCAACCATTCTTTCAAATTCTCATCTGACCCCTATGATTCCGATCTTAAGAGGACATATAACGATAAACTTAGTGACTGAAAATATGATATATTAAAACCGCCCAATGCACTATGAAGTTATGCGTTAGTAAGGGTAAATATTGCGTGCGTTAAAAAAGGTTTATACATGATTTAAATTATCGGAAACCCCAAATTTGTTGATTTTTTGCATTTTAAGAACAAACCTTAGTTGAAATGAAAAAACTTTATCGGTCATTCACTTTGATTTTATGCACTCTTTAAGAGTATAAAAGATTTATTTCTCTACGACACATGGTTATAGAGTAATTTAATAAAAATGCTGTAAAAAAGGATATTTTTAATCATTTATTTATGGGAATTTAGGCTGAATTTTAAAATTGTGTGACGAACATTCACTAGAGAAATGTTGAAAATACTTATGGTATTTTTTCTAGAAACACACTGTTTAACATATTTGAGGAATTTGATTTGAAATTGAGGTGTTTGGGTTTATATGGCCCCTTAAATTTGATCCACATAAATCTTGAGCTGACCAATAAATACTTTTTCTTGCACTCTATTTTTCTAATACAGCCCCTACTCCCTCACATGCAAATTCATAATCTTTTATTCCTTATCATAATTACATTCTTCCATCATGTCTTTCCTTCACTTCCCTTTCTTTTTGTCTCTTTAAGACACATAACATCTAATTCTTTCATTGGCATCACATCACACAGTTTGTTCGTCTTTCTTTCCATTCCTCCTCTCACATTCCACACTCCGAAACCATATTCAGTCCTCCTCTTGTCGCCTTGGGTTTCATTGCTAGCTTAGATAAAGTCTAAGGGATACTTATGTACAATATTTTGTATACCCCCATGATTTTGACATTTTTCATGCACATAAATGTACAAAACTTATAATATGCATAACTCAAAAAAATGTTAAAATATTGATAACTCATACATTCATGTAATCACTATTAAATAAAATTCCTTTCGTATTCATTTTAATTTAACAATCATTTATTATAAATTCAAATAAATTTTTCTTGTTATTATTACATAGTAAAAAATAACAAGAAACATTTATTCATGATGTGTTTTTAGACAAAAGTATAACATAATATACTACACATAACAATTAAATCTCTCATTTCTTTTTTCTTAAATTTTAAATACACCAAGCATAGCATTATGAATATAACATTAAACTTTGGGCAAGTGCTTATTTCCAAAATATTTATGTATTTACTGCAAGATAATCTTTTCTATCACAGTGTAAGTACATCTTACATGAACAAAAAATAAACAGATCTCAGCTTAACAAAATAAAAAATAGGATTATAGATATTCATTTATAAATTGCAAAAAACATTATTTTTTAAAAGACAATTACAGATTGAGAAAAAAAATGTTCTTTGTGTATTATAAATAGAGATATAAAAATTTCAGATATAAAAAATTTATATTATAGAATGTTAAATATTTAACACAATATATTGAATCATTTTACTAAATAAAAATTTATAACAGCGAAATTAGGGACAAGGTATGGTTCAGCTGTCAGAACGGAAAGTGTATGAAAGAATATGAAGATGCCAACGCAAACAAGTTCTGCACAGTTGTTCAGAGCAGTTTGCAACTGCACGGATTCCACATGTCATAACCAGACCCAATTGTTTTATTTAGTTATTTTTAATTAACCTGCTATGGAGGTGCTATAGAATTGTTCATTGAGGAACTTATAAATTAGCAAAATTGGTTATTTTATTAATTTTTTTGAAAAACTTTTAACATCTCAATAGAGACGAACTTGGAATATTATAGGAGAACCAGGAACTCAAAACACCTACAGGGCTTACGACCTGTCATCGGCTGGTTTATGTGATCACTTTATGCTCTTGCATGATCACGCAAACCAGCCGATGACAGTTCGTAAGCCCCGGAGGTGTCTTGAGTTCCTGGTTCTCCTATAATATTCCAACTTCATCTCTATTGAGATGTTAAAAATTTGTCAAAAAAACATCTTTGTCTCTCGACAGAGAAAAGAATCCAATGTTTGTGTATATGCAACTTTTAAACAAATTGTGAAATCAAGACTCCACTATTCCATATTGTGGAGAGTAAGAATATTCAATTTATTTAATTTAAACAAAGAAAAATAGCTTGGTTTTCACATAATTATAAGTAAGTATATAATACTGCATCCAATATAACACAGGGATTATCCCTAGCATATTGGAGAGCAAAATCGCTAATTGACAGCAAAGCGCAAGAGAGTGTCAATGGTTTGGATGTGTATGTGTATCTTTCCATTGTCTCTGTCTGAAATATGTATAGCATTTAATCTTTTTTATATATGTACCTTTATTATTGTTGTCAAACCTCTGTATGTAAAATGCCATGTTTATTATAAATAAATAAAAATATGTCCTATTCTGATTTGTTTCAAAATATGAAAATGTCTAAATCAACGGGTGACCATGGATAAAAGGATTTTATGTGAGTGGTGTGTAGTAGTCCCGTATAAACTCAGTTAACTTTTTGACATTTCTTACATACTAAAATTCAGACGGATAAATTTGGACGAATCAGAATAGGACATTATAATTAATGTATAAAAATAACTCAATTACTATTTTATTTCCTAAAAAAAAAGATTATATTAAGTCAAACCAATAAAATTTAATTGAGATAAAAAACCAATATCTATTAGCATTCACACCTTCAAACATGCAAAAGGGATTATTTATTTTAGAAGCGTTTTCATTCTGTCTCCTTTCTAAACTGTAACCTAATAAAGTTGTAATCAATTAATTTAAAATTAACCTCAAAACTGCCATGAAAAAGTTTTATCAAATTTGTAAAAGTAGAATATTGTATTACTTACTTAATGAGAATCTCATATTCTTGAAATAATATTAGAAGTAAATTATGGGCAAATTCATTCAGAATACAACAGTACATCTAAAAAATTATTGAACTGTCGAAAATAAATAAAGATTAATTATAAACTGTAGCATTATTATATTCTATTGACTGTAGTGTTGTTTATTTTCATTCAACAATAAACTTTTACTAGGTATGTATATAATATAATTATAAATGCAATTCTTTAGAATATAAAAGCAAACAAATAGGATAAATTTACGTCTATTTACGTACTAATTCAAGATCACAACATGGGCTTAGTAAAATAACAACATTTTAATACTAAATGGGGCGCTATTTATGACGCATAACATTTGTCTAAATCGTTATGTATATCAGTTATATTATAACCGGATGTATGACACATTATTTACTCAATTTGAGTATACGTTTCTTATATTTTTACTTGGAAGTAATATCTAAATAGATGGATGGTACAAGAAGAATCTTCAAAAATTTTTATTACAAAATACATAATTAGAAACAATTTTTAGTACTCAACAACACAAAGATAATATTAAATAAAAACTTTCATTATTTGTTTATACATATTCATAATAAGTATATAAATCAGGGGCACAAGTCTGATCAACCATGTTTACCCATATTGAGGATATAATTATCTTATGGAGTTCTAGAACAACTTAAGATATTATAGAACTCCATGAGATAATTATATTATCCTTGATATGGGTAAACATAGTTGGTTTTGATTGCACCAATTGACCAGACTTGCCCTCTTGAAGTAAAACATTCCTATCAAACATTAATTAGTTCAAATAAAATAACACCTTCTTTTTGTTTTATTAATCGTAAAATTATATACAGAACAAAACCTGATATTATTTTATTCTTTGACAAATAATAGATACCTGAATTATTTACATTATTTTTTTTTGGAAAAGGGGTGTTGTTTTTTTATAGACAAGTAGGTATTATATATAGTTGGATAATTTATATTCAATAAGAAGGCATAATTGGTGAACGTTGCGCAAGCGCATAAAGTGATCACGTAAACCAGCCGATGACAGGTCGTAAGCCCTGTAGGTGCTTCGAACTCCTGGGTCTTCTACAATATCCCAACTTCGTCTCTATTGAGATGTTAAAAAAAAATTGTCAATAAAAATATCATTTGACTCCCGAAAGGGAAAAAATCCAATGTATATGCAATTAAAAAAATATTCGACTATTTACTAAGATGACATTTTCTATTCAAAACACATATATTTAAAAAAACAACATGATTTATTTCATTAAATTTTAACTATATTTACAATTAAGAATCGCCATCGTAGTCAAGTTTTTTTTTTGAGTTTTGCTGTTCTTTCTGCCAAAATAATATTATAGGATAGAAGCCTATAGTATGAATCAACATTAATGTAAGGCTTGCATATGATATAGTTATTTTTTCAACAAATTCTTATAGCCATGTTGTCTTATTTTAATTTAACTATATTTAATGCTTTGGCTGTGTACATTCACCCGCAGAAATTTGAGTAACAATAATTAATTTGTAATTCTGCCTTTTCGGTGGATAATTGTTATATATATTTAAAAAAAAAGTGTCCTAAAAGAGCCAAATTGTGGTTCTGTTTTTCAAAAACATGAAAATTCGCACAAACACAAATAATTCAGGTCTCTACTAATTAATAATATGGAGTTGTATAAAAATTTACCTATCGGTTGATAAACTAAATTTATCATATCATTCAAATATAACTTCCATTATATTATAAGCTTTACAACAAATATTTATTTAATACTTAAAAGGTTTTATTTACACAATAGTAGGTAAATAAAATGATATTTGTAAAAAAATTTAAATCATGAATTTAACCATAAATCAAGATAAATTAACAGTAATATAAAACTTCAATATTCATTCGTATGATATTGTTATAGATTTTTCAGCTCTTTCTGAAAGTAAAATGAATAAATACATAACTTTGATTATTTTTACTTGATTTTTTGAGACTGCAATGTTTTACCTTATTGTATATGAAATTGAGCATACACTTCAAAAACAAAAGTATTTTATTTTTATAAATAATAAATAAAATGATTTTGAATTATGGAATCACTATTTCAATTTTGGTGCAATATTCTCAAGATTTAATTATAGTTACATTTTTACTCATATCAGTCATAATTAGTATTATAGCTTCATGGTCATAATTATGTTTTATTCAGGAAAAGAACATTTCTGGAAAAAGTTAATAAAACAGATGGAGTTAAAGGTATGATGAAAAAAATATGATATTGAATATGTATGTAATTATTACCAGAATATTTATAATGCACCTCTTTACATAACCAGTGTTGAAGTGAAGACTTAAACAAAATGATTGACTTTGATTAGAGATATTATATATTATTATAAAATGAATTTTATTAAATACAGACTATAAATAAAATCTAAATCACAGGTCAAAATTAAGAACATATTCTTTGAGTGGTGAAGGCAAATTGAGTTTATTTATGTATAAAGCAGGTTTTCTGCCGATACATTTGTAGATTTTTAACCTAGCTATTTGTTTCAATGTGCGTGGTACTTTATATAAATCTTTGATTAGATTTATAAGATTCTCTGTACTTTTAGCAGGAACTTGAGATACATATTGTGTATACAGACTTTTGAGGCAAGCATAAAGAGGTTCATGCTCCATTGAAAAATAAAAAAGGTAAATTATTTTAGCAAAATTTGAATTAGGATCAGTTAAAATACTTTCTTTCTTCATAATTAAAGTAACATAATAATAAAGAATATAGTTTTTCGAGCTATTTCTAAAAGAATTTCGGTTCTCTAATGCTTCGGGAGTTGGATAAATGTGATTATTTGTTTGAGAATCATTTTCGTTGCAAAATATTGATACAAGACTTTTGTTGGATAGATGTGTATCTGGATCTGCTCCATACTGCATTAATGTGAGAGTTAGTTGATGTATACATAATAAATCTTCAGCACTTCTTATATTTTGAACCATGTCAGCACAACTTTGTAATATGTGTTGGGTATTTACCGAAACTCTAACGTTACAGTCTAAACCATGTTGCAGTAATAGAACTAGGAGATTCTTTATGAATTCAAAATTAGATTTCTTTTCAGGAATTCCACAATTCAGGGTTATATTTTCACTAATAGTAAATATAAGAACATGTAGAGGAGTGAGATTGCAACGATACGAGCAGTTTGGATTAGCTCCATATTCAAGTAGTATACGGATGCAATTAAGATAGTAAACCTGTAACAGAAAAATACATATAACACATTATATACATGCATAAGTTAAAATAGTAAATAATTTTGAAGTAAAGGTGAAAAATACAAATATTGATATCAAGTTTGTATTTTTACAATCATTTATGTTGATGGTTATTTTATGGGTAAGGGGATAGGTTTCCTAGATAATATATGAGAAATTGCAAAAGTGTTCAGAAATTGATGATAGACAAATTTGTACAAAGTGGTCACCACTGTCAAATACACTTAGGTAACTATTGTTTCAGCATTTGCCAAAAAAATTGATTGTTATTTTAAAAATCTTCTTCAGCCTATTAGTGTTCATTTCTGAACAAAGGCCTCCTCCATCCAGGACTTGCCAGCATATTGTTGTATATCATCCCTCTACCTTAGCTGCGGTCGCCCCACACCTCTCTGTCGTACAAGGTCTCCAAGTCAGTACTCCTTTTATACACTGGCACTGGCAATGTGCCCCGCCTATTTCCACTTCGAGTCGCCACACGGTGGATTATAACAGTTACTTTTGATCTAACCATTTCATTTCTTATTGTATCTCTTAGTGACAGACCCAGCATGGTTCTTTCCATAGCTCTTCGCACTAATAGCTTTAGCAAAGGCTTACAGAACCTGCGCTACTGACACACTTTCTATTCTCACAGGTATGGCTCCCCTTGATCTGGAAACACAGCGACGAGCTTCTATACACAACCTGTATAGAGGCCGAAGCTCAATTTTGGGTGGTGCTTCTCTCCCACCTGTTAATTTACCCACAGTTCGTGGAGAGATCGAGAACTTGGCCCGGAGTTCTCTTTTAGATGCTTGGCAACGTCGCTGGTCCTCTTCTTCCGTGGGCAGACTGACATTTTTATTTCTTCCCGATGTGAGGACTCGAATTTTATCCTCGTGGATTGTTCCCGATTATTGGACCACGCAATTCCTTACTGGACACGGCAGTTTCAAAAGCTATCTCTTTCGTTTTCACTTATCCGATTCGTCCTCATGTCAGCTTTGTGATAACCCTGAACAGACTTCTGAGCATATCCTATGGGAATGCACTAACTTCTCCGTGTCAACTTTCCGACGAGAACTCTACGACGATGTCCGAGGGAATTTCTTTGGACCCATTGGACATGCGGACCTTGTAGCCACGAAGAGCAATTTTAGGGCTTTCAAGACTTTCTGTCTTAAATTCGGTGCACTATTATCTTCACTATCACTGAGCAGTGAGCCAGTTGTTTCAACATGATTAGCTCTCTTTGGCACATTAAGTGCAGTGTCTGCAAGGTTTTAGAGTTCTCCGGACTCTTCATATGTTCTTTGTTTCTTTCAGAGTTTTGCAAGGGGCCGTTATTAGTCCCCATAAGCAGATCGGGTGGTGGTGGGGGAAGAACAGCTCTTTGAGTGACTCACAGTTTCTCAGCACTTAGTTTAGAGTTTAGAAAGAGTAACTGTTTCTAGGCCATATGTAGTGACAGCATTCACGCTTCATACGCTTTCAGGTTTATGGGTGTTTTCCAGTTTTTAAAAATCAAGTTATTGAAAGTGCAATAAAATTTATGAATATTTATGACTAATTTGAATGACCAATAAAATAAAGAAATATATTTATCACAACTAAACTAAAACAAATAATTACCTTCATTGAATGAGTGAAATGGTGCAAGGGATCTTTGTTTATAAGGGGTACAAGACACACCATTATTGGTACAGAACCATCTCGGCCGACCATATTTGGCTCACCTAAATGAATAAAAATTGAAATTTTGAATTTACTTGAAACTATGATAAATTGTTTGACATTTTTTTTGTGTAAAATATCACCTTAATTGAATCAGTAAGTATTTGAAATGGATGAAAAAAAACAATAATAAAATGATAGATAAACTTACCACCATGTGCCAGCATCATGTTTAGTAATTCATAACATACATCCCAATCTCGCACATGACGTAGTGTACATGCTAAGGCACTATTGCCAGGTCTATTGATTGAAGGATGAGCACCAGCACTTAGTAAGTGACGAGCTAAATTTAATGCTCCCCATTTATTCCATCTGTCATAACCATACCTAGCCTCTTCTAGTGCATATCTGTAAACAAACACTTTAATTACATTGTTGACAAACTAATAAACAAAAACCAAATTAAATACAATACTTAAGTTAATAAAAAAATATTTCAATAATATTTATTTTTTTATATGGGTGCTTTTTAATTTTTTACTTACTTTTAACATATGTCTATATTATTTTGAAATGTGACATATCTTCGGAGTTTTATGTTGTTAAATCAATCTCAACTTTTGCATCTCTTAAAAATAACCATAATATTGCTATAATCTATTGAGATGCAGCTGCTGATAAAACGAATAAACCTTTTAGAAGTTGGAATTTTTAATGAAATACCTGACAATAAGAGCGTGCAATGGTGTGTTTCCAAGGCTATCAGGTGCATTGATGACCTCTTTGCATCCATGTTCCAAAAGAAGTCTTACTGTACTCAAAGTATCTTCTGCACTTTTTCTTGCTACTAGCAGAACTAAAATCACAAATAATCACAATTTATATAATTGTAAAATATTCAAATTGGGTAAATGATGCCATTCAAATGATATTGATACGATAAACTGGTAAATTTCTTACGTATATAGCTAGTGACTAAATTCTATTGTAAACAGAAAAATATAACTTTGATAAATTATGAATCAATTAATTAGTAATACTATTCATTTATTAATTTACGTAATAACTCCTCATCTTAGAATGTTTTAGTATGTACCATGATTAAACAATAATTCAAAATAACTTACCAACATGCAAAAGTGTCATTTGTTGTGTACATGTCCTTACAGATGTTTCAGCACCGTGGTGTAGCAATAATTCCAAAAATTTCAAATCATGTAAAACAGCTTGATGTATTGGATAATATTCATCTTTGATGGTGTGCAATTCTTCAGATCGAACATTTACCTTAAAAATAGATAGTTAATAATAATAGATTTACAACTTCTTAAGTGTGGTAAGGAACAAATTATTTGTAAATATGATTCACAAGCTAGTCATAAACAATTTGTTACTTCAATGTTTTTTAACCTTAAATTATGGTATAAATGTCAATTTTGCTACTCCCACCACCAACCGCTCTGCATATGGGGACTTTAAACGGCATATAGTATTCTATGGGTTTCTACCGAGGGCCTACCCCAGTTTCTACTGATACTTTAAACTGTTTTTTTGTCATAACACAAACACACTGGCAGCTATATGTGATAATTCCTGTGATATTCCATGAATATTTAGTATATCGTATAGATCGCTGAATACTCTGTGTGGGATTTGATAAAATCCAATCAATAAACCTTGGCGCCACAGCCCATAGTTAGCCTTAGCCTCCTCAATAATTTTTCGCCATTTAGTCTGGTTCATCGCCTGCACTCTCCATTTTGCAATACCAATCCTCTTTAAATCCTTCTGCAAGCCTTAGTTTGGCTCTTACCACACCTCATTTCCCCTTAGGTCTTGTGTCGAGATTCTTTTTTGGAGTTCGGTTCAGTTCAGGGTTGTACCTTATCCTCCATATTTCATTCTCACAAAGAGGCCCAAAGATTTTTATCAACACCTTCCATAAGACCAATAGTACATTTTCATCCTACGAGGCACCCAACATTCAGCGCCATATACAAGTACTAGTCGTATACTAAGTTACTGAAATCATCTTCCATCGAAAACATCTTGAATTTTAGTAATAAACTTCTTGTAAACTTCCTCACGATCAACCTTTATTTTCGACAGATTGGAAATGTTAGATTACGCCAACACGAAAGCACTATGTATTTGGACGTTTCTGCAACGCATTTCTCATAAAAAAATATCATACCATCTTCCAGTTAGAAAGCCACGTGATTCCCTAACTCTAGTGAGCTACTGTGCAATAAAAACGTGGTTAATATTTAGGTCAGACTCTGCATTTGGGCCTTAGTATGTGACAATAAAGTTATATCAGTATTCAACCACTATAATTTTATAGTCAACATATTAGAGAAAAATAACAATTATTTTTTGCATTATTTTAATATCCTTATGATGGGGTGTATATTTATAAATTACGTTAGTAATTTCCGAGTTATATTGGAATATAAAAATCATTTATGTGATAATAATCATAAACTTACTAAATGTTGAACACAATTCCATGCAGCTCTTTCACACGCTATATGAAGTAATGGTTTACGAGCACGAAATGGAACCTAAAAACAAACAAAAAATATTTTAACAAGAGTAAATAATGTTGGTTTATACTATAAATTTTTTAAATCAAAGATTTTTTTGTAGAAGTCAGTAATTTTATTACTGACTATATAAGAAAAATTGAAAATACTGAATAATTTTGCTGGAAAATACAAGCATAGTATTACCCATGGTTCCTCCATTTTCTGCATCAAAATATTAAGTATGTTAATTTGATCCCCATCTATGGCATAATAAATGGCATTTTGCAGTTTTGCAAGTTGCCTTCCTGGTATGTCTCCATCTGACAGTGCTGGAAATAACAAAGTTATTACAATTTGAAAAGAAAATTTGACACAAAAGAATAAAAGCAATATATTATGTTGTACGTTAGTAAGTTCAGCAGATTTTTCAAAGTGTGAAATAAATTGTGGTAGAAATAAGCCACAATCATAAATAGTCTAAACAATATTTTAAAAACGAAACAATAAGAATTTGTAATTGTTAAAAATATTTAGGTGATATACCATTTATGTGTAGGTTATATATCATTTTAAAACCTTCATGTTATCAGGAAATTGTTTACAATGATATGTCCGGTATTGGTAAATAGGGCATTCGCAGGTAAATAAAACATATTTGAATACTGTGTAAGATGCAATTCACTTGTACAAGAACAACTTGTAGGCAAACCTGACCAATAATGAACCAATGAACCAACAATGAAAACAAGAAATAAATTGTTTGTAAATTTTCAAAACTTTTAGGTACTACAAGTTTTTTTAACAAACCATTAAGTACCTATATAATCTTCTGAATTTTAAAAAGTTCCGGCATTTTTTTCAATTTTCTTTCATTAAATCTTTTCATAGAAGTAAAAAAATGTATTATAATATAAAAGAAAACTAACAATATTTTCCACTTTCTTCACAATTATGTAAGTGTGCTCCAGGAAAACACATTCGTGCTTCAGCATCAATACGAGCTCCATGTCTCAGCAATAATTCTACACACTCTTCATAACTGAAATAAAAAAACATATTACTGATTTATTTTATAAATGAAACTCACTGACATGAGTCAGAGTTTTAAGTATTTTCTGTATTATTATTTACATTTTATTGTATCTAGATGTAATAGTAATTTGTAATATGGAAAATAATATTGATTCACTGTTTTATTTTTAATTTGCTTCTATTAGTGTTTTGACATAAAAAAATATATAACTATGAGTAATTGGTATACCAACATACATGCTTTGTGGGATTTTTGTGTGCATGCCTTACTATGTACCAAAAACTGTGTACCAAAATTAATCAAATTAAAAAGAAAATACAGTAGAATCCGTTTATTACGACTTTGTTTATAACGGCCAACTGTTTTTAGCGACATAAATGGAGTAACTAGGTAGGTATCATACAGACACACTATAAAAACATATCCATATAATACGACTCCGGTTTATGCGAAAAACTGCCTTAAAGTGAACTTATTTTATAATAAATTGTCCAGTTAGAACAACGTACATCATTTTGTTTACAAGTTTTGTAAGCACAAATAATGCCTCGCCGCTCCGTGTCCCGGCTTTCTCCTCTCTCCAACGCATGTGGATTGGCATGCATAAATCAAAGTATCACAGCCAGTTAGTATATTTCAACTATCGATAAGGTGGACGCCTAAGGCGCACTAAAATGAGTTCAGTGAAGCAAAAATGTTTCTCAATTGAAGAAAAATGTGCAATAATACACCGTATAGAAGCTGGTGAATCTAATGTATTCCTTGCGAAGGAATTGCGAGTACATAATGTACAATGTACATCCATATTGTATGTGCAATGTTTAATTATCATTAGAGTTTTAATATATGTTTAATTATCATTAAAGTTTAATATATGTATGTTTAATTATCATTAAAGTTTTTCATATGTAAGAATTTGTTTTATTTTCATAGAAATTAATCTATTGTACTTACATAAGAATTACAGTAATGTTTTTTTTTTTAAATAGCACAGCCACCAATAGAATTACAGTAATATTATCTGAATTCTACTGTATATGCTAAATGAAACTATATTTTACAATTATATTAATATATCAAAACATGAAGGACTCAAATTATAAAATATACTTTGAATGCATCATATATAAAATTAATTGGTAGTATGTAAAAATAAAGTAAAACTTAATTTTTGTTTGCTGTTAGGGAGTTATTATAATGATTGCAATTTTGTTTCTCTTTTCAAAAATATATATATTATATTAATCTGTCATTACCCTTTAAGACATGCTATGTGTAAAGGCAATGAGCATGGACATCGATTAACATCCAAGTGATGCCTGTTTAATAGCCATTTCACCAAATCTATGTGGTTAAGGCCAATACATCTTTGCAACAAGTTGTATCCAGCGTCATCATGTATAAGCAATATATTTTCATGCTGAAAATGAATAACATAAAAAATTCAAGTTTTTATTAACGTTTGTAGTTCATAAAAATTAAATTTCACAAATGTCAAAGACATCATATCAACAAAATTAATAATGTAATTTATCTTATAGCAAACCTTAGGTATTTGAAGTAAAAGTGCTTCCAATCTCTGAAGAGAGGCTTTAGGATTGGCAACTAAAGCATCAAATACAATCTGTATTTTTGCAGCAGTTCCTTCTGATATTCTGTGACCGTGCGTGTTTGTCAATAATGCGCTGCCATTCTGAAATACTTGACTTAGGCAACCGCCCATCTCTAAATTTTATAAATAAACTCATATCAAATAAAAATAAACATTGAATTTATATTTAACTTAATAAATTGACACGAAGTTGTGCGAAATCACAAGAATGTATCATATAAAAACAAAACAACTCAGAAACACATAATGATTGACAGATTAAACATGGATCGACAATTTGACCAATTTTGACATAATTGACATATCCAAAAGATCCATAAACAACCGATAACAAAGATAAAATAAAAGGCTGTAAAATAATAAAATCATATTTTGGCTCGTGATTCATTCAGAATCACAGAATGTTATATAAAATACCAACGAAATATAAACGCAGATGCAGCATTCAAAGTATGACGGCGACCTGTAGGGCTACTCATGACACACTCTTAATACGTCCTTATCTTTAAAAATGTATAAATCGGGCTTGTTCTTCTTCTTCGTCAGCCCTCTTTCACCCAGTAATGGACATAGGCCTCTCCCTGAGACCATCGCTATGCCCTCTGTTCTAAAACGGTATAATCCTGATTGCGGCGTGAATAAATAATCACATTTTTGAAATAGTGGCTTAATACCCTCCTCCGAGCTGACTTTTTTGAGTTGAAATGCTTGGAAAAAATGTCTGATCATATAAAATATTCAAACGTTAAAGTAAATGAAATCATAGTCTGCTGTAAATAATAATGTCAATTATCGAACGTCAGTCAACGATTATGTCACATAATAAATATTCAATTTTTATTTTAAATAATGAATATGGCTTTGTAGTATCAAATACATAAACATCCTCATACATATCCTAAATTAAGCATAAATGCTTGTTCTATAGGTGAACGAAATCGGTCGTGGCAGGATTCAAATTCGCGACCACTGGATTACAAACCCAGCGCGCTTACCATCCAGCCACCTCCCATCTATAGTATTGTCAATAAATTAGGACGCCACAAACTATGAATGTTAAATTTGGACGTCACAAGTTAAAATTAAAATAAATAAAAAAGAACTAAAGCACAATTGAAAATATACATTGATATTTCCATAGGTATTGTGATCGATATATTTCCATGCATTATGATATCAAAGAAACCCAATAACCATTATTTTACTTCGGCCTAATGTATTTTTCTTCTTTTAATTCTAGGAACGGATTATAGCGGCCTCCCAGGCCTTGTTCATATATTTAAGCATTGTCTTTTCTATTGAAAATAAATTTAAAATGTAAAATGCATTAAGCAGATTCCTGGAATCTTGGCTTTCACCCGGCGGTACGGGTTGGTTCCTCAGTATAACCCCCCCCCCTCCCCTACTCCATGTTTCACGGGCGCTGTGTCGCCCTGCTGTGGCCAGTTCAGTTGTCATTCGGTAGGAGTCGGTAGTTGTAGAGACCCGCGTGCGAGAGTGCGAGTTTGCTAGGCTATCGGACGGCCTTAGCATTTTTTTTTTAATTGTATAAAGTAGTGATTAAGTTCTTTTCAGGTTCTCTACCTATCATCGGGGGTGAATTTAAGATAGTTTAAGTTACTATTAAAAATAACTTTAAGAATAAAAATAACTTAAATAGTCGCATAATAGTGAATAAGTGTGTTTCAGGTCCAAATAGTCAACGAGGGGTGAATTTAAGCTAGTTTTAAGTTATTTTTAATTACTAAAAAGTGATATGTAGTGTTTCCTCTACAGCCTCGTTACGAGAGCAGCAGTTTGGTAAGATCTTTCCAGTTATGTATATATTATTTTACCATGCCTGTATTTGTATGTATTTGTCTTTTCAGGCACATCGCAGCCGATTATGTTTTATTAGATTTAGATTTTTATTTTCAGGGGCAGAGTTTAATGTTTATTTTTATTATGTTTTTCAGCCTCTTTAATTATCAATTTCGCGTCCCAACATGGGACCAATATATTTCTTCCCAGCCTCCTTATATCAATCTCGCGTCCCAACGTGGGACGAGTATTTTTCTCTGCCTTCCCTAGATATCACTTTCGCGTCCCAACGTGGGACGAGTATTTTTCTCCGCCCTTCTTCGGATATCAATTTGGCTCCCAACGTGGGACAAGTTCTCTTCTCCGCCTCTTTCTCCTGATATCAACATGTATTGTCTTTTTTTCCTTTATAGCCACGAAGAGAATGTCCAATGCCAGGACGGACGTGGACGTTGGCTGAAGAGGAAAGGATATCAGGTAAATGCTCCCCATGTCCTAGAAAGCAGCAGATGATGGTCAAGTGGCTGCATCGGGAACAGCAGCGGCTGGGCAGGTTTCCTCAGGGCGGCAGGGCACAAGAGTGACACAGCAGGTTGCAGCTCTAAGACGATCGCGAACGGAACGCCGATTCACGTTCGACGAGGGAGGTCGTATCAGACTTTCATCGTAACTGTAAAGAAGCTTATCAACGATAGAGCAAAATGTTTTTCCCATTAGCGTTTGAGAAAAAAGATTCTCTCTTCCCCCCACAATCACCACCTACCCTTCTCACATCATCATATATTTTTTAAATCTTTTATATAATAGTAGTATGATTTAGTTAAAATCGAGTATTTATTAAGAAAAGTTAAATTATTCTAATTTATCTATCGATCTGACTTATCTTTATTTTCTATTTCTATGGACTTATCTATGGTTGTCAGGCTGTCATTTTATAGAGTTGTCTTCTCAATTTTTATTACAATAATTTAGAAATAAATTATTTATTGCAATAATTTAGAAATAATCGCTTTACGCGAAAAGTTTTTTACTTTGTCAGTTTTCCTAAAGAAATCAAAACGGGTAACGAAATGTCGTCCTCTGTTATGGAAAGTATCCTTTACTAATTAATGACTCATGTTTTTGGCAGTTGTATTTCATGGCAAGGTTGAAATTGATACAAGTTGACTTCATAATGTTTGGAAATACTTGTTTAACTTATTAAATAACTCAGCGCTCATTTCGGGTATTATGCTTTGACAATCATTTTGAGAGGAATTATTTGTCATTGGAAAATACACTATGACTTCCTAAGAAATTCACTCTGCCGAAATTATCTAATAGAAGAATTATGTCGGACTAGATTGTCCTGTACAAGATCATATATTCTGAATATGACTCCATCATTGAAGTTTCATATACCTAACAGATTTAGGTAATTATTTACAAGTGGTATAAGTCTTCAATTTTGCTGAATTTTTTTCTATAGATAGATAAAAATATACAGATTACGGGAAAAATAGTAATTTTCCCGGGAAACGCCTAGAAAAATTAAAAAAAAAATAAAATTATATTACGGAAAATCTATAGAGATTCCCAAGCAAATAGTTGCTTTTCTGACATCTATGGGCGAATATTCAAACTAATTGTTAGTATAGAAACACGCCGCGAAATTAGAAACATGCCGCGAAAATCTGAAGTAAATGAAAATTGTATGAAATATCGAAAATTAATAAAGTTTAAAAAAAACAAGGTTATAAAATATATAAATACTACTTACATGTCAGGTCTTGAGTTTTTTTTAACACTGATTTTAAACGAGAATATCGAAATCATTTTAGGTCATTAAAGTGAAATATTGTATGCTGTGCACGTTACAATTTAAAAAAATATACATACAAACCTAACCTAACCAATTTTTACCAAAAGTTTGCTTAGAATAGGTTGGTTAGGTTTGTATTTAGTTATTATTGCGACTCGCGTGAGCGAGTTGCATTATACATTGCTTGACAGTATGTAATGCAACTCGCTCACGCGAGTCGCAATAATAAATACATACAAACCTAACCTAACCAATTTTTACCAAAAGTTTGCTTAGAATAGGTTGGTTAGGTTTGTATTTAGTTATTATTGCGACTCGCGTGAGCGAGTTGCATTATACATTGAGTGACAGTATGTAATGCAACTCGCTCACGCGAGTCGCAATAATAAATACATACAAACCTAACCTAACCAATTTTTACCAAAAGTTTGCTTAAAATAGGTTGGTTAGGTTTGTATTAACCAACCTATTATTATAATTTTGATGATGTATTCGCATTTGTTTATAATTTACAAATAAATTATATTTAATAACAAATTTAGGTAGTTGTATGGTACCTACCAGTTTTAATATTTTTTATGTGATATTTTTTCGCAAATATTGTCTGTCATATATTTTGTAGTGTGCATTTATCTATGGTTTAGTTTTCAGTTTTATGTCGCAGTTGTCGTATTAGCTCGCGTATTTAATCGTATTTAATAAACGTTAAAAATAAGAAATTAGTAATGATTTTTCTGGTTTTTTATCGTGAAAATCGAATGTTTATAGATAATTTGCGTGTTAATAATGTGTACATTGTGATTTAATAAAAGTATTGTTGGTTATTTGACTTCAAATGAGAAAATAGTCACGTGCAATCTCGGCGATAGGTGTCGTTAAATCGTACAAGGTTTCATACATTGCAATTTTATTTTTTTTAATTTTTCTAGACGTTTCCCGGGAAAATTACTATTTTTCCCGTAATCTGTATATTTTTATCTATCTATAGAAAAAAATTCAGCAAAATTGAAGACTTATACCACTTGTAAATAATTACCCTTTATTCCAATGTACTTTTTTATGGAAATGGTTTTTTACTGTAAATAAATAAATATTTTCATACAAAAGCCTCCTTATATTTGCTGATGTTTTAAAAAAAATCTATTTCTGTGTTTAGAACCACTATCACAAAAAGGGTGAAAATTAATGTTTTTTTTTATGTATCTCAATTTTACATTAGTTTATTCATAATCTTTAATGCTGGCAAGAAAGAGTTACATGATATATTGTGTTTATTTTAGTTTCTGTGCATAATATTTAATATATTGTGTACATTGACATGTTTAATAATCCCCTATCGTAGGTAACTTTGTACTTTTTTCATACTAAGTTTACACATGAACTGTATATAACAGTATTCACATGTTCAGTCTGTCAGGTTTATTTCTAAACACATTAAAACTTTGTGTAGTAACAAGTTATGAAATATAATAATGACAAGATTAATTAGTTTTTTATAGAAAATATTATATTTCTATCATCAAAACATAGATACTACTTGTGCTATTCAATTTAATTGACTGATCGTGTATACTACTTGTGCTATTCAATTTAATTGACTGATCGTGTATACTACTTGTGCTATTCAATTTAATTGACTGATCGTGTATACTACTTGTGCTATTCAATTTAATTGACTGATCGTGTATACTACTTGTGCTATTCAATTTAATTGACTGATCGTGTATACTACTTGTGCTATTCAATTTAATTGACTGATCGTGTATACTACTTGTGCTATTCAATTTAATTGACTGATCGTGTATACTACTTGTGCTATTCAATTTAATTGACTGATCGTGTATACTACTTGTGCTATTCAATTTAATTGACTGATCGTGTATACTACTTGTGCTATTCAATTTAATTGACTGATCGTGTATACTACTTGTGCTATTCAATTTAATTGACTGATCGTGTATACTACTTGTGCTATTCAATTTAATTGACTGATCGTGTATACTACTTGTGCTATTCAATTTAATTGACTGATCGTGTATACTACTTGTGCTATTCAATTTAATTGACTGATCGTGTATACTACTTGTGCTATTCAATTTAATTGACTGATCGTGTATACTACTTGTGCTATTCAATTTAATTGACTGATCGTGTATACTACTTGTGCTATTCAATTTAATTGACTGATCGTGTATACTACTTGTGCTATTCAATTTAATTGACTGATCGTGTATACTACTTGTGCTATTCAATTTAATTGACTGATCGTGTATACTACTTGTGCTATTCAATTTAATTGACTGATCGTGTATACTACTTGTGCTATTCAATTTAATTGACTGATCGTGTATACTACTTGTGCTATTCAATTTAATTGACTGATCGTGTATACTACTTGTGCTATTCAATTTAATTGACTGATCGTGTATACTACTTGTGCTATTCAATTTAATTGACTGATCGTGTATACTACTTGTGCTATTCAATTTAATTGACTGATCGTGTATACTACTTGTGCTATTCAATTTAATTGACTGATCGTGTATACTACTTGTGCTATTCAATTTAATTGACTGATCGTGTATACTACTTGTGCTATTCAATTTAATTGACTGATCGTGTATACTACTTGTGCTATTCAATTTAATTGACTGATCGTGTATACTACTTGTGCTATTCAATTTAATTGACTGATCGTGTATACTACTTGTGCTATTCAATTTAATTGACTGATCGTGTATACTACTTGTGCTATTCAATTTAATTGACTGATCGTGTATACTACTTGTGCTATTCAATTTAATTGACTGATCGTGTATACTACTTGTGCTATTCAATTTAATTGACTGATCGTGTATACTACTTGTGCTATTCAATTTAATTGACTGATCGTGTATACTACTTGTGCTATTCAATTTAATTGACTGATCGTGTATACTACTTGTGCTATTCAATTTAATTGACTGATCGTGTATACTACTTGTGCTATTCAATTTAATTGACTGATCGTGTATACTACTTGTGCTATTCAATTTAATTGACTGATCGTGTATACTACTTGTGCTATTCAATTTAATTGACTGATCGTGTATACTACTTGTGCTATTCAATTTAATTGACTGATCGTGTATACTACTTGTGCTATTCAATTTAATTGACTGATCGTGTATACTACTTGTGCTATTCAATTTAATTGACTGATCGTGTATACTACTTGTGCTATTCAATTTAATTGACTGATCGTGTATACTACTTGTGCTATTCAATTTAATTGACTGATCGTGTATACTACTTGTGCTATTCAATTTAATTGACTGATCGTGTATACTACTTGTGCTATTCAATTTAATTGACTGATCGTGTATACTACTTGTGCTATTCAATTTAATTGACTGATCGTGTATACTACTTGTGCTATTCAATTTAATTGACTGATCGTGTATACTACTTGTGCTATTCAATTTAATTGACTGATCGTGTATACTACTTGTGCTATTCAATTTAATTGACTGATCGTGTATACTACTTGTGCTATTCAATTTAATTGACTGATCGTGTATACTACTTGTGCTATTCAATTTAATTGACTGATCGTGTATACTACTTGTGCTATTCAATTTAATTGACTGATCGTGTATACTACTTGTGCTATTCAATTTAATTGACTGATCGTGTATACTACTTGTGCTATTCAATTTAATTGACTGATCGTGTATACTACTTGTGCTATTCAATTTAATTGACTGATCGTGTATACTACTTGTGCTATTCAATTTAATTGACTGATCGTGTATACTACTTGTGCTATTCAATTTAATTGACTGATCGTGTATACTACTTGTGCTATTCAATTTAATTGACTGATCGTGTATACTACTTGTGCTATTCAATTTAATTGACTGATCGTGTATACTACTTGTGCTATTCAATTTAATTGACTGATCGTGTATAATACTTGTGCTATTCAATTTAATTGACTGATCGTGTATACTACTTGTGCTATTCAATTTAATTGACTGATCGTGTATACTACTTGTGCTATTCAATTTAATTGACTGATCGTGTATACTACTTGTGCTATTCAATTTAATTGACTGATCGTGTATACTACTTGTGCTATTCAATTTAATTGACTGATCGTGTATACTACTTGTGCTATTCAATTTAATTGACTGATCGTGTATACTACTTGTGCTATTCAATTTAATTGACTGATCGTGTATACTACTTGTGCTATTCAATTTAATTGACTGATCGTGTATACTACTTGTGCTATTCAATTTAATTGACTGATCGTGTATACTACTTGTGCTATTCAATTTAATTGACTGATCGTGTATACTACTTGTGCTATTCAATTTAATTGACTGATCGTGTATACTACTTGTGCTATTCAATTTAATTGACTGATCGTGTATACTACTTGTGCTATTCAATTTAATTGACTGATCGTGTATACTACTTGTGCTATTCAATTTAATTGACTGATCGTGTATACTACTTGTGCTATTCAATTTAATTGACTGATCGTGTATACTACTTGTGCTATTCAATTTAATTGACTGATCGTGTATACTACTTGTGCTATTCAATTTAATTGACTGATCGTGTATACTACTTGTGCTATTCAATTTAATTGACTGATCGTGTATACTACTTGTGCTATTCAATTTAATTGACTGATCGTGTATACTACTTGTGCTATTCAATTTAATTGACTGATCGTGTATACTACTTGTGCTATTCAATTTAATTGACTGATCGTGTATACTACTTGTGCTATTCAATTTAATTGACTGATCGTGTATACTACTTGTGCTATTCAATTTAATTGACTGATCGTGTATACTTTTTTTAAATGTACATAATATATTTAAGTGTTAAACAATATTTAAAGTTACTGTATCAAATCTTTATGTTACTTGTGTATTGTTTTTCCTTAACAAGTTGTTTTGCAGAACATCTTTTTAATTTAAAATTTGCTGTAAAAGAGTTGGAGCGAAATTCGAAAAAATGTGATAAAGAAGAACGCCTAGAAAAAACTAAAACAAAAAAAGCAATACAAAAGGGTAATATGGAAGTTGCTCGAATACATGCAGAAAATGCAATCAGACAGAAAAATCAATCAATCAATTATCTTAGAATGTCTGCTCGTGTAGATGCTGTATCTAGTCGAGTACAGACTGCTCTTACTACTAGAAAGGTATTTCATTTATTTTTTTATATTATTACATTTTTAGACTACTTCATAAACTTTTCAAAAGTACCTATATCTAAAAAGCATGTTGTGTTTTTATAAGTAAATTCTTTTTTGGGAGAAGGTGCGTTTGCTCCCCCCCAATCCATCCTCTTGGATTGGAAAGTAAACCCTGCCTTCGACCTGGGGTCAGTATACTATACTGATTTACCAAGCCACTGCATTTATGGTCCCCTAAAATTACTCGCCATGTTCGGGGTCCTTTGCATTGGTACCCAGGTGGGCACTTGTGTTGGAGTTGATCGGCAATCTCAACTTGATGTCATCCCGGCCGCTGCGCGGCGGGTCTGGTTGTAGGTGTGAGCCGAGGGAGATCTGTGTGAAACGGTTCGTCGCTGGCCGGCCGCCGAATAGTACAGGGGCCCGATTTAAACTATCGACTACGGGTTGGCTGTCCTATCAGTCGGCGCATAATCTCGCTGCAATTGTTGTGTCGGATCGTGACCGGATGAGGTCCCAGCAGTTGTATTATGCGGGGGGCACCAGGCGTCGGCCATATCCTCCCTCCTTCAACCTAGCAGCGCACCTGCCGGAACAAATGTCCTTGAAAAGGGCTTCTGATCTCCTCGTTTCACAATGCCACCCCCCCCCCCTCCAAATAAAAACCTTTATGACAATTAAACTCAAAAATAACGTTTCTACAGCGACAACCAAGACTACATATCCTCGCACCATTTGTGAACTGTTGGTAGACTTCGCTAACATCAGAGGTATCCACAGTAATTTAAACTCTGTTCACCATCACTTGCAATCTCAAAAACCACACCTGCTCTTTCTCACGGAAACACAAATTCAAGATCCACCCGACACAGGTTACCTCAACTGCCCAGGGTACATAATCGAAAGCATGTTTGTGCCCAAAGGAGGCTTGTGTCTCTACAGCCGCGAAGACATCAACAGATTGAAGAAGTTCGAGAACCCCGCCTTCAATGTTATGTGGGTCTGTTTAAAATCTAACAAATTCATAAAAATTTATGCATCTATCTACCGATCTCCAAATATGAGTGATTATGATTCTTCTGAGCTTTTCAAATACACTGGAGAAACCATTGACAGTCTTCTGTCTCGCTACCTGTTGGCAGAATTTGCGGTTCTCGGTGATTTCAATGTCCATCACTCCGATTGGCTGAAATCGGGAACTACCGATTGGGCTGGCTGCATGGCGGAATCCTTTGCTTTGTGTCATAACCTGGAGCAACTTGTTCAAATGCCAACTCGCATCCCTGATGTCTCTGGGCATCGTTCCAATCTGCTTGATCTTTTCATGACTACCTCGCCAACGGGATACACACTGAAAGTCACAGCCTCAATGGGTTCTTCAGACCATTGCATTGTGCAAACGGCCATCCACTTTATCCCGGACCTTCCACCGGATAAACCTAAAAGGAAAATTTGGAATCAAGTCAGCAGATTGGAATGCACTGCGAATACACTTTCGCGACTTTCCTTGGAATGAAGTCTGTTTTAGAACCAAAGACCCATCTATCTGTGCGCGTGAGGTAAGGGATGTCATCACTTCTGCTATGGATGGCTATATTCCCTCCTCCCTCAAAACCTGGGGACCAGGCACAAAACCTTGGTTTGATTCCAAGTGCAAGTGATTCCAAATGAAAGAGTTAAGAATAACTTCCGTGAGGTTTTACTCGCCATCCGAGGGTTGAATGTTAACAATTCTAATGGACCAGATGGAATTCCCGTTCTTGTTTTAAAAAAATGTTCCGCCGAACTTACCCCAGTTCTCACTAAACTCTCGTTTAAAACTGGTATTGTCCCATGTGACTGGAAAAAAGCGGTCATCCACCCAATTCCTAAAAAAGGTGATCGCTCCAACCCATCTAACTACCGACCCATCGCAATTACTTTTGTACTCTCCAAAATAATGGAAAGGGTACTAACCCCCAAGTTGATCACATACCTCGAAGCATACAAAATTTTAAGCGGCCGCCAATATGGATTTCGTGGAAATCGATCTTGTGGCGACCTACTCGCGTATGTGACATCCGTTTGGGGTCGAGTTATGGAACGCTTTGGAGAAGCTCAAATTGTCGCCATAGATATCTCTAAAGCTTTCGACCGGGTTTGGCACCTAGGTCTCTTAATGAAACTCCCATCTTATGGACTACCCCAGTCTCTGTTTACTTGGATTGCGAATTTTCTAAAAGATTGTGAAGTCATAACTGTAGTGGACGGTTGCTCTTCTTCTCCCCATTCCATCAATGCGGGAGTCCCTCAAGGGTCCATTCTATCTCCAACCCTATTCCTCCTACTTATTAATGACTTGCTCATACGCGCCCCCATCCACTGTTACGCTGATGACAGCACAGTCCATGACAATTTCTCTTTTGACAAACCTCCTAAACAGAGTGAAATATCAGAAGCTCGGAAAGACCTTCACCTAAAAATAAATAGCTACCTCCACTCAATCAATACCTGGGGTGAAAGATATCTTGTTTCATTTAACGTCACAAAAACCCAAGCCTGTCTAATTTCTGCGAAGAGAAAACCCAATGAATTGCAAGTGTCTTTTAACGGAAGCACCCTACCTAACAGCAGTTCTATCGACCTGCTTGAAGTATCTATAACGAACCAATTACACTACAAAGGCTCCATCGAAGCTAAGGTGAAACTCGCCTCCAAAAAATTGAGCGTACTATATAGAGCGCATAGATATTTTACTAAGACCCAGATCTGTATACTCTACAAAGCGAAAATACGTCCAATTATTGAATATGGTAGTCACCTCTGGAGTGGCGCCCCCCAATACCTACTAAATACCCTCGACGCTGTCCAAAGGCGTGCTATATGTCTGATTGATGATCCATCACTGACTGATGGATTGCAATCACTAGAACACAGACGCAAAGTTGGTATTTTAAGTTTATTCTATAGATACTACCACGGGAATCGCTCAGAAGAACTTGCATCTTTGGTCCCTCCTCCACCCACTCGCAACAGAGTCACTCGCTTTACTCAATCGCAGCACCCATTCACAGTAAACCTTCACCATATACGAACCAGTCGCTTCTCGAACTCCTTTATTAATACAGCAGCCCGACTGTGGAACGATCTTCCGAATTCTGTGTTTCCACCTTCGTACAACCCGGGTCTTTTTCAACTCCGAATTAATAAACTCTTTTCTAGATTGCAAACCCCTCCCAACGCTACTATTATGTTTATTGATTTTATGAATGATCTCAAGTTTTAAGTGTGAACCTTTTGACAGCCATGACAGACTGACTCACACATGTAACAATACTCAACACTGAGGGGTAATCTGTAATTCAATACATAACATCTTTCACCCCCCAAATCACAAACCACAGCTCTTCAATGTGAAACCACAGCATCCTCCGGAATACCCAAAATCTCCCTCCATCTCTGCACCTCATCCTTCAGAGCCTGCCCAATCCCTGATCCTCGTTCAATCTGTTTATCTTGGAGACCGCTTGTCCCAGGCTCCTCACGTCGGTCGGTTTGATCGGTAGAAGTGTTGGACTCCTGATATCTATTCTGTGATGTTTCTCCAATACTCAATCTAGGCTCGACACGTCTTTTCAATTGATCAATGTGCCTTACCACCACGATTCCAAGACATGTGTCTATTATATATCTAGTTAGACCTCTCACTCTTTTGATTTCTCCTTTTAACCACTTAGGTCCGCGTCCATAATTTCTCCACCATACCTTCTCCCCTACTTGAAAATTTGTACATTTCACTTTATTATTATTTTCAATATCGCTTTCTCTTCTTTCCATGGTTGATAATGGGTGTAAGATATCAAATCGAGTTCTAAATTTTCTTCTGTTCAACATTTCGGCAGGGCTTTTCAATGTTACCGTACTTGGGGCAGTACGTAAGTCAAATAAAACTCGTGGTAAGTACACATCAATATTCTCTGTTGGTAATTTCTGTAATTTCTTCTTCACAGACTGCACTGTCCGTTCAGCCTGTCCATTCGATGCTGGATGATATGGTGGGCTCAAAATGTGTCTAATTCCATTTTGTTGTACAAAACTTTTAAACTCTTCAGATGTAAATGCTGTACCATTATCTGAAACTAGAACCTCTGGTATTCCCTGTTGTGAAAATATTTCTCGAAGATTCTTTATAACATAATTAGAAGATTGTGTTGGTACAATTTTAACTTCCGGCCATTTTGAGAATGCATCAATTAAAATAAAAAATATTTTCCCTCTGAAAGGTCCGGCGAAGTCCACATGAACTCTTTGCCAGGGATTTGTTGGTGTAACCCATGAATGTATAACTTTTGCAGGCATGTTTCCTACTTGTTGACAAACTTCACATGCTGCTATCATGTTCTCAATGTCTTTATCTATATTTGGCCACCAAAAATAGCTTCTCGCTATTGCTTTTGTTACCACCATTCCGTCATGGGCTTCGTGAAGAGATGTTAGTAGTGTGTCCCTTATTGGTGGTGGAATAACTACTCGATTTCCCCAAAGGATGCAATCCTCCATTATGGATAATTCCATTTTTTTTGTCCAATAAACTTTATATACCTCAGGTACCTTATCTGGCCATCCTTTCAAAATCCAGTACTTTATCTTCTGTAAATGCACATCTTGCGATGTTAACTTTGCGATCTTAATATCTTTAACTGTATATGGCACTGTATTAGGAGTTTCTGATAAAAGTAACACATCATAAAATATACTTTCTTTATCTTCGCTATCACTAGACACATCCTTTATCATCATTCTACTGAGTGCATCAGCATCACCTATCTCTTTCCCAGGTTTGTATTTCAACTGATAATCATATGCACTCAGTTTTAATGTCCACCTTAACATTCTAGGTGATAAAATATTAGGTATTTGTTTATTAGGATCAAAAATACCTAGTAACGGCTTATGATCTGTACAAATAGTAAATTTCCTGCCATATAAATATTGATTAAATTTACACAGTCCAAAAATAATTGCGACTGCTTCTTTGTCTATCTGGGCATAATTTCTTTCACATTTGCTTAATGTTCTTGATCCCATGGCTATTGGTTGTTGTGTGCCATCATTCATAATATGAGAGATTACTGCTCCCACTCCATAAGGACTAGCATCACACGTCAATATTATTGGCTTCTTCAAATCAAAATGTACTAAGGTTTTATCACTCGACAGAGTTTCTTTAGCTTCTTGAAAAGCTTTATTCTCTTTAACACCCCATTTCCATTTCACGTCCTTACTCAGTAACCTGTGTAGTGGTTCCAACATTGTCGCTTTATTTGGAATAAATCTTTCATAGAAATTAATTAATCCAAGGAATGCTTGTAATTCTGTGACACTTTTTGGTTCATTAACATTTTTAATTGCTTCCACCTTTGCTGCATCTGGATGTACTCCTCTGTTATCTACCACGAACCCCAAAAATGTCACTGATGTTGAACCAAAAATACATTTTGATTTATTCAACTTCAAACCCGAACCCTTCAATCTTTCAAGAACTTCATCCAATCTTTCGTTATGGATCTTTACTGAACTTCCTGCTATTAAAATGTCATCCAGCAACACAGAAACTCCATCTGTTCCAGCAAGTAATGTTGACATAAGTCTTTGAAAGATTCCTGGGGCCGCCTTCACTCCAAAGGGTAAGCGTTTTACTTTATACAATCCTTTGTGTGTGTTTAAAGTAAGAATTTTTGATGTTGCTTCATCCACTGTTACTTGTGTATACGCTTGTTCTAAATCTAGCTTTGTAAATAATTTACCTCCTGACATGGCTGCTAATGCTTCATTGATGGTTGGTAAGGGAAAAGTATCTGTTTCTGTCACTGCATTTACCGTTGAGCGGTAGTCACCACACAATCTTATACCTCCGTTTGATTTGAATACTGGAACTATGGGAGTTGCCCACTCTGAATAAGTTATCGCCTCTAATACTCCGACGCTAACCAATCTGTCTATTTCATTTGAAACTCGGTCTTTCAACGCAAAAGGTAACTGTCTATGTCTCAAAAACCTTGGTTTACTATTTGGATTGACTTTAATAGTGACAGCTGGGCCTTTGTACTCTCCCAATCCTTCTGTAAATACACTTTGATAATTCTCTGTTACACTTTCTTGAGAAATATTATAAACATTTTCTGGTAAACAAATTCCTTCAATCCTTATTTCTAAGGGTTCAAACCAATTTCTGCCCAATAATCCAGGGCCTTCCCCTGTACCTATTAACAATGGTAAATTAAACATTTTTTTATTAAAAATTATATCAACATTTATCTCTCCCAACAGTGAAACTTGTTGATTAGACCAAGTTCGTAGTTGGATACTTGTATCTTTCAAATATGGTAACCTATGTGGCCAAATTAACTTTGCTTGTTTTTCTGATATAATAGTATAGGTTGCTCCTGAATCAATCTCCATACATATTAATTTATTCTCTATCACAATTGGCACTTTTATTGGAGATGTTTGCGTTGATGTTTTAGTAATACAGTATAAACTATTCATTTTACTATCATCATACACCTTTATATCATATTTTTCCTTCTTTCTGCGGCACATGTTCTTTAAATGTCCCACTTTCTTACAATTATAACATTGGGCCTCACTAAATTTACACTTATTTGCCAAATGATTGCCGCCACACCGATAACATTTTAAATGTTTGTAATCTTTAACGGTCACTTTATTGACTAACATTGGTTCATCACGTTGATCTGATAGATCTATTTCATTTGTCACATCATTACTTTTATTTATTAACACAATATCTTTATCTGTTTTCTCACAAGATAGAGCTATTTCTACTGCCGATGTGTAGTCTAGGTTAGATTTTCTTAATAAAATTTCTTGGGTTTTGGTACACCTTATTCCTCCAACCAGTCTGTCTCTTAACATTCTTTCTAATTCTTTAAAGTTACAGTGTGTGCTCATCCTTCTTAATATTGCAATATAATCTGCAATAGATTCATCTTTTTGTTGGTTTCTTTTATGAAATTTGAATGTTTCTACAATCTCATTGGGTCTTGGATTAAAATGTACATCTAACAAGTTTTTTATTTCTACCAATCTTAATTCTGATGTCAACCTTGGAGATGCTAAATTCCTCACCAATTCATATAATTCACTTCCACAATATGTCAAAAATAGGGCTTTTTGAACATTTTCATCACTTATATTATGGGCTATTAAGTAATAACAAAATCTTTCAATGTATGTCTCCCAACTTCCTTCCACAACATTAAACTTTTCAAACACTTTTTCCATATTTTCTCGTCGCCACTATTATGTTTATTGATTTTATGAATGATCTCAAGTTTTAAGTGTGAACCTTTTGACAGCCATGACAGACTGACTCACACATGTAACAATACTCAACACTGAGGGGTACTCTGTAATTCAATACATAACATCTACGTAGTGTGCTTCTCCGGAAGAGTAAAATGGACCCAATTCCTTATAGCTGGTGTCCCCTACGTAGACATGTTAAAAAAAAAACTATCGCCATCAACAGTTGGATCTCGTGTTTTACATACAACTAGTTTATTAAGGTTTGTTCTTCTGTCAAACAAACCTTAAACAGTATTATAAGAGAATATAAACCTTAAAAAATGTCATAAAAGATACATATTTCGGTGTTATTTTACTGAAATGTGAGAAAAATGTGCATTATTCGAGAAAAAAGGGTAAAAATCGTAATTATCCCAAACGTGAAAAATTCAGGTCTCTAATAATTACTTATTCTAATCCTGCCTAATCCTTATTTTAGGAAATGTGTATATAAATGTTCCGAGATCGTAATCCTTATTTTCAAAAGTAATACTTTATTTTTGTAAAATTATTTATTAATAGCTTTTATGTCCCGCCGTTGGCCAAGAATGTAAATTAGTGAAGGAATAAGCAATCGTTTATATTATATTGTCACACAAAATTCTTGCTAATTCGTACTATGAAAAGTAGTTTGAAATTTAATTGAGTTTAAGCGGTGTAAAATGTTCAAGTGATGGCCACAACCCATTTGTTTTTATATATAAGTACATAAGCGCCCTTGAGGTGACCACGGTTGTCACTAAACGGCGCTTTATAAATTGTCCTTATTATTATTATTATACAATTTCTGCACGCATGGACTATGGGATATGGTTTTAAATATGACTCATTCAGTGGCGACTGGTAGATCGTATTTTTGATAATTTTTGGTAGTGCAATTTTTTCCTGAATTAATAATAAATTAATTGGTATTTAATCGATATGCATACGTATATCTACATAGATATATACGTCTACGTTGGTATATTATGGATAAAAATGAAATAATATACATATTCAAAATATTTTACCTATTTGTAAAGAAGTTCAATCCTGCGCTGTTTCTATTTGGCAAAAACTACAATCACTCGTTTGTTATTGATCGATATCCACAATCTAATTGTGTTCTAATGTCAACAGTATCTAAGTTAGATAAATTTATTGTATTGCGTAAATGAATTTGTGAAGAAATAATTTATTTATTTATTAAAAAAATAAATAAATGAGATAAACGAGCCAAATCATTAACACCTTTTATAATCCAAGTAGATATAGTCGCCATCGAATAGTTAACATGGAAAACAAAATAAACTATTTAATTTGTCACAACCACATAATCATGATGCCGTATCATAAAACTGCATTTTAAAAACACGAACAAAATTCTTGGTTCTAATTTTGCATTGTTGTTTAATATTTAACATTGGTCTTGGAAGACCTCCACGATTTATTTTTAATTTATTTTCAAAAGAAGACATTACTTTTAATGTAAAACACATCTATTAATTCACTCGTTTTTAAATCTATAAGATATCTGAACTATACACAAATATTTATTGATTTAGATTATCTTGTAAAAAGCGATAATATACGATATAAACAAAGTTTTGTTTCAACTGACTAAAACCTGACAAATTACTCTAATTGCGCATGCTCAATGCTCATGTATACCTAGTGTTTACATTACGAAGAAAAAAGATAACACGCCAATATTCATGTTTCAATACTAATTGCGAACATATTAGAGAGAGCGAGATAGAGATATACATTCTAAGTACATCTAAGATATGATAATTTGGTGCAATGCACGAAATTTGTGAAATGAATGCATTGCTAGTAAGTACAAGTATCTCTTTCTCATCTAATACGGGACTATCTCTGTCTGTTCATACATACGCTATACAATAGACAATTATAACTCGTTGCGTAATGAATATCGCACGCAGTACTAAATTAATAATATTATTTGTATTGCGGTAGTTACATAATATTATATCGAACGCGATGATATAAGAAATATGGACAGTGTTTAATAATTATTTTTTTTTGGAAAAAAATAATAGCAATAAAATAAAGCGTAATATTAATTTTAAAACATATTTAAATATTATTTTTTACAATATATCATTTAAAAATTGGTAGTGCAATTGATCCAACGCACTTTATATAGAGTCGCCACTGGACTCATTATAAAGAGACAACGCTGTAAAGAGTTTGGTTTTGGCCACAACCCCTATTTTTATATATTGTCATCGAACGCAAATAATGTGTTTTAAATATTTAGTAATTTTGGATGATGGGATATGGTATAAAAATTAATTAAACAAAAGTACACAACCCCGATTTTTTTATATATTGTCATAAAAAAAATGTGTAGTTATTGAAAATTATATAAATGGTGTAAATTTGATTGAACAAAAGTATTGAGAAGATTCTAATGTTGGTCACAACCCATTCGTTTTTATATATTTTCATCAAGTGTGCATGTTGTTTATAATATTTCTGTACAATAGACTATTAGACTTAAAACTAACCCAAAAGACTAAATAAAAAAAAGAAGAAAAAGTATAAGACTATAACAAATAGTTTGTAATAAAAACTGACCCAATGGTCTACATAAAAGATGAAATAGAAGAATTACACAATAGGAAATGTATTATATAAAAAACTGACCTAAAAGGTCTTCATAAAAGAAGAAGAAGATGAATTGGACTATAGGAAATATTTTATATAAAATTCACCCAACGTCTACATAAAATAAGAAAACGAAGAATTAGACTAAAGGAAATAGTTTGCATAAAAACTAACCAAAAGGTCTACATAAAGGAAGAAGAAAACGAATTAGACTATAGGAAATAGTTTGTATAAAAACTCACCCAAAGGTCATCATAAAATAAGAAGAAGAAGAATTAGACTTAAGGAAAAGTTTGTATGAAAACTCTCCCTTGGTCTATATAAAAGAGGAAAAATTAGACTATAGGACGTTAGTTTATAGAAAATTCAACAAAGGTCTACATAAAATTAGAAAAAGAAGAATTACGTTAAAAGAAATAGTTGGTATCAAAACTGGCCCAAAGGTCTACATAAAATAAGAAGAATTAAGATAATAGGAATAAGTTTGTATAAAAACTCACCCAAAGGTCTACATAAAAGAAGAGGAAGAAGATGAATTAGACTATAGGAAATAGTTTGTATAAAAACTCACCCAAGGTCTACATAAATTAAGAAACAGAAAAATTAGACTATAGGAAATAGTTTATTTATGAACTGTCCCAAATGACTTCACAATAGAAGAGGAAGAAGAATTAAACTCCAGGAAATAGTTTGTATAAAAAATCACCCAAAGGTCTAGGAAATAGTTTGTATATTGAATGTGTATTGTAGTTAACCTAAAAGAGTTTAATAATTTTCCTATACGAAATCAGTATATTGTTGGTTTTTAAGTAGTATTAGGTATGTAGGTACCTACCAACAACGATGTTCTAAATAAAATCGAATTCGATTCATAACAAATTTTATTTGAAAATCAGAATCTGTCCGTAACCATTCGAACATAGAAAAAATATCAAATGGTTTGGAGACATTTTTTGAATATGTAGGTACTTACATTGGTTTGTTCGATGCCATAAAAATGAAAATTGTCAGAAAAATCAAATATTATTTACAAATTATGCAATTTTATTATGCCTATATCTTAACTAATAATTAACACATTTTTACAATATATGTCTTAAAACTTGCTATAATGTCTTGTGTTTCATTTTATTATTTCATAATCACATTTATTTCAAAGGCTTATTATTTTCAAGAAGATTTTCATTCTGAAGAATTAACAAATATTGTATGGAAAGAGATAAACATGGCGACGCTGTATGTACAAAACGCTTAGATTATATATGATACAGATACCTAGTCAGCGCAATGAATGTATGCCAACTAAAACTACGCTGAAACAGACGAATTTCTAGTATACGTACACCTACCGATACGCACACCTACATTATACGTAGACCAACGGATCTACCGCCTCACACACACATGTAAAAAAAACTTGGCATACATTTGAATTCGAAATTTGTACTACACGCGGCTTCTGTACATTATAATTCTATGACAAAACGCTTACTTTAAAAATAAGTTAAACATTATAATTATACAAAATATTCACCATGTTTTTCACTTAAACGCCAAGTTATACTTGAAAATATATTTTATTCGTGTAAATATGTACTTCTAACTTTTAAATTAACAGACAGATTTGACTTAAAAAATTTTGTATGAAAAATATGATTATTGAAATATTTTTAATAATTCAGCATTTTTATCACTTTTTTAATTTTGTATGAAAAATATGATTATTGAAATATTTTTAATAATTCAGCATTTTTATCACATTTTTTTTAGCGTGACACTGCATCAGGTATACTGGTACATGTTCGCACATAAATTAGATTTTTAGATGCTCTTGGTTTTTCAGAAGGCATGAGACAAACACACACACACACACTAACAAGATCGTTGTTTTATTACTTTAAGATGTAAGTATAATAATATAATATGATTTGTAACATATTATATTTGTTATAGGTTACCAATTCAATGGCTGGTGTAGTTAAGGCTATGGATGCTGCTATGAAGTCTATGAATTTGGAGAAAATCTCTGGTTTGATGGATAAATTTGAAAGTCAATTTGAGGACTTGGATGTTCAATCTTCTTACATGGAAAATGCAATGTCACAAACTACAACTACTGCAGTACCTCAAGGAGATGTTGAAAGTCTTTTGCAACAAGTTGCCGATGAAGCTGGGTATGTAGTAGCTACATTTAACCCTTTTTTGAATTGGCCAAATGTTTGAATACAGAAATTTTTGCATTATTTTTTGAAATTTTTGCAATAAGCTTAAAATTTAATATTCTTACGAGACATTAAATATGTGTATTTTTAAGATATGATTGCAACATGACACAAAATATAGATAGATGAGTCGATGGCAGAGCAATTAGCGCACTAGTAAATATTGACCGATTTCGTTCACCTATAGCACAAGCATTTATGCTTAATTTAGGGAATGTAGGAAGATGTGCATGTACTTGGATTAACAAGGACATATTCATTTTTTTTTTTTAAATTAATTCACATTCATGAAATCCTGAAGTGACTGCCATGGCACAGTGTTAAGCTGTTATATTTCTGGGTTGGCACAACTAATCAGCTGGAAGGAATTGTCAATGGTCAATAAACTTGCACTAGAGAAAAAATTATTTTGTATTATTTAAAATTTATACTCTAGTAAGTGACACATTTTGTTGTGAATCAAGAGCAGTAAAAAAACATGGTTGATAAGACAATATTCTTTTGGAAATGATAATGCTAATAAATTATTTTAGATTTTGTTAAATGATACCACAATTATTTGTATTAATATAAAAATTAATCATTTTTATTTATCTATTAATAAGTCAAAATGATGTTTAATTTTAGATTGGAACTGAATATGGAATTACCTCAAGGGGTCGCCGGTAGTACCATTGGCACAAGTACGGCAGTCTCTCAAGAGCAAGATGAGTTAACACAAAGACTTGCAAGATTGAGACAAGCTGAGTAGTTCATTTCTTTAAATAGGCATGTTAATTACTTTATAAGTGTGATACAATATAAAAATAAGACAATATCTATTGTCATTGCTTTAAAATAATACACAACTTGCTGTTCAGTTTTTTTAAATATTAGATCACAATTATAAATGAAAAAAATATATTCTTTGTATTTTAAAGCTATTAAACATATAAAATATGTATAAATTAAGATGTATGTGTATGAATTTGTAAAGAGATTTATATTTTCTTGTATGTTATTTATAGCTTGAAGTTAAATTGTTTGTGGCGTCCTCAAAGATTTTCAATCTATGTATTATTTATAGGTGGTACCTATAAACTAGGTATGTATGTAATAAAATTAGGCAGTTGTTTAAAGAATAAGTTATTGTATTGATATCCATGTTGCGAATTGAGAGTGTAATTATGTAATGAACTTTTTCAATGGCAAACATCATCGATAGAGACCTCAATTATTCACATTATTTTTTTTGAAAAGCAAAGTGTTATTTTTTAAAATGATGAAAATGTTATTTTCTACAAAAACATGTAAGTTAAGAGAAATTAACACATGATTTACATCATTGCTTTTTTCACTAAATGCTTAAATAATTACAAAAAAACTTTAAAAATTTAAATGGCATTTTCTATTCAAATCACTTTAATTTATATTTTATTTGATATGTTATAAAAAATATAAAAATACTTGGTAATTGTTCTATTGTGTTTATTTGATTATTGACGCGTTTCGTGCAAAGCACATCGTCAGAATAATAATTTTTATATTTTTTATAACATATCAACGTACAATGGAGTTCTATCAAGAATTGTCGATCGACAAACTAAATATATTTTATTTGTAAGAAACAACATAATTTGTTTTATTCAATTTTAATTACATTCAAAATTAAGAATCGTCATCGTAGTAAAGTTGTTTTTTTTTTTCAAGGTTTGTCCTTCTGTCTGATAAAACAGTATAATAGGTGGATAGAAGCTTATATAATGAATCAACATTAGCATAATATATGTTGTCTTATTTAACTATGTATATATTTAATGCTTTGGCTGTGTAGATTTCACCCGCAGAAATTTGAGTTTCAATAATTAATTTCTGCCTTTTCAGTGGATAATTGCTGTGTATTTTTTTATCAAAATGTCCTAAAAGAGAAAAATTTTGGTGTTATTTTAGAAAAATATTAAAGTTCGCGTTATTTGCTAAAATTCGTGGAAAAAGTGCAAAATTTGGGAATAAAATTGGGTTAATCTCAATTGTGAATAATTCAGTGCTCCGTTCCACCATCGTACTTTTCAACTTTGCGCTTTGCAATTCGTCGGCTTGGTTTCGTTCCACCATTACATTTTTTCGCAAAGTAAAAGTTGCAATGTGCAAAGCGAAAAGTAGACGCCTATTGCAAAGCAAATAAGCCGTTCTGTTCCACCATCGCTACTTTTCATAAAAAAACTTTGCAAACTTTGCGAATGAATTGAAAAGAATATTTTGACATTTCAAATTTGCCATTCGTCGAGTTGTGAAAGTAAAAGTTTTTTGTTTAGAATTTTTAAGTAAATTTATTATAAAATGTTGCAGAGATTATTGTTAGAAAGGGATGAGGAAGACGGGGTTGTAAGAAATTATAGAGAAAAGATAAATTTCGAAAATATTTTACCCACGCAGTTCCTCGAAATTTTTCGATTAAATAGCACTCAGTGTGAATATGTCTTGAGCAATGTTCCCTTGTAAGGTGTGCGCGCGCACACCTACTAAAATGTCTCCGCACACATGTTTTACCCGGTGACAGGAAAATTATTCGAATGCTCAATTTTACGAATGGCAATTATTCGAATCACATTTTTTCGAAAAACAATTTTCCGAATACACAATTATCAGAATTTACAATTGTTCGCATTTTCATGACGTCATGTTGGTAGTATTGTGAGAGAAATAAACCATAGATTTTTATTATAATATACTAGATGTCGTAGTTAGCAAATTTTGTATGAATCGAAAACAAATGACTCACTTTTTGCACGGAGTACTACATCTACATAGTATATTATTAAATATTACAGATTTAGACATGATGTTCTGAAGGTGATGCGCAACCAATATCCCTCTGTCCTGTCCTCCTAGTCTCTCTTCTCTCATTTCTCTTTCCTTCCCTAGTTGTTGTTTATGTGTGTATATATGTGTACTTATGTATGTTTGATTTTTTCAATATTAGGCACTGTCACTTCGTGGTAGAACTCCATAATTAATTAAAACTATGAAAAAAAAATACTAGATAAACACAAACTGGTGTACAAACTAGGCTATCCCGCGCTGTCAAATATCAGTTATTAAAAATGTGCAAACATACGTACCCAACAATAATACAACAAGTAATAATAGTCTTCATCGAATATATTTTACTGGCAACAAATATGTCAAAGGAGGCAACATAATGACACAAAAATATATTAAATTCGGTTAATTGGTTTTCCAACAAATGTTAGTTCGAATAATTTGCTTTCGGACAATTGTCATTCTGATAACTGATTTTCGAAAAATTGTTATTCGTACAATTGCGCATTCGAACAATTGTGTTTCGAAGAATTTTCATGTAATCGTTTTACCCTCCGAACAGTCAATATTATATAAGAAAGTTTTTTAGTTATCTTTTTTATTTATTTCAAAAATCATCTTTGTTAGTGTTGTTATTATATAAAATCACTGTGATTAATAAATACACATTTATACATTTTAATGAAAAATTGTATGTGGGGGGGGGGGTGTAAATTTATCGCACCGCCCATGGCACTGCCACTGCACAGATGCGTCGAAGATCCGCACACACAATAGAAAAATTAGAGGGAACGTTGGTCTTAAGTACACATTTATTCTTATTTTTTAGGTAGTTTAAACTATGTTTATGTGATTATTTTGTCCGTTTTTAACTTGGAGGAATAGTTTTTAAGTTTATATGATTATTTACTACTCATCTATATTTTAAGATACAGAACAGCACTAAGAGAAGCAAAGGATTGTCTCCTCAACAGCAAATAATTCAGTGAAGCACCTGTTGCCTCACTGTATTAGTGATAGTGTCACTAAATGCTCCAAAAAGAACTCCTACCTTTTCTTTAATTATCTCCAACACGGTTATTTTTTTCTTAATATTGTCTTTCCGGCTCATTTTCTAACAACAACAAAATCACAGAACAGACAAGAACGAACGGTGTCAAATGATCGTTTACGCTACGCGCGATACACTCGGTACTACTAATTTATCACTAGGTGTCGCTAGCGTCAATTGAAAAGACTTGGCGACGCCGCAAGTGACCATTTTTTTTCATGGAACGCGCACTTTGCACATTGCGAAATTCTCAAATCGCAAAGCGAAAAGTTGAAAAGTACAATGGTGGGACGGTGCACGTCTATAGTCATCGGTTATTGGAAAAAATCATTGCATGTGTTGAGTAAAATTACATTATTTATAATGTTATAATAGGGAATACTATTTCTTCATCAAAATGGATGCCACAAACAAATTGTGACTTGGTAAAAATATGAAAATAAATAATAATATTATACAACATTTTAACTTTTGATTAATTGCAATACTTTATACTCCCCATTTTTGAACCTTATTAAATTACCCTAGTTTCTAGCTGGAATGTCACATGGGCATAAGTACTGAATGTAAGAAAAATTATGTGGATTACTTAAATATAAATACATTTATAAAATTTTAATTACTTTTAATGTAGGCAGCAATATTTAGCCATCAGTTATGTCCGGCCCTGTTTATTATAATAATGTCCTTGCAAAATGGTTTTATTTAGGAGTAAATAAGATGTGTAATACAAAAGAAAATATTAATATTCTTATTGAAATGTTAATAGGTACATATTTTTAATATTTATTTTCAATTACCTATATTTAATATGAACAATAATACCTATTGATCTACTCATTATTATTAACATAATTTTGCATTGGATCTGATTTTTCAGCATTTTCATTTCATAAGTACATATGTGATTCATTTTGTTCAAGCCGCTGTTAAAATTCATTATAAAATAATTAAGTTGTATTATATTTTTAATTGAATTATATTTTTTTTATATTATAAAAAATTGCATTTTGATTATTTTAATCCATAACATTGTTATTTCTTTGCTCCCGTATTAATAATATATTTACTAGTTTTGGGAGAGCACTTCTCCCATAAATAGGTATTGCAATGGTTGCAATACACCTGTTGATGGTGATAGTGCTATTCTAAAACTATTTTTTTTTTAAATAACTCATTGAGTGGTATTTGGACCATATTTTTTGTAATAATGGACTACCACAATGTTACCATCAAATACTATTTTTTATTTGCAAAACATTTTTTGACACAGTATGTTAGTTGGATAATTTGTTAAATTTCAGTGAGCATTTGAAACTTCTTCAATGAAATAAACGAGGGGAAGTAAAAACACTTATTATGGTAAGATATTTTTATTTTAATATTTCAGTTTCTAAGAATAATATAATGAATGATTTGTTTTTGAGATTAATGTTTAGGAACAATAATATTTTATATTATAGTTAAGTACATATTTCCTTCAGTATGACTAGTAAGTTCATTATGAACTTTATAATAAATTTTGGTGCATATTTTTTTCTTTGTATTTAATACTAGTGAAATATTAATATAATAAAGAGTTCGCAAATAAGAAACAGGGATTTCCAGATTCCGCATAAACTCTAGCAAAATGTGGAATACTACAAAAATATATATTATAATCCACCTCACCACCAATAAAAGTGCCCCAGCCAGGTTTCTTTCATAATCTGACAAATTCTAGCATATATTTTACTCAAAACTATACACGGTTGAGACACATTGTCCAGTAAATGCAAAACTATATATGGTTGAGACAAAGTGGCCATTAAATACTATATTTTTGACAAAGACTATTACAAATATATTTTTGTTATTAATTTTGTTCAAATATCTTTGATCCATGTTTTTGCCTCGTTGTCTTACTACAGAGAAAGGACGGAACAAACTATCTTACAATACACATACAGTAAATATATATTTTGTAATACATTCATACTAGAAAAGTAATTTTTATGAAATTTATACCACATTGCATAAATATGCCACCATTGTATAAATATATGTCTCACAATAAGGTTTTTGTGACTGGTATTAATGGTAGGTGCAAAAACAAAATGTTACAGGAGAGAAAAAATAATTGTATACTTAACATTCATTTAAAAAAAAATCAAATTTGCTTTAATCAATATATTATGAAAAAAATATATTTGTCTTTAGTAAATTTCTCTATTTACTAAATATTGCATGTAAGATCTGTCAATGTACATGGTAATTTAAAAAATATTTTTTATACCTGTATTCAGTCAAATCTGAGGAAGCCACAGACCTCAGAGGCCAGAGGCTTCCTTAATTTTGTTATTCAGAGAATGCGACGTCACATACCATGAGGAATTCTCAAGAATTCTAGTAAAATGTATTCATTATCATGCATTATGTTTTTGTTATGTAAAAGAGTAATACTTGAAAAATTTATTTTTCCGAACCTAACACTATTTTTCAGCAAGAACAAATATCTGAATTTTGTTTGAATAACGTCATAAATTTTAAAATATAATCTTTGTAGCATAAATGATATTTATAAAACAATATATGAATATTAACAAATTGTTCACTTTCTCAATCCCCTTGCACTGTTTATCGTTTTCTTCATTGTTATTAAGCTGCTGTTTGACGCGATTTAAGTTTGACACAATTTAATAACAAAGTATGTATGTAATTTACACACATCTGTTACAATAAACAGTAGTACCGACATTTACAAACTTGCTTTTGGGTGAACGAGATAACAATTTATTATATTATTTGCATGACGAAAAATGTCCTTAGCATCTATGCTTTCCTCTATGTGATTTGAAAAAAGATCTCATGAGGGATGTACATACCTTCAAAGTACAAGTCTTGAGGCCTCCTCACTCCTTGGAGGACCGTTTATTTATTTGACTGTGAATATGGGTGTTAATCATTAAATTACTAATATACTAAACATAATAGTCACATAAACTATGTAATTTATTTGTACTGCCTGTTTACAAATAATTACTGATGTTATCAAATATTTATGATATATATAATTATCATATTTCATTAAAAAAGTACTCGAATAACAAACAAAACATCTCAATAAAAAAGACAATTATAACACAATCTAAAAAAAATAAAAATGTATTATAAACTCGAAAAAATGGTAAATAAAAGTATCACATACATATAATGGTGTTATAAGTACTTGGATACTATACATTTGTACATTAATTAGCAGGTCTAAAATTAATGAAAACAGATATTACAACACTAGTATTTCCAAGGCAAATCTTTGGGCAACTGAATAATACCAAGTTGTCATTATTAAGTTGACCTCTCAGACAAAATTATCGATAAGTTTAATATGCTCTTCATAAATTAATATGCAATTTATGAAAAATAAGAGGTCTTGCCTTATAATGCAACCTTGCTGTCACTTACAACTGCATCAGTATATTTGTTACGACACATTATTTTGAGATTTCAATGATATTTGGTAAAATAACCAATCCTCTAAAAATGATGGAATAAATGCGCTGGTTTTAGTAAACTCGACTGGTGGATTGAGTTTTGCTAACTGATCTTCATACATCTGCAATGCTTCGGGACAACTTGCACCATTAGCCTGATGAAAAATAAATACATTATAGTACAAAGATAAATTACTGTATAAATATATTCATAATACAATATTCTATTGACAAATCTTACATGTGTCATGAATTTTCCAGTTGTTTTAAGCACTTTAAAGGCTGTCTCTAGAATTAGCATTATAAAGTCCCAAATTTCTCCACTCGGGGTATCGGAGATGGGAATGTCTGTCAAATCTCCAAACACATAATCAACTTTTTTTCCTTGTGATATTAATTTCTTTAACGTTACCATGCAATCATCCACAATAATCTGAAAAAGAAAAATCCATGTATGAAAATCAATATGTAGTGGGTGGCGGCAGAGCGGTAGCGCGCTGGGTTTGTAATCCAGTGGTCGCGAGTTCGAATCCTGCCACGACCAATTTCGTTCACCTATAGCACAAGCATTTATGCTTAATTTAGGGAATGTAGGAGGATGTATTATGTACTTTATACAAGGACATATTCATTCTTTAAAAAAATTAAAAGCAACAAAGAGCTAAATATTTAATAGTAAATTATAAGTGCAACTAAGACATATCAAAAACTAATAAAAATTTTGATTATGATGTATTTTATTTCATATTGAGTATCCAATTTCAGCTTTTATATTTATTTATTTAGAAATCTTTTATGTATTTAAATCTAGTAACAATTTGAACTTATCTAAATTAGATATTTTTCATTTTAGATACCATAATATTACAATCATTATATACTGCCTCAATAGGTAAAACTTGTCTGAAGTAGTATATCTAATTTAGTTTTCGTTTTTTATTGGTAGGAACATTAATTTCAGGTTCTGTAGCCTTTTGTTATATTTATATGATAATCAAAAGATGCTCTGTGTCCAACATGATCAATAAAACTTTTATTCAAAAATGTATTTTCATCAATAAAGTATGAAATTAATTTACAATTAAATAAAGGTAAGTATAAAAAAAAACAACTGAATATTAAAATTTAATGTAATAATTCTAACCTCATAATTATTGGCTTTTCTCGTTTCTAAAACATCACCACAGATAGATTTCATATGTTTATTACATGCTTTCATAACGTCTTCGTCAATCTCCAACATCCAGACATATTTTGGTTTTTCTTTTAGAAGCTCATACAAGAGAGCACCATCACCACCGCCTACAGTCATAGAAAATAATAATGTGTAAAATAATTCAAAATAATGTTTGAAAATGTATTTTCCAACTGTCGATTCGTTCATGAGAATTCAATTCTCTGAATGAATCGACATTATTAAGCCAAGATGCGTGTACGAAGGAAAATTTTGTATGGTGTAGTGGACTTTTTGCATGCTAATAACACGAACTAGAGGCCTCGCAGCATATATGTTCCCATACATGGATTTACTCAGAATTCGGAGTAGAACATTTTATGTGAGTTTTGTGTGTGTGTGTCTGTCTGTCCCCCCCTTATAACTTTTGATCAGCTCAATTTACAGAGCCCAAAATTTCAGAATATATAAACAGTTATAGGCTTACAAAACTTTTATACTCAGAATTGTGAATTTTTGTTTCAGTCAGGGGTTATCAACTTTTGAAATTTTGGTTAATTTTTCCATATATCTCAGAAACCATAAAAGCTAGAACGCTGAAAATTGGTATAAACATAGACAAATACAAAATCTTAAATTTATTTTTCAAAAAAATTCCAGGGTTTCTCAAACATTTTTTATTAAAAAAAATTTTTTTTATGATAAATTTATGAGTTTAACTGCCTATATTTCCAATTTTTTTAAAAATTTCGAAAAAAGCCGAAACACCCCAACTAGATAATTTAATTTTCTATAAAAAATATCAACATTGTATTAGCACATCTCAAATTTTTTCTAACAATTTTTATAAAAATTGAATTTAGTGACGACATTGCTTCATAAAATTTGTATCAAATATCTTAAAATATTAAATAATTTGTATTTATGGGTTTATAGTTTGGTACTTATTCTTCAAGTATACGTACTATCGTTATCGACAGTTGGATCTCATGTGTTACATGCAACTAGATTTAATAACATACATCAAGGGAATGACGTATGACTATAAAAAAAAAATGGGTTTTTAAAGCGTTATTTGATGGCTCAATTCTTCCTGTCTACTCCTTTGCCTCCTTTTAGAATTTTCAAATTTATAAACTTAAAGGGCCTTACTTACTATTTGAAATACGAGTTTAATCCAATGCTAAGTCAGTTTCGGCCATACAAAAAATTGGGTAAGTATCAGCTTAAACACAAATTGCAAATAGTAAGTAAGGCCCAAAGGGTATAGAGACACACGACTGCTTTACATAAAAACTTTGTGTCTTTTAAATGGTCACAAATAGATTTAAATAGCTTGGATAGAAATTTAAAACTCTTTACTATAGACGTCTCTTTTTGTCACACTTCCATGGATGTGCGGCATCACATTGCTACATTTGAAGATCTTTTTTTTTCATAAAAATACTTAAGTTTATAGTTTGTTATTATATTTATTATTTTTCAAAGAAGGTACCAAATCAGGAAAGGGGATAAACACGAAAATTGTAAGCTGTGAGCGGTCTGTGAGACCACACATACATAGTTAATGGTTTAGTAGTTTTGTTGTCATCATCCTAATATTATAATTGAACAAATTTGTTTTCATAGGAATATAGAGGACAATATCAAATTATTGCATATTGTCAAACTCAATGAAAAACTTCTTACATAAAAATAATGCATAATACCTATAATATATATTTTTATTGACAAACTTTTTAACATCTCAATAGAGACGGAGTTGGGATATTGTAGAAGAACCAGAACTCAAGTCAGGAAGACCTGTCATCGGCTGGTTTACGTGATCACTTATCACGTAAACCAGCCGATGACAGGTCGTAAGCCCTGTAGGTGTCTTGAGTTCCTGGTTCTTCTTATATCCCAACTTCATCTCTATTGAGATGTTAAAAAGTTTGTCAGTAAAAATATCATTTGACTCCCGACAGGGAAACAAATCCAATGAAATAAAAAAATATTCGACCTATAATACATATTATTTATTTAATACATACCTAATATGATTATTTCAGAACCCTCATAATTTTCCTTTCCTCTTTGCATTAATGTTTCTGTATAAATTAGATCAGCTTCTGCGATATCTGAATTAAACAAATTTTTTTTTTTTTATTTATTTTAAAAATATTTTTAGTGAGATTTATTTTAAAAATATTAAGGCAAATTTGATAAAAGTTATAGAATATATACTAACTCTGGAGCTCATCCAAAACAAGCATATTCCCAAGGCTTTTAGAATGCACAATCTGTATTTTTTGAAACGGTGAAGTACTTTCATAAATAACAGAATCAATATCATATTCCAATAATCTTTCATCTGGAAAAAATCAAATACATAATTAACAAGCGATTGCATAAGTATGATATCCAGTAAAAAGAGATACAAAAACGCATAAAAGAAATAAAACAATACAACATAACTTATTATACAATTGAAATTATTATTATGAAAAGCTTACCAGCACTTGGGAAATATCTCCTGAATAAAGCCCTCTTGAGGGGGGGATAGGCTTGTCCTTTGAAAGCACTTATTTGTTTGTGCATTTTGGTCTCCAATGCACGTGCTGTCTATAGATGGATGAAACAAAAAAAAAAGAAAAATTGGGAGGGAACAAATCACTAAAAACATGCCAAATGCCAAGCTCTTATTAATTGCATATATGAATTTACAGATTTGTAATGTTAGTAATGGTGAGATAGAAGTAATTATTAATAATTATACAAGATAACTGAACTAGCTTGACCATATTTCCATGAAATAAAAACAGGATTCAAGTAGCCAAAAATAGCATTGAATGGTTTTCCGGAGATTTGTTTAATAATTTGTGATTTTAAAACAAAATAATAAAATAAAATATCTACTAGTCTGTAGAGGTTAATTAAATTTGTTTAATGATTTAAATTAAGATACGTGTAAAGTAAATGCAATAAAAAATGGAATCCTTTCACCTGAGAAAATAATTGATAAAAACAATAAAATATATCAAAGATAGACATAGGTTACCTCAAATTTGTCTTTACTAAGAGACTAATGAAAAAAAAATATGACGACTTTAGAAACGATTTGGGATATTACCTTGAGATATCTTAGTTTAAAATGTTTTCTCATTTATTATAAGTCTCAAACATTCCAAAAATCTTCAGAACATTATTTTGATTAATCTGGATAGTGAACTATTACCTTATTTGAACAGTGATCTAATTTCAAAAGCAATTATTCTGCAAATACTTAGCTTAAAACCCTTAATGAGTACTTTTGGGAAGCCCAGTTTCGGAAGACTTTTTCCACCTTCCCATTATAACTAGTTATAACATACCTGTCGAAGGAAGAAGTAGTCTTCCGAAACTAGTCGTTCTAAGTGTATTCATTAAGTGGTATTAAGCAAAGTATTTAGACCGTCGTTACTATTATCATGAACTACCACAATGTGACCGTCAAATCCATTAATGTCATCAATTATTCTGCTTTCATCCCTCTTCAACCACACCCAAATATAAGGCACACAAATATAACTATAATTTCAAAGTAATCATTTAACAAAACTGATGTTGAGAAAAATTAATAAAGTATTCATTTAAAACATTTAATTATAGGTGCAAAAAAAAAAATACAGAACTCAATGTATTGAAATATATGGGATGGGGTTTATTTCAATATGAAATTAGCAATTATTGTAAATTGTGCATGGTTTAAACTGTTGATAATGTTCATGCCGTTACATGAATAAGTTCAGACATCATATATAAATTTTACTAGCAGAAATTATTATACTAAAAATTATTCATAAAAAACAAAATATTTAATCAGTTTATGATTGTTTTATAAAAATACAAACACTTGAGGGTATTACAATACATAGAAACAATATAACTGAAAATAAAATCAGAAACATTCATACCCTAGTATGTTTATAAGTATTATAAAAACATAAAATCCGAACAAACTGATTATACTAGAAAGTATAAGTAAATAAATAAGAAATGATAATTATCAATTTTCTCAACGGAATAAGTGAACATTCATGTTTTAAGAATACTTAAAAACAAAATAGATTAACGGAGATATTTTGGATTTAAAGTATAATTTGGACTACAAAGATCATAGAAGACAAAACTAATACAAAAAAGAAACTAAAAGAATTGTACTTCGTCACAAACCGAGTACTTAATCATAATTTATAACTTTTGCGCTATTTAAACCTGCTGATGATCCAATATATTGGCAAGAAAGCAAAAGCTTATAAAAATAAGACATATTTAATTTCTATAAATAAAAAGATATATTAACCTGGGGTTATATTATTTACAAGAGTTTTTTTAATTAATTATAAATGATTTTTTTTAATTATAATTACCTATACAAAATATTCATGAAATACATTTGAGAGCATGATGGTATGTTTCTATTAGAGAGTATTATATCTACTGGCATTCTTTTAAATTTTCTTTTTAAGATAAGAAGGTAGTGTATGTGTATGAGTTTAGAGTAAAAATGATACCAATGTGTACAAATTTACATTTAAATGTGTTTGGTGTATTGTGTAGTATAATATATTTTACTTTAATAATAATATACCTACTTTGTTAATAATGTAATATAATATAATAAGTACTGATACACAATTACTATCATTTCATATAAATGTAATAAATATTTTTTACATATTGCAGTAATTACATATATACTTAATATTCATTCATATATATCCATATACTTACAATCTTACTAATAAACATGTTGTAAAAGTTACACGACCGTTTAACACCCGTGCAGGCAAAAACGTTACTAATAAATGCTGTGTAGCAGATCAGTTGATTATGACTGTGTATCTCTCATACAAATTTTACACAACGCTTGCACGCCTGTTTTAGGTAGTTTAGCGGTGTTTTAAGACAACTGTCATTTATCATAAATCAAATTTGATTTGGATCTGCATGTTTATATTGTTATATCTTGGAACAATATGACGCAAATATCTATGTAAATTATTTTATTATCGATAGTTGTGCATTTAAGGAGCGAAAAGTTGTTAAAAAATTAGTTCCCTTAAAATATCTACAAACATGTTTGCATGGGTATTCGTATGGTGAAATTATTTGTTATAAAATGTGAAAAACTTATGAAAATATTAAACATGATAAACATCAAAATTAGAATGGCGGATGGTGGCTGGGGGCTCTGCACATGCACGGGTGCGAAGATACAACGTTGTCGGATTAATTTATGTTGTAAGTCTGTTGCAACTACCCAGTCGTTATACAGTTTTTATTAGATTTTTGAGCAATTGCTACACGGGCTTTACACGGAGTGTAACTAAAACACTGGTCAAAGGGTGTGCAGTCAATTTTTATTAGTAAGACTGCTAATGTTCAAATTTATTATATTCCAAAATAGGTGTGCATATTTAAACAGCAATAAAATTAAAAGGCATCAAGTAACTTGCAAATGAATATAAAAATTTGAGAAGAAAGAAATACTCAAATTCTATAAATTCAAGACATGCTATTTAACACAAAAATAAAATAATTTTCCCTAAGTACATAGTTTGAAATTATTTTTATGTAGTAACCAAGATTGCAATAAAAGTGTGTACTGAAAATTAAAAAAATACTTTGCATTGTAAATGTTTACAAATTATCCTAATGGGGGTATTAAAATATTGTGATATTTTTATAGGAATAAAAAAAATGTTATATGTATAAGTAGGTATGAAATATAACCAATGATGGAATTGGTTTTTCAATCATTTGTAAAATGCAAAATATTTTTCAAATCAGTAAGGCCTCAATTTATTTAATAGCGCTATCTCTATCGGCAGCTTGTTTGTTTGTAAAATTTGTGTTCTGAAAACAATTAATATAATATATGCTTCGCAGAGGCTACTTATAAGTTGTATGTCAAATATTGATTGAATACACACAAAATTTAAAGATGTCACCACATGTTGTTTCGTAAATAGATTGAAAACACAGTTAAAAACTGTGACTCAACTGGGAATGAAATGACAGACCTATGAATTAGAAATCTAACTGAGTCTCAATGGTCCAAAATGCTGAATACTTCAGGTATTTCATGCATTTGTACATATAGGTACACAAGTTTGTTTTTTTTTGGGCTGAAAACATTGGTTAGTTGAACGAAATTGTCAGTTGGTAAAAACTAGACAAATGCACGCTATGCTGGAAATAAGTAATTACAATATATTAATATAACTTTAACTGCTCATCACCCAAAGTTCTATACTTCTTACTTAAATAACCTGTACAAGCTCTTGACATTGTCTACAGATTAATCAAATTGAGGTTTTACTGAAAGGTCAAAAGGTAAAGAACATATTATACACATGCATGAAATGTTAGATATTAAATTTACAAAATGTTTAAAAAATCTACAAAAATAAAATACACATTTATCTAACCAGCTACCAGGACATTTTCAAAATCCTGACCTGAACTAGTGAGGTAAACATCAAACTTGTATCCTCTTTTTATTGTTGGAAATAATTTTGCTCTGTCACATCCAAATGTCATTCTTATCGAATTTTCCAGAAGTTTCGAAGACTAAAATTCAAGAAAATTTTATACTAAAGAAATTTTAAAATCAAAGTGTTAATCCCCATAAAAATCGTAATAAAATGATATTCATTGAATTTTTTATATTCTCAGTATTTATAAAATTTATTTGGCATATTATGTATATTACGCAAGAGCAAGGTGAAAAGTTCCCAGCCAATTGGCGAAAGGCTGTATTGTTATGTTTTTTTTTCTATCTAGTTTGAATTGCTTTAATTAATACCTTCGTGGAGAGGAGAGCAATTCTGGAAGGTCTATAAAATACCCCTTTATCATCTGATTTGGAAGTAGGTGAAAGTCGGGAGCCAAATCTCTATCTTCCAACTGTTTTGTTTATGGCATGTAGAGATACACCCATGTTTTACCCACAGTAAAAAATCATTAACAACTGGTTGGATCTCTTTTAAAACAACCCAAACATCGTCGTAAAAAAATATGGTATCCATCTTGCACAAAGCTTATTCATAGTGTCATACCTTTATGCTTATTCATATTTTTTTAAATGTTGATGCAAAATATACCTATAAATTTCAATGAAAATACTCAATACACAATGATCTACAGAAAACTATTTCATAATGATAACTTGAAATTTAATCACTGCAATGTCATCTCTGTGCCAAACTGAAAACTTTTCCACTTGCTTTGTATATATTATAGCCAAATACATGAATATCTAGTTATATTATTGTAATTGAAAACCATGATTTTTTTCATCATTTTTTTCATTTTTAAATTTGCTTTCATATAGTAGATTTATAAAGTAAATTTGTATTTTATGCAATATTATGTACATATTTGGTTTCAGTGGAAAATGAAACCAATAGTTACATGCTTCAGCTCTCTATCCCATTTATTTGATAGTAACTAGACAACCTTAAAATATCTAGTTTTATATCTCTGTAACTAAAAAAATGATGATTATTCATGATACTGTACTGGTGTACAATACTGTTCCGTCAGATATTTGTGAATGTCATGGTCAGATCTCTGGTCACAACTCACCAATATAACTCAATACAGAGAACCTGAAAAACTACACTCTGATCACATAAAAATATTAAAACTAAATAGCATTCATCAATAATTTTACAATAAAATCATAATTAGTTATGGAATATACTTATGTAAAACCAACATGTTACATACTAACATTCTTTGATCTATTATTTCTTTTCATATTTACCAGTATTCATAACATTTTACATAACTAACACACCAGTCAGATAAAATTCATGAATCGTATGATATTTCTAACATTCTCTCATTGCTTTTTTATTTTGTATCTTTCAATATAACATTTTTAAGGGTGAAGTGACATTTTAACAATTCAACTCAACCTCAATATTTTGATCTTGACTTTCCTAATGAATAATTTAATTTCATACTCTCATAATATTGTTTTGTCGCATTCTTCACATTTGGGTACTTATAGGATAATGAAGACAATTTAATTTTAAATCACGGAAAAAACAATAATTGTTTAAAATCCCATTTGTAACCAATGAAAATTGTTATAGCAGATACATTGAATTTTATAAAAATTGCAACTGATATGAGTTATGAAATTTCACAAATATTGGCATGCGTGTAGCATAGGAATGTCATTACGATATGGTAGTTTGCTCTATTTTTTACATTTTTTTTCTATAATTACGTGCGATTGTATATTCAGACAACATGCTAGACAATGTGGAAGATTGTAAGCTGATCTATATTTAGTAATGTTACTGCCTAAACTAAAGAAAAAGACTAAAATCTGTGAAAATAATGAAACACAATGTAGATAAATTTACCAATGTATATAATTATAAATATTGTATATTTTATTGTACAGTATTTTAACTTGGAAATTTGAAAACTAATGAGTACTTTGTCAAATATTAATTTGCCAGTTGCCAAGCTATGGAGACTTTATATATTATTTTTCCCCAAATTCAGACTGGAAACATGTGTAATATTAGAAAAAAATCGATATGTGTATAATTGGAAAAATACTTAACACTTTTTCACCCAAATTAATATTATTGGATAAAAAAAAAATATCATAGGGAAACGTGTTCTAACAACAAACGTGTTCTAAATTTCATGGATAGTTTTGGAAAAATTACATGTCTATAAAAAATGACACTGGGTCGGAAAGGGTCATTTGAAACATTATAAATAACATTTTTTGCATTGATTTATTCAATATATACAAAGCAAATTACATGTTATCATAAATTTGAAATAAAATGCAAAAAAACAGTAAAAAAATTACATTATAAAATTCCTTTAAAAACAACCAAATAAAACAACACCAGTCAAAATAGCATACCCGTTCCGTTTATTGATATTTATCTGAGAAACCGAGCCGCAAACTTAACGAAACAAAATGAGAGAACATATAATATTATACCATAAACAAGAAATATAAGTGTTTTATACCCTCAGTCATTCAAAAATAAATTATAAAGATCATGTTTATTTGAATCGATACTGGATAAAAAAGGGTTAAGTATTTAATAATTAAAATACAGTGGAACCATAGTTATCTTGGAACCTAGTCACAAAGAAAATTATTGGTTGTGTTAATACAACGAACCTATTCCAGACACTCTTGTAAATATGTATTTTTATTTTTTTTCGTAATTAATCTTTCTGCTGTTGTCATCATACTTTGTAATTTGGTTGGTTGGAAGGAATTGCCAAATGGAAATAAGACTGCCGGTGTGCAATATATTTATTTATATTATGTAAAAAAAGATAATTCACGAATGTTTTTTATTTTGTCAATGATGACAGTATTGATATTGTAGAACGTAGTTTTTTTTTTTAAATCAAATACTATTCCACCGATAGTTAAGACTAACAAAGTTGTTTTGTCGGCCTTCGTGGCTCAGTTGGTTAGGTATCTGACTGCTGATCCAAGGGTCCCGGGTTCGATTCCCGGTGGTGACACAGTTTTTAATTGTGTTTTCAGTCTGGATCTGTGAGACGATAAATATCGTAAGTCTCCAGAATGTGGCAACTTGTTATTGGGTGCGTGTTAAATAATTATTTGACATAGCACCTGTTAGTTGTCCGAGAAGCTACATAAAATAAAATAAATAAATAAAATTACTTTTAAACCCACTTTTCTGATTTCTAGATACATATGGAATTTTGTGAAAATATTAATTTTTATCCAGTTTATGGATTTATTTTTATTCAAAATCTAGAATGAGTTTTCTTACTGATAAAGCATAATTATTAGTTCTATACACTTGTAAAAAAAATATACTGCGTGATTCCACTGTTAAGCAAAAAGTTGTTTTTCAAATTACTGAGGCACAAAAAGCAATTACTGAGATATGTTCTTTGAGTCAAACGTTAAACATATGAACTGAAAAGATTGTGAACCAAGGTTCCACTAAACATTGATGTATTATATACATTAGTATATTGGGGCTAAAAATTACAAGGTCAAAACTACCAAAAAATCACTTAATAGATAGATTTTAAAATGCATTTTTAAAATGCTTTTTTTGCATTTTTTTTTATTAAATCTTAATAGCCCAAACATGTGTTGTCAACTTTGAAAAATTCATTTAAAATGTAAAAACAATACATCTTTTAATTTAATCAAGTTAATTTTATTAGAATGTGCCACTAAATTAATAATCATAAAAAATATGAACACATATTATCCCACACAGTATTTATTGTGTCGACTGATAACCGTTTCGACTTATCCCGTTGATTATGGATTAGAAGGCGTCTCAATCGACAGATTGAAAACTGCTGACAAAATTATAATTACATATATAATTATTCATTAATTAATTATATTTATTTAAAATTAATTAAAATTATGTTAAATTTAGGTATATTTGGAATAAAAAAAAATACTTGATAACTCATATTGTAGTTTTATCATTGCGATAAAAGAAAATAGTTATTTTTCTATTATGTAAGTTTAAAATGAATTACAAGGTAAAAGTAAAAAATGAAACTTTTTCTATAACATTTTTCAAAAACAAAGTCAACATTAAAGTAAAAAATAATTTATTTAAAAAATCTATATTATATCCTTATTTATACAAACAAAAAACAATGTTAAACCATTAATAATAAAATGTCTAAATTCAAATAATTAAAAGTGGTAAAAAGTCTATATAGGGTTATAATTGTGAACTATGCAGGTAGAAATAACAGTTATAAACAAAGATTATTTAGTTTTTGTCTTCTATAAAATATTAGTCCATAAACAACTTTAAAAAAAATGAAATAACAATGCTCAAGAAAGTCGCATCATAAGTATAAATAAAATATTTTTTGTGAAAATGTACCAAAGGTTATTTTTTTATTGATAAAATGGAAAACAAAAACAATATAAATGTTACAATATTTACATTATTTCAAAGACTATAGATATCAGCAAATATCTTGAAATATTTCAGAGAGAGGGACGCAGCCAACATGACCTTTTAAGATGTTTTTCGAAAACTACTATGAATAATGGACTAATCTCTTTTATTCCTAATGCAAATTTATACATTACTTTCTTACTGTCTCAATTACATGTGCAAGAAACGAATTTAATAAACTTTCTAATCCCAAATAATAAGTAAAAGAATAAGTTCAAATTGTTCCTTACTTATAAGCTAAAATATTTTTTTTTCAGTTATAAATTGAATTGAGTTTAGTATTCTTTCAAAAATATTTACAAAACATATTATAGTAAATACTAGTGCGTGGCGTTCAGTGATTTTTAGCAAATTCATTTAATTTATGTACATATTCCAGATATGAGTGCCGATGACCAGAGTTTTCAAAATTTCAATGACAGCGTAGGCATCTTGGCCGTGGTCTACATTGATTGATTTAATAAAAAAATACAAATAAAACTACATTATTGGAATCAAATAAGCTTTTAATCCAGGAATGGAGGACATAAACGGTCGTATATGTTAACTCTAAAATTTCATACTCTTTTGAATAGTAAAAATCACACATGTGATGAAAGACTATCATTGAAACAATTACAGATCGCACATGTTCACTGGGTGAATAACTCAACTTGACTGAACAAATGTGGCTATGCTGTGTCCGTGTGAAATAGCAAGTCCGGACTTGTCGCAACGGCGGGCCGTTTGCTCCACTCATTAGCGGAATGTCGCACAAACTCTCTGTGACGACGGCATGGCACTCATATCTAGCTATGATAAAATATTTTACTTGAAATAATACACACCTTGCAAAATTACATAATATTATGTAGTCAATAATTGTTTTTATAATTGCAAAGTTGGACGTGAAAAATGCTCAATAAGAACGTAAGTATCCTAAATTAACTATGCATTTGATTCAGGAAAAAACCTAATAGATGAAATATTTGGTAATAATAAAAAGTTATGGACTATTTCGTTATATGTATATTATAAGATATACTCAGTTAAATAGGCATAAGGAATAAAAGAGAATTATTTTGAAGAATTACTATATTTATATTTTTTAATGTTGTACCGAGTAGAAAATAATAATAAAAAAACGTACCTCAAAGTTAATAATTGGTTCGGCATCATCATGTTTATAATATTCTATATTGATCGTAACTAGACCCTGATCAAAAAATCGTACAGATACAGTACATCCATTTTTTCCAGTAAGAATCTTCAAGGAACCTCCGTCTACCTTTATATCAGCAGCCAAGACAAGAGTTGAAAGATGTTCTTTCAGAAGATATTCTATTTTATTAAAAACTGCCTTTTCGCCCAGTTCATCGCCAATTCTATTGGAATCCAATGAAAAGTCCAGTAAAACAGTTTGAACTGACATAGTGCAAGCACTAGTTATGTAATATTATTGATAAGTAAAAATATAGAAAGAACTCTTATAAGTCACTGCATCTATTTTCGCAGATTAATATTCCGCATAAAATCTGACAAATTCGTGACTTATCTGTCATTAAAATTAGACAGGAAATGGATAAACCAGATAAAAAGATAAACCGGAAATAGATTATGGATGCAGGTCGTGTTCTCAATCTTTACAAATTAATGAATCCTTTAAGAAACACATTTTACATTATAAATCTTAATCATTCTCAACATCGTTTAAATGACGCAGCCTACTTACTGAGAGAAAAACCACGACTCCATGGTTTTAGGGAAGAGCAATTTATCTTTCAACCGTTTTTTAGTCCGTCGTTGTACCTATTTAAAAATTTCAGTTTAAAAGAAAATTAAGAAAAAGTGTCATTTTTATAAAAAAGACGTACAGGTGCCCCAGAAGCGATAGTTTTGCCTGTTCACGTACCCGCTGAGGTGGAAATGAGCCTCATCGCTCATTATGATTTTGGCCGAAAAATCGTCCACTTCGTCCTCGAAATTGAGGATGGCTTGGGCGTAGGTTACACGCGTTTGGCGGTCGACAGGCAGCTGATGCACGGACTGGACTTTGTACGGGAACATGCGCAGGTCTTTAACCAAAATTCGTCTTAGGGACGACCGGCTGATGGCTAATTGCGAGGCACGGCGTCTGGTCGATGTTTCCGGCGATAGCTCGACATTCTCAGCAATAGCGGCGATATTCTCGGCAAAACGGGCGCTCCGGGGCCGGCCACTCCTGGCAACGTCTCGTTTGGTCCCATACTCTTCAAGATTGGTGACCAAACGGCGCAGTGTTTGCGCAGTCGGTGTCGGACGGCCGGGGAATCGGCGACGGAATTTACGCTGCGCCAACACCACAGACGAATTGTTACGCAGAAAAATAGACACGATTATTCTGCGATCTTGGGGAGTGTACCGCTCCATGGCTTGTTCACTTGTATTCTACACCTGTCTAGTCCACAAATTTCAAAACAGATTTGACATTGGCGGCCATTTGCAAAAATAAGAGCATCTTCCAATAAGGTGATCTCTTTAGGGTGACCTTGTACATAGTGGAGAAACATTATTAGTTTGTATGTGAAAAATACAATGAATATAGTGTCCGTAAAACTTCTTGAGCCGTTTCGCCGAAGAGGAGAGCGGCTTGCACATATACCAACAAAGCAAAAAGACAAAAATTTACGCTCTGCGCACCTGTGTGACTGGTTCAAATTGTTTTCCGATAGCTATAATTAGTGTAGCAAAAAGAGAAGCAGTAGGCTGAGATTGTATCATTCAAATTAGTAGCATCCTATATTTTATCCATAGGCATGCTTTAATTATATTTTATCGGCTCAATCTCTTTTTTTAGCCTGGTAAGTTCTCTCGATGCAAATTGCAGTGATCTAAAAGAACCGCCAACAATTATTCGTCCTCACCTTTTCCTGTTACTTATAGTTGGCTTACCTGATCATTCAGCACCAAGTAACTTACTTGTGCGAGTCCTCCTCCCCTTCATTTCGTGAAAGGCACTTCTCCACAGTGTGGTTATCTTCTCTTCTCATTCGACGCCGCCAACGATAAATACGGATTTTTTTCCATACGTGTGTAATCACGACTCAACAGCAGTAGAAAATAATACAGGACGAAATGGAGGCAAAGCTATATATCGGACGATATGTGTAATGTCCTCGTATGTCCCCTTATCTTTACGCTTCCAATCTTTTCTCTCGGATTTTATCGTATGTTCTGTGGTTTTACTCTTGACTTCAAATCCGATCCCAATTTCGGATATTTCACTAAAACCTACATTTGTAATGGAGAATTGTGCGGTAGGTCGGTATGTTTTATTCATAATAGCAGGTAATTTGATGTACGCAGGTGATAGGTAGGTAAATTCTAAACAAAAAATCGAAATTGGGATCGAATTCGAGTTTCAAGGGTTAGGCATAATTTTGGTTGTGTGATGTATTTGGGAGGCTTTAAAGGAAAAAAAAATCAAAGAATGACATTTTCTTCCTTAATAGATATATATACTTAAATTACTTTCAATATTTTTGATGTAAGTTGTAATTTATATTTTATGAATTATTTTAAAAATGTATTTGTAGATTCAGATTACGAATCTTTTATTTTAAACAACACTATTGCTTTAAAAATCTTTGACAGTTGATACCTTTCGTAGTTTCGTTGTTCTAAAAAAGTTGAAATTCAAAAAGTTAAGAAAGTTGTGCATTTTTAATATACCTTTGTACTTTATTTTTAGTATTTATTATTTTTTTAATATTCAACATGGCTAATCACGATGTTACTGTGATTTACCAATATTGCGAAGATTCTTTAGAAAATATTAAAAAAATCACGGGAAATACGAAGCATGCTTTAGATGTTTTCATTGTAAGATATTTTTTATTACACAGATGCGATTTTTTAAGCTTAACAAGTATTGGTATTACATGTTCACTTTATAGCCATTCTTTGGATTTCTTACTAAACTCCACGAATAAGGAAGGCAGCATGAAAAGGCAGCATTTTAAAGTTTTTTTTATAATGTTAATGACAAAAAATACAATTGTGTTAACAGAAAGAATATAAATAATATCTAGTGTATGAATGTTTAGAACTTTTCAAAACTAAATTTTATAGCTAATATTTAGGGGTAAAAAGATAATACCAATGTATCCATCTTCATTATCTGTTATTATATAGTAGTCGCGGTGTGGGTAGGAAGCAGATGTCTTGGCTACGAAACAAGGTAATGACCCGGAGTCCACAGAGTGGAAGAGCTGTTCCACTTAGCTCAGGACAGAGATGCCTTCGCCAGAGTGGTAGTTGAAGAAAAAAAATTATTATAGCTTTTATGTTGTAGTTATAGTACACATATGTAGTTATGTTGTAGTACACATAAAGTGTTATTGTAATTTTTTATCGGATTTTTCAATTGAAAGATTGTGTTGACACACATAGGCGCACACATTTTCGGCCTTCGTGGCTCAGTTGTTTAGATACTCGACACCTGAGCCAAGAGTCCCGGGTTCGATTCCCGGTGGGGACAATTTTTAATTGTGTTTTCAGTCTGGATCTGTGAGACAATTAATATTGTGAGTCTCCAGAATGTGGCAAATTGTTATTGGATGCATGTTAAATTAATATTTGACATAGTACCTGTTAGTTGCCCGAGAAGTAATGTAAAAAATAATAATAATAAAATAGTCCATTCTGATGGACGACGACAAACCAATAACACGCCTCACACTTTCACCACAAGTATGGAGAAGATTCAAACTCTGATTGATGGACTCTGTCAGTGCTGATGCATTTTTCAAATCAGAAATGTGAAAACAAAGGTTACAGAAATTTTAGGCAAGAATGGAAGTGAATGCTGGATTCAGTCAAGGCCCACCCAGGGCTGTCGAGCTTACATGGTGATGATGAGATTAATTTGAATTCATTAACACTTGTTTATCTTTCAGAAAATATTAAGTGATATTTTTATGCCTCTACACTCACAACTGAAATTGAAATGCAACGAGGATAAAGACTCACAAGAGAATATTGATAGTAAAAATCTTTGTGAAAATAGCAATGAAATATTTTCTATTTCATATTACCAATTATCTAAATATATCCATTTATTGGCTGATGTTTTTAAAGTAGAGCTACAAAATGGTTGCATATTACAGGTAACCAAAAATTTTTTTTACTATTGTTTTCTAGTTTAGGGAAAAGGATTAGGACGTAGAAGAGTATCTTGGCTCCGTTATCTTTGGCAGTTGTTTAGAAAAAGCAATTCATTGCGATTTACAGGTGCTGTGAACAAGGTAGAGATGGTTTGAGAATATGAAACTTGAAGAAGAAGGATATCATAGATATATTCAAATTTTTTGTCAATTCAGAGCAGATGTACAGTTGCTAATAATGAATTTTCATGTGATCACTCTTCTCTACTACTCTAGAGTGGTATTCAAGTATCTCTTGACAATTTTTTAACATTTTTTTTGTACTTTTGTATATTATTCAACATTTGTACATTGGCATTTTATTTTTGTGAATTATTTATTTATGTTTTCAAATGTTTGAATGTTAACTTTGTGGTTCATATTTAACAAATTAAAATTAAAGATATAACTTTGTATTAACCACGTTTTTTGGTTGAAACGATGCGACCGGTTTCGGAACTAACCGTTCCCTCATCAGGCTAACTTTCAACTGAAACAGAATGTGACAACGTGCTTACAAGAAATCTATGGGGGCGGAGGTAGAGGTAGGGTGGGGGTACTTAGGGTTGGGTCTTGTGCAGGGTGGGTCCGATTGGCTGAAGGATTAGAAGTAAAAGGAAACATATTTAATAATGGACTGAAAGATAAATTTAACTGATTGTTTATTATGTTCTGTTTTGAATTAATACACTTTTTAATTTCTAGCGACTCTAAATTATCAAGACGGAGACCTACTTTGTTGACGTGTAAAATTTTTGTTGCCGATTGCATATTAAATTGATGATCATTAAGTACTAAGTGTTCTGCGAATTCTGAAAAATTATCATTGTTTATACATCTAATATGTTCTTTTACTCTAGTCTCAAATTTCCGTCCTGTTTTTCCTATGTAGACTGCAGAGCAGTCTCCACATGTCAGTTGGTATACGCCGGAGTTTTCCATTTTATTATCTTTATCTTTGGAATTCATTAAACTTTTTCCAATATTATTGTCAGTGTAAAATGCCGGTCTTATGTCTTTTGGTAAGAAATTTGAGACTAATTGGGATAAATTATTAACAAACAATATGCGTCTCCATCTATATTCATCTTTTTTGATATTTGTATTATAACTATGTAGGTATCTATTGACGTTAATATTTTTTTATTTAAAATAGAGTCTATCAATTTACTGTTATAACCATTATTATATGCAATCTGTTTTATTGTATTTAGTTCTTTATTAAAATTATTTGATGATAGTGGTATATTTAGTAATCTATGGACCATGGAATGATAAGTGGAATGTTTATGGGATGCTGGATGGTTGGATGTATTGTGGATAGTTGTATCTGTATAGGTCGGTTTACGATATATATCAAATTCAATTTTATTATTTACTATTGTCAATTTTAAATCTAAAAAATTAAGTGTTTTTTCCTTTTCTATTTCCAATGTGAACTGAATCTTAGGGTGAAACGAGTTTATAAAATTTAAGAGCAGCTTTAATTGTCGATCAGTACCGGTAAAAATGCAAAATATATCGTCCACGTATCTCTTCCATAAAAATATATATTTCAATAAAACCGAATTTGATCCAAATATTTTATTTTCTAAGAAATCTACAAAAATGTCGGCTATAAGTGGACTTGTACGGGCTCCCATTGGTAATCCTTCTTTTTGTTGGTAAACAACATTATCATACTGGAAATAGTTTTGACTCAAGCAAACCTCTAATAATCGTTTCAAATCATTTGTTATATCTAAGGGGAGATCCGAGTTGTTAAGTAAACTGTCTATTATGTTTTTGCTTTCTTTTATTGGTATATTAGTAAAGAGACTTATTATATCAAAAGATATTAGTTTGGCATTACTTGGAATCAATAAGTCTTTAATTGTATTTACTAGTTCAATGGAATTTTATTTATGGTTGAAAAGTATGCCGAGATTTTTTATTTATTTATATACTTGACTCAAAGATGTAATATTTACCCATTATAATTTATTTTATTTTTCAGGATTCTAGGGATTGGATTAATCAAAGAATCATAGAATGTTTGAAATATATTAAATCATTGGTTGAATATTCGACTGATGAAAATAAGTTGATTGGACATGATTATTTGGTAGAAGGGGATGAATTTATAAAATGGGTTGATACATCATTAGAAACATTAGAAAATTTCAATATGCAATTTCAAGATGATTTAGAAAGGAATAATTCTAATTATTCAAATATTGATAAATCTTGGAAGAACGAAGTAATAGATTTTTTATTCAAATATTAATATTACAAATAATTCATTTGTCAACCAACTGTGAATGATGTATATTTTTTCAATTTCAGTGTCTTAACGTACTACCAAGTTTACATTACAAAATTCGAGAAATGGTATCTGCAGCAATGAAAATATGTCAGAATTGTTTGTCTTTTGATCAAAATATAATTATTGCCAGATGTCATGTGGTATGGATCCGATTCATTATATAATATTTGGAATGTAGTAGAAGTAGAAGAATTTTTTTTATATTCTCTTAGGTTATTTACAAGACTGACTGAACCAAGTAATTAAAAGGATATACACCACTCTCACTTTTTATACTGTTTATATAATATAACAACGTTATACAGCTATACTGTCAGCTTGTTTTAATTACTACAAGTATGTACGCACAGAGAGGTGTACTATAGTAATAATATATTTATTAACTTCCTAAAGTATTTTTTGTATACACTAGTTACATGGAACACATGAGATTCAACTCTCGATGGCGATAGTATGCATAATTGAAGAATACGTACCAAACTATAAACACTTAAATGCAGATTTATAAACATTTTAGGTATGTATTTCAGGATAGAATAGTATGGAGGTCAGTCTTTTTTTCCTACCCAGAATATGAAAACAGCATGATGGTATGTATGTATGTTTGGAGATTAAAATATTATATAATCCGTCTTTCGATTTTTTCAAAAGAACTTTGTTCTCTTAACTTATCGACAATGTTTCAAGCCAGGATACGCGAGATTGTATGCAGGGTCTATATTTTTCAGGGTTTTTCCAACTTTGAAGTCAAAAAACACCAACTTAGAGGCTTCGCAGCATATATGTTCGGTATACGGATTTACTCGGAATTCGGAGTAGAAAATTTCGCGTCTGTCTGTGTGTGTGTGTGTGTGTCCCCCTTATAACTTTTGATTCGCTCAATTTACAGAGCCCAAAATTTCAGAATATATAAATAGTAATAGGCTACCAAACTTTTATACTCAGAATTTTGAATCATTGTTTCAGTCAGGGGTTATCAATTTTTGAATTATTATTTTATTTTTCAATATAACTCAAAAATTAAAAGCTAGAACGCTGAAAACTGGTCTAAATATAGAAAAATACAAAATCTCAAATTTATTTTTTTAAAAAAGATCAGAGTTTCTCAAACATTTTTTATTAAAGTAAACATTTTTTAAGATAAATTGATGTGTATAACTGCCTATATTTGTTTAACTGCCTGTATTTGTTTAACTGCCTATATTTGTTTAACTGCCTATATTTCCAAAGTTTTTAAATATATCGAAAAAAGCCGAATCACCCCAATTAGAAAATTAAATTTTCTACAAAAAATATTATCATTGTAGTAGCACATCTCAAACTTTTTCAAACAATTTTTATAAAAATAGAATTTAATGACGACATCGCTTCATACAATTTGTATGGCAGCCGCTTATCCACAATATCTAAGAAGACTTAATAGTTTGATACTAAATCTCCAAACATACATACATACCATCACGCTGTTTTTATATTCTGGGTAGGAAAAAAGGACTGACCTTCATACTATCTTATCTTGACATACATACCTCCATGTGTTGTATAGAAAACAAAATATCTTAAATTATTCAATATTTGGATTTATGGGTTTATAGTTTGATACTTATTCTTCAACTATATCGCGGGCGTCAAGCCAGAAGGGCGTATCTGCAAAAATGCGATTTTTGGTTTTTTATGCCAAACGATACTTTATTAACCTTTTCCATGCTAGGCGTATGTTAAACAATGTAACACCTCAGTGCGGCGCAATTTTCGGACAAAATTAAAATCGTCATATCTCAATAACTACTCACCTGAGATACTTGAAACCTTCAACGAAAATATTCCTTTTTACCTGTTTTAAATGTTGAATACATTTTTTGTTATTTTGTTTTTTCTGCATACTATTTAATTGATTTTTTCAACATCCCAGCTTACAAAAACATGAGTAATTAGCAAGAAAATATCTCATAGGTAGAAAAAGACATGGGAAAGTAAGTAGTGAATAAAAATCAGCTTAAAATTTATGAATTTTAAGTATTTCTTCGAAAACAAACGCAGTTTTCAACAATTGCTTAGTGCCTTATACGTTTGTATGAAGTTTATCTGTAAGCACTAAAACCTATGCTCTGCTGCACCGTGACTATCAACTTATCATGAATAATCATTAGTTGTTATAAATAATACTGTAATAACTCAACAGCCTCTGAGTAATTTTTTGGAACATTTATAAAAGCAAAATTCATTCATAATAGCAATAAATGTTCAATATATTTTGTCTATCACCTAGTAAGATTTTAAAAGTCGGTAACACAAAAAATCGATGTAACTCTCAAAAACACATGAATTTTAAAAAAAGAGTTATTTTGAAATATGAATCAACGTTAAAGACACAAATAAAAACATATAAATTTACAACAAAATACTTTGTCTTTATAAACTAAATAAAAAGCGAACAAAAATATTTTTCTAAACCGGAGCACAATCTCTACGAACTCGGATATGGGTTGTAAGCAACATTAATATCCATACAAAGCGGTATCTCAGTGCGGGTCCCGATTACATCTCGGGATGAAATAGACAAAAAGTAAACACTCTACTGCCATCTACCAAATTTTTTAAAAAAAATTTAAAATCATATTTACTTAGATAAATGGTTCGGTTACACGATGTAATTATTATATTTTGGATATGTCGATAAATAAGATTTCTACAGCGAGTTTAAGTGAAGCATTGTCAATCCCGATAACCTATCGTGATCCGCACTGGTGTAGCGCATGATTCATCACGATAACGTCTCGGGATTAGCACTGAAACGGTTAAGACCTCCAGCATCTGTGAAAAAATCACGGCTTTTCCCTTGCATATTTTTCGAGATATTTCAAAAAATAATTTTGGGCGTATGCTATTGCATAGGTGAATTTGTCGAGCCAGAAGGGCGTATAAACATACTTCGAAGACTAAAACGATATCTTTGTGAAATATTATCGAACCAGATGGGTGAATCTGCATACGCCAAACATTAAACAGATATTTTTAAAGAAAAATTTCTGAAAACAAATGATTGATAAAAGAAAATAATATGATACGACCTTTCAAAAAATTTGATGATGCCATAGAAATCTGCCAAGCCAGAAGGGCGTACCTACAAACATTAAAAATGACAGAAACTTTAGACTAATTGTCTTAATTTCGCTACCAAAATTTTTGAATACATCTCCTAATTAAGCTACATATTTTTTTCTCTAAAAAAGCTATGATTCATAGGATTTTATAAAATTTGTTTTTACGCACCACAATAATTATGAATTTTCTATGCACAAAAAATCGAGTCCACATCTAGAAACATTAGCGAGCCAGAAGGGCGTATGTGCAAAATATATAATAAGTTCACTAGTTATTGAAATTTAGGTAATATTCCTCGATGAGGCTTAATTTTTGATATATATTCAAAAAAACTACATGGATAAATTGAACCGTTACAGAAATAAATATTTTTTTGTCTCTCCTGTAAATTAGTCATTTCGTTTGTACACCCTTCTGGCTTGACGCCCGCAATATATACTATCTCATATGTTATATGCAATTAGTGATATCAAAATATTGAGTCTCCGTAGATATTGTGTAGTGCATACTGCCTTACAAATTGTATGAAACAATGTCATCACTAAATATGGTTAAAGATTCATATGGAGGTTTTATTAACTGGGACCTTGAAGTACCGTCAGTAAATAAAGGGTTAAACAATAAAATTGATCAAAGAGATGGAGGGAGAGCTGGACATCCTCGTCCCAGGACCTGTAAAAAACAGAAGATTTTTATATAATGAAACCCATCTACCATTATTCATTACATAAAGACTTCAGTATATACTTTATATTATAAAGAATATTTATTTATAAAGAACGTAGCTACCGTAGAAAATAATATTACATGAATTGTAATTAAGTTTTTTTTAATTCTATACCTATATGTGAGAAGATAATATATTATGTAATGCTAACGAGATATATTATGATCATATTACTAAGAAAAATATTTTATTAAATTAATTCTAATCATGTTCTATTTAATTATTCGGATATAAATATGCTATAAAAAACGCACCTGGCTCACAGAAAAGAAAACAAAGCCTCGGACGCAAGACTTCTCTCGGATTTGACCCAAGCGCGAAAAAGGAAAAATCGACTATGGAAAAAAGCTATAACAAGAATAGCCTGCTGGAACATCATGTCCTGGCACAAAAGAGATCATGAAATCATACAGGAACTCAACAGACATAAAATAGACATATGCGGTGTTGCTGAGACAAAAAAGAAGGGAAAAGGTATGTCTAGATACTCTGATTACATTCTGATATACAGCGGAAAAGATAAGAGAGAGAGGGCGCACTCTGGAGTGGGATTGGTTTTAAACAATAAATACGAACAAAACATAGAAGACATTTCCTACGTAAATGACAGACTTCTCAAGGTTACATTAAAATTCCAAAAAAGCACCCTTAACATTATTTCGTCATATGCACCTGATATAACAAAACCAAAGGAACAGACAGAAGACTTCTACTATAAACTACAGCAGATCATGGATGAAATACCAAATGGAGAACAAACGATCATACTTGGAGATTTGAATGCAAGAATTGGCAGTCAGCCATTAAACGGTGTCAAACAGAAATATAATGAAGATACAATTAATGAAAATGGACAAGAGTTGACTGCTTTTTGCGCTCAAAATGAACTTCGAATTAACAACACGTTTTTCCCACATAAAATACAACATACATATACATTCAATAATACAAGAGGAGATAAATCTGTGATCGATTATATCATTACAAATAGAAAAATCCTACCAACACAAATATTTGATGTTCGAGTACTCAGCTCAGCTAATATCGGGTCGGACCATAACCTTGTACTGTGCAAAATGAATATTGAAAGACCCTGTCAAAAAAACATTAAACCTAAGATAGTCAAGAAAACAAATATAGAATCACTGCAAAATGAAAGTACTAAAATACTATACAAAAACAGAATATCAGAACAAACAGTTAACAATCCAATCGAAGAAAACGACGAAGTGGATGAAATGTGGCTAAAGATTAAACAACAAATTGGAAATGCAGCGACAGAGGCACTAGGACACAGAAGCGTAAACTTAAACAAGACAACTAATACAAAACCATGGTTTACAAATGACATTAAAATATTGGCTGATACAAAGCGGAAAATTTACCTACAATATAAAAGTAATCCAACCAATGAAGAACGAACTAAATATATGGAAACTAGAAACAGGGTTAACAGTGAAATCAGAAAAATAAAAAGATATTATTGGACAAAGTTTACGAAGGATATGGAGTTTGATCTTTATGGATTACAGAAGAAGGTCTGGAAAATGCTGAGGAAAGAAAGAAAGCCAATTGATGAATTCATACAAACAAAAAAGATACCAACGGAGCAATGGCAAAAGTATTTTGAACAACTATATAAAGATGATAAACAAGAAACTGTCCCATATGTTGAAGGTCCGTATCAAAATGAAATCAGTATACATGAAATACGTATTGCGATTGCCAAATTAAAAAATAGGAAAACGCCGGGTATAGACGACATAAGCAACGAACTAATTAAATATGCTGGCGACAGCCTAACACAACAACTGCATCAATTATTTAATTGAATCATACACTTGACAAAAATCCCAGAGGAGTGGAGGACTAGCATTACAGTACCAATATTTAAAAAAGGCCAAAAGACAAAACCAGAGAACTATAGAGGTATATCCCTATTGTGCTCAACACTAAAACTGTTCACACAAATCATTAAGACAAGATTAGAAACACATATTACCCTAAGAGAAGAACAACAAGGTTTTAGAAGAAACCGATCCACTACAGATGCCATATTTATCGTAAGACAGATAAAAGAGAAGGCAATTGAATATCAAACTCCTGCCTTTGTATGCTTTGTGGATTTAATGAAGGCCTTCGATAGAGTACAACTCAAGGATATTATTAATATGTTGGTGGCTAAGGATGTACCTCCAGAATTAATAAACATCATAAGAGATATAAATTTGGGAAGCAGTACAAGGATAAGAAACGACAACGAATTAAGCAATTCAATCCCTATAATGACAGGTGTCCGACAAGGAGATAGTCTAAGCCCATTCCTGTTTAATCTAATAATGGATGAACTAATCAAGGAAATTAAATCGCCCCAACTTGGGTACAGAATGGGGAAGGAAATTGTTAATGTAATTTGCTATGCCGACGACGCTATTATAGTAGCCGAAACTAACAATGACCTACAGACAATGCTGAACAGGTTACATAGCGCCTGCAAACAATACAACATGGCATTCTCAAAAACACACATAGCATGCAATCTGACTATAGACAACAACCCAATTGAACAGGTTAATACCTTTAGATACCTAGGAATTGACATAACAGAAGATGCTGACCTCTGCGAAGAAATTCAGAGCCAAGTCAATAAGGCAGCTGCAGTCTCGGGTGCCCTAAAATCCATTATTTGGAAAAATGAGGATATGGCCATTAAAAGCAAAGTGAGAATCTACAAAGCATGCGTAAGACCAGTGATGACATATGGTATAGAGGCACGAGCAGACACAGTCAGAAGCAAACAAATGTTGAGGACTTCAGAAATGAGGACATTGAGAACTATTGCAGGCAAAACCCTGAGAGACCGAGTGAGAAACTCCAGAATAAGGGAACTATGTGAGGTTGACGATATCATCAGATGGAGCAGGCAGCGGAGGAGGGACTGGTATGGTCATGTCCAAAGGATGGACAGCACCAGACTTCCTCATATCGTGCTTCACAATCAGCCTCACGGAACCCGCCCTCGCTGTAGACCGCCAAAAAGATGGAGGGATAGCTGGGGGTCCACTTCGCAGGAAGAGCAGGCCTCTTAAAAAACAGACCTGAAGGTCTATTCAAAAGAAGAAGAAGAAGGATATAAATATGCCTGTTAAATTGTTTTTATGTAAATTATTACAGGTTTTTCGTGAAGCAAAAAAGTTTATTGAGGAGATATTAGTAAATACTGAAGTTCATATGGACGATGTTGTCTTCACAATAACTGATATAAAACAGAAAGAAAAATTGCATTATCCTACTGTAAGACTGTTGAATGATGTATTGAAAGATGTCATATACAACCTGGAAGCAAGTATAAACAGAGCGGTTCTAGGTTTGGTATTAGAATGTATGATACATCCGACAAAGCCTATGCAAAAGATTCTTGAATCACAATGTTTATCTAGTACTTGTAAGTGCAGGACTGGTGAAGTCTGTGAGAAAGGTATGTATTATCAACACTATTATACAATATTTCATATCAATGTACATTTTGACCAAATAATTATTTGTTTTCATACTCTGGTTATTTTATGTGAATTGTTATGATTTTAAAATTGAATGTATGTATGTGTCATTTTTATTTATTTAACATAAATTGCATTTTTTTATTTTATCCAATTTGTTTCAGGTATCAAAAATTCTGATATGGCATCAGCAATTGAAGAGTTTGATATTTTTAATGAAAGGCTAACACAGATTGGTTTTTTTGCTGTTTCATGTTCATCCGATAAAAAAAGTAATTATCACCTAAATGTTTTTAGAATAACAAAGTTATTTAAATTTATTATTTTTTTTCAAATATGTATAATTTGATGTTTATTTAATGAAATTAGAACACCTTTATATGTTAAATATTTTCAGGAATTTCAATGTTGAAAAGTAGCTTAATGTGTTTAGAAGCTCTTGATCCTTATTTGGTTCCAATGCTGATCTCTAACTCCAATACCATCCATTCCAAAATTTTGACAAACTGTTGGAAAAATGAGATGTACTCTTTAAAAATTCTTGTGTTTTTAATAATCGATCCAGTTGCTTTTTTTGATGTAAGTATTATTGGTCAATATTTTATTTGATCTTGCATAATTTATTCTGTAAAATTAAGCATTGGATTTTTATTCCAGATCGTATGTGTTTCATTTTAATTGAATAGAAACAATGCAGGAATGTACTTTTTAAAGGAGAATATTTGCACTTTATGTGCTGCTGGACAAGTTGTTTGTCTTGTTGATGCCTTATTTTCTCATTAGTATCCAAAAAAATATTTTTATTAATTATTTGTCTTCATGTTGGTTTATTTATTTAAAATTTCTAAACAGTTCAAAATAGCTCTTTGAGTCAATCAAAAAAATTATCAATTACGTTGAATTGAATGAATAAGAGATGCATATCTAAATTTAAAAAAAAATGATAATTATAGCACCTATGAAACTATTTTGATATCAAATTTTTCTTTTATTTTTTAGCTGGTTTTAGAGAAATATCGATCTCAACTTGTTAATCTTAAAAATCAACCAATTTTGGAATGGCATCCAGTGCAGTTTTTGATAAATTTAGGACAGTGTGCATTTGACTATGTTCAAATATACATGGATCATGAACCAAATAGTATTCAGATTGATAAAATATCATCGTTCATTCCAGATCTTAAGAAAGGTAATATTTTAATTTCAACTGTTTTTCTTTTGTTGTATTTTGTATGGTATTTCTATACCTATCATATATTTTTGTTCTAGTTGTAGACGAATGTGTGGCGGTATGCAAAATATTTTTAAAATTACAATCAGAAAATTTAGATGAAACCAATAAATCTAAGCAAAAGTTTGATGTTACTTCTAAGGAAAAAAAACAAAATGATACCAGAATATTAAAGCGCCTTAAATTACTTTATGCGTTGATTCTCAATATGTCGAAAGAATTTTCCAATGAAGAATTGTCTCTTAGTATAGATGACAAAACTGATATTAAAGAGAATATGAATGGTAATCTCAATAGTGGTTTTGAGGAAACAAAAAATTACAAAGGTGATATGGGAGCATTAAATAATTTAATTAGAAATATACAGACGGTGGCCAAATTAATACAATCAAAGGAAAAAAATGCAAAAATAATTGTATTTTTAGCTGAATCACATCAGTATATTTTTAATTGTGGCAACTCCCTTCATTATTGTTATCGTACTTGCAACACTTTTTAAGCACCAACATGAAGTTTGTCACATACAAGATACGATAATGTCAGTTTAGTATTGGTCTTCACAGAGTGTGCGGGTGTTAATGGAATATTTTGCCCATTGATTTTGTGTTTATTTGAGACAGTGTTTGAGTGTTTCTTACATTTTTTTTTAAATAACAGGTAAACCTAATATTTATTACTAAATATTTATCACAATTAAACTACTTATCAAATTATTACGATTTTGATAAATTATTTTCTAAATGTATGCTGAATTTCAGAATTTTTTGGTTTATTTTAGAAATGGGAAGATCTTGTGACCTCACTCCAAGAAAAAAATCTAAAATTGCAACCCTTCTTGGTCACTGTGAATACAGTCAACGAGAAATTGCCACACTTACCAATATTTCTCAATATTCTGTGCACAAAATAAGTAGGCAAATGAAAGGAAATGTACCCCTTGAACCATCTCGAATAGGAAAATGTGGACGAAAGCGCATTACTACTCCGCGAACAGAAAGAAAAATCAGAAATGTTGCTCTAGAAAATAGACAGAAGCCTCGAAAAGTAATAAAATCTATTTTGCAGACCACAGGAGTCAATATATCTGATCGTACATTGAGACGAAGATTGGTGGAAATGGACCTCAAATGTTATCGCTCAGTGAAAAAGCCAAAACTAACACCTGAAATGCGTAAAAAGCGACTAGAATGGGCACTAAAACACCAAAATTGGAACGAAGACGATTGGAGCAAGGTATTAGAATGTAAAATAAGTTTTTATGAAACTTTCTGTATTAAATAAAATTGACTAGTGAAAACTTCTCGTGTTCTTTCAGGTTTGTTTTTCTGATGAATCCTCAATCCAAATACTGCAGGACAAAACTCAATATGTGAGAAGAAGGCCAGGTGAAAAATATAATGAGGAATGTGTGGTCCAAAGAGTGAAGCACCCTCAGTCAATAATGATCTGGTCAGTGATTAGTGGGATGGGTATGGGAAGGCTGTATATTGTGAATGGCACAATGCGCCAGGACCAGTATATAGAAGTTTTAAAAGGGAGACTAAAGCCTCAAGTGGCCGAATGGTTTCCAAATGGAAAATATGTATTTATGCATGATTCTGCACCCTGCCACAAAGCGAAAACCGTTACTAAATTTCTAGAAGGAGAAAAAATAAAGGTATTAGATTGGCCAGGAAATTCACCGGATCTAAATCCAATTGAAAACGTTTGGGAGGCTCTGAAAAGGGCAATTGTAAAAAAAGGTGTCATCACCAACAAAAGACAACTAATAGAAAACATAATTGAGGCATGGCACAACACACCAGAATTAAAAAATATCTCAATTAAATGTATCTCCAGCATGCCCAGAAGAATATCAGCAGTAATTAAAGCTAAGGGAGGATTTACTAAATATTGATCATTTTACCATAAAACGTATTTTATTATCAATAAACTATTATATATTCATAGTAAATGCATTTTATTTTATAAAAATATATTAAATCTCCCATAATATTCTAGAAAGATCGAAATAAAATAAAAAAATAATAATTTTCAATGATTCGAAGTCTAAAAACTGCTATAAATTCATTTGATTGTATTAATTTGGCCACCGTCTGTAGGTTTGAAGGAACAAACAAATGAAAAGAGATTAATCTGTAATGAAGAGAAAACATGTAATGAGAGTCGCAGAATAAATCAAACATTATCCAGATCAACTATCGCTCGCATAAATCCAAGTGTCACAAAAAGTTTTAGCTTATTTACTAAACGAAATCCAGTTCTTTCTGGATTTTTCAAGAAACATGACAGTGTATGTGCTTGTAATTCTGCAAGTTTCTTTTCTGAAAATTGCACCCATGATTTTTTGCTGGCAAATATTTCCACAGAAGATATGAAAACATTAAGTAATGTCATAATAGAGTCAGTATCTAAAAATAACCTCAAGAGTTCAAATAGACTTAATTTGAATCAACACGAATCATTAAGACATAAAAGAAGCCAAAGGAGATCTCTCCGAAAACAATTATTAGTCAGTAAATTGACTAATAACACATTTATCATTCCTTCAGTTGATACACAGAATGATGTTCATAATTCTAATTCAGATAACAAATCTTTAACATCAGAATTTTCTGTATTGTCTCAAGACAATAAGACGACCGATTGGCAAATTACCGGTATGTAACTTATTTGCATTTTACTTTTGTTCTTTTATGTAGTTATGTGTAAGCCATTTTACCATATTCAAATATTGTTTATATTATAAATACAGTCCTTATCTTAACTGTGCATTTTATGTGTGATTTTGTTTTAGATATTTTAGAGCAGTTAACTAGTTTATCAAATACTATATCTTTAATGCGTGTTGATGAGGAAATTTCAAAAATGCATGAAAAAATTACAACTGAGGAAAATTCTCAAAATAAAAATGCAGATAATATTGTTACATTAAAAGTCAACAGTGATGAATTCAGCTCTCCTAAAAAAATATGGAATATAAAAATTAATGAGAATGAAAGCAACAATGTCTCTAATCTACCTATGTTTGATAGTATTAATTGTGATATCGATATTAGTTTTGGAAGCAACATTCCTACTCCAGAGAGATTGAACGATTTAAATGTTCTCGAAGAAAAATTAACACAACTTAAATTATTTTGGGATAAGTGAGAAATAGGTACATACTTACTTTCCTAGATTCTTATGGCCAGAGGCACAGTTGTGTTTATTCAATTTGGTGCTATGCTAAACGTCTATATTTCAACTTTTCATTATGTTTTTATGATTACTTCGAACAGTCTTATATTTAACGTTTCATATTTTATAATATAAATTCATATTTTTATTAAATAAATAAATTTTTAATACAAAATTCATTTTATTTTGTAAATTATCTTACAGTATCTTATGGGCTCAGTAGGCGTGGCTTACAGAATCAATTCCAATGTTTGTAAATATACATATTTATAGAGTTAAGAGTATTTGAATCAATCATTTTTAGAATTTCATATACCTAGTATGATATGATATATTTGATATTACAACAAACAAAAGAATATTATGTAAAAACTTATTGGACCGGTGTTTAGATTTATAAAATATCTATCATTTAATAAAACTTCAATGTTTTCTAAGCCTCGTAAGCTTTGAGTTATGTATAATAAATTAGAGAAAAATTATTACAAAAATTGTATCGGGTCAATGTATAAACAAATAATGAAAGAATATTTTTGTGAAGACATAACTTGAGTACGGTGATATAAGCATCAAAAAGTACATTGGAAGCTATCCATTCGCCTTAATTAATCCATTCATTAAATGGATGGATAACTCTTATATTATTTGGATGCATAATTGATAGTCCTGATATTTGTTCCCTACAGAGGAGACATAACCACAGGATATCTACGTAAGTGTTCAAATAAATAAATAAGTAGTCTCATACAGATGGATGAATTAATATCAAATTAAATTTAAAGATATAACTTTGTATTAACCACGTTTTTTGGTTGAAACGATGCGACCGGTTTCGGAACTAACCGTTCCCTCATCAGGCTAACTTTCAACTGAAACAGAATGTGACGACGTGCTTACAAGAAATCTATGGGGGGCGGAGGTAGAGGTAGGGTGGGGGTACTTAGGGTTGGGTCTTGTGCAGGGTGGGTCCGATTGGCTGAAGGATTAGAAGTAAAAGGAAACATATTTAATAATGGACTGAAAGATAAATTTAACTGATTGTTTATTATGTTCTGTTTTGAATTAATACACTTTTTAATTTCTAGCAACTCTAAATTATCAAGACGGAGACCTACTTTGTTGACGTGTAAAATTTTTGTTCAATTTTTGTGTTTTTGAGGGAACGGTTAGTTCCGAAACCGGTCGCATCGTTTCAACCAAAAAACGTGGTTAATACAAAGTTATATCTTTAAATTTAATTTGTTAAATATGAACCACAAAGTTAACATTCAAACATTTGAAAATAGAATTAATATCATCCTATTATAATATCTTGCCACGTTTCTTCCTCTAAATGATTGGTAGGTACATAATATTTAATATAATTTGAATTTTGACATAATATAATACTAGTTGCATGTTACACATGAGATCCAACTGTCGATAGCGATAGTATGTATAGTTGAAGAATAAGTACCAAACTATAAAACCATAAATACAAAATATTGAATATTTTCAAATATTTTGTTTTCTATACAACACATGTAGGTATGTATGTCAAGATAGGATAGTATGGAGGTCAGTCCTTTTTTTCTACCCAGAATATGAAAACAGCATGGTGGTATGTATGTATGTTGGGAGATTAAGTATCAAACTATTAAGTCTTCTTAGATATTGTGTATAGGTGACTGCCATGCAAATTGTGTGAAGCGATGTTGTCACTAAGTTCAATTTTTATAAAAATTGTTAAAAAAAATCAAGATGTACTGCTACAATACTGATATTTTTTATAGAAAATTAAATTATCTTGTCGGGGTGTTTTGGCTTTTTTCGATATTTTTAAAAACTTTGGAAATACAGGCAGTTAAACGCAAATTAATCATAAAAAATATTTTCTTAATAAAAAATGTTTGAGAAAAACTGGAATTTTTTTGAAATCGATTTTTGATTTTGTATTTATTTAATATTGCTTCTCGGGCAACTAACAGTACTATGTCAAATATTAATTTAACATGCACCCAATAAGAAGTTACCACATTCTGGAGACTTACGATATTAATCGTCTTACAGATCCAGACTGAAAAAACAATTAAAAACTGTGTCTCCATCGGGAACCGAATCCGGGACCTTTGGCTCAGCAGTCAAATATCTTACCAACTGAGCCACGAAGGTCGATTTGTCTATGTTCACACCAATTTTCAGCCTTCTAGTTTGTATGGTTTTTGAGATATATGGAAAAATAAAGTAAAAATTCTTAAGTTGATAACCACTGTCTGAAACAAAAATTCTGAGTATAAAAGTTTTGTAGGCCTATAACTATTTATATATTCTGAAATTTTGAGCTCTGTAAATTGAGCGGATCAAAAGTTAAGGGGGACAGACAGATACACGAAATGTTCTACTCCGAATTCTGAGTAAATCCGTATACATAACATATATGCTGCGAAGCCTCTAAGTTGGTGTTTTTTCACTTCAAAGTTGGAAAAGCCTTGAAAAATGTAGACAGTGCATACAAATCTCGCGTATCCTGTCTTGAAAGTTTGTCGATATGTTAAGAGAACAAAGTCAACAAAGTTCTTTTGAACGAATCGACAGTTGGATTATGCTTCAAAGTTAGACAATTAGTATATAAACAGGCGTTCAAGTCGATTTTATATTATCGTGGTGGTTTCAATATAAACCTTATGTAGCAGGATTATTTTAAATAGAAAATTTAAAAAATTAAATATATAAATGGAGGGTTTTCATTCCGTCATTATTGTCACATTGTAACTCTTTAAAGTCAATCAATTTAATTGTCGGTTAATTAACGACTATAAGCCAAAATTTGAAGAGATGTATCCACCTCTGGATATTTTTTAAGTGTCATAAAATTGTTGACTCATTTAATATGTATGTTGGTTACGCCATGTAGGTACATACATTACAAGTTAATGAAAATCAATGCAAGAGGTACCTACCCATAGCATAATAAATTTATCCGAATGGTAGGTTTATCAAACCATTTAAATGCCTAGTAGATTGATGTAAATCTACACCAAGGGGTATCTTTGCGGAATCTGTAGAGCAATATTTTATCTCTTAACAAGATCTCTAGAGATAAGATTATGTTCAGCGTTCACTATATACTTATAAATCTACCTACTCCAAATTTTCCTTAAGTTCTCATTTTTACAAGCTGGTTCCGCTTGTTTTATTTATTTCAGTAAGTAGGTATTTATTATTTCTTTTCACATAATCATTCAGACTTCATATTTTTATAAGTAAGTAATCAATAGTGTTAAGAAAATTGTCTGGTATGTATAGTTACCGGCAAAAAAAAATCGAGATAACTTTCGTATTGGAGAGGGGCGGTTTGCACATATAAGATGGATCCTTCTCAATGATGAATGTGTCGTATTTTTATCTATATATCAATAGTTGTGTAATTAATGATGCTCTTCTTTCTTCTTAACATTATAACTAAGGATGGCGGCTAGACTCAATCACTCGACGAAAGGTCTACCTCCACTTAGGCAGATTAAAAGGCTTCATTGATTAAAAATTCTGTAGCTAAATTAATAATACCTAGTAATGAAACTTGTAGGTGTTCGATTTCCTGTTTATTAATTTGGTACCACAGAGTAAAGAATACCTATACCGAGCAGAAGCTAGGCCAGGAGATTGGTACACAAAGAGAGTTAATTGGGGTATCCCAAACACCTTCAATGTTTAAATATTAATCAGGGAGGCTAGTACCTACAGTCAAACGGTGAAATAAAAACCCTCAAGATGATTACTCATATCATGGATATAATTATCATATCTCCATATTTGGCAAGTTAACTTAAATAAATAGAGTCAACACCACATCTACATACAAAATATACTAACAAGCCGTTTACATATTCGAATCCAATCCTGTTTTGTATGAGTAGAAAAATATGATATTCAATAAATTGAACTTAAAGGTTTATAGTTTGGTACGTGTTCTTCTATACATACTATCCTCATCGACAGTTAGATCTCATGTGTTACATGAAACTAGTATATAAATATAAATTATATTCCATATAAGTACGCAGACTAAAAAAATACTGCCTTTTGATACTTGAGATACTTATAAAGAGATATAGGTACTTATGTCATTTGAACTTGATACTAAGATCATATTTTCCTCTCCAGGGTACAGGGCTGAACCCACTCGATAACCATGTATATATAAGATGAAATTTCTCAATACATTCATTTAGAAGTCAATTGTCGTTGTAGATACAAGACTCGTGGACAGAAGAGCACCTAAAATATTTTAGTGGATTATATTTGGTCAACAAATATGTATCTACAAAAGAAAAGTCGAGAAAGTATTGGCTTTAAACATTGTAAAAATATATTTATTGGAGTTTCTATATTGGTGCTGGCTCAATCTAAGGTATTTATTGTTAAACTTTTATTTATTTGTGTCAAAATGTAGCATGAAAATATTAAAAAAAGTAGCATGAACGTTGCGCAAGCGCATAAAGTGATCACGTAAACCAGCCGATGACAGGTCGTAAGCCCTGTAGGTGCCTTGATTTCCCGGTTCTCCTACAATAAATATTCCAACTTCGTCTCTATTGAGATAATTAAAAATCTGTTTGAAAATATTTGTTGCTCAAAAATAGTTAAGGACATAGGAGGCAAAATATTAAATATTCAATTAATTATATGAAATAAAACACAACTTTGTGTACACCACTACATTCATAACTTTTATTCAATAGAATAAAAATTTCTCTACATGTTACGAGAACAATGTTCCCTTCGCGGTTACAAATTATACTTTGTATCCTCCTGAGGAAAGGAATTTTGTTCTTGTAACATGTAGAGGAATTTTTATCCATTTGAATAAAAGTTATAATTGTAGCGGTGTACACAAAGTTGTGTTTTATTTCTTTTAATTAATTGTAAAATGATACCACAAAGTAAAAAAAACAATCGTTTATCGTTGATGTATTAAATATTCAGTTATCTTAGGTAATTTATCTTTTATGTAGGTACTTTAATGTGACACTTATATTTAACTTCACCTGTTTGTCCGTACTGGAATTTTGGAATTGATTTTTCACTAACTTCCCGATTAGTTAGAGCTCTGAAACTATTGATTGATTCATTAGATATTTTGATATAATTCAATAATTTTGTATTTCATACTTAGTGTAAGTAGATACCATTTATATCGTTTCACAATAGGTATATTATGTATGTACGTTTCTTATTTGAATTTTGTTTGCTGTATCAAGAACTGCGTTTGACATTGGCAGTATGAATATAAATAATATACGGACTGATGAGAAATATTTTTTAATTCTTCATTTCAACGTGAAGCAAACTTTGAAAAGTGTGTCTGTAACATTGTCCTAATTTTTTACTCCTCACTAACCCAAGGGGATATAGTGGGGAGTTATGATTTCGCAATTTTTAAGACTATTTTTTTATTGCAGATTATCAACTAGTATCATTCTGAGATTGTATTTTTAAAGTTTCATCACAATGTATTTGTGTATGTGCTATGTATGTATATTTTATTAAGATGTACAAAATAAAAGCATTTTCTTACATCTAGTATAACCAATAAGCGTATTTGTAAATACGCTTAGTTAAAAAATAAAAATATTTCACAGTATGAAAACTTATGTACCTACAGCGTGTTCTTTTTACTTTATCGATTATAGACTAAAGTATGTACTCATTCGATTCTATTCAAATTTTGTAAATTTGTATATCTAATACTCACTTAGACCCCATTAGATTTAAGGATATACGAATAGTGCTTCTAAAATTTTTTAACTGTCAAATATTTCAAAGTGACCCCAAGCTCATGAAAATTAAAATTTGAAATTTTTATTTTCAATTTGATAAAAAGGCACATCACTTTCATAAAATGGTATTGAAGAGTTATTAAGTTTTCATAATAAAATATTTAAATAAAAAATAATTTAACAAACTCATTTCGTGAAAATGCTGAATATTTTCCATATAAAATTTGAATAATTTATAGAATGACTTGTTAGTGAAAAGTTTAGCGTTGGCCACAACCCACTCGTTTTAGAATGCAATTTATATGAACCTATAACTGATATATTCATTATATCAATTTAAAATAATATATAATTGAAACTACGTAAAACATCTCTACATATTTGCTTAATTCAGGTACGTTGTCAGGAGTATACTTATGGCTCGGAAGTGACAAACCCGGAACACAATGATTGTCAAATGAGTAATGAACTACAAAACTCATTGAACCCCGACGAATTGTGGTCACTGCAGGTAATCAATCACGTATAATTTTATTTGATTTCATTTATATCATGATCACTCTTCATCAATATTATATATTGGGTAAAAACCTACAATTTTCCTAACACTCTTTCCTGTGTGATCATTTTCCAAATTTATCTTCACGGAGGGCCCAAAGACGGATATTTGCGAGCTGACGCCTGCATTTGTGGACTGGCTCGGAGCCCTCGACCTGAGTGTGTGATAGTATTTTGTTTATGTTTATAACTGTGCATGTGTTTGTTGGTTTAATTTTGATGTATTCACTATGTCATACGATAAATAATCTTCACGGAGCTTGATAAAAGTCTATTATCGCGTCTGTTTAGGAGTGGTTTTTGGGACAATTTTATTCCTTTTGATGGACAGACAATTTATCCCTTCATAATTAATGTAGGTATGCGTGTTGTTTTCAATAAGTAGGTATTCTTCAAAAACAAGTCGTATGAAAACATACTTATACCTATTCAGTAAAAAATACAACATGTTTAAATTTATTTCACAGATGCAAGCTTTGAGACGTAAACTATTTCGTATATTGACATCACCGGCACTAAATGAAAATCTTGTTATACCAAACTATGATCTTCTATCGGATGGAAAGTTGTTATACGATGCCTCTCCGTTTGACGTTAAAAGAAACATCGCTGCTCTAATGAAGTCCAAAGCTTACGCAATTAAGCGGAGTATTGCGAACCTCGCTAAAAACGGCCAACTTCCGACTTTACAATCTCCAGAAGAAGACTCCCAAGAAGAGGAAGAAAAACGAGGTATCGAGTCTCTTGCACGTTCTGGTGGAATCCAACATTTATTTAAGAAAAGTTTAGAAGCTCTCGCTAGAAACGGAGACTTATATCCAACAAGAAATAGTTTAGATAATAATAAACGTAATATCCAGTATGTAATGAAGAACGGTGGAGTTAAAGAAGGAAAGAGAAACATCGTGTCGTTGATTCGAAATCACAATATGCCGGATAATAATAAGAACGAAGAAGAAAAACGTAACATAGGAGCGATCGCTCGAGACTGGGCTCTTCCTAACCATAGTACGAGCTGGAACAAGCAATCTGAAGATAAAAGAAATGTAGCGGCTTTGCTGAGACAAGATTCCTATTTGCATTCCATCAACAGAAACTCAGACTTCGACCCTTATCCTACATCGGAATCTGATGAGTCCAGTCAGTACGAGAGCAAGCGTAACTTGGCTTCTGTCAAAGCCGGAGCTAAATACGGAAAGAGAAGTGTCAAACGATCCATTTCTAATAAAGAAGAAAATGAAGCAATGAATGTTGCAAAAGATTCTAACTCTCCTCGACACAAAAGACAAGCTGATGAATATTTTACAGAAAACAGTGAAGACTACAATCCAGTGTTGCACAAGAATGGATTTGACTATGATGACCTCGTTAAAGTTCTTACTGGGGATTACTTCAACAATAAAAAGAGGTTTTTGGGTAAGTTTTTTACTTATTACTTGTGTTTGTGTTTGGTTCACCTTATTTTTTAAGGAATTTATTTTCTATTGCTTAATATTGCATTTTGTAAGAAGAAACATAAATACAGATAAAACATGCAATATTAAAGGATTGAGTACTTATCAAAGTGTTACATATTATTCTAGTGTTCAAAATTAATTTTAATTTTCGTCGATATATCTAGGTACCTACTTAAAATATAATGAATGAAAATACTGAAAAACTATTTTTATATCAGTTGGTAAATTTCACCGAGACATACATAAGTATGATGAAATAAAATGGTTTGGTTCAAGAAGTTATGTAACACTTCTCTTTCGTTGACATCTCAACAATATTTTTTATATGACATAATATTTCCTACTTGTACAATAGGTAAGTATATCTATCATAATATGAGCCAGGTTAAATTATATAAAGTTAAATTCACCTCATATTATTATAAATGTGGGTTTTGTTTTCAATGCGTATCAATAATGATTTATTGTTTTGTTTCAGGAAACATACCTCTTTCAAGAATGACGGAACTAGGTAGTTATATTTTTCCATATTCTTATTTTTTGTGGTCCGAGCTTGACACAATAATCAATAGTTTACCTCCTCGTACCGAAGGTAATAGAGGAGGTCTGTTCATGTAATTTATTTACATTATTTGAACATACTTATATCTAATAAAAGTTTTAGATTACATAATTCATCTATAAAATACAATAAGTATGCTAATTCATCACTTAACGAACTATTTATATAATCATTAGTAAATTTGACAAAAAAAAACTCATATCAATATCTGTTCTATGTTGACCAATCAGATATGTATCATTACCTATGCATGTTCAGTGAAATGCGAATTCCAATAATAACTTGTGACTTTTAGTTAACCAGCCATATTTCACTTTAAAATCTTTTTTTCTCTTTTATTACTGTTTAAATTTTTTAAGATTTCATCGCGGCATTTAAATAATTCAAATGATTAAATCCCTCTTGTATATACTAATTAGATCTTATGGAAAAATAACTGCTAAATTTAAATCATACAAATGATTATAAAAAAAACTATTGTGATCCAATCACGGTCTAATAATTATTCAAGTTGATTTCTGAAGATTTTTCTACTACAGTACCGAATTTATTTTCGACGTCACTCTATTATGCAATGATGATATTTTTAAACTAGATACTTATAATTATAATCAGAATGTGTTATTTTATTTAATTCAAGGCAAAATATCACTGATGGGCCAGCCAGGGGTGTCCAATGCAACTCCCACTAGTCCAACATATAGAAGGAGGCAGTACCTACTGTCAAGAACTCATCCAGAAGAGGCTGAATAAACTGAAGACTCACCATTGCGTTAAACACTTTGCTAGGCCAATCATCGAAGACACTCAATTCTTATCTAGGATAGGATTTAGGAATATGTAATATTCAAATAGCCTAAGCTGTCGGTAGGCACAAGATAAAAACAAATAAAAAATGTACTGTAAATACTTTTAAGAGAGTAATAATTATATAATTTCTTCTTATATTTTCCAAAAATAATGAATTGTGACAAATTGAAAAATTGTTTTTTTTTCTAACGAATTTCCCAAATGCAACTCATGTACATAGTTAAAAACCAAAATTCATTAGTTAAGTATTTATCTATACTAATATATCTATACCTACTAATATAATAAGAGAAGCATGAAGGACAAAAATAAGGAGAGCCGACCCCAAATCAAATATGGGCGAAGGATGAGGAAAATTATTTTTTTTTTCTTTTTCTGTTTTTATGTCACCATTTTTTTTGTTCAAGTCCAGGTTTTTATGTTACCATTCTTAATCTCTGTCAAATGGGAAGATGGCCTTGATTAAAAGGGTTAGAAAAATTATAAATATTTATTTACTATTTAAAATTACATAAGTTATTTACATATTGCTTATATTTTTACATTAAAATACATCGACAATTGAAAATGTTACATGGTGAAATTTAAATTATTACTTGGCAAGGCACCTAACAATTTCATTTAAAGCTTTTTTTCTTGTAGTTAGGAAGGTATGTTGTTTTTTTTATTTTATTATGTTGTTCGTGTTTTATTTTTCATTTGTTTAAAATATGTAGGGAATTTAATCTGATATTTCTTTTATTGCTTTTAAATTTGACGGATTATCAACCTCGCAAATTCATAATTTTTAATATCCGCGTTGGGTTGTCCCTTTGTAGTTATGATTGAATGATGTAAATAAATTAAAAAATTTTCATAATACTGAAGGGTGTAGCTATATACAAATGTGACTAAGTCTTTGCTTACATCCTTAAAAAAGATTAGAAATAATCTAATTCTTTTAATAAAATTACTGATATCAACTAAAATTGATTGAATATTATATGATTTTATATATCATTTGTCTGTGCACCATTTATTTTAAAACAATACATATTTTGATTTTAATTAATTAATATATAATATAATTGATTTAGATAGTATCGAACACATCATTAGATTATACCTAAATAAATATATTTGTTTAAATTAAATTCTATCATGTATCACAATAATACTGATATACATATAATAATAAGTCTAAAAAGATCAATGATATGTCGTTGAACGTTGTTTTGAAACTATTCAACTTAAATTTCTATAGGTAGGTATACAATTTCGGACTACTCATGTGCCACGTGATAAGTATAAATTATTTTTGGTAAACTCAAGATCCCCAATATTTGTTAACACTAGACGCTGGGTGGCCGTAATTTTGTTGTGAAAATCCGTCGCTGATATTTGGGAAGGAATAACTCTCGCCGTGATGTAAGCCGACAGGGGCCAATCCACCAAATCCCATATTTATTCCGATATGTGTCTGATTCCAGTTGAGATTAGTCTCAGAAGTTAACTTTGAGTAGTCGGCGGCCATTTTAGAAAAGTTTTCAGCTGCTACAATTTTGTTGTAATCCTCGATAATGCTTTTGGGGAAAGATTCAGTTTTGGACTCTTCCAGCTCAGTAGTTGGAGATTTCAATGTTTCCGGATTTGTGTGGTTTTTTGGTAAGTAGGCTGAGGGGTGCTTCGGGTAGGTGTCGCAAGGGTTGACGCATCGGGAGGCGAACTCGTGCCGCGGCATACCGTTTTCTATAAGTTGCGGATGGGTCTCGTTTCCAGGCGCAGACGAATGGTTGAATCCGGAAGAAGGACCGGGAAAGTTGTTTTGGAAGGCGTGATTCAGCTGTTGTTGATGAGCTACGAGTTGATTGTAATTAGAGAAGTGAGCTTTCTGGTGGTGCCATGGATCCGTGGGTCCTGAGTGAGGAAGAGAAGCAAGATCAGGGGCGGGATACTGGCACGGTAGTCCAGAGAGAGGTAAAGAGCCATATCCTCCCAGTGCCCCAGATGACCCGGATGTATTATGCTTGCGAAGCCTCGCTCTTCTATTCGAAAACCACACCTGAAAAGAAAAACAAAACTTTAAATTATGCGATAAAACGAGTTAATATAGTTCTTACGCGAATTTTATAGTCGACTTTATGATCTCGCGATTTAATAGCTAAAACCATATTTCGAAGCGATAAATTAATGGCATTGTTAAATAAATATTATCGATTTTAGATAAAAATTAAAAACAAGCACAAAAATAATAAAATCATAATTCCTTAACGAAATATTCGTATTTATATTTCCACTAACTTAATGTTGATAAATAATTCTGCGTTGACAAGAACAGAAAAGCACTAAATAAAGATTTATTTGATAAGATCTTATTAAAAATGTCTAGGTACCTGCTTTAGGTATATATTTGCATTTGTTTAAATTAAATATAAGCAATATAAATATTGCCCTAAGTATTCCATTTTCGAAATTTGTTTCATATTTATTATTATTATTTTTTTTTAAAACTATTTTTTCGAGAGCACAAGCATATAAATATTTTACTTACTGATATAAAACAGTCAATAATTTGGTTTCTAACCTGTATCCTGGCTTCAGTAAGTCCAGTCTGTTGTGCAAGTTCTTCCCTGGTGTACACATCTGGGTACTGTGTCCTGGTGAAAGCTCTCTCCAGAGCGTCCAACTGATCTCCACTGAATGTGGTTCTGGACCGACGTTGTTTCCTCTTCAGGGTTATTCCAGGCTCTGATTCAGTGTCTGAAGAATCGGATCCACGACCTTAATAAAGAAATACAACTATTATATAAGCCAAAACTATTCATAATAAATAAAAAGTCGTCCAAACAAACCCATGGTATTTATATATTGAAATATTTTCATCTGTCGTGTGTTTTTATAGGTACCTATGTTTTATATTTGGACACGAAATAAGAATTAGTGGTGTATTTATTTATTTATTTAGAGGACAACATACAGCATATAATAAATTATATATAAAAAAAGATGATTTGATTAATAATAAAGCCAATTACAGGTTGTCGCTGAAGTTATTGTAGTATATTAAGATACATTAGGAATGGTTACATATTATGGTGAGATATTGTGTGAATGATGTGTGAAATTGCATATATAAATGTGTCAGTATATTAAGTGTTTAATTTGATTATGAGAATGAAATTTTAAGTTTGATATATTTGTTTAAATGTGGGGGCGCTAAGTAAGAATATGTCGATCTCTTGGAAATGCCTATTGTATGTATTACAGATTCTGTACATTGTTGCATGTTGAGCATAGTTGGTGTGTTGAGTGGTAAGACGGAAAAGAGGAGTGTGTCTAGTTCTACAGGTGTAGGTAGGGATGTTGAAAGATATATAATTTAAGAGAGCAGGAGAATCGATTTTATTATTAATAATATTGTGGAGAAGCATCATATCAGATAAAGGAGGTACGTCTGTTTTCGAGTGAATCAATGCAATGGTAAATCCTTGCCTCACGATATGACGGGAAATCAAGGTGTTTAATAAATATATTTTGTATCCTTTCGATACGGTTTATGTGTGTTGCATAATGGGGAGACCAGACAGGAGATACGTATTCCAGGATAGGGCGAACCAGGGAAAAATAAAGAAATTTGAGTGTTCTTAAGTTTGTGAATGGTTTGCTGGTTCTGAATAAAAATCCAAGCATTCTGTAGCTGTAGGCCTTATCTATAATACAGTCAATGTGTATAAACGAGATCGGAACAACAAAATGTTTATAACAATACTATCTCAGTAATGATAGTAAAATGTTGGACAAAATATAGGTATAGAGATATTGTTATCAGAATCAAAGAAATGTTTTGGAAAATTATATAAATGAAAGAGTAACTATGTAATTAAATTAAAATAGCGAAATATACAGGTAAACGCATAAAACGCATGGAAATTGTATGATTCTAAATAACCGGTGACTAAATAAATATTGTATAATACTTATTTACAAAACAGTGTATGAATATGTGTGAGGTGAAATATGTCTACAAAGACAGAAGTAGGGCACTAATTTTTTTTTATTTTTATTTTTTTTAAATTTTATTTTACAATTCGTTGGGAGACCAACAGCAATCCATTACATTTTTTCAATTAGGATAACAACCAAACAGCCAATTATAGGTCTCCGCTGATAGGATTGTTTGCCTATCCTAAAAGGACATTATTATTATCAAAAAGTGCAAAAATAAATAGATATATGACCATGATATATGATCATATTTGGTATTACATTATGGGCCTTTCTTACTATTTAAAATACGAGCAATGCTAAGTCAGTTTCGGCCATACAAAAAACTGGTTAAGTATCAGTTTAAACACAAATTACAAATAGTAAGTAGGATCATATATCTTTGTTTCATTCTTATACAATATTTTATAACTAAAATACACACATTGTTTACACAATTTATATAACTTATTTCATTTACCCAATTAAAATAAAGTGTAGAGAAGAAATGAATTAAATATTCAGGTGAATAGAAAAATAATTGGTGTTTATAAAGCATTGCTCAGCAGTCAGAATAATAGTGGCGTGCCTAGAACCTATAGACTACGCAAACCCTGAAAGAAAATTGGGAAATGTCGAATATTTTTTTTATAGGCTGGCCAATCTTGACTTTGGTATGACTCATCGCAAAAATATGTCGATCGAACAAAAATACTTCTGCTTTTAATGTATCTATTTCTTATTCTCTGTATATAAAAAAACAAAGACGGAAGATGAAAGTAAGTCGCAGTGAAAAAACCAAACTCCCATATAAAATGTTGAAACGTACGTCTTTTATAAATCATACACTTATTTCGAAGATACCACGTGACGTTTGTGAATGTGAATGACGTTTTAAAGAAATATTTCAAATCTTCGTCTATAGGGTGACAATTTGTCCTAGTGCGTATTTTTAAACAACAAAAGCATTATTTTAACAAATAGAATGTATGAAATTTGTTTCATACACACCACAACCATTTATTTGTCATTGATATTTTATTATTTATTAAATATGATGTGTTTAACATGACCTGTTTTACTTTTGAAAAATTGTTTATATTGTGTAAAGTCCTCAGTTGCAACATCAAATCACAGTAAACCTTCAACATACTCGAACCAGTTGCTTCTCGGACTCCTCCATTAACACAGCAGCCCTACTATAGAACAATCTTGACCGAATTCTGTGTTTCACCTTCTCTTATTATAAGATCGAAAAAATATATTATTAATTTATCAGATTGCAAACCTTCCCAAAGGCTACGTAGTGCACTACTTCGGAAGCGTAGAATGGACCTAATTCCTTATAGCTGCCCTTACGCAGACATGTTAAGTAAGGTAAGAATTAATAATTACATTCTTTATTGTCTTAAATGATGTAATAAGTGAAAATGGAAAGATGATCAAAGTTAAATAAAAAAATTGGGTCCATTGTAAACAAAATGATGGTCACCGTATTGGCATCCAAATTACATGTAAAAACATACGACTTACGACGGGTCGCATAGTTTTTTGATGACGTCATACTAAAGTCAAGCGTGGCCGGCCTATAGCATAAGTTCATCGTTGATCATTTCTGCGGCCATGAAAAATATATATATTTCAATCACATGACAGGATAATATTTACATTTTGTAGCCCTGAAAATGATAATGTTTAAGTTTCAATTTCCAATCTTTTAGTATCTATGTTTGCAATAAAACAAAAATAACATTAGGTCTTGAATTAGTAATATATTTTTTTCTGGAAATGACATTTTTACAAACCAGTAATTATATATTTTTTATGTATTTCTTTACACATTTTTTTAGGGATGCCAAGGTTTTCGGCTTCTATAAGCTATTCCGCTACTGGAGCCTAACACAATAGCAACCATTTTTATATTTACAAATTGACAATTTTTCTCTACATTGTTGAAAGAGGAAGACGCAATAAATACAATATGCGGTAAAAATATTAAAGGATCTATTTTACGACGAAAAGATTCAAAATTTAACACATCGTCAATTTGCCGATTGCTTTTTGACAAAATCCGGTCGGATTATCTGATTTGCCTTTGTATCAGAAAACTAAATCAATTATGGATATAATACCTACATGTCATGTCCTATTGCTGAAAATGAAACGTGTAATTTTAATCACCACCCGGGATGTGTAAAGTCAAACTCTAAATATATACGAATGCGACTAATACGTAGACAATGTAACGATCGAAAACTGATGAGATGTCCATAGAAGTCGAAGAATATATAGGTAAATTTTAAATAACTAGTTGCATGTAACACATGGGATCCAACTGTCGACAGCGATAGTATGTATAGTTGAAGAATAAGTACCAAACCCATAAATACAAATTATTTATTATTTTATGATATTTAGTTTTCTATACAACACATGTACCTAGGTAGTCAAGATAGGATAGTATGGAGGTCAGTCTTTTTTTCCTACCCGGAATATGAAAACAGCATGATGGTATATGTATATTGTATGTTTAGAGATGAAGTATCAAACTATTAAGTCTTCTTTGATATTGTGTATAGGTGACTACCATACAAATTGTATGAAGCGATGTCGTCACTAAATTCAATTTTTATAAAAATTGTTAAAAAAAATTTGAGATGTACTGCTACAATGTTAATATTTTTTATATAAAATTAAATTATCTAGTTGGGGTGTTTCGGCTTTTTTCGATATTTAAAAAAAAAATGGAAATATAGGCAGTTAAACTCATAAATTTATCATAAAAAAAATACTTTTCTTAATAAAAAATGTTTGAGAAACCCTGGAATTTTTTTGAAAAAACTAATTTGTGATTTTGTATTTGTCTATGTTTATACCAATTTTCAGCGTTCTAGCTTTTATGGTTTCTGAGATATAGGGAAAAATAAAATAAAAATTCAAAAGTTGATAACCCCTGACTGAAACAAATATTCAAAATTCCGAGTATAAAAGTTTTGTAGGCCTGTAACTGTTTATATATTCTGAAATTTTAGGCTCTGTAAATTGAGCGGATCAAAAGTTATAAGGGGGGGACGGACACACACACACACAGACATACACACACACAGACACACAGACACACACACAGACACACGAAATGTTCTACTCCGAATTCTAAGTAAATCCGTGTATGGAACATATATGCTGCGAAGCCTCTAAGTTGGTGTTTTTTGACTTCAAAGTTGGAAAAGCCGTGAAAAAAGTAGACCTCTCCATACAATTCTCGCGTATTCTGGCTTGATACATTGTCGATATGTTAAGAGAACAAAGTTCTCCTGAACAAATCGACAGTTGGATTATCTTTGAAAATATACTAGTTGCATGTAACACATGAGATCCAACTGTCGATAGCGATAGTATGTATAGTTGAAGAATATGTACCAAACTATAAACCCATAGATACAAATTATTGAATATTTTCAGATATTTTGTTTTCTATACAACATATGTAGGTATGTATGTCAAGATAGGATAGTATGGAGGAAGATCCTTTTTCCTACCCAGAATATGCAAATAGCATGATGGCATGTATGTATGTTTGGAGATGAAGTATCAAACTATTAAGTCTTCTTACATATTGTGTATAGGCGACTGCCATACAAAATGTATGAAGCGATGTCGTCACTAAATTCAATTTTTAAAAAAATTGTTAAAAAAAATTGAGATCTTCTACTACAATGTTAATATTTTTTATAGAAAATTAAATTATCTAGTTGGGGTGTTTCGGCTTTTTTCGATAATTGTAAAAGTTTTGGAAATATAGGCAGTTAAACTCATAAATTTATCATAAAAAAAATATTTTTCTTAATAAAAAATGTTTGAGAAACCCTGGATTTTTTTTGAAAAAACTAATTTGAGATTTTGTATTTGTCTATGTTTGTACCAATTTTCAGCGTTCTACCGTTTATGGTTTCTGAGATATATGGAAAAATAAAATAAAAATTCAAAAGTTGATAACCCCTGACTGAAACAAAAATTCAAAATTCCGAGTATAAAAGTTTTGTAGGCCTGTAACTGTTTATATATTATGAAATTTTAGGCTCTGTTAATTGAGCGGATCAAAAGTTATAAGGGACGGACGGACACACAGACACACAGACACACAGACACACACACACACACACACACACACACACACACACACACACACACACACACACACACACAGACACACGAAATGTTCTACTCCGAATTCTGAGTAAATCCGTGTATGGAACATATATGCTGCGAAGCCTCTAAGTTGGTGTTTTTTGACTTCAAAGTTGGAAAAGCCGTGAAAAAAGTAGACCTCTCCATACAATTCTCGCGTATTCTGGCTTGATACATTGTCGATATGTTAAGAGAACAAAGTTCTCCTGAACAAATCGACAGTTGGATTAATGCTAAGCCTAATTGAATGTAAATGAGGTATCAGCTTCCCTAATAACAAAGTTAAATAAACTAATGAAATATCATCAAGTCCTGTTTTTTTGCGAATTGACATCGTTTGATAAATTATATTTATATTTTTTTAATAAAAATAATTAGGTAATATTTAGATATATTTATTTGATCTATATATTTTTTTAATAAATAATAATTGAACACATATTGCTTCGGAAGAAAACTATAAAATAAACAAAAAATAAATTGGCTGTCTTAAAACAGGCATTATTCCTAGTTAGGCAGACAAAGGTAAATATTGGAACAAAACCTACCAAAAAATGGATGAATTCATGTTTTATATAGTTACTTATTTATAGACATTATTTTTTTTCTTGAAGATATTTCAATATTGTTCCAATTTAAACTGTTTTTTTAAAGGAAATGAACAGTTAAAAAACAATTATTATCATTGTTATTATTTTTATCTAATTTTATTAAGTAGTAGTTGTAGTAGTTGTTGGTCTTGTATATTGTCTGCAAGTAAAACGTTGTCATCTGCATATCTGATATTATTGATGACCACGAATGAACACGACATGCAGCGCAAGTGACCTAAAAACCGTGAACGACAAGGTGATATCCTATTGGAGTGGCAGGGTCTAAGGTCCGGACCCGCAAAGTAAGTGATAAGTTCATGACCACACCATTGACCTTCACACCGAGATCTGCATCAGGCAGCGCTTCCTTGAAGACCTAGTCAGAATACTAATTAAACAGAGTAGGTGAGAGAACACACCCCTGTCGGACTCCTCGCTGATTGGGAACACCTTGGGAAGTGTTTACATTCTCAAGTTTAACAATAGCCTTTAGGTCCCAGTACAGTTTCTTGATTTTTCTCACATCTTTCTCGTCTATACCACATTTCAACATTTATATTATTTTTTTATTTATATATTAGGTATACAGCTAATATTATTTTTTGAATATTCACTATTTATATCGTTAATGTTATCGGTAGGTAGTTTTGAATATTAAGGGTTTGACTGTTCGCTACTGGGATATCCCAGTCCTAAGAAGGATGCCATTTTTTTGCGGGTAAATATTATTGCGTTTTAGGGAACAATATGTTCCTAATACGATCCGCCATAAAGGGCCCCGACTGGCTTATATTCATAACTGGTGTGTGACCCGCCAAAGCTTGACATTAGCTTTTGTTAATCTCACGACATTATTGGAGCTGAATAATACCGGAGACCGCCAAAGGTAGACCCGACTATATAGCTATGGGCGTGAAGTGGTACAAAAAAACACCGCAAGGAGTCAATATTGTTGCTTACACTTCTTCTTTGACACACAAACAAATTTTACAGCAATCGGCTCTAGCAACATTACACATGTTATAATAACACTACAAATAAATAAATGATACAACTATGCAAAGTAATGATTTTTATGAAAATTTGAATGAATATATTCATAAAAATCATATTAGTAATTCACGCATCGCGACTTCGTTTATTAAGTATATTAGTTTGAAAGAATTGTCGTATTTAATATTTATTTACATGGACATAATATATAAGAGTAGACATATATATGTAAATAGTCATTTATATGACACACGACTCTCACATGACATTCATAAACTTTGACTGGGCTATTTATTTGGATACTGGATATTTATTTACATGGACATATATAAGAGTAGTGGACATGCATATATATGTATGAAGTAAGTAGTCATATATAAGGCACGATTCTCACTTCATTGACATTCATAAACTTTGACTGAGCTATTTATTTGGATACTGGATATTTATTTACATGGACATATATAAGAGTAGTGGACATGTATATATATGTATGAAGTAAGTAGTCATATATAAGGCACGATTCTCACTTCATTGACATTCATAAACTTTGACTGAGCTATTTATTTGGATACTGGATATTTATTTACATGGACATATATAAGAGTAGTGGACATGCATATATATGTATGAAGTAAGTAGTCATATATAAGGCACGATTCTCACTTCATTGACATTCATAAACTTTGACTGAGCTATTTATTTGGATACTGGATATTTATTTACATGGACATATATAAGAGTAGTGGACATGCATATATATGTATGAAGTAAGTAGTCATATATAAGGCACGATTCTCACTTCATTGACATTCATAAACTTTGACTGAGCTATTTATTTGGATACTGGATATTTATTTACATGGATATAATATATAAGAGTAGTGGACATGGATATATTAAGTAAGTAGTCATATATAAGACATGACTCTCACTTCATTGACATTCATAAACTCTCACTGGGCTAACGAAAATACAAAAAAAAATATAAAGTTGAAAAATACACACGTAGGTACTTATTTTATGTTTTATCGCCGTGTAGTTAGTAAGAAATATAAAATAAATTGAGAAATAAAACAATTGTGAAATACTGTTGGTAATCAAATTGCAAATGTGGAGGGGAGCAATGGTTTCTTCCTAAGGTATATTACGATAGTATACATATAGAAGGTATATGGTAGTGTAGTGTAGAAGGTATGGGATCCTTTGATGGAACCGCTTCGGTGACATTTGGCACCATTTATGACAGCCCGCCACGGGAAATCGATTAAGGGCGCTGTTTTCTCGTAAACCTCGCTCAGATTAGGTTCCAACACAATAAAAATAGGTACCTACTCATAGGTACCATCATCAGTGAATCTCAAAACATCTAACAGATTCTTTAAATCAATCCATATTTTTGTAAATTCAATAATATTCGTGAACATGGGGAAACTTGGAAGAAGTCTACAAATATAGCAGTGAAGAGATGGTTGAGGAGAAGAGAAGAAGAATATTCGTGAAATACAATCTTTAAAAATGCTGATGGGTCAGTAAAAGGCTGTCCCGATCCTGCCTCCACATCTATTTCGTTCGCTTTAAATACAATAATTTACTAAGCAAAGGGTGTGTTAGTCTGTGAGGAAGTATGTGTTCTTGTTCTTAGGATATGTTTATTTAAAAAAAACGCGTAATGTATTCTTTTTGATAAATAAGTATATAGTTCACTTATTAAGAATGATGAAAGACGTAAAAAATATTACAATTTTTTCAAAGAATTTTACATTTCACTTACTTCATTTTCATTGCTGTGTCTTTGATTTGCTTTATTTCAAATTTTTTTCGTTTGATTTCCTTTATTTTCGTTGTTTTTGTTTGGATTTATTTTATTTTCATTGTAATATGGTATAATTTATATATTTTTTTTATTTAATTGAATTTATAATACATACCTACATATATAAAAAATACTATTAAAGAATATAGAAAAAGATACACGGTAAGTAAAAACACATTTCCCTTTACCAGAGTGCAAGTACTCGTGTGTAAAGGAGACATAAAAACAAAAGGCACAAAATATTAAAATATTATACATAATTATTACCGCCTATTCAGTTACTATTGTAACTAAAATAGGAACGTTCTAAAATTGTAGATTTTAGATTTACGGTCTTATTTCAGCGTTATAAAATATCAACATGGACTAAATGGAATAGGAACGTACCTATTTTGGCCGGATCGTTCCTAAATAGTTACTGAATCAGACGTATTATGAATAATTATGAAAATTATGAAATTTTCATCATTTTCATAATTATTCAAAATACGTCTGATTCAGTAACATTTTAAGAACGATCCAGCCAATATAATACATTCCTATTCCATTTAGTCCAAATTGATATTTTATAACGGTGAAATAAGACCGAAAATCCAAAATCTACAATTTTAGTATGTTCCTATTTTAGTTACAATAGTTACTGAATAGGGGGTATTATTATTCATACAAAAAGAAGTTAATATAATTAAAAAATCAGTCAAATTAAATAATTTGATTGTAATTATATTATACGAGAGAGCTTGCACTGCTAACAAACTGTTTATACAGTAAAAATAATATATTCCAATGTAAATTATGAAAAAAATACAAGAATATTATTTTATAGAAGCCTGATTGACCCCATATGATGAATAAAAAAAAGAAATGTTTTCAATAATGTGATCAAGTTTAATTCTTTCATTTTACTTATATATTATAGTTTTTATAGAAACAAACTTCTTTTAAATTTGAGTTTCATGTTCATGTTTTTGTATCACTATTTGTTATTTACCTACAGACAATTTGATCAACAGCTTTATGAGGTTTAACCTATAAAATAAATGTACTATTTCTAGTTCTTTCACAATGACTGTTTAAACAATTAGTTTATTGTTATTTATTTATTTTTGTTACTTACTTCCGGGATGTTGACACCGAGTGAATGGAGTTGGACGGTGTTTATAGTTTGTATACGAAATTAATGTTATTTTAATTATGCTCAAGTAGAAATTACCTAATAAAATAATGTTAACATTCTTAATACTATATACATAGTAGGTAGGTATATATGTACTTGATTATTTTGTACGAGCTAATGTAATGTACATAGGACGGTATATAAGGGTCAATTAAAATACGATTTGCTGTGTAATCATTGGTCGCAACTAAAAATGCTTTACAAAAAAATATATATTCGTATAAAAATTAATTATCATTATGGTTGTTCTTTGTATTCTCACAGATTTTTGAGTAATTATTTGAATGAACACAAGTGGGACTGTTGTTTGCTGTTAAAATATGAGCAAGTATGTATTAGTAGTAAAATGTATGTATTCTTGAAATAAGTATATTTTATTCATATATTTCAAAATTTTATTTTAGTACGCAACGAAAACTGAAAATCCTACTAAATCTCTACCATACATAACTAGGTAAATACATTATTTTAGAAAACATCAAGTACTCAACTTTTTAGCAATGAACGATAGATAAGTACCTACAATAGATACTCGTATGTTTAGATCGTAGTAAACTCAACAAAACATTATACGTTCAAATTTATCAATCAATACGAGTACCTATTGTCATTCGAGCTTTCATAAAATCTTTGCAAAAATTTATAACGATGTAAGTATTAATTTATGTTTTTATCAGCATATTTATATATAGGTAAGTATACTTAAGTTCCATATGCTTTCCTGGTATCAAATACAAGTTGATAATACTCATGAGCTTGCGTTTCTTTCAGGAAACACAAATGGCAAATTAATGAAGTGCAATTAATCTCTTGTTCTATTTAGATCCAAAATCGTACGTAGGTACCTAATTTGTATGGTGAACATCAAATAACAATTGAATAGAAAAGGCATGATAGATTAAGCTTACTTTTATCTAGACATACACATACGTAAATTGTAGGTACATAGTTGCATTAATGTCATATAGGTATCGTGAGTAGGTACCTATATTATATACATAGGTAGTAATTTGTAAATTAAAATGTCTTCTTCACGTTTTATGCAATGACGTAGACCTCTGCTGCCCGGATATCTTGATAAAATATATTAGGTACATACATGTGTGTTTTTCCATGAGATTTTTATTGAACGTATGTAGTACCTATACATTAAACTAAGACCCTGATTAAAAATACACATTATACATACATATCAATCAGTCGAATTTGACTACGTACCTAGTATCTGGAATAAGAATATTTTAGTCCTAATGAAGATATAATATAAGAATTTACTCTGAATAAAAAAAATATGACATTCACATTGATTAATTACTTATAGGTATTGTATGAAATAATGTATTAATTCTACATAACAAAATAAAAGAAATCCTGATATTGTTCCAGTAGGCTAATGTTCAAGTTTTGATTACCTACCTACTGAACTTACTGAATGAAAATTGTCTTATTTAGAAAGTCAGTTCAACCTGTTAACAGTGTTTGGAGTTAGATTTGTATAGTTTACCTACTTGTCGTGTGATTTTGAGAGATGACGAGCGGCTTGAGGCAAATAAGAAGATGCCGACAAAGTGCTAGTTCACTATATATATAATATGTATGTAGTGTAGGTACAGTTCCACCACACACCACACCCCGCCACTACAAGGATCAATGGCGGTGACAATGAAACTTTTGACTTTTATTGTACCTCAGAATGAGGCGAGTAAGATGAGAAAAGATGAACCTGCAAATATACTGAGCTCGAAATACACCTGAGCAAATGTGTGCAAACGCAGGAGGGCAGTACCTATTTTTTTTTAATATTCGCTATCATCATCACCATCCGCTCCGTAAATTGGGACTGTTATGGGCCCCTTTGCAGAACGCTAGAATGAACAACAAAATAATGTATAGCACGAAGGGTAGCTCACGAAGCCCTCTAGATTAGCAATCTCGACACCATGGTGTAAAAGAACAATCGACTAGTTTAAATAGAGATTCACACTCGCGGAATGTCAACGACTTCAGATCCTTGTATATAAGACATCAGAGAAGTGGCCGATATCTCTGGAGCAGTTAGATGATTCATTTATAGTATAATAACAATAGACTTTTACAGCCAATTCGATGGGAAACTGCCATTGTATTAAGTAAAACTAGAGGGTTGTAGACAATATGAAATTCTCCATTATCTAATTTTTATTTTATTTATTTATTTATTTATCACGGAAACATACAGTTTTCTAAATAAATTGTAATGGTACAAAATGATTATCAAATAAACCAGCAAAGTCTCCATAAATGGTTTACAATAAGATACTTTATGAAGGAAAAAACAATAATGAAGAGCATTTAAAGAGACTAGTTGTTTTGCCAAACGAATTCTTTTTTTAAATAACATTCTTCCAGAATGCCAAACGAATGATATGGACCCGAGGAAAATATTATGATTTAAAAACCAGATTTCCAAACTGAAAAAGATGCTAAAGGAATTCTGTTTTTTTAATTAATATTTTTTCTCAGTGTATAAAGTCATTTTCCAAGGATAGAATTATCAAAATTGCAAACACTGAAATCCCCAATAATAGAGAACTAAACAGAAGACCACCGAAGAGATGGAAGGACAGTCGGTCATCCTCCTCCCATGATAGTCCACGTTCACAAACAGGTCAAATGACCTAAGCTAAGACGGTGAAGAAAAAAAAGAATTTATTTAAATAAATAAGATGGGCACTGGATTAGGAATCCAGTGATGGCCAGTTCGAATCCTGCCACGACTGACTGATTTCGTTCACCTACATATATAGCACAAGCATTAATGCTTAGTATAGGGAATGTATGAGGATGTATATGAACTTGCTTCAAGAACTTCTTCTTCTTCGTTTAGTAGACCTAGTTGGTCTGTTCTTCAGAAACTATGCCTCCTGGGATAACAAAGTCTAACTATCCTTTCATCTCTTGGGCTGTCTTCCGGGTAGGCGGCGGCCAGAAGGGATTTCATTCGCCGCCAGATATGCAAGTCGCTTCAAGAACATATTCATTATTTAAAAAACAAAATTAAAATAATTTTGTAAATATTTTGAATTCGAGCCCCGTGTTTTTAGTAACCTACCTGTGTGAGCTTCGCTAGCGGTCCCTCTGTAAGGCGACAATAATACATTTTGACATTTGAATCTTTATGCGCCCCTAACGCACACGTAGAAGACATTCTTGAATTATGCTTTGTGTTGTAGGTATGTTTGTAATTTTGATTGTAAAAAATGTGAACGCCTTTCTCATGCGGCACCATTGATCTGAGGTATTTAGAGATGCAACAATATATTTCGGTGTCGTATTAAACCAATCAAATAATAAATATTTCCCATCTTTCCATACGGGACAAAAATCTCAAATCAGCATTTGATCTTCATTTTATTATTCGCATGTAAATACAATCTATGTATATAAATAAAAATAAGTCGGGTTAGTTAGACTATTTATAGCTCAAGAACGGCTGGACCAATTGTAATGATCTCTTATTTGTTGGATTCGTCTACGCCCCGGATAACATAACAACTATAAAAATATCGGAAAAATTAGCGAAAAAAATAAAAAATATAAAAAAACATGTAAATAAACTATACGCCTGGTACCTATTATGCAAACAATATAACTTATGAAACCTAAATAAATTAATCAAAAATCGAATGTAAAACTTCAGGGTAGGTAGGCAAATAACAAATCTTAATAAATTTAGAATAGAAGCTTGAGGTAGGGAAAATTTTGACATCATGCTTGGGGTTGGTTCTTGAGCTGTCAGACAGAAAAATTTATTCATTATTATCGATTTTTGCATTTTTATATTATTATTATATTCTAATAAACTTAATTTTTTTTTGTATTCATTTTATTACGTTGATAAAATCCTAAATAAGGTTTAGCTAAAAGTTAAAATGACATCCATGATCCATTGACTGAGGCGGTACGAAGTTCGCCGGGTCAGCTAGTAATAAATAAAATTATAAAATACAACTTTGTGTGCTATTTAATTTAATTAATTGTATAACCTAAATGATACCACAAAGTAAAAAACAATCGTTTATCGATTATGTCAATATTGAATGTCATCAATAATGTGAAATACGGTTATCTAATTCCATTATCTACATATTTTATTAAATAAAGTATTATGTATGAAGGTAATGTATTTTCTCTATGCATATTGCATAATATTAACGCTGTTTCAACTAAAGACAAGGAAATGAATTCTTTGTTTTTATTTTACACACTTTTATATACATAACTTCACTTGTGCCCGTACAGGAATTTTGCAATTCGGTATAGGGCTGAGTACAGATTCAACGCTCGACGTCGGGCGTCGGATGTACCTGAAGTTGCAGATTATGGTTTATGGTTCGCTAAGAAGACGTACAATTTAGAGATTTTTTTAAAAAGCATGAATATTAATTAAAATATTATAATGATAAAAAACTCAGCTGGTATATTTTCATATTCTCTTTCGATTGAAGTAAAAATAGATGTGCGATAGAATAAAGATGTATAAACAAACTGACGTATCTTTTGAGTGTACTGTGAAAATTATTTTCAAAATATACTATATTGCCTACTATAGCCTCTTATTATGTGGATCTTGGTCTTGGCATGATCTAGTTGGTAGAGTTTGTCGATGCGAATGTTCGTATCATCTGTTTGTGAAACATTTTTATTTAACGAAACTCGAATTAAATTATTCATTTATTTATCATTTTATATAACTAGGATGACTTGTATAGCATCATTTTATATAACTAGGATGACTTGTATAGCATCATTTTATATAACTAGGATGACTTGTATAGCATCATTTTATATAACTAGGATGACTTGTATAGCATCATTTTATATAACTAGGATGACTTGTATAGCATCATTTTATATAACTAGGATGACTTGTATAGCATCATTTTATATAACTAGGATGACTTGTATAGCATCATTTTATATAACTAGGATGACTTGTATAGCATCATTTTATATAACTAGGATGACTTGTATAGCATCATTTTATATAACTAGGATGACTTGTATAGCATCGTTTTTGTGATAACCTCACCTCTGTTTTTGGGCATAGTAAAAATATATTGCCCAACAGAAATGGAGTTCAATCATAATTTTTCAACGATTTTTTATAACTTTTTATTAATGTGCCTAGTAAGTTAGTTTAAATCTTTAACCGGAATTTTTGCACTTATTTAAATAATGTTTGCTAATCACTTTTTTGTAACTTATCTAATAATACCTACAGATATATTCTTGGAAATCTTTTCTATGTACCTATGTTTATGTATTTTCATTGTAAATTATCTTATAGCACCATCACAAGCACACAAATACAGAGAACGAGTTCATTTACATAAATACTTTTGGTCATATTCATATTCGTCATCGCCACAGCGCATAACATTATCTTTCTTTATAATTTATATTTTTACTTGACTGCATCATCAATCACTCAAATTCCTCTTCAGGTAGTCCAAATAGGTGTTTTAAATACTAAACATCATGTTTTGGTTCACGAAATACAACTACAAAATGACACCGGACACCAGCAATGACACGAAAGGTTAATGAATACATACATTCGTTCAATGTTGGAACACACCTTTTTTATACATTAATAGACTTTTTTTAAAATAGACTATTAACATCATCAGAAGACATCACCTTAATCTGATGTTCTTAACAACTATCATATTATTATAATGTATTGTTTATATTTTGTTTTAAAAATAGGAATGTTTGCTGATAATAAAGGCATGACAAACTTGCTAAACACGTGCTTAATGAAAATCAACACGATGTTTTTCATTATAAAAACTTATTGATTTTCAAAAATGGCTATTGATTGAGTATTAGGTAAATAACGAAATTGTAGGTGACTCTTAGAATATCTACATAATTATTTCATACTTATAAATAAAGCCAAATTGGTTTGTAGGATTGTTGAGATTTAAATGTGAAGAACATTACAGAATAAAATAATTAAAATGAAATCGATTCGTATAAAAAATAAATTAATAAATAATGCACATAACGATGAAAATAAATTAGCAGATAAATTAGGGGAGTTTATTATTTTTATTCTCGTGCATTGATAGTGATTTGCTAATTTTGTAACAGACCACATTAATTTAACTTGCACCTAGTTGCAAGTATTATTGATAACTATTGGTGTTGATTGTATCACAAATTCGGCGTAACTTCACATTAGGTATAATAAAAACTATGACTACCGAGAATCAAACTTAAGATCCGTAATTGAATATTCAAATGATAAAAGTAACATTTGGATTAGATATTAAATTTGATTATTAAGGCCGCACAGGCATTTCTTCATTTATTCATCCAATACTGACATTATCGTCTCGAAACTAAAAAATAGTGATAAATTATAGTATCTCTCGATAAAAAATAATTTCGTCTCGGATTCTCTCGTTATCCTTTTAATTTGTTAGATGTAAAACTATAATTTAGCAAAAGTATTGTTTAATATTATGATGTTAAAACTTGATTATTTTAAATTTTCAATTCATATTGTTCCTGTTTCGCGCTAGTCATGACGTACAAAATGTATGGCGGGACGAACTCCACCGCTTCTACTTCAGTAGGTAGGTATCTACGATAAGTGGGGTACAACTCGTTATAAATTCTCAGTGCCTGTGCGGCCTTAACACATGCAGTTGGTAGGTACTGCACCTAACGACGTAACATAATGATTTAGTTTTTCTTCCGTTGGTTATATTTATGTGACTGCCAACATTCTTGTATTTTGAAAACAAATTATGTACCACATAAAGGCACTCGCATTCTGTGTTACTCCCAAAGATACACTCTCATACATATATATCATGCGGCATCGGTGCCTTTAAAAAAAATGAATGCAAGAAATCTATTGTGCGTAAAATTGATAACAAATTTACCTTCAAGTTTTCAACACTAACCTCACCTAGAGTTATTTTTACACGCGTACTTTTGATTGTTGTCGCTTTTGACAATGAAATAATGCATTTAGACTTTGTACCCCACAATAGGTGTGTGTGCGGAAATAGCCCATTGGCAATTGTTTGCGTATTGCTTTACGAACACCGCCAATTTTACAACAGATATTTTCACATGGCTGCTCGACATGAATCGATTTGTTATTTTACTGATTTCGCTACAAATATGCAACATAAACACGATGGGTATATTGAATGATTCTGTTTTTCTTCGATCAAGATTTCTTCATATTTTTGCCAATTTGAATAGATATAGGTATAACCATAACTTTTATGTAGGTAGGTACCTATACCTATATTATTTGACCTACTTCAAAATACAAAACATGTAATGTACATACCTACATACCATAACGCCATGTCTCACACGGGGTAGGCAGATAGAACTGAACGCCACATTTTCTATCTTGACATACATTCATTGCCTCTTCAACATTCATACATCGTCTAATACCTAAATAAATGATCGTCTGTTTCTTACAATTCTACTTTTTAGGATATCGTTTGCATGGTCGGGCCATCCTTTTCTTGGGCGACCCGTACCTCTTATTCCATTTCTGTCCGCCTTGTATCTTTTTTTCGTTAGGCGATCTTCATTCATTATATCCAATATAGCAATAAAATAATTTAAGAATTGGTGGTTATTTTTAGACAATTCAAAAACATATAAATACATACTTTTCATTAAACTGCAAGTAATAAAATATGTAGTTATATATCAAACGTATTGTTAAACACATAATATTATATTGATAATCTATTGTACAACCTACTACTTATACTTAGGAAAACATTACAAATTTAAGAACCAGAATTCCTTTTAGTAAAACTCATTTCTGGATTCATCAAATAAAATCCTGATTTTGAATTCCTTATTTTTTTTCCTTTTTTTGTCATCTATGTTGGTACAACAAAACTTACGATAAAATTAAATATTGAAGATGAATAAATTAAAATAATAAAATATTTTACCTCCAAGAATACCATCAATGGTGTAATCCTTCTTTCCCTCAGGATCTGTTCTTCCGCCCCCTCTCAATAGTCTCGATATGGAAGATACACTAGGTGGGTCGACAATGCCTTCCTATAATAATAAATATATTAAATGAATATTTCTATTGAAATTATTTCTTTTCGAATTGACTTCATAATTCGTTCTTCTTTTTTTCCTTGTCGTGCCGTCAGGCTCCCCTAACATCACCTATCACCCGAGCGTATGCCTCTCTGTCTAGTTCCAAATCAAAAAGATGCCGGATATCCCAAAATCCAGTCCATTCATAAATTTAATTTTGATTAAAAAGTTGTCTATGACTAAAAAAATTGACTGGTATTTAACTGAATCGTTGTAAATTTTCATAAATAAGTTATATTTCAAAGAACAAGTGATACTTTATACCTACAAAATAATGAAAAGCTTGTACGCACACATGATGTTATTCAGTAGGTATAAATTATTGCGAAACCAGATAGGTACATGCCAATATAAGCATGCTGAAAATTATGTAAATACTATTTTTTATATTGTAAAATCATCATCGTCATAAGCTCGACAGCTCTGGGTGGGCCTTGGCTGAATCCAGGAATCTCCTCCATTCCCGTCAATCCGTTGCTTTCGTTCGACAGCTTTTAATATCTATTGTGGAAGCATCGGCATCGACACTGTCCATACATCGAGTCCTTGGTCTTCGGTCTCCTTCGACCTTGTAAAATAATCGTTGCTTTTATTGTTTACGTATCTCCTAAAATTATGGGTTTAGTGATATTTTCAATGTTTTCAAGCGTAAGACAAGAGTAGGTATTTACTATAAGTATAATTAAAAGAAAATAATTGATGAGGGAACTTTTAGATGGGTCGATGGCAGGGCGGTAAGCCCAGCGCGCTGTATATGTACTTATTTATGAGAGATGTATATGTACTTATTTTACAAGAACATATTCATTTTTACTTTAAAAGTTACGGAATCGCATCAAATGATCTCATAAACCAGCTAATGACTAAAACAAGTCCTGAGCCTTTTGAATATTTGATTTCTCGGGTTTTCTTAATTAAATTAATATTTCTGCTTTTTCTTTTTTTATATTAGGTGAAATGGATATGATCGAATCGATCCTTTCTGGTTTTAACATCCAATATGTACCTACTTGTACAAATAAAAAAATGTGATGAAATAAATGAGTATTTATTAGTATTTCTTTTTACGTTTTTGAGAAATGGAAATGTGAAATAGCAATCGTATGTGGTTGTTTTTACCTATCTATGGGTCCAAATAAATTGTGTGTAAGTTAAATTAAAACGAATTTTAAATATTTACTTAAATGTTTTAAGTTTAGTATAAATATTATAATATCTACGATGTGGGTACTAGAAAAAAGATAAAATGTGATTACCTTGATAAGTTTATCCCGAATTTCCCAGGAAAATATTCCAGGGTTTTGTCTCTTGAGTTCTTCTATTCGAGTTTCTACCTCCGGAGTGGCTACGCGCGGTTTGGACCCTCCGATGACCCCTGGCCTTATGGAACCCGTTTCCTGTTTATACAAAAACACACGAATTATTAATTTGTCTAACATTACGTTCTGAATATAATTTTAGTCGAATAAATAGCACCTACAGGACATAAGACTTGTCGTTTGCTAGTTTATGTGTGATCATTTTATGCGCTCTTCAAACATGCTATGCAACATAATGTTACAATTAATCCTATTTTCAAAGTAAATAAAATAAAATTAAAAATTATGGTATTTTTAAAAAATAGTATTCCCACTGTTAAGTCACTAGGTTCAAACCTTTAAATTTTGTCATAGAGGTCATCATTTGATAACATTAAAACTATTTTAACTAGGTATAAGCTTTTGTCTAATAAGTAACAATTAGTAGTACAGATTTATGATTTCACATTATTTAGGCATAGTTTTTCATTTCTATACCAATTCTTAATTGTATGATCTGGTCCCCCTTTTCTATTGACCAATCCTGCCCAGGGCTCCACGATCTATGGGGCTCCCTAGTTCTGGCCAGATCACCAACCGATAATCTATAATCAAAGTGATATTCTGAAATCTTACCGACATTATCCCAAAGTCCCCAGGACCTCCCATAGGCTAAAGACGGCCCTATTTACAGTAAGACAGTGATAACTATACATAATGTTAATAATTTTATATGTTACCAATTGCAATGTTACCAATACCAATGTTACCAATTACACAAGGCGAAGAAAATGATTTAAAATACATGTATTATGATGTGAATTTTAACCAACCTGATAGCGGTTAAGTATCTTGGAGACGCAGCCATGAGAGACTCTCAGCTGCCTGGAGATGACACAAGGTCTGACTCCTGCTGCAGCCATCTCCACTATCTTCAGCCTGATGTGGTTTGGAAGAGGACGCCCGTTGATGAACACTCCTCCCAGCTGATTCACGCGGCCCTGCCCTAGTAAAAATATTTTTTAACAGCTGTTCCAATGAGAATATAATACGATACTGATAGGAAAATGATCGTTTTGTTTATTTCTTTTTAAATATAATTTTTAGACTTAGTCCGATAACAGTATTATTTATTTTGTATTGCTTCTCGAGTAACTAACAGGTATCTACTATGTCAAATATTTATTGAACGCGCACCCAATAACAAGTTGCCACATTCTGGAGAGTTATGATATTTATCGTCTCACAGATCAAGAATGAGAACATTTATCTGACAACACCTGATTACATCGTCTTCTCCTCTTACTTTCCTTATCCTTTAGTTTTCCTATCATTGCTATGAATTGTTCTTAAATGCTATCTTCATTGTTTTTTTTTTCTTTTTTTACTTTTCTTCTGCTATCTTTACCTATTTATTTTGTAATGTGATTAACTTATTGCCATAGTACACATTGTTTTGTGTATTTAACATTTACTCTTGTTGGTTGGAAGAAATTGCCATTAGGCAATAAGCCTACTAGTGTACTAATTATATATAAGAAGATTCAAATTAATAAATAAAACACAATTAAATAATGAAAATAATAAAGTTTTCTTTATTCTAGTTTGTAAGCAGAAATAAAATAGGCAAAATTTGATCTAGAAGTTCTCAATGATGTGGATAAATGTAAAAGGTATAGCCTCGAATTGAAAAATAGGTTTGAGGTTCTATAAAATCACAGTGATACAGTGGGAAAGTATAAAAAATTGCATAATAGAAACTGCTCTAGCTTTTCTTGGTAATCCCCCTAAAACGGGAAAGAAAAATGGTTCAATGAAGCATGTCAACGTGCATCAGACTATAGACGTAAAGGTAGAAATGTATATCTCAGTGATGGTGTCAGCGATGACGAATACAGAAATATTAGAAGAGAGAAGAGAAAAACACTCTAACAAGAAAACGAAAATATTTTTTCGGAGAGAGTAGTAAATTTGGAGGGCCTGTATAACTCTGCTAAAACCAGATTTTTCTACGGTGAATTAAGAGATATGAAAGGTGGATTTAATTCGAGAAACACTATGATTAAATCACATGATGGTACGGTGCTATTGAAAAAGGATAATCTTTTAGAAAGATGGAAAGATTACTTTGATAAACTCCTAGACACGCATGATACCAATGGTCGAAGAAATGTTCTCTACGGCAGAAGTACAGGTAGATCCCTCCAGCTTTACTGAGGTCATTAAGCATCTAATGAACCACAAAGCTGCGGGTGTGGACTGTATCTCATCGAAATTCATAAACTGTGGCGGTCTGTACATGACAAAAAATATCCATGAATTAGTATTTCTTATATGGGAATAGGTAGTGATTACGCCAATTCCCCAAAAGGGCTGCAAAGGAGAATGTAGTAATTATCGAGGAATAACGCTACTACCGACCTGTAACAAAATACTGTCGTACATAATGCGGTGAATAGACTTATTTTGACTGCGAATGAGCATTTAGAAAATTTGCTGACGAGCATAATTGAAATCGTACTGATGCTTCTTCTTTGACATTCGATGTCATCATCGTCGGACAAATCTTTGTTCTTGTCTTGTCTTGTTTGTTCCAGGCCAATTCTGTCAATATATACCGGAAGGATATTAACTGATTCTCAGCGATCATGTTGAAATACCAGTAATTGAGATTTGTTACCATTTTGCAATGTGTTGCTTTCTTTAGCATATTGTTCGCATATAGCAGTTAATATTCTTATTTCTTTTATGGAAGGAGCCAAGAGGACCATATCATCTGCGTAGCTAATGATTGGCACAAGTGCGGCCAATATGGCATACCATCCCTGATCTCTTGAGACTTTCAGACAGTTCATCCATGTAAAGATTGAGGAGAACAAGAGACCTGCAGCCGTCTTGTCTTAATACAGTTCGTAGATACCTGAGTGGTAATCTCCTCATTTGCCGAAGTTTTCCTATTGAAAAAGCCATATACCTACATCAGATATTTATAAATTTCGATAGACTTTATCTGTCATGTATTTTCTTCTGTAGTATGTCGTGGTTTATGCAAACGAAGGAATTACTTAAGTCCAGGAAGTAACTATAAACTGTTGTTTTTCTTGATTTATAATACTCGGAAACCTGTTTCACTATTGCCATATTAGTGCTAAGATTTGGCTTGAACTCCATTTGATTGTCTTTCGTGTACAAATATTTCGAAAGATGGATCATAATAAATATAGTTCATAATCACTCTTTCGAGTATTCTTGTTATCATAGTGGACTGTGATATCGATCTGAAGTTTTCAGATTATGACACACCCAGTTTAGTTGATTTTGGAATTGGTACAATTATGACACATGGCAGTAGGTATGTGTTCATGTTTTAACAAATAATTGAATAGGGACTTAATTAGGTTGATTCTAACTTTTCCAGCACAATCAAAGTGCTCAATCCTTAGTCCGTCATGCCCAGCAGTTTTGCCATTTTTAATTGTATTAATAGCTTTTGCAACGTCTGTTTCGCTTTTTAAAAGTAAGTTTTTTTAAATGAATATGTCCTTGTTCAACAAGTACATATACATCTTCCTACGTTCCCTAAAATAAGCATAAATGCTTGTGCTATAGGTGAACGAAATAGGTCGAGGTAGTTAACCATTAGGTTTGACTGTCGCTCGCGGAGTTTGGTTTTCGCTTCCCGATATTTTCATAAAACTATCTGAACAATGTTGATATAGCTAGCTTTATCAACATTGTTCACATGGCCATCTATTTGGGGTGCTATTTTTCCTTTGGACTTTATTATTCTATTCGATTTTCGACAAAATTGTTGGAATATTATGGTTTGCAGGCAGGTCGCTATATCATCATTTGTTTGCTGCTCTGCGCTGTCTCCACTATAACTAATGAGTAATTATTAATAGTTTCTCAATATTATTAAGGAATCTATGGAAGCAGGACCTTGGAGCGGGGCTGTGGATGCACCCACGTGGTTATTCCAATAGAAGATCTACCCTATTGTATATGAACTACCCTCAACAGATAAACGGTCGGTTTCATACGATGTAGAGTGAACCTCGTAAAATGGGGCTACCTATCTGAATATGACATCCTATGTGACTGTGGCGCAACCCAGGATGAGAGTCACCTTCTGATATTTATTTACTATTCTTTTTGTTCATAATATAAACAAATACAATGCACACTGGCGGCCTTGTTGCCATTAAGCAATTTATTCCCAGCACTGATGGAATCTATTAATACAAAATATATACAAAATATTATACTAACTGACCTGTCCAATAAATGTCACATTGAACGTTATATAGCAATTGATTAAAAAATAATTAAATCGATATTAATTTATAATTCTTCGTGACAAATATAAATAAGTAGGTAGTTATCTATTTACTAATACTGCACGGTAAATAATATTATTACTTAATCTTTAAAAATGTCTGCTTTTTATTTGACAACAGATAATCAGCGCCGTTATTGGGGTTTATTTTGCCCAAAGTAAATAATGATAAGTGACCATAGAAAAAAGTAGTTGAAAAACCTTTATTTACTACAAAATATATCCTTATTGAAAATGAACGTGTACATTTATAAAATTGTAAGAAATGTGAGAAAGGACAATACAGGGAAAAACAAATAAACTGACGATAAATTATGTTAAATTAATATATTGCAACATCGGTTATTTAATACGAATACTCTCAAAGTTCTCAAAATAGATGGTATTGAACACAAGATAAATTTATTTTATGAGTAGGTATATTGAAGAAGCAAATGACGCATCAATAAATTATCAAATAGGTTTAATAATATAAAAAGATAACTTAAAAATTGAATAAGAACAATATATCATATTATTGAGATGTCGCATTTTTTGTTATTTTAAAAGAATGTCCTTTAAAAAAGTACATCTACATTCCCTGAACCAAGCATAGATGCTTACCTATACTATAGGTGAACGAAATCGATTGTGGCAGGTTTCGAACTCGCGACCACTGAATTACTAACCCAGCGTGCTAACCGCTCTGCCACCACCCATTTAGAAATAAAAATAGGTGAAGTCTATTGAAAAGATAGTAAAAACAATACATTTTCTTGTTTTTTTTTTATATAATTAGACTTTTTTTTAATTGATAAAAATAATATAATATGAAAAGCAGTTTGGAATCACATAATATAGTCTCCTTTCATATTAAAACAATGCGCATTTTCGAATTTATCTGAATCAAATAATTTATACTGAATACGTCCCTGTTATTCTTCAAGATAGTATAACAGGTTCTGTAAGATAGTTACATAGTACTCAGGTACTAACTTGCATCGATTTATGTACAAATAAATTAAGTAAGTATTGCATCTCGTTTAAAACAAATAATTATTTATTTTAAAATTGTTTTACTAACGCTTATTTCTCCTACGTAATGAATAGTTCTAATGAAATCAACATTTTTCAATCGACAAAGGTCGTAGACTATAGAAAATGTAATTTTTAGGGCATTTTGCAATAATGAAACTTAACCATCGATCCGGAAAATTATTCTCCAGTCATGTATGAACTTAGTTCTAGCATAGTCACCGACTCTGTCTATTGCTATGTAAAGCTTAGCTAGTTCAATGTATTTTTCTATGTACCTACTTAAGTATCTATGAAGGTGTTTATAACCGCGTTATAAACTTAGTTGTGATATTATTTCTAGTCACTTAACTACAAAACAATATATGCAAGATAATTATTATTTGATACAACATTAATTCAAAACATTCTATTTGAATTTTTATCAATACCTATAAATAATAATAACGCTTTTCAATTTTGAAACGAGAAATACACTGGCATATAAAATATTTTTATTTGTTTTCTATTGTTTATTGTAACAGAAAAATTTCTTCCTTACAATTAAAGAAACAATATTTTCAAGTATTTTTTAAAACAATCAAATAATTCTTTATTTTTTACATAATCAATGAAATTACTAACCAGTAATTGACACATTGAATAAAAAAGAGGATACAGAAGGATATATCAATCAAAAATGATTTGATCATGAAAATTGATTTTTGTCTTTTATTTAAATCGTTTCATGAGTTCTTTCGAATTTGAGCTGAGTGCAGCATCTGGATACGAGACTTATTACATATTAAATACAGATTTCTATGCACTTTATAGGTACTGTGGTTAGATGCAGATGATATTGTGAAGTGAGATACACTAGATACAGACTGCACAGGACAGGACGACAAGGAAGACAATGGAGGAGGCCTTCGTCCAGGAAATAAGCTGAGAAAGAAGATTGTTAGATAGAAAAACTCATAAAAGTATATTTTGTCATTTCTTTCTTATGGTTTTCTTTCTTAAGGACTTCTTACAGTCTCCATGTGCGGAGCAGATAAAAGCGACCGTGTAAAAATTTCAATAACATGCATCATTTCATTTATATTCATACATCGTATTATGCACACTCGCATGTTTTTGAAACATCTTGTGTTTTTTTTTTCTTTCAAAATATCGTTCAAATAGTTCAGATTTTTTTCTTGGTTGATTCATTTAATATTTTTCAGCATTGAGCATTGTTTTTGTCAGTCATACCAACTTATAAAGTAAGTTAAATAAAAATGTTACAAAATACATAAATACGAGTAAATGAGATTCTGAACCTAAGGGATATAAGTAAAACAATAGAAAACTATGTCATAAGGGATGTGTGGAAAATTATTTAAGTACATTTCAAATAAACGTTCAGAGCTTTTTGTTTTCTCTGGTACGGATACCTATGTTTTATACAAAAAAATACGCATCTATTAATTCTTTGTTATAATTTATATATAATTATTTCAAATGTTAAATATATAAATTCCTGTCGATTTTAAATTTAAACATTTTCTACTATTTCATAAGGTACCTACCTAAATAAAATAAAATAGTATAAATTTTATAAGTTGTATTTTTTTGATAATGAACATAATATGTTATTTTTTCTTATTTCTAAATGCTTCTCGGACAACTAACAGGTAAGTACCTGATATGTCAAATATTAATTTAACATGTATCCAATAACAAATTGCCACATTCTGGAGACTTGTGATATTAATCGTCTCACAGATCCAGACTGAAAACACAATTGAAAACTGTGACTCCACCGACAATTGAACCCGAGACTTTTGGCTCATGTGTCGGGTAAAAATTCGGTTTTTAGCTGTTTCATTTGACCAATATACAAGCTTTTATTATCTTTTGGTTTATATAGGTACCTACTACATTTAAGTATGTATATGAATAAAATATACTTTCTTGACGGTGTACAAGCGTAAAAAAATTCATATATTATAACAACTTATATAGTTGAAATAAAATATGAATGGTGCAGAGATGTGCTAAATTGAAATGGGTCATATTTTCCCATTTGAAAATGTAAAATGGTTTTTAGAAAAGTATTTCAAATTCAAAATGCAAACTACCTACTCTGGAAATGCATCGAAATACAAAATGGTTTATCATGTTAAACAATGAAAATATAACAATAATACAGCAATTACCTATGTAATTTTTTAACAATTTTGCTATCTATTTTTATTTAGTTATGCTATTTTGCCAGCTTAAATAAATAGAAACTACTATCGTAAATTTAATCTTAGAATCTCTAGGAAAAAAACATTAAATTTATATATTTATAAAAATATTGCAAAATGCATTTAAAATGGAAAATGCATTGAGGAAAGCATTTCAAATGAAACAGATAATGGGTGAAAAAAAAATTATTATAAATGCAAAATGGAAAATTCCCAATTTTCATTTCCATTGTAAATAAAACACATCTCTGAACACAAGTGACAATGATCATTAATCATATCCAATTCAATCTAATCGAAAAATACTTACCTATCTCAATAATTGTAAAATAAATTACCTACTTATATTTTTTTACTAATTGATCCATTAAATAATTTTTCGTTATTACCTAATCTGTCAATTTATATCCGTTTAAATAAACAAATGTGCGTATTTACGTTATTTAATTACAAAATAAACAATATAGCTGTGAGGCACCGGCTTAGAAAAGTGCTTCCACTCTTTTCTATTATTGTTTTCGAGTGTCCCGTAAGAGCCGGGTAATCGAAAATACAACAGGCAACAATAACATCTAACATAGTTCAGCAATGAGGTTCACCACCCATTCTGAATATAGTGCCTTTTTAGGTGAGACGAGACTGGTGTGTGGGTATACACAGATATGTTGTGCTCCCTTTTATAAGGCAATGCACACCCGCACACCTTTCGCTGGTTACCCCACATTGTGGGATATGCCGTGATGGTATGAATGAAGGATGAATGAAATTAACAAAATAGATTGACACAAAAATAATGTTTCTATAACAGCGGCAAACATCAGAGAATTATATTGTTTGTAACACACGAACCAAATACCAAAGAATAATAATCTCAACCAAATGTTTTGTAACATATTGGCATTTGTGTGTAAGTACCTATTGCTAATTTCAACGTGTGGTCGGAGAGTTCAAACCGGAACGGATTCAAAAACGGTTTAAATCAGTTTAATTTTACGGTTGCCGCCCGCCCCTCCTCCTTCGTCCCGACATAACAATATATCACCTAAAAACAAACAATAATTACGTTAATTTCCTTACCTACCCACACATCAACACCATTCTGTTGATGTTCCATCTTATCACTTATCACATCAAGGCACACAATAATATTATTTCGTACCAATTTCTGGTCATAAGAAACATAAAATCACTTTGTTACAGTTCGCTTAGATTAGACATCGACGCACAGTCACAAAAGGAACCTTCATTTTTTTTAATTCATTTCGTAAAATTTAATATTTTATTTTACCGACTGAAAAATACTGTCGCGAACGTAGCACGTTTATTTTCAAGCGTCATGTGTTGGAAACTGCATAACTTGTTTGTTTTTTTGTTGTTTATATTTGATTATTTATATTATCGGTGCTGATTATACACGGGCACTGTGTGTTGTTTAGATTCGCTTGTTATCACTGTTAAATTAATAATAATATGCACAGATGGATGTATGTATGTATGTATGAAGATGACGTTATTTATAGAAAGATAGATAGATAGATATTATACCGGTACAGCGTCAGATGCGAGTACCACGGAGCGAGTGCAAGATGGATTTCCCGGCTCACCGGTCGCGTGTAGGAGGAGGCTGCAGAATCCGGAGTGAGGAGGAAGGGAAATTAGACCGATGCGCCGAGACCATGTTGTAAATATATTTAAACATAACGTTGATTTGTTGGAAAAAGTTGAAGGAGACCTATATCTAGCATTGAAGACATGACTGAAAAGAAAAATACAACAATTTTGTGATTTGTTAATTATTTTTAACTAGTGATTTTACCTTTCTTTGACTAAAATTCTGACACAAAAAATAAGTTATAGGTACCTGCCTACGTACGTCATCATATAAAACATACAAAATGTAGGTATAAGGTATTTACAGTGTTTTTACTAAAAAAAATGAATATATCCTTGAAACAAGTACATCCACAAATACATCCTCATACATTTTCTAAAGTAAGCATAAATGCTTGTGCTATAGGTGAACGAAATCGGTCGTGGCAGGATTCGTTCTGCCACCACCCATCTATTGTTATACGTTTTATTTTGATTAAAAATGATTATTTGATACCTATTGTGAATAAAAATTAAGTTTGTAAAAACAACATTGAATGTTGAAAATTGCGAAGTAAGATGGGGTCGACAGAAAATACGTTTCCGAAACTAAAAAATGTCGAGAATGACATATTCAAGAACCGTTAAAGTGGCCAAGGATAATGTTCCCTAGGAAATCCGACCTCAAATATGTCCTCCCAAGAGATGGAAGGATAGCTGGCAATCCACGTCTCAGAAGGGAAGTTGACCCACAACTATAACAGGCCAATATATGCCTAAAACAACATTAGGAAGAAAAAAAATGTTAAAATTAATTAATTAGTTTTATTATCTATTTATTCAGATTGACTTTGTTATTATGCTTTATTCTTTGTTAATATTCATTTGAATTATGAGTAATTCTGGTTGGTTGGAAGAAATTTCCTGATGGTAATAAGCCCACCAGTGTGCATTATATTTGTTTATATTATGTACAAAAAGTTAAATAAAAAAATAGAGTATTATCTTAATGGTTTTGTAACTGTAGAGTAGATATATATTTTTATATTCAATGAATTAATTTTAAATATATCTTGTACCTTGATTGCGATAAATTGTAAAATTTCCAGTAGTTAAATTCGAAGCTAATTATACTACTCAGAAGCTGGATGCAAAAAGCTCAACAATAACAAATATACAAAATATACAAAAACTTTCTATACGTTCATCTCTCTAATTATGAAAATAGATAAGTGACAAAAAAGAAATGGAAATTAATAGAATCTCATTTAATGTCACTTAAAATTCCAATTAGAATTCACCAAGAATCATATTCATTAAAAAAAAACTTTTTTTTTACGTCAATATATTTTTCACTTTTTGTTAAGTGTAGGCTTTTGTATTAAATAAGTATTGTTTTAGATTAAAATTATGCAACTTTAATTCGTTTATTTAATGTACTTTTTTCAAAAAAAAAAATGTGTTGTAGTAATTAGTCAAATAATTAATGAAGTGAATATATATATGAAATGTGGCGCAGGTTCCCGCAGAGGTGTGTGTTGTCTTACTCGCTCCGCCTGGCCACGCCCTCAACTCCGCCCCCGGCAATGCACTCATTAACATCACACCAAGAAAAACCATCATCTGTGAAGATTGCGGAACATTATGTATATTGTTCTTAACTCTCATTGTGATTGTTTCTAATAGCGTTATAGAGTAACGCTGCACTGAAAATTTTACTTTACAGTAAAGTTTTCCATCTACTTATCATGCATGTAGGTAAATTTTGCCAAGTGAATATAACTTCATACCCGCCTATTTACGATCAACGTATCAAACACAAATATTGCTATATTATGTAACATATTTGATGGGTAGTTAAAACAATTAATCATTGGTTATGTATTATGTACAGTAGGTATATATATTTAATAAATATCGCATCTATGTTGATAAATATTGTTAAACTCAGTATTGCAACGAGTATACAACTCATTTAACATATTATATATTGGTACCTAAATACGAAATCTTTACTAAAAATAGTCCGGGGGAGATTTTACAAACACTTTTTAAAAATTTTGCGAAATTATATTTTTATGATCATTTAAATTATGGTTAAACTGTCAAAAAACCTTAAATATAATTTCATAATTTCAACAAATGATAATAGAAGGTACCTATATAATACTGAAGTAACAATAAAATCTCGAAATGAGATCGCTTAGAAGAATTTGTAACAGAACGATGTATGACAGAGTTCGAAATGAAGATACACGGAAAGAATGTAAGATGAAGAAAGATGTAATTAACAGAATGAAAGTTAACACATTGAGATGGTTTGGCCACTTGGAGAGAATGAATGAAGAACGCCTGACGAAGAAAATATACAAAGCAGACAGGAATGGAATGAGAGGTCGGGGGCGTCCAAGAAAAGGATGGCACGACCATGTAAACGATATTCTGAAAGATGGAAATGTAAGAAGCGTGAACAACAGACGAACGTGTATAAGACGGTGTATGAATGTTGACGAGGCGATAAATGTGTGTCAAGATAGAAAAATGTGGCGTTCGGTTCTCTCTGCCTACCCCGTGAGGGACATGGCGTGATGGTATGTACAATAAAATCAAATTGAAATTATATTGCTTGAAACAATACTGACGTGTTTTGATTGAAATTATTTGATTCGAAATATATCTACTTATTTAATTTTTGTATTTTTTTTCTGTACAAGTATTGTATTTTCAAAGGTGACATTAATCTTACAGAAACATTTTGCATTTAAAATTTTTTGCTTTCATTATTTGCACATTTTTTTAAATAAATTATGTTTAGGTATATAATAAAGAATATGACGTGTGTTCCTTCGTTTTCCAGTAGATATTGAAAGTTTATGTAGGTAGGTACCTTAAAATAGGGTTGACAAAGAAGATCAAAAATACCATTTTATCCATTGAGAGCGTTTTTATCAAAAAAAGACAGTTATAATACAGAAACTATCCCAAAAAATATTGGAGAACAAAAAAATAATAACTGACATCAAAACGTAAGAGTATCGATGCCGCAGTAGCGGAATTGCTTATAGAAGCCGAAAATTTTGGCTTGCCTATGAATATTATATTAAGAAATTTAATATCTAATATTTTAAATTTATTTTATTCCAACCATACTACAAGATTAAAAATTGAACTGTGTGTAGATACGATGCTTTACAGGGCCAAAAATATAAATATTGCTTTGGAATGTGATTTTAAAAATATATTTTATGGCCACTGAAATGAACAACGATGCTAAAAAACATTAAATTTTCGACATTTCCCAATTTCGTTTCAGGGTTTGCCTATTCCGAAGGTTTTTGCTCACCCCTGATTGATGGAACAAACTAAAAACGCGCAAATATTTATAGTATTGTTAGGTACGTATATAATATGGAAGAGCGTGGAAAACACCGGTTAAGCAAATTAAAATGGCGGGTGAAAAAGAATATGTTTATCCTTCCATTAACGGGCTATTTCACCACCTCTGGATAAAGTTCTAGACAACTATCCATAAGATAAATTTATCTTAAGGATAAATGAAGCGAGCGTTTCACCACCTACAAATTTCTTACAGATTGTTATCCGACGGATAAAGGGTGGCAACGTTGTAATTTCATCTATTTCAATGGTCTTGTCTATGGGTTGATAAAGCTGTCACATTGTAAATCGTAAAAAGTCACAAAAAACAACGGACAACGGTAAATAAACACGCGGTCAAAATGAACACGTGGACACAAAACAAGTATATTTCAAATATTTTGAGAATGTATAAAAGAGAAAGAACTACGAATTTCTGAGAGGATGACATCAACGTGTTGGTGGATTCAGTTTGTCAGCATAAAAATGTTATAGAAAATAAGATATAAGAAAAAATAATTTCTTTTATGAGTCCTAAAATGTTCTGTGCAGACGTTTTCGTCAATCTAAACCTCGCCTTGAAATCAATATTGTCGAACTCCGAAAAATAATCTTTTCGCATTTGGAATAAATCTCTGACGCCGATTTTTTCTCGTATTATGTAAAAATACGATATCATCGTCGATTTGGTCATAAATTTCGATCATTTAAAAAATAACTTATACTCAGTTTAACTTATCTATCACTTATCGCGAACCTATTCCACTAGACAACATTTCTAGAACTTTATCCATGGGATAGAGCTATCAGAGAGTCGTGAAACGCATTTTTCGGTTTATCCGTTAGATTTGTGTTAGATTGGCTATCGGGCACTTTATCCAGAGGTGGTGAAATAGCCCGTTAGTCTCTGTTTTAAATCCTTTCCTTTTTATATCATTATTATTGTTGTTAAACCTCTTTCTGTAAGAAAATAATGTTTGTAAAAGATAAATTGATTTTTTAAATATGCATAAATCAATTGTATTTCAAATGCAACTCTTATTTAAAAATGACAAAGAATTTATTATTTATCTATTAAATTTACTGATGTATTTCTATATAACTTTTAAAAGAGTAATTTTTGTGTTAAAAACTTAGAAATCCGTCTATTTACAGCTTGTAGGTACAAAATTTCACTAAATCGTCATTGTATTGTATAAATTAGGTACCTACCTATATAATTATTTCAACCAAAGTAAATAAAAACAAGATTATTATAAAATAAGTAAAAAATAAATGTATACGGTGCTTACCCAGAAGTTGATCTCTTTTTTTTTATAAAATTTCAATTGAAGGATCTTCCCAAATTCATTATACATGAGAATGGATCCAACAAGAGATCGAAAGAATTTTTGGCTCATTTCCTGAGTCGGGAGCTTTGATACTAAACTATAAACATCCACACAATGAGATGAGAACATTAATCAATTTTTCATTCTTCTCACTCGTCCTAATATTGCATCCTCCCTTTGTTTTGGCGATACCACTATCGGACATTATTTCCCAACCTACACTAACATGATACCTGCATTTTGCAATTATTGAAAATCATTTTCAACGTAGGTAAGGTAAAATCTCATTAAACATATTTAAAAAACGAGTGGGTTGTGACCAACACTAAAATCTGCACACCATAGTAAGCGTTCATTTTTTCTTCTTGAAAGGCACTTTCCACATGATACTTGTTGAGAAATTGATGTATGAGACAGTGTATCAATGTTGATGAGGCGATGTACCTATGTATCAAGATAGAAGAATGCGGTGTTCGGTTCTCACTGCCTGTCCCTTGAGGAAGATAGAAATGGAGAGTAAAAAATACATTTGTCTATTCTATAGAGACACAAACAATATCAATATGAAGTTGGTCACTTAATTTTCTCTTACAGCTATTTTACTTCTGTTATAAATCAGATTTTTTTCTTTAAATTTTGACAATCCCTGAATGCATTTTTGATGAATTTTGTTGTATCAAAATTTCAAAAAGTATAAAAATACCTCAATTTTCCAGACCGTGGGAGCATATTGAAAATTTGGACAGACGAATTCATAGAGAATAAATTAACGGATATCTATGGAAAACTAATCAGCTCTAGGTCTATGGATTTTACATATATGATGTTAATATGAAGTCGATCGGACTTATAGTTTGGGTTGTAGAGAAAACACAAAAAGGATAATCCGTACGCCATGCATGCAAACACATCACGACGATACTCACAGTGTGCATGATACCCGTTGAGAAATTGATGTAAAAAAATTCGCTTAAAAATTGTGAAATCATGACTCATAAAGTAAAAATAGTACATACGTACTCATTATCATACTCCCTAAACCAAGCTATTGACGATTGTATAAATCGGCATATAAAAAAGTCGATCTCGTAATAAATAAAATCCAAAATGCAGTATTTGAATCAGGATTCACTGGATTAGTAATTATGTGCACTAGCCGCTCTTCTACTGATCTATCTGTGGCCTATTTTTGTTCATAACTTAAAAAAAATATTAGTGTTTGATATAATATTTAAATTGACAATATATTGTTGTACGTTGAGATATTAAATATTTATATTTTTTGTCTTTTGTTTCAAGCTTATCTCTGTTTGAACATATTAAAAATTCATACATATTTTTGGCGAACTTTTTAAATATTCTGTTAACTGTGAATGAATATTGATACCACTTCTTTTATTGTAATATTATGTTTTTTCATCAAACACAAATTCTTATTGGTAAACTGCTCGAAGATCAATATAAAAATAATATACTGAATTTTATACGTAAATAAAATATATATACGTATACGCAAAATGAATCAACTTGAATTCATGTAAGTACATATATTATGATATTCAATAAAGCTTAATAGTCGTGTGTATCTACCTATAATATATTTTGATGCAAGTTCTTTAAGCTGAAAATAATGAACAGTGAAGCCTTTGGCATGATATAGAATGAATAAGAGGAAGAGGCAACGAGTCAAGTGGTTGTATGAGATAAAACATACTCTGGGATAATGATGCTTCAATGACAGAACGAAATTTTAATAGAATCGGTAGCAACAGTAGCCGACATCCATCGGTTTGGTTTTGTGTGATCGAGTTTTTAATTTTGTTTTTTTTTTATATCCCATCCCATTCATGAATAGAAGGCCCCAAGAGGTATCAAAAATAAACCGCCAAGGAAAGCCAAGACAAGCGAAGCCATGTTCATAAAATAGTAATCATTTCCCAACACCATTGTTATGATCATCCATCAACATTCTATTCTTAGAGATAATTGTGTTTACCTACTCGTATCAATATAAATATTCTTTGCCAAGTTCACTGATTAATTAATAAATATTTGATCATTAGTGAAACAACATGAGGCGTTTGAGTAGTTGAAAAATAAGTAAATCTTGATTATTTTGAACTCATGAATTGTCATCGATTTGTTTGCTTGCTTGCATGATTAGGTACTACATACACTTGCGTATAAGAATATATTCTCTGATTATTATTCAACTAATTTATGTGCGTTTGAGAAATTACGTTTCATTGAAATTCACTGAAGATTTTTAGAAATGAAATGTTAGAATTGCAATAAATATCGATTGAAATTGAACTAAACGAAGACATTTTTGAAAAATACTTGTTACTATAGATATAAGTGCCTACTTCAGATATACATATATAATTTTTATTTCTTTTCTTTGGTCTTTTCGCCTTATACGAGTATTTCCTGATTTAACCATAATGTTTTACTGTTTTAAAGAAATTTAATATTCTGAAAGGACTATTATGAGTGCTATTTTACAAAGACATATCAATTAAATTTTTACACTGTTTTTAAATTTATCTATATATATATATATATATATATATATATATATATATATATATATATATATATATATATATATATATATATATATATATATATATATATATATATATATATATATATATATATATATATATATATATATATATATATATATAAAAATTTATATATATATATATATATATATATATATAGATAAATTTATATATATATATATATATATATATATATATATATATATATATATATATATATATATATATATATATATATATATATATATATATATATATATATATATATATATATATATATATATATATATATATATATATATATATATATATATATATATATATATATATATATATATATATATATATATATATATATATATATATATATATATATATATATATATATATATATATATATATATATATATATATATATATATATATATATATATATATATATATATATATATATATATATATATATATATATATATATATATATATATATATATATATATATATATATATATATATATATATATATATATATATATATATATATATATATATATATATATATATATATATATATATATATATAAATTTATCTATATATATATATATATATATATATAAATTTTTATATATATATATATATATATATATGTTATTATTAAGTATTTTGGGGATAACCCGCGTCAAATTATGATTCCCGAGAGAATCAGTCGTCTGCCGACGTTTCGTCTGAATCTCATCAGACATTTTCTAAAGGCGCCTTGTTAATAAATTTTTGTCTCGAGGGATAGTGCACGCACGTCCGTTCGAGTCGAAAGCCTACTACCAAGTGAAAGTTTGAAAGGAAGCCGCGTCAAGTGTTAGTGGAGGGGTGGGTTTCCCCAATGACGTCATTATTGTCTAGTAAATAAATCTAGTAAATAAATAAGTAAATTCACGCGTATCGAAAATAATATCAAAAAAGTAGAATACCAACAGTCTTTAAATACCGATAAAATCATTCACAATCTCACCGATCTTAAATTAAATAACGATACAATATCGGTTCTAAGTAAAGGTTTTAATTTTGGTGTTGTTCCTCCGAAAATTCCAAAAGAAGACATTGTTACGGGAATCGAATCAGCCGTATGTAAACTACCAAATAATATAGCCGAAACTATACGACAAGAAACTTGCCATATACTTAGAAAATCGCTTCCGCCGAAAAGAAATATATCTCTCGATGAAATACGAGCTCTTAAAGAATTACGCGCAAATAAAGATATAATTATTCTTCCGGCAGATAAGGGAAACGCAACAGTAATCATGAAAAGCGAAGATTATCACATTAAAATTACTAATTTGCTCAACGATCCGGCTTATAAACTGCATCCTAATAATCCTATAACATACTTAGAAAAAACGACTAAAACTAAAATTATGTCATCCAAATTAAGTCCCGAATTAAAAAAGTCGTTAATACCTAGAGAAAAATCGTCACGTTTTCCGAAATTATACGGTTTGCCAAAAATTCATAAGACGGATGTTCCTCTTAGACCCATAGTCAGTTCTGTCGGTTCTCCACTTCAAATGTTATCAAAGTATCTTGCCAACTACTTACAACCAGATGTAGAATCAGCGGAATCTTTTGTCAAAAATTCGGAACATTTTATACAAATCATTAAAAATCAAAAATTAAACAAGGGCGACATCCTTGTCAGTTTTGACGTCGTATCCTTGTTCACCAATATACCCACAGACGAAGCTCTTCAAGCAATAAAAGAAATGAGTGACCCACCGAATGACATAATAACTTTAATAGAACATTGCCTCAATAACACATTTTTCACTTATAATAACGACATGTACAAACAAGTAAAAGGAGCACCAATGGGTCTATCTCTTTCACCGCCAGTCGCTAACATATTTATGACCAAGTTAGAAAAGGAAGCTATAGATAGAGCGCGCTTAAAACCAAAGCTATGGATTAGATACGTGGACGATACCTTCGTTATATGGCCTCACGGTTTGGAGGAACTTAACAAATTTCTTGATTTTCTGAACGATCTCCACAATAACATCAAATTCACAATGGAGATAGAAAACAACGGTGAAATACCTTTTCTTGATGTTCTCGTAATCAAAAAAGACGATGGCACTCTCGGCCACACTGTGTACAGAAAATCAACACATACCAACAGATATCTCCACGCATCGTCGAACCATCATCCAGCACAAATCGCCTCTGTAGCAAACACCTTGGTAACACGATCATTAAGGATAGCCGACTCCGAAAACATTCAAAACGAATTAGAGTATCTTAAAAACGCGCTACGAAATAACGGTTTTTCTAATTTTACGATAAATAATGCAGTAAAAAATCAAACTAATAAAAATTATAATAAAAAAGATACGTCAACTAAAGTAAAGCCACTCTCCATTGCGTTTTTGCCTTACATAAAAGGCACTACAGACAAAATCAGTCACCTACTTTATAAACATAATATTCGCACCATTTTTAGAACAGACAACAAAATTTCATCCTTTTTAAAAAGTCCGAAAGATAAAATACCATTAGAGTCACACGGTATTTACGAAATCCCATGCGGTGATTGCTCAAAAACTTACATAGGCAGGACAAATCGCAGAATCTCGGCGCGCGTCTCTGAACATCGCGTAGATGTTAAAAACCGGAAACTAACTTCATCTCTTGTAAATCACTCATTGACCGAAAATCACTCCATAGACTTTGAAAATTCAAAAGTAGTCGCGAATATTAATAATGAAACATTTAGAATTTACAGGGAAGCAATCGAAATATATAAAAGAAGCAACAGTATAATGAATAACAGGGACGATAGCATTCGAATCCCGACCGCATGGACAAGTGTACTTGAAAACAACATTTTTAAAAACCATAGTAATCAAACTACCGATATTTCAAACAATAGTCACATTAAAAACATTAGTAAAATTCTTAGTAAGCCGAAAACTGATAATCCACCTGTAAACAATATACCGTTAAGTACTAGAGTCACTAGAAGCCAAACAAAACGCAATAATGACGTCATTGGGGAAACCCACCCCTCCACTAACACTTGACGCGGCTTCCTTTCAAACTTTCACTTGGTAGTAGGCTTTCGACTCGAACGGACGTGCGTGCACTATCCCTCGAGACAAAAATTTATTAACAAGGCGCCTTTAGAAAATGTCTGATGAGATTCAGACGAAACGTCGGCAGACGACTGATTCTCTCGGGAATCATAATTTGACGCGGGTTATCCCCAAAATACTTAATAATAACATATTTTGTACTCGCGAAAACCTTAGATTTAACATAAATAACCTCTACGGGGAGGAAATATACAGTGAAACGAAAAAGTTTGAAAAATTAAAGTCAAAACACGCGAAGCTTCTATGTGACCTAACCTTTTTGTGTCGATGTCGTGATAAAAAAGTAGTGCCAAAGTGTTTTCAACTGAGACAACGCGGTAGCAGAAAATCGGTGAGAAAAATTCTTTATAATACTAGTTTTTCCCTCATACGCGACGAAATCGGTTACATTCATTTACAATTACATACACTTGGTACTGATATTAAAAATCTTCATTTAAAACTTTCTAATATATTACATCCATTAATATGGTCCGAATTAGATAATCTCATTCATAATAGAATTGAAACGAATAATAAAATAAACTCCGACCGCCAAATAAGTAAATTCACGCGTATCGAAAATAATATCAAAAAAGTAGAATACCAACAGTCTTTAAATACCGATAAAATCATTCACAATCTCACAGATCTTAAATTAAATAACGATACAATATCGGTTCTAAGTAAAGGTTTTAATTTTGGTGTTGTTCCTCCGAAAATTCCAAAAGAAGACATTGTTACGGGAATCGAATCAGCCGTATGTAAACTACCAAATAATATAGCCGAAACTATACGACAAGAAACTTGCCATATACTTAGAAAATCGCTTCCGCCGAAAAGAAATATATCTCTCGATGAAATACGAGCTCTTAAAGAATTACGCGCAAATAAAGATATAATTATTCTTCCGGCAGATAAGGGAAACGCAACAGTAATCATGAAAAGCGAAGATTATCACATTAAAATTACTAATTTGCTCAACGATCCGGCTTATAAACTGCATCCTAATAATCCTATAACATACTTAGAAAAAACGACTAAAACTAAAATTATGTCATCCAAATTAAGTCCCGAATTAAAAAAGTCGTTAATACCTAGAGAAAAATCGTCACGTTTTCCGAAATTATACGGTTTGCCAAAAATTCATAAGACGGATGTTCCTCTTAGACCCATAGTCAGTTCTGTCGGTTCTCCACTTCAAATGTTATCAAAGTATCTTGCCAACTACTTACAACCAGATGTAGAATCAGCGGAATCTTTTGTCAAAAATTCGGAACATTTTATACAAATCATTAAAAATCAAAAATTAAACAAGGGCGACATCCTTGTCAGTTTTGACGTCGTATCCTTGTTCACCAATATACCCACAGACGAAGCTCTTCAAGCAATAAAAGAAATGAGTGACCCACCGAATGACATAATAACTTTAATAGAACATTGCCTCAATAACACATTTTTCACTTATAATAACGACATGTACAAACAAGTAAAAGGAGCACCAATGGGTCTATCTCTTTCACCGCCAGTCGCTAACATATTTATGACCAAGTTAGAAAAGGAAGCTATAGATAGAGCGCGCTTAAAACCAAAGCTATGGATTAGATACGTGGACGATACCTTCGTTATATGGCCTCACGGTTTGGAGGAACTTAACAAATTTCTTGATTTTCTGAACGATCTCCACAATAACATCAAATTCACAATGGAGATAGAAAACAACGGTGAAATACCTTTTCTTGATGTTCTCGTAATCAAAAAAGACGATGGCACTCTCGGCCACACTGTGTACAGAAAATCAACACATACCAACAGATATCTCCACGCATCGTCGAACCATCATCCAGCACAAATCGCCTCTGTAGCAAACACCTTGGTAACACGATCATTAAGGATAGCCGACTCCGAAAACATTCAAAACGAATTAGAGTATCTTAAAAACGCGCTACGAAATAACGGTTTTTCTAATTTTACGATAAATAATGCAGTAAAAAATCAAACTAATAAAAATTATAATAAAAAAGATACGTCAACTAAAGTAAAGCCACTCTCCATTGCGTTTTTGCCTTACATAAAAGGCACTACAGACAAAATCAGTCACCTACTTTATAAACATAATATTCGCACCATTTTTAGAACAGACAACAAAATTTCATCCTTTTTAAAAAGTCCGAAAGATAAAATACCATTAGAGTCACACGGTATTTACGAAATCCCATGCGGTGATTGCTCAAAAACTTACATAGGCAGGACAAATCGCAGAATCTCGGCGCGCGTCTCTGAACATCGCGTAGATGTTAAAAACCGGAAACTAACTTCATCTCTTGTAAATCACTCATTGACCGAAAATCACTCCATAGACTTTGAAAATTCAAAAGTAGTCGCGAATATTAATAATGAAACATTTAGAATTTACAGGGAAGCAATCGAAATATATAAAAGAAGCAACAGTATAATGAATAACAGGGACGATAGCATTCGAATCCCGACCGCATGGACAAGTGTACTTGAAAACAACATTTTTAAAAACCATAGTAATCAAACTACCGATATTTCAAACAATAGTCACATTAAAAACATTAGTAAAATTCTTAGTAAGCCGAAAACTGATAATCCACCTGTAAACAATATACCGTTAAGTACTAGAGTCACTAGAAGCCAAACAAAACGCAATAATGACGTCATTGGGGAAACCCACCCCTCCACTAACACTTGACGCGGCTTCCTTTCAAACTTTCACTTGGTAGTAGGCTTTCGACTCGAACGGACGTGCGTGCACTATCCCTCGAGACAAAAATTTATTAACAAGGCGCCTTTAGAAAATGTCTGATGAGATTCAGACGAAACGTCGGCAGACGACTGATTCTCTCGGGAATCATAATTTGACGCGGGTTATCCCCAAAATACTTAATAATAACATATTTTGTACTCGCGAAAACCTTAGATTTAACATATATATATATATATATATATATATATATATATATATATATATATATATATATATATATATATATATATATATATATATATATATATATATATATATATATATATATATATATATATATATATATTATATATATATATATATATATATATATATATATATATATATATATATATATATATATATATATATATATATATATATATATATATATATATATATATATATATATATATATATATATATATATATATATATATATATATATATATATATATATATATATATATATATATATATATAATTCTTCTGTACGTGTGTATGTCACTGAACTCCTCCTAAACGGCTAAACCGATTTTGATGAAAATTTGTATGTGTGTTTATGTGAGTCCCCGAATGGTTTAGATTCACAATAATGAATTTTATACATTGATATATTAAAAGAAAAATAAAAATATCAATCGTTATAAATATTTTCGAATATGCATTTTGAATAGTGGCTATTTTTTTCAACGCTCGCGCTGTCTGTATGTTGTCTTTTTTAGGTGAGGCAAGTCTGATATGTGGGTATAAACGCGTGTGTCGTGATTCCTTTTATAAGGTAATCCACACCCGTTCACCTGTCGCTGTGGGATATGTCAGGCATGCCAATGTTCGTGCATGACTACGTCTGTCGGGTCCGCTAGTCTTTTATATATGTTTAGAATGTGTATTTTTCTGCTAACTTGGTTAGAAATTATTTCCACTTTTGATGAATAAATTGTGTAAAACATGAGAATAAGTAAATCAATATTATTCATATATATATATATACACCAATATTTCTTCCGTATTTTTTTTTTCATATTTCATAGCAACGAAAATCCAATATCATCAATACATTGAAGACTGTGATGATGTTCATATTATGAAGTAGCAAATGAATGTCATAGACGATCTTATCTACTAATTATATTTTCGTTTAGATATCTATTCAGATGGGCGAACGTTTAAAAATATGACAACATTTTAACATCGACAATGAAAATCTCACAAAATGAAATTATATTGTCGTGGATTGTCGTCTCGAGTTCTCTATTATAACAAATAAAGTACTTAGATATAGAAAGAAGAATGTACTCCTCTTGATTGAGAAGTAATTTCCTATTGATATTGTATATACATAGAGTGGTGGTGAATAAGAAAAGTAGGTAGCTGGAGTCTCGAGTGAATATATTCTCACGGTAGCATTTTCACAGTCTTGTACGGATGTTTTTTTTACGTGGCATTACATGGAACCATTTCCAGTCAATGTCAACATTATTGGAGGCTCTATTAAACTATTTATTTATTTATTATTGAATCTTTTAAAATTATTTACTTATTTAAAACCATCAATGTTGAACTGTAAATATACACCTAGATACGTGTTTATGTGATTACTTATATCGTAAATTTATTGATTACCAGAGTAGCTCGAAGGAAAGAATATCAACAAGCTCATTTTATATATTGTTTTCTGGAAAAAATCGTGTAAATTATTATAATTTCGTATTTATTATGTATGATGATTCGGTGGGTCGGTGGCAGAGCGGTTAGCGCGCTGGGCTAGTAATCCAGTGGTCGCGAGTTCGAATCCTGCCTCGACCGATTTCGTTCACCTAAGTACAAGCATTTATTTGCTTATTTTAGGGAACGTAGGAAGATGTATATGTACTTGTTTAACAAGGACATATTAATTTTTTATAATAAAAAAAAAACCACTCCAAATCAAATAGAAAAACTGATATGACGCATGTTTATTTGATTTATAATATGCATTTTTAAAATACAATTAATGTAGGTATATATTATAATATATTTTAATATATTTTACGAAATAATAATAATAAATACATCTTTGCATCCTAGGGAAATGCCGATTTTATTGGCATATTGCAATTTCTAGCAAATAATCAGTGTTTTCGCCCTAGAGAAGCTTGTTCATATCGAAAAATATACAAATTCATTACAAATATTTGGATAAATAATTTTGGTAAATAAATATGAAATATTCAGCTTTTCGGGTACAACGTCATCTAATTCGCTACGGATATATACATTAAAAAAATCAGTATATTTATTTACAGAAAATAAATTTATCCGATGTGATCTAAATCTCTCATTATTGTGAAATAATTATAAGTGGTTTTATGATTATTTAGAAATTTCAATAAATTATGATATTCATTTGATATATCTATTCGAGTATTTTAAGCATGTTGTACAAATATAAATTAAATTCTAGTTGATTAAAATAAATCACCAACTGTTAATTATTCTGCCAGTGTATAAGGTAAGTAAGTACCCAAATAACCAAATTAAAATACATGTTAAATTTTTCTGTGAAAAAAACTATTAATAATACATTTGATCGAGTGGAGTAACTTTACGGAATGCGTTGACTATAAATTTTCTTTTTGGAAGTTACCGTGGGATAACATTTTTTTCTGAAATACGAAATTGGAATACACAGAATGATGGTCTACATCGTGGATTTTAAAAAATTTCTTGTTATAAAAACTCGCCATATATAACTACAAAAATATCTACAATTTGTTACTAAAAAACATATCTAGCGGTCAAAAATACATCCAGTAGCTACACCGTATCAAATGAAACTATTTGGCATGCATGCCATTTCACTCAAATTGATATACCTATCTTTTTCACAGAGCCTGATCTATATATGATTTTCAGCGCCTAACATGATACATTTAAAGATCACTTTATATTAATATTGTCCGTGAGAATATAAAGAAAAAAAATCATGTATAAAATTTAACGAAAAAAAACTAAAAAATGTATAAAATTTAACTTTTTGTTAATTGACAAGTCTTGTCTTTTCGGGTCCGGTCTTTAGGTCTTGCCACTCCAGTATGCAGCGACGTATATCGCTTTGTCATTTGCCATCATTGGGTCATTCTCATTCATTACATACATTTCGCATCAGCAGTCATTGCAATAAGTGAGAACCACTTTGTACCTCCCCGAAGTCGCAGCTCGATAGTTGATAAGTTTAGCAATGGGACAACAAACGTTGAAATATTTTTATCAATAATTAGTGTTTTATAATTATATTTTTCCTTGTATTTGGTCGTATGTTTAAGAACTCTATTAATTTTTCTTCTAAATTTTTTAGACGCCCTCTGTTTGTCTGTGCCTGGGTTATATGTAACTCTTGATAAATGTTTGATTCGGTTCTGATTATACGTGATCTTTTTTTTTTTTTTTTTAACATGTCTACGTAGGGGACGCCAGCTATTAGGATTTGGGTCCATTTTACTCTTCCGAAGAAGCGCACTACGTAGCGTTGGGAGGGGTTTGCAATCTAGAAATGAGTTTATTAATTCGGATTTTAAAAAGACCCGGGTTGTACGAAGATGGAAACACAGAATTCTGAAGATCGTTCCACAGTCGGGCTGCTGTATTAATAAAGGAGTTCGAGAAGCGACTTGTTCGTATATGTTGAAGGTCCACTGTGAATGGATGCTGCGATTGAGTGAAGCGAGTGACTCTGTTGCGAGTGGGTGGAGGAGGATCTTTATAAGAATATCAATTTATAAATGATATATTATAGAAGTAATCTACGGTCTTTAAGAAATATGTACTTATATATGAAACAACGACGTGTAGAAGTAATCTTCTCGTAAAAATGACCCCCCCCCCATTTAAATATTAATTGTAGTTTATATCATAAGTAATGTATTATGTAGGTATGAATTTTGTACTACTGAATGCAGGAATAATTAAATTTTAATCCCAAGTGGGTAGTTATGAATTCGTGAATTTATGATTTTTTGGGTAATTTTTTTATTGCAGATTATCAACCAGTATCAAAATTAGGTCGTGTGTGCTGTGTACTATGTGATATGTGCTATGTCGGTAATATGTACTATGTAGGTAACATGTGCTATGTACCTACAGCGTATTTATTCTACTTTATAGTACTCATTCGATTTTTTTCTTTTTTAAGGTTGGCAATCTCTGAATGCATTTTTGAAAAGTGTATTTTTTTGTATCAAAAGTTCAAACAATATGTAAAATCTCGATTTTAGAGACCGAGAGAGCATTTTAAAAATTTTGAAAGATAAAATCATAGAGAAGAAATAAATCAATGTGATGTACCTACTAATATTTTGGGCTGTAAAGAGGACATGATAAAATCCTAGATAAGAAATTGACGGTTGTCTATGGAAAACTAATCAACTCTAGGTCTATGCACTGTACACATAATGAAAATATGAAGTCGATTGGACTAATAGTTTGGGCTGTAGAGAGGGCACAAAAAGGATCCGACGTACGCCATACATACAAAAGCATCATGACGAAACTCATAGTGTGCACTCTCTACGTGATACCCGTTGAGAAATTGATGTAATAAAATACGCTTAAAAATTGTGAAATCATGACTCTCCTCTATTACATAGTAGTGGAGAGTAAAAATGTAGTTAAACTAATCAAAACTTACTATTTCCCTTGACCCATCAGTATTGCGATATCTATAATACTATACTATTGTAGAGATAATATGAATGAATTTAAATGTATTGCCTGTATCCCGTTACGGTACCGTAGTCACAAATTGAATGAAAATGATAATGCAAATTTGTTTGTGTGGAAAATGGGATGTAACTGGCCTAAATAGATACCAGGAGTAAATGAAGGTAAAGATGTTGATGATGAGACTTGGACCAATATCAGTTCTCTACGTGTGAACTTCTTTGTGTGCTCTCGCTTCATTCACAAATTCCTCCCCGGACTATAATAAAAGTAATAATAATAATAATAATAGTCAAGTGTAATATTGTGGGTAAGATAGTGTATAAAAAATCCCATTAAAACGCCTTCTTAATCGAAATTGATACGAACGACTTCATATTAAGTATCAAGTGCCGGTGCGGCTGAAACGAGTCGAAATAAAATATTTTTTTAATTTTAATTATTTTCAAAAATATAATCAAATTAACTAACAACGCAGTCTTATTCTACGAAACTGTGGATACTGTTAGTGTGATCGTTTATGAAATAAAAAATATTTATATTTTTATAAATTAATAATTTCATTAACATGATTTTTTCCTGCGTTAACGAAAAAAAAAACCATTAAAATTGTTAAATATTTATTTTTACCTATAATTGTAAAGATGAGTTATATTTAAGGATTTATTTTAAAAGTTAAATAAAATAATTGAATTAAAACAAATAATTTGATTAAATGTCGAAGTTAACACTGAAATTTATCCCAAGAAGAGACAACACTAGGAAAATATCAAACATTAGGAAAATAAAGTAAAAATTTAATTTCAGTTCATTCTATAATAATAATATGTTTTTATTTCAGTTCGTGAGCAGGGAGGTACAATGCTACACAAACAATAATACAAAATTATACATAAACATAAAAAGAATAACAGAAACAAAAATAAAGAATAAAAGAAAAGAAAATAATAACACATCAATTAAAAACCAAAAATAAAATAATATAACCGAAATATCTATTGAAATCACTTTATATGGCTTGTGTTTATTGGAGCTTTGTGGATTTTTACACGTGATTATTACATATGACTATGACTTCTTTTAATTCCTTTATTCACAATTTAATTTGTGAGATTTTGTCTTCGTTTCATTAGTCAATATTTTTATTCCACTACCATACATTCTTCGTCATGTACAGTACATATTAAATTGAAAAAAAAAATGTGTTTAATCTATCGACAGGGCTATTTCACCACCTCTGGATAAAGTTCTAGATAACTATCCATAAGATAAATTTATCTTAATGATAAATGAAGCGAGCGTTTCACCACCTACAAATTTCTTACAGATTGTTATCCGACGGATAAAGGGTGGCAACGTTGTAATTTCATCTATTTCAATGGTCTTCTCTATGTGTTGATAAAGCTGTCACATTGTAAATCGTAAAAAGTCGCAGTAAACAACGGACAACGGTAAATAAACACGCGGTCAAAACGAACACGTGGACACAAAACAAGATATTTCAAATATTTTGAGAATGTATAAAAGAGAAAGAACTACGAATTTCTGAGAGGATGACATCAACGTGTTGGTGGATTTAGTTTGTCAGCATAAAAATGTTATAGAAAATAAGATATAAGAAAAAATAATTTCTTTTATGAGTCCTAAAATGATCTGTGCAGACGTTTTCGTCAATCTAAACCTCGCCTTGAAATCAATATTGTCGAACTCCGAAAAATAATCTTTTCGCATTTGGAATAAATCTCTAACGCCGATTTTGTCTCGTATTATGTAAACATACCAAAGACCTTATATACTAAAGTAAAATACGATATCATCGTCGATTTGGTCATACATTTCGATCATTTAAAAAATAACTTATACTCAGTTTAACTTATCTATCACTTATCGCGAACCTATTCCGCTAGACAACATATCTACAACTTCATCCATGGGATAGAGCTATCAGAGAGTCGTGAAACGCATTTTTTGGTTTATCCGTTAGATTTGTGTTAGATTGGCTATCGGGCACTTTATCCAGAGGTGGTGAAATAGCCCGTTAATGAACAAATTTTTATCTTGCTAATAAAAATAATTTGATTTTTCAGAATTTCATGCTGTCATTACATACCTGCTTGCGTTGAAAATATTTACTAACTATATTTTTATAATCAATTCATTACGAATTTATTTTTCGTGTCCTATTCGAATATATTCTGTTATAATTTAATTTAACAATGAATAATACCAATATTTTTATCAAATATGATATTGCACCATACGGATTATATAATTTCTAAAATATTTAGCTAATTATAATGATATATATCTAGCAATTAATGCTTGAAAGTTATATGGACGTTTTTTCGAAATTTTGTGAGTTTTTGTATAAAAATATAATAAATTGATGGTTATATTATTAGTCTCGATATATGTGTGACTGAATCTCAGCCTTGTTTGTAATATAGAGAATTTCCTATCATCAAGGTATGCCAAGATCTTATAAGAAGAACAACATGTAGGCAGTGAAGGTATACCTACTGATTTCTAAATACAAATACATGTAGCCGGTCATCCGCCACCCGCCAATGTATGAGTATACGAGATGATAGTGTGATGGTATAACATTGCCTAGCCGTCTTTTGTTAAATAAATTAGTTTCGGTGTCTACCATGTTACGCCAAGAGAGGAGAGTGCGGTGTGAGGCGACCCAACTGCCGAAGAAACCTTCGTCAGGAATCTTAGGGACATCAAAGCCTTTCTGTGAACAGAATCTTCAATCAATGATACACCTGTTCTACTCAAATTAATTTATTTTTCTTTCGTAGCTTCTGTATATATTACACATGCCCACTTTGAATGGATTTATTATTATAGATACCTGCAGACTTATCTTTAAACATAATTGAATAATCTCTAATAACAACGATCAAAACATGTGTTTTACATAATGGATATATTTTCAAAAAAACAATCACAGATACTTTTTTTAATACAAGGTAGGTATTGATAACGAATGTTGATAAAGGCAATGGATGTGTGTCAAGATAAAAAAAATATGGCGTTTAGATCTCTGTTTACTCCATCAAGGAAATTTCGTGACGGAATGATGACGAAAAAGAAGACTATTTTTATAACACCATATTTTATAGTGATACAAACAAGTAGATTAATGCTGCCCAACTAGGAAACCCTGTTCTAGGGCTTGCAGTTTACAATTTTACAGTTACAATTATACTTATTAACTGGGTGATGATAGTTTTCGATTAACATTAGGTAGGCACACAATCAAACTACTTTGTACTAATAACAAATCAACCACTACTTCAGTAAACATCAAAATAGCCGCATAGGTCACATATTGTTAATACCTAAATCTTAAATTTCAATCTGGGGGGCAAGTCTGGTCCAACCGGCGATCAAAACCCTCGTGATTACTAATATCATGGATATAACTACCATATGGAGTTCTATGACATCAAAAGATATTATAGAACTCTATATAATAATTATATCCATGATATGGATAATCGTGAGGGTTTTGATTTCACCGATTGGACCAGACTTGCCCCCCCCAGATTTCATAACTTTTCCAATAGTATTTTTAATTATTTAAATGAATATAACTAAAAAAGGAACACAGAAACATTATGTATCTATCATTTTTGTTTCTTTTGAAATTTCTATTTTGGTGATTTATTATTCAAAAAGTGTTCACAGAAAAACAAAAATCACCCTGTATAAGACTATAATAAGAACAGTGGTGACATACGGGAGCGAAGCGTGGACGATGACAGCAAGATCCGCAGAGATGCCGGATACATTTGAGAGGAGTGTGCTACGGAAAACACTGGGACCCGTGAATAATGAAGAAGCTTGGAGAATAAGGTATAATGATGAAATATACAGCATCTTTAAGACTCCTAGGCTCTCTGTACATGCTAGACTGAGCAGGCTGAGATAGGCTGGGCATGTACAGAGAATGCCGTCATCACGGACACCCAAGAGGATCCTTGAGGGACATCCGGGTGGAAGAAGGAAGGTCGGCAGATCCAGGCTGCGATGGGAGGATGAGGTGAAAAAGGATGCAGAACAATTACTGCAAATAGCAGACTGGAGGACAGCAGCAGGAGACAGGAGGAGTTGGAGGCGAGGATTGATGGATACCAGGGCTTGATATGGGCTGTAGTGCCATCGGAAGAAGAAGGAGATTATTCAAAACAATGGTTTATATACGATATGCAACTTCCAAAAATTGATTTTATATTTTTTTGTTTTTTTTTTTTAATTCAAATAGGTAGGTACTATCAACCTACATATGTACCAAAAATAATGCCATTTGTACTCGGTTTACTGCTATACTTACATAATAAAATAGGCAATGAATTGAATATACGAGTAAGTATAAAAAAAATTGAATAGAGATTATTACTTGGAGCGACTATTTTTGTTAATGATGTTTTCTATATAACAAAGGAGATTCAATATCAATGTAATTAAAACTACATATTTGTATGATGAACGAGATACCCATACTGTCGACATTTTTCATTATCCCATTAGTACGTAATATGAAATGTGCTACTGTTGCTGACTATAAGTTAATAATATTTAGGTACCTATCTTGCATGCATTTGAGAGACTGTTTCATCAAATTTGATGTTTGGTTAATTACGATTCGTGTTTCATCTACCTAGTACACGAGATGAAATGTCAATTCGATGTAGCATTTTTTTGGAATCATATTAATTTTATAGGTAGGTTCTACTCTAAAACGTATCTCGAAAGAAATTTATCTTATATTATTAATTGTATGTTATCAAAGTCGAAATAAGAATTAATTATTCTGTAGGGGAAACCGGGACATAAATCACCTACAGATCTCGTCAATTCATTGCGCATTAGTATATTATTCAGTAGATGACATTCTTGTTCATTTTGGCTCTCACTGAGTTAAGCAGATTCTAAGAGTATTTTTAAGTAATTGAGATTTACAAAAAAAAACGAGCAAACTAGATGACGGAAGATGACGAATAGGTACTGGTGAAAAATGCTATTATATTACTCAGAACTAGTTAGCCATACATAAATAAAAAAAAGTTAAAAAAACGATTTATTTTCCATTATTTTCGCATATTACATACAATAGCAAAAATGTAATCATATTAAAAAAAATCATTAACATGCTATGTATTTTACAATTGTTTCTATTTGGAAATTTACTCCCTCACTACAGTCACTACGTAGACGAGTCTGTTCTGAAGCAATACTTTTCAAATTTGGTCTAAGATTTCATGTTATTAAATGCAAAATAATCCAACTGTCGATTCGTTCAAGAGAACGAAATTCTATTGAAGGAAGAGGCAGTTAAAATCCAAGATGCGTGTACGAAGGAACATTTTGTATGGCGTAGTGGACTTTTTGCATGCTAATAACACCAACTGGAGGCCTCGCAGCATATATGTTCCCATACATGGATTTACTCAGAATTCGGAGTAGAACATTTTATGTGAGTTTTGTGTGTGTGTGTGTGTGTCTGTGTGTGTGTCTGTGAGTGTGTGTGTGTGTGTGTGTGTGTGTGTGTGTGTGTGTGTGTGTGTGTGTGTGTGTGTGTGTAAGGGTGTGTGTGTGTGTGTGTGTGTGTGTCTGTGTGTCCGTTCCCCCCTTATAACTTTTGATCCGCTCAATTTACAGAGCCCAAATTTTCAGAAGATATAAACAGTTATAGGCCTCCAAAACTTTTATACTCAGAATTGTGAATTTTTGGGGTTATCAACTTTTGAAATTTTGGTTTATTTTTCCATATATCTCAGAAACTATAAAAGCTAGATCGCTGAAAACTGGTATAAACATAGACTAATACAAAATCTCAAATTGGTTTTTTCAAAAAAACTCTTTATTAAGAATAATATTTTTTTATGATAAATTTATGAGTTTAACGGCCTATGTTTCCAAATATTTTAAAAATATCGAAAAAAGCCGAAACACCCCAAATAGATAATTTCGTTTTCTATAAAAAAAATATTAACATTAGCACAGCTTAAATTTCTTTTTACAATTTTTAAAAAAATTGAATTTAGTGACGACATCACTTCATACAATTTGTATGGTAGTCGCCTATACACAATATGTAAGAAGACTTAATATGTAGTTTGATACTTAAATCTCCAAACATACATACATACCATCATGCTGTTTTCATATTCTGTGTAGGAAAAACAGACTGACCTCCATACTATCCTCTCCTGACAAACATACCTACATGTTTTATATAGAAAATAAAATATCTTCAAATATTTATTAATTTGTGTTGTTTATAGTTTGGTACGTATTCTTTGATTATGCATACTATCGCCATCGACAGTTGGATCTCATGTGTTACATGCAACTAGTTTTCCAGAAATAATTTAAAATACAAATTAAAACATAAAAATAAACAGAAAAATATACACTGTACCTATAGCCGACTAGTTCTGAGTATTTGATCGTATTGAAAACTTAAACCATGTAGGTACAAGTTAAGTGAACCTACATGATTTAGTGTATTTTTTTAAACTTATCGATATTTCGTAAGAAACAAAGAATTATTATTTTTTTACAGTATCAAATATATCGATTGAAATATAAATACATATATAAGCTTTGGCTAAGAATCGAGCTTTGATTCCTTTTCAGAAGTCAAACGGCTTATCGCTATGGTGCGGCGGTCTGTATTTTAATCTTATAATATCTATAAAGGTAATTTGTGTTGTGATGAAGTAGGTAAAGGTAATTAACACTAGTAGCGAAGTGGTTCCATCTACCAGATGTTGACGGTATGGAGGGGGTACCTGGTACCTACCTGTTGTTACCTGTCCCTGCAGCTACCATCGCATCCATCCTTCCATCCATTAATAACGTCAGATAGAGCGATCACGGTTCGGCTCCCTTTGTGATATCTTCAAGGAATTCCAATTACTTTCTGGTATTTGCGACTGCTGGTGCTGATGCTGAATCACTATCAACAGGTTCACGTTCGTCTGTTGTTATGGTGTGGGAGGATGAACTAATACTGTTGTACATGCGTGATTTTTAATTTTAGTAAACAAATATCTATTTAATAGACATATACCAATATATAGCGGCCTTGTCGCTTGATTCGTTCACTTTACTCGTCATGTCGTCATAACAATCACCTTAATTTACTAAATGTAATTAGATTTATATGGCAAAACATGTAGGTACCTATATTTGATTTCTAACTAGATGTTTTAATATAATTATTCTTATTATAATATTAAGATGTGTAAAAAAACTGGTAGTTTTTCTCTCTTCTATATTCTTAATGTTCACTTATATAATAATTATGTACCTTTCTCGACAGAATCTAATCTCAATTTTTTTTTATTATGAAGTGTTTTTTTTATTTATTTTTTATCTTAGTGTAATGTGCGCCGTTTGTTTTCTGTGCGGACGTCCTGGGTTCGATCCCCAGCGGAGGAGAAATTAATGTAAATTAATTTCTCTCGCAATATTTCTACTCTGGACTGGAAACACCATTTAGTTGGAAGAAATCACCATATGGCAAAAAAACTCGTGACTTGCGCAGGTTGTAAGGAAGTGCTTAATATTTTTTGATTTACGTAATCATTTTTTTTTAATCTGATTGGTTGAAAGAAATTGTCTAATAGCAATACGCCTGCCAGGGTGCAATATATTTGTTATTATGTAAAAAAACCTAGCCTACACATTTAAATCCAAAATTACAAATCAACCGCTGACAAAACCATCTATAATATAATACTTCACTTATAAATAATGATAAATGCCATAAGATGGTATATCCCATAAGAGAGGAAAAATCAGTAGAGATTGGCCAAGAAAAAGTTGATACTATCATATAAATATGATCTTGAAGATGAAAATGAAAAAAAGTGAGAATAATAGAAGACCGTAGGTATATGAGACGATGCATGGACGCAAATGGAACGAGAAATGAATTGAAAGAGAGAGGAGTCTGGCGCTCGGTTCTATCTGCCTACCTTTAACAGGGATATAACGTGATAGTATGGAATGGTGTGACACGTTCAGCAAATCTTGAAATCTTGATGATATTATTAATTGTATGTAAATTAGAGTGATAAATTGGTTCATTTGTCGGTTTAAATTAATTGTGGTAACTGATTAAACAATGATGTTATTTGTCATATTAATACCGAGGTGTTTATTTATGGGTTACCTATCAATAAATCAATAATTCTGTTTGGAAACCTCCCACGCCTCCCATTTTAGTTAATTTGTTATTTGACATTTGATTTGTTACAATACAGTCAAGATCATTTCTGTATTGAATAAATAAAATAATTCAAAATATACATGTAGGTACCTATACATTTGCAAGCTGTGAAATCAAAAAATATTTTTGTATTTGTGAAGTCAAAAAATATTTTTGTATTTGTGAAGTCAAAAAATATTTTTGTATTTGTGAAGTCTAAAAATATTTATGAATTTGTGAAATCAATAAATATTTTTTCAATAGTTGGTATTATAATTATTGTATAACGTATATAAAAATGTAATTACCTATACATATATAGGGTGTCCCATAAGTAAACGTATTCCTTTTAAGGGCTGTTATACCAACTCATGACTCGCCAGAATATGCAAATATGACCTTTGTAAAAGTACCTTAGTTTTCGAGATATTGCCACTTTTACAAAATGCCCGAAAATCTCCGCCTTAGATTGGTTTTTCGAGTGCCATTCAAATTTATATTTTACAATTTTGAATAACTCAGCTTTTGATCACAATCCAAAAAAATAATAGGTAAAACTTTTTTTTTGGGCGGTAGAAAAATTATTATGGCCCGGGTTATGAATTTAAAAAAAAATATTACCCAACTTTGATTGTTCACACTGACAAAAAAAAATGAATGACGCCATCCTGGAAAATTGTTGCAAAAGTTGGCGCAATTATTGTTATTTCCAAAATAGTATAACAATTACTATATTTTACTGCAAAATGAGCTGATTAAGAAATTATTTCATTTATTAGGATTTCTGGCGTAAACACTTGCTTTTATTTATTAAAGTGACAAGGATTTATTTTAACTAAATAAAACATTTAAATAATCTAAAGGCAAGTGTTTACACTGAAATTTTGCTTCTTTAGTGAACTCTTTTTTATTATTTTATAATTATAAAAATTAATACCACTACTTCAAATTGATAACAGCCCTTAAAAGGAATACGTTGACTTATGGGACACCCTGTATAATTACAATTTTAACCATTTCCTGTAGTCTAATCTTTCATATTTTTAAACTCACTTGCTTGCAATAAAAGTACATAAAAAAAAACAATTGGGTTATAGCAAAAAAAACAACACTAAACTCAATTTCTAAAGCTTATATTCCATTAAATAACTAACATTACACTTTTTTTGATATTGGGTATAGTACCTACGTAAGAGGTACATATTATATTTGTATTTCTATTTATTTGCTTTTAATAATTGTATGCATGTACTGTGTGCTGTCCTTAGTAAGAATAAATTTAAACAACTTCTCATAGTCCAATCTTTCTGTTTTTCTTTATACAGACCTGCTTCTCATGCTTCTAATGAAAGTATATAATATACATATGGGTTGTGGCCAACACTATATCTTTACAATGCTTATATTCAATCTTATTACAAACCACTTCCCAAAAGTCCATTATTTGAGACTTAAGGGACAGTAAGGAGTGAAGGGAAGGGACGGAAGAAGGGACGGGAGGGTCTGAAGGGACTGATTTTTTAAAAACTTACTTATGAATGTAAATTTCTATTTATAGTATTGGATATTTTTTACTCATTTTGAATTAATCATAACAAATTAACAGTTCAAAAATTACACTAACGATTTTCTTGATATGTTACCTTATTGCTTCACATTTAACTTCTCGAGCAACGTCGGGTATAAAAAACTAGTATAATAATAAAATTTCGTGTGAATAGTTATCCATACGGTAACAAATTTTACAAAGTTATATGTTAAGAGGGTGCCTGCTGCCATCTTACCTATTTTTCAATTTGATATACCATCATTATTACTATAGAAATCGTATTGAAAAAATAAATGATTAAGTTTGGGTATTAATAAAGAAAAATATTCCAGTTTTTTTGGTAATGTTGTGTATAAAATCTTGTAGTAAAATAATGGCATACCCCGATTTTCAACGCTTATCTTATATTGTTGATAAAAAATAAGGCGTAGAGCAATATATATTTTTAAATTAATGTAGTCAAAAATATGTCGCGACAATTGCATTAATGCTTCAAAAAACATTTATTTTCCATTCAATGCCAATGCGAAATAAAAGTTTATATTACGACATATTTTCCAAATATTTTTGTCTTCCGGAAATAAAAAAATATATATAGTTTTTTTTAAATATAAGATAAATATCAAAAATTGGGGTATGCTTATTATTTTTCTAAAAGAATATATACGGATCATGATAAACAATTTAAGGAATATTTTTCTTTATTAATATCCAAACTAAGTTATTTTTTCTAAATGATTCGTTTTGTAGTAATGATGCAATATTAAATTTAAAAAAAAGGTACGTTGGCAGAAGGCGCCCCCTTAACTTCAATATTTTTTTTTATAATACCTTGAAACGGATATCCACTAAACATTGGTCTCATACTTCCAGAATTTGAAGGTCCTGCTCCACTTTCCATCATGGTGATTAAAAACACATTGATTATTGATTAATAAACTAAACACGTTTCATTAATTCACAATAAGAATCACTCAATTTTATACTTTATACAATTTATGTATTTTGTTTAAATAAACATTTCCTTTGTTTTTCCATTTTCACTTATTTACGATTGAACTACCAACACTACAAATTATAATTTCGGAGAAGAAATGAAAATGATAATATTATTTGACCAGTTATTTTTTTACATATAGGTACCTAATTATTGCGATTTGTAAAACTAGTCATATAATATTATTATGGAAGACAAAATGATGAATATACATAATGTATAACCGCACATAATCACTGTATAGTTTTGCCGAGTGAAGTTCCACTGATACATACACACATAAAGATCACGGAGTGTAGTTCTGAGCTAATAAAACTGAGCCATTAAAGAACACCATTAAATACTTAAAGGCGAACGATGTATTAAAACAATGGCATTAAGTTATTCGGGTTTAATCTCGCCGGTAACCCGTGGCTAATGACGTATGCAGCGCTAGTGCCATTTTGACCGAGGTAGATTATTATAACAATATGATGGAAGAACTTCACAGAACAGTACAGGGAGTGTATGTAACTGAGTATGTATGCAGTGTATATTGGCATGGGGCGGTGCATATCGCAGCCCCCCCTATACAAACATATAATATAACCAGCAGCTTCTGGTGGACTGGCTCCGAGGAAACACAATGGCCGCAGAGGACGAAGGGGGCTTCACCCGATTTTCCATTATTTCATTACATTTGTTCAACTAACGCTGCGGTTCCATGAACAAACTAGGTAGTCAATCAGGGCAGGAAAACCATTCAGACACTATTTTATATTGCTTTATAAGAACACTGTTGATCTGAACAGTTTTTTAGGCTTTAACAAGTGGCACGAAAATACTTCAATAAGTCAAAAACAGATTATAGCAGGTGCAGTAAACTCTAGATAATACATACATACCATCACGCCATAGCCTCACGGGGTAGGCAGAGAGAACCGAACGCCACTTATTTCTATCTTGACATAGGTACATTCATTGCCTCGTCAACATGCATACATCGTCTTATACATATTCGTCTGTTGTTCACGCTTCTAACATTTCCGTCTTTCAAAATACTCTAGATAATTTATACAATAAAGTACCTTACGTACCTACTGCATTTTTCACATAGGTTTTTCAATGAGGTATGATAGTATCTATACCTATTGCATTATTTTTGAATATCACTGTATTTTATTTATTTTTTATCATATTTGAATTCAAGCAACTGCATTTCACATTACGTGTTTGACATTGGCAATATGAAATTTAAAAATCTATGGTTTGACTGAGGGTTTGACATTAAATATTTTTAATTTAATTTAATGTATTTGTAACACATATTATGAATAAATTTAAGCTTTTTGCACTCTTCCATATATATAAATTTTAACTATGTGAAATCTCAATCTCCTTCATGCGAACAGTTTGCTTAAAAAGAGGTCCTGATGTTTTTGATTCTGTAGAATTACTAAAGATTTCAACAGTATAAATATTTTGGATCTATCGGGTATCTAATCCAATGATTGTTCAACATCTAGATTGCTGAACTATTTCTATTTGAATATTACGTTAGCAAAATAGTTATTAATAATCGATTATATAAAAGTACCTAATAAGTAGGCAATAGTAAAACTGAAGCATGTTATCATAGATCATGTCTATAACATAAATAAAATTAAAAAAAAATAAAAAATAAATAGATCTTCGTATTATAATATACTAAATGCCGCAGTTAGCAAATTTTGTATGAATCGAAGTGAGGCTTTTTTCCACGGGACTTTTGACAACAAGGTGGGCAGACCACATCTTATTTCTATAGAGAATAACGACTAATGTGAATTGTTGCGGATTTATATGTCGAAAAAAACGCTTTGTTCATTAATATTTAGAGAACAGTAGTTATCTAGGAAGTGTTAAAATGTATGGAAAACTGCAATATGTTGCTAAACAAGACGTCAAACGCGCGATATACCATGACTCACTAATTGCACGGAGTACTCCATCTAGTATATTATATGAAAATCTAAGGATTATAATAGGTACCTATTTACATACATAATATTCTTGTACGCTATACGTATGTATTAGGTACATTATAATTGTTATGTTAGGGCATTCTGGTACAATTGACTAATGGCTATAGTCCGAGAGATACATAGCAACGTTTTCGATTAATCATTTTTAATGGCTGGTTTTTGATTTTTTTTTTTTTTTTTTAACAAAAATGAATATGTCCTTGTTAAACAAGTACATATACATCTTCCTACGTTCCCTAAAATAAGCAAATAAATGCTTGTGCTTAGGTGAACGAAATCGGTCGAGGCAGGATTCGAACTCGCGACCACTGGATTACTAGTCCAGCGCGCTAACCGCTCTGCCACCGACCCATCTTGATATTTTCTTTCTTATTGAATTAGATGGGTCGGTGGCAGAGCGGGTAGCGCGCTGGGCTAGTAATCCAGTGGTCGCGAGTTCGAATCCTGCCTCGACCGATTTCGTTCACCTAAGCACAAGCATTTATTTGCTTATTTTAGGGAACGTAGGAAGATGTATATGTACTTGTTTAACAAGGACATAATATTCATTTTTGTTAAAAAAAGGTAAGCCTGGCACCTGGGAGTGGTTGCGTTTATCAGTGCGCATCCTCTTTATATGTGAAAATTGCAGATTTTCACATCATTTCTATATAATTTGATATAAAGTCCGACTCTTTGTGAGAAATGTATTTACTGTTACTGAAATTGTAAAAAATAATAAAAGAAGACGAAGAAGAGGAATATTTTTAGAAATCTTCCCGGGTATGCGCTGAACAAATCACCAAGTTTCATTGTAATCAGATGGATTGTATAAGAGCACAAAAAGGACTTACAAAGATACCTACAAATGATATTTAAATCTGCAATTTTCAACTTATATAGAAACACGATGTGTACTGGTAAACGCAATCACTCCCAGGTGCCAGACTTACCTTTTTCATACCTACATATGTTCAATAATAAATAAATATAAGAAGCAGCCTTTAAAAATTAATTGTTTTTTGACGTTGCTCTCTTAGACTACTAAGTTTTGGAATGTACATATGTAAATTTAGATATTATACTCCACATAATGCAACATGAAGGAAACGATACTGCATTATAAAATGTTCCACATCCCTGGTGCCCTATTAATCTTGTATAAAAATGTAAATGTGTACATAAATAATGCACGCGTAGGTATATGTGTGAGGAAATGATAAGTTGGATTTCGCGTGATACAATAAAGCAGTAGGTAGTTAACATGCGTTAGAACGAGACGAATATAGGTGAATAATTCATTTTCACACAGGCACCCAGCCAATCATAATTATTTATATTACTATAGAATTGAAAGAGTGGGAACATTGTCACGTATTGTATTATTTTTGATGGTTGGTAATTGTATTTTATATAGGGGAGTGGAATGGTTAAGTATGTAATGTATAAAGAACTAGGATATATATACAACTGAAATATTTGGTATGCATTTATTTGATTCCTAATACCATTACATATTTTTATAAAAATTCATTGACTGGCTAAAAAATAAGACTTCTCTATACACATTTCATCTTCTCACTTATCATATGTATCTATTATACCCAGAATCTGAACTATATTTCAAATTATATCGACTTATCTGCTAGCTCTATTTTATTCCATTCAAAACTGTGTGTCTATGAATCTATTATGTAGGTACGAAGTTATCCATTTATCGTTTCAGATTACTGAAACGGTTTCAATAATCAACAACTATTGGAATATTTTTGAGGAAAAGGTATAATATTTTTATATATCAGCATACAATAATTTCAAGATAACTTACAATGAGCGATATTGGATTGAAAGCTGAGATTACGAATCCGCATCTTACTCGGTTTTTTATTTTGTATTATACCAGACTATACTATACCCATTGATATATTCTAGGTATTAGATAGATTTGGTGAAATCGCGGTAGTTAATATACCTACCTAATAATATACCAAAGTTATTTTTATAAAAAAATGAATGTCCACGACTCGTCTTTCGAGAGATTTGTACCTGTTAATGGATTTTTATTTCAAAGAATGAATATATCCTTGTTTTCCTCATACATTCCTAAAATATCACCTATTTTTGTCCTAAAATTTCACCTAAATCGGTCGAAGAAGAATTCGAACTCGAGACCACTGAATTACTTTCTGTAACCATCCATATTTATATACTTAAGTACTACATAACGCTCATTAAAATACATGTTCCCGATAGCCTAGTTATAGATTATTTTGAAATATGCAATGAAATGAATTGTCTACTTTAAGACGATAGTTCACCAATGTTACAAATTCTTTGAATAATAATAATTAGACAAAAATAATCCGAGTTTTATAAATCACATTAGGTGCCTGTCCATAATAATAATCCATGTTGTCAATACTCCATTGTGATGGTTGTGTTGTAGAAAAATCGATAAAAAGATAAGAATGTATAGATTTCCACAATCTGCCGGAGATGTGGAGACAGCGGCAGATGCGCACAGGAAAAGGAGCAGTTTATCGTTTGGTTGCATTCACTTCAGCCTCTACGTACACATGGTCGTGTGAAAAGCTCTCACACACACACGAGCAGAGCCGCCGCCGCTCACAAAGAAGCTGGTGAGCCGCTATTGGTCGAGGCGTAAAACACATGCATTGAAAATCAGTGTAGAATCAGTTACAATGCCCCACGTTTAGTCATGCTACGGAGATTTTGTAAGGGTACCCCCATCCCCGTTTGCCTCCCCTGTGTGATGTGCACGACCTACAAAATACCACACCCCACTTATACTATTTCTCTTCATACTATGCACTATGACGGCCTTGAACTGATTATGACTCAAACCATGTATAGTTCTTAATAAAGATTCATTGACTTGGTTGCAGATACAATTATATTAAACACATTGGAAAGAATTAAAAGTGATTGTAAATACGAAACCCCAGCTGGATTACTAATGATAATAATTAAACTTAATTATTATTTTTACCTTTATACACACCTTAAAAAGAATTATAGTAAATCAATACGTAAATTGTAAATTATTTAATAGATTAAAATAAAATGCAACAAACGCACCGATCAAGCCATCAATTGGGAATAATTCACCCATCCAAATACTTGACATATCAAAGGATTAGGCTCTGAGGAAGTCTCTATACTACCTATCAACCCTACTGATTCCCGATCATTAACGTAAAAATTATCAATATTTATTAATATTGTAATTAATATTTTCGGAGTTAACCTAGTCACATATATATTTTAAACAATTCGCTTTTTTGTAAATAATGAAGAAGAACTTGAATCGATGCTCAACTATGTAAATAATATTCCCCGTTCTGTGGGCCCGAAAATGAATTATTCTAAAACAAAAAATATGTGCACTTCAGAACAACTACTATATACGACCAGTCATATAAGAGAGAAAAAGTGGAGACAATCAGAAAGCAGAGCTCAAATGCAGGCGGGGCCTTTTAGTTGCATGGGCTGCATTTGGAAAACTATCCTGTATTCTCAGATCCAAACGATTTGCAAATCACTCGTAAAAATGTAAATAAAAAAAAGAAATTGTCTAAAGAAATTAATATAAATAGTATCATTATTGTTTACTTTGTATGAAATATAAAATTCATCAATTTTAACAAAATATCAAATGAATCAAAGTTATAACATGCTTTTTTTATTGGGAATACATAAATACCGAAAGTTTCAGAGCTCAAAGAAATAAGTTAAAAATCGATTGCAATATTCCAGTACGGACAGACACGTGAAGAAAAATAAAAGGATTTAAAAGATATTTGACATGTGCATACTACTGTCAAAAAGATATTTGACATGTGCATAACCACGGAAGAGACATTCCCTCTTCTGTGATACTAACATTACTGACATGGTTTTTAAAATGTGTGTTTAACAAAAACTCCGAGTAACACTAGTAATGGAGAGAAGGATGTTGTCATCGAGATAGGAAATGAGACGAATAGATCAGAGAGAGGACTGAGGTTATAACTATCGTAAAACAACTTGAGTCAGACTTGCGGGTGCGCAGAACGCAAATTAAGTATTTTTGTTTGGTTGACATATGTGCAAATCGCCCCCCTTGTCGCTGAAATGCCTCAAGATTGTTGGCGACAACTATGTTGCATGCAAGATAGCTTCCTTCAAGTGGAATTGTGTTGACTATGTAGCAAGCAGATGATCGGTGGACCAAATGTAGCCTGAAAGGCGACCGAGAACTGGAAGTAGAAACCCGAGCAGACAACAAGCAATATGTAAAACTGCCACAGCAGGAGATCAATGGCACAGGGTGGCGAGGGACCGAGAAGCACTATGATCGTAAAGGGAAGCCTATGTTCAACACTGGACGAATGATGGCTGATGACGATGAAGACTTTTTACAAACCACGAATGAGTTATTTGATATGACCGGATTCGAAGCGATCATTTCTATTTCAATTTTAGACGTTCATTCATTTATGTATATCATATCCCATAACCAGCGACAGATGTGCGAATGTGCATTAGGATATAAAAGAAAGCACAGCATATAACGATGATGTGTGGATGTAATATAAGCAAATAATGTAGATATGTGTAAAACGATATTATGGCGTCCATATATCTTTGCCTTCACCAAATAAGGATGCGGCGTAATATCGCCATGTATGTAGATTTAAATTTGATTCGTTATGAACTACATATTATTTGGTCTCTGGTTTACGAACTCTTTCGAAAGATACATATTATGTAATGCTGGATATTATGTATGTAGGTACGTGGGTCTTTAGAGATAATAAAATAACCATTTTGAGAGGAAAATCGTCGAAAGGCTGAATCAGAAGTATCTACCTATAAAGAAGTAAAAGCAGAAGCCGCGACTAATAGAGTGTGGAGGAGTATAGGAGGTGCGGTGTGATAAAAAATCGGATCATTTATAAGTCGGCAAAGTATAAAGTGAGGTGATCGAGCAGGTAATAATTCATTTTTTAAATTATGTCCAACTTTGATCCCCGAGATCGTTATTGAACTTTATTTTGGGGTATTTTGTAGTGGCTTTGTTGATTGTGTCAACAAAAACAGTCCGTGGCTAATTGAATGAAGCCACCCGTTTCGTGGCTAATTTCGTACTGGATATACGTACAACAATGGAACTTCCTCGAGCCGAACCTCGGCTGCCCACTCCTCTTCCTTTGTTGGTTGAATGGTGATATCCAAGCACATGCCGGGATGGTATTCCCGGATCCCGGACCATCGCACATACATAATACGATAATATGTAAAAGTTTTCCGAGTAAGGAATCAAACGGAAGAGTGAGTAAATTTTATGATGCTGTTTTGGGTTTATAGTATTTTTATTTTGCTAATACAAGACTTTTTAATCGGATTTTTTTATTGAAATTCATATTATTGGGTTAATACACAATCTAGGTTTTCTTTTGAATAAAAATTGTCGGTCTTCGTGGTTAGGTATCCAAAGAATTAGATCCAAAGGTCCCGAGTTCGATACCCGGTGGAGACACAGTTTTAAATTGTGTTTATAGTCTGGATCTGTGTGATTTAGTCTCCAAAATGTTACAATTCGTTATTGGGTGCGTGTTAAATGAATATATGATAATAAAAGAGAATAAAAAATAAAATAAAATAAAATAAAATAAAATAAAATAAAATAAAATAAAATAAAATAAAATAAAATAAAATAAAATAAAATAAAATAAAATAAAATAAAATAAAATAAAATAAAATAAAATAAAATAAAATAAAATAAAATAAAATAACTAAGTTTAGTTTGTCGATCGACAATTCTTGATAGAACTCCATTGTACGTTGATATGTTATAAAAAAAATATAAAAATACTTGGTAATTGTTCTATTGTGTTTATTTGATTATTGACGCGTTTCGTGCAAAGCACATCGTCAGAATTATTCTGACGATGTGCTTTGCACGAAACGCGTCAATAATCAAATAAACACAATAGAACAATTACCAAGTATTTTTATATTTTTTTTATAACATATCAAAATAAAATAAAATAAAATAAAATAAAATAAAATAAAATAAAATAAAATAAAATAAAATAAAATAAAATAAAATAAAATAAAATAAAATAAAACAAAATAAAACAAAACAAAATAAAATAAAATAAAATAAAATGAAATAAAATGAAATGAAATGAAATGAAATGAAATGAAATGAAATGAAATGAAATGAAATGAAATGAAATAAAATGAAATAAAATAAAATAAAATAAAATAAAATAAAATAAAATAAAATAAAATAAAATAAAATAAAATAAAATAAAATAAAATAAAATAAAATAAAATATAATAAAATAAAAAAAAATAAAATAAAATAAAATAAAATAAAATAAAATAAAATAAAACAAAATAAAACAAAATAAAACAAAACAAAATAAAATAAAATAAAATAAAATGAAATAAAATGAAATGAAATGAAATGAAATGAAATGAAATGAAATGAAATGAAATGAAATGAAATGAAATAAAATGAAATAAAATAAAATAAAATAAAATAAAATAAAATAAAATAAAATAAAATAAAATAAAATAAAATAAAATAAAACAAAATAAAACAAAACAAAATAAAATAAAATAAAATAAAATGAAATAAAATGAAATGAAATGAAATGAAATGAAATGAAATGAAATGAAATGAAATGAAATGAAATGAAATGAAATAAAATAAAATAAAATAAAATAAAATAAAATAAAATAAAATAAAATAAAATAATATAAAATAAAATAAAATAAAATAAAATAAAATAAAATAAAATAAAATAAAATAAAATAAAATAAAATAAAATAAAATAAAATAAAATAAAATAAAATAAAATAAAATAAAATAAAATAAAATAAAATAAAATAAAATAAAATAAAATAAAATAAAATAAAATAAAATAAAATAAAATAAAATAAAATAAAATAAAATAAAATAAAATAAAATGAAATAAACATTACTTTGTCCTAACCAAGTGTTTATTTATTTATAAAATTTATGTATAGGTGTACAAAGGCGGGTTTATTGCCATAAGGCGATTTCTTCCAACTTCCAACCAACCAACGTGTAGTCTCCAAAGTTAAATTGGTACAATAGTATTAAGTGAGAAATAAATTGGTAAAAAAATAAATTAGAGATGTAAGAAAAAAATACAAAGAGAAAAAAGAAAAGAGACCAAAAAAAAAGAATAGTAAAAATAACAATGATCATAGCAATGAGGAAAAGAAGAAGGTTACGGAATTATCGTGAATATTTATCGTGAAATTGATAAGGGCTTCATCCAGGCTGATTTTGGCCCTCAACTTGTACCCTGTCGTCGAAGATTTGCATTCACAGACGTTACTTTGGTCCTAGTTTACATACCTCGGTTTTATTCATGGTTTTACCGAAAGAAAATTTATAAAAAAAATCATTAAAATATAATGATTTTTTTTATTTTTGTGTTGAAATCCAATATAAAATGACCAAATAACGACAACTCGGTGAAAACGTTTGGTCGTAAAAAATTGTATCAATGGAGAATTAAACTATAAATTTACAAAAAAAAATCAAAAATTATCAGTCAGTCAAAAACGTCCAGCAATTCATAAAAAAATCATTTAAACATAAAAAAATAATAGGTAGATATTACGTAGAAATCTTGCAAGATAGTAAGCACATTTAAATCTTGCAAGCTTAAGTGCACTTTACACGGAAACTATTTTCAACGCGGTCCGATTTCCAACGCAAAAGCTTCCAAAATACAGGTTACTCCAAAAATCGCTTTACACGCAACACTTAAAACAGCATCCAAAATTTACTCCGAGCATCGCTTTACAGTACTTTACACATTTTACACAATTATATGTGCAAATGTTTAATATAATATAAATAAATGTATATCGAAAAATTATATAATAAATGTTTAATATAATATAAATATATAGGTATCGAAAGTTTCGACACTTTCCAAATAAACAAAATACATCGCGAGCGAATTTCACACGTAAAAGTCAACGCAAACGTCGCAAACGGCAGCCATGTTCGTCGGTAACGACGACAGCTAATAATTCTTACAGATTTCTGTTTTACCAAAAAGGATGAAAATCGCGTTGAAAATAGAACACGTTCTATTTTCTTGCCCATCGCGTCGAAAATCCCGTCCAAAACCTGAAACCCGTTGAAAACAGCGTCCGTGTAAAGCAGACTTAAGTCTTGGTTTTGTTCATGGTCTCGGAATTGGTCTAATACTGGTTTTACCCATCGCTACATGCTGTCACCCATTTCAAATACACCATTTAAGTACCTATCCATGAAAATCTATCAATTCAGAGAAAGCATTAAAAAGAAAGACTTCTCCTTGAGTATCGACTTCATGCAAAATGCATAATTAATTTGCATAGCATTACTTATATTTCATGATTATTTTATCTGAATCCATTATTCGTATTCCGCCCAATATAAATTACTTTCACGTGAAAGACTTAAAAATATCATTTATCAATGCTACCTTGAAATTATACATTATTGCGTTTCAAACAGATGAATTACTTCCAGTCTCATTTCCACAAATCAAAAATATTTGAAAAGAAATAATAGAAAAGAATATTCAGACACCATACACTTGAAGGAGTTTTATGATACATATTATACGTCAAAAAGCAGTTGAACCTGTTATGTGAATATTTAGGCTAAGTAAGATATCATCAGTGAGATAAAATCTTTTTCATGAGAGGAAAATTATATGATTTTTGTATTCACAAATGGATTAATCTTAATTCATTAGATTGAGTGATTATTATTAATGTTAGTGCGTATTTGGTCGAGTGATTTGAAGATGAGTACAATTAAAATTAATGATTACATACAAAAAATATAATCGTATAAGTAATTATTCAGGAGTAAGAAGGCATTTATTTTTCAAATGACCAATTATGGAAGTATGTTTCGAATTGATTTATTTAAGAATAGTGGTTATGTAGATTGTCTCTATAACTCGGTGTCATAAACATTGTCCGAAATATATTTTATGAAAATTAAGTTACAAAAATATATTTTCGAAAATATATTGAAAAAAAAAGTATCTATAGCTTTTATTTTAGAAAGTATAAATTAACTTTTTGCTACAAAATCGTGATCTACGGTTGATGTAAAAGAAATAATTTCTCGCAATATTATACGGTAAGTAAAAATTATACTGCAGTTCAGCAGTTTATGTGAATTCATTAATTTAGTATTGGTCACATCACTAAGGTAAGCGAATATATTTTTGACAAATTAATATCTCAATAGAGACGAAGTTGGAAATTTTGTAGGAGAACTGGGAAATAAAAGCTCCTACACTTTACATGTTCACTTTATTGTTATGTATGTCTTTTATTGAGTGAAGTGACGACCTTTATGGAACGCCATCTATAGAGAAATTGGTTGGTATACAATGAAAGCAACGTATCTTAGAAATGAGGTGACAATGCTATCGCATATATGCCTCATCTGAACCGCGCCAGAATTATTAGTTCATTTTTAAACTCGTACTAATGTGTATGTAGATCGAATATTTTATGATTGCATATATTGACAGGTTGTAATCCTGTAGATCCCTTGATTTCCAGGATCTCCTATAATATATCAACTTTGTCTCTTTTGAGTTATTAATATATCAAAAAATATTTTATTTGTAAAAAAATTATAAAATGTTAATTATTATTTTTTTTAAATGAATATGTCCTTGTTAAACAAGAAGTACATATACATCTTCCTACGTTCCCTTAAATAATCATAAATGCTTGTGCTATAGGTGAATGAAATCGGTCGAGGCATGATTCGAACTCGCGACCATTGGATTACTAGCCTAGCGCGCTAACCGCTATGCCATCGACACATCTATTATTTTTTTATTAGTGCCTGCTTCACTAGGATAAAATCTCGTGACGAGGAAGGTACTTTACAAAAATAATATCTAACAATTAAACAACAAATCAAAGCAATAATAGAAGAAAAATACAACAATAACAGTCAAAAACAATAATTATTATCTACAGTATGTACTATTCTGATTCGTCTAAATTTATCCATCTGAATTATAGTAGGTACATGAGAAATGTCAAAAAGTTGACTGCATTTATACGGGACTCATAACGTCACACCGCGCGGATAAAATCCTTTGATCTACGGTCGCTCATTGATTTTGATGTTTTCGTAATCTGAAACGAATCAGAATAGGACATATTATGTACATATGCAAACATAATTATATGATGACATTAATCAGAGAGCTTTTGGATTGAATGTTTTTTATTAGACAAGTAGGGGCTCTGCCCTTGTCCGCTACCGCGGCCCAAATCCCAACGGCCGCAGCGCGGCTTTATTTGCCGCTACGCGTCAGTTGCGAAATAACCTTATAATACTAAATATCGTCAAATATACATTTTAGGACATTACACAACATTTAAAAACTAAATATCTTTACGTGAAAACGCGAAAATTATAAAAAAAAATATTTTCGACAATGTTTTGAAAGAAATGCGTACGTTTGAAATTACAAACATTGATAATTTGAATGTACATTCGAAATATCATTTAGAACAGTACACAACAGTTAAGACTGAATATCTTTTTATAATAATACAATAAAAATGATAAATTAAACATATATGTACCTATATAATTAAATAATGCGATTTTACAAAAACATTACCACATTTTTGCGTATTATTATGACATATTGAAAGCAATGTTGTCAGTATTCAAAATGTATATTCCGAAGATTATTACGGTTAAAATTTATTCTGAATGTTTAAAATTCCTTTTTAAACAATAATATTGTCAATTTATGCAGAAAATACATTTTAAACGATTAATTTGTACTTTTCGCATCAATTTATTTTTTATTTTAAATAAAAATTTCGAACGCGAAAATTGTTTAAAGAAAAATTATTTCACTGACGATCCGTTGAAGGACGAAAAAAGACGGCGTACAGTAATTATATTATAGATATAATATAATTACTGTATTACTGTGGTTCATACTAGTTAGTAGGAAATAACATTTTTTGATTAACATAATTTGTATAACCATAAAATACTTCAATAATATTGTAGATATCTAAGAAATATTTTATCTTTAGTTTTGTATTCAATTACATAGAATGAATTGTAAGAAAGGTAAAAATAAATGTTAAGGGTCTACAGAAGGATAAATTGTAAATTTTGAAAATCTTTTCCTCAGAACCCTCAAAAGCCTTTGAAATACAGAACAGTTTATTTCGACATCTTTATTCTATTGCAATGAATTAAAATTATGAAAATGAATTAAAATACGTTTATAGTAGGTAATATTATTTCAACAGTTGCATATTGTAATATATTGTCTCCTTGGACAAACTTTATAGGTAATCATATAAAAGTAATTTACGAACAAACAAACACTAACAGAACATTGTAAAAAATGACACAAGAGCTCATCATAAGGGTTATTAGTTTCACAGGCAATTAGTTGCGGGTAACTAAAGTCACCATCAACCACTACCCCACAGTCACACATGATATGCGTCACACTTGTATCTTTGCCGAACAGATGATAATAACATTAAGTATATAAAGTCACACAAAGGGTTTGATTGTTTCGTGGAGGAAGCCGCTAGTTTCGCGGGTGACGCTTTTTGTGTAGTGTTTTTTGAGCATTTGGTTGCTTAACCTAATTTTGTCCGTTCCTGTTAATGACTCTAATTCCTTGACAACAACGGGCGCTTCAGTGTTTTTCGGGTGTCAATCATGTGGGGCCATCAATCATAGCGGAGGTTCACGTGATGACTTAATGTGTTATGGTAGGATTGGAAATATCCGAGCGATTCGAAAATTCCTCGAGTGATTACATTTTTCATTCAGTCGCTTCGGGCGAATTATCTACAGGGCTGTTGTCTATCTCTTGTGTCGGTATAACAACTAACAGACTAGTCATAAAAAAATCCTGTTTATCGACGCGTTTTGGTAACGTCTAAAATCGTCGTTATAATAACAAGTTTTTGCATTAAGCCAACATAATAGATGATTGGTGATATTGGTCTTTCAAAATAGTCACTTTTTTAATTCCATTGTAACTATGTGACATGGACAGTTCGATTTAATTATTAAAATACTAAGTCAACTTTTTAAAGTTACTTTTTACTAAGTGAAAACACCTCATAAACAATCAAATTAATAAAATCTCTATATTTTCCAGGAACATTATGTAGAAATAATTCTGCTTTCAAGAATAATTAGCTACATTTACTACTATAAGATAAAGTAATTAAATTTAAAATAGTAGAATAATTAAGTTTTATAAAACAATCTAAATGAGAAGTGGGCAAAAAATTACAAAAAAACAATGATTGCCAGGGACATTCCTGGTTTTTTACAGGTAGGTAAATGGTTGAGATAATAAATAAAAGATTGTATGTACATATTTGCAAAAATTATATTGCATGTCTTGTTTATGTATATTACAAGTAGTATTGTTGTTTGCGTCTTAAATATTGACGTTCCTTGTTTTTAACAAGTTTATTTAAAATTTAACAGGATTTTAAGATATGACCTATCTTGTTTTTGCTAAAAATAAATTGTTTAAGGGATACTTTCCTATAATGGCTACCAAATGACATCATTAGACATGACATAAAAGACATTCCTTGTTTTTCCCGCTTGGTCTTCATTTATTCTTAGACCTTGTTGAAAATTTATTAGGTACCATTTGACGAACCTACTTACCTAATATAAAAAGTATATTAGGCAGTGTAAATTGAATTATATAGCTATGTATTCATTTAGAAAGTATGACCCAGACAAGCGTATTTTCCCATTTCGTAATTCAGTTTCCCACAGTCGACCATACTTCGACATGGTAAAGATTGATATACTTTTTCAATACCAACTATTTCAGCGGTGATTGGGGAGTTCTAAAAGCAAAACCGCTACAATATTAACAGTTAATGTTTTTGTTCAGTTTGACTTCTTCTATATTATGCGAGTGCCGTCTGCAAAAGATGGTTGTCAATATTTCAACTAAATATTTACTACAAATACCTAAAATTGAAATATTTGTTTTTAGAGGACATATAAACTCAAAAAACGCATGATAAATCAAATTTCTCAAATATGTTGATAAGTGTGTTTCAACAAAAAATATCATCAGTACCCAGTATCAACATTTGTTTACTGAATAAGCGTTACACAATTTCAAAATTGAGCATATATTCCCCTAAAACTATATATGCTGTTTTACATACAACATTTTTTAACTACTCCATAGTTATACGTCGTAGATAAAAAAAATATTTACTGCGAAAGAGTGCATAAAATGAAAGTGAATGTCCGAGATATTATTTCATTTCAGGTCAGGTTTGTTTTGAAAATGCAAAAATTCAATTAGGTAATTGTTTTGAATTTCCGATCATTTGAATCAGATAATCTACAAACTCTTTTCATTAGCAAGCGATAATTACCATTTCTAAAACGGAACTTCATAGTGTATTTGGCGGTTTTAATATATCATGTTTTCAGTCGCTTAGTGGATTTATAATATTCTTTAAGAGATTATTATAAAAATACATTAATTGCTTGTGAAATAAAACGGTGTATAATTAAATTAAGAAAAAAATGAAAACCCCTAGCCAAGTTGTTAGTACTGACGTTTATGTAAAGGTAAAGGTATCTATTAGAGAAGTGCCCGACACGGAGGTATGAAGGAGACTAGATGGACATCCATAGGGCGACTCCAGAGGCTGTGAAGTGGCTGGCCGAACGGGAACCAAGAATGTAGAAGAGCAATACTCAATGACGCAGCCAAAGGCGCAGGAAAAGAAGAAGCCACACAAAAAGCAAAGTAAAAGTGTAAAGGTAAACGCCTGATTTATCTTTTTGTATGTGATTTTATGTAGATACTCCATGACAGTATTGTAGAGATTTGCTAATATTCATAGCGAAAATTTTAATACTTGGTAACACTCATCTATGGAACATTCCAGAATAATCATAAAAATATAAATAGTCGTTTTTTCCTTCGCCCGCCATTGCTCTCTCGATCTGTCACCGTACTCGTCAATCGTTATTTTATCAGCCGTATGAAATTATAAAATCTTATTGTAAATTAATCAAGTAAACCAAAGATTATTATTTGTGAATAAAATTGTGGATTTCAGAAAGTAATCTTTTTCATTCAGTTGACCCAAAACATTTCTTTGTATTTGAGGTTAATATTTAGAGCGAGTTGTTTGTTGAGATACATAAATCAATTATTGAACACGCCTAGTAAAACCTTCAAATAATCAATTAGTATTTAAAACCTAGTAATAAACTAACCTCTAAATAATTGGTGACCCTCTAAAGTATAATAGCAAGATTTCAAATCTGATACAATATAATCAACAACCTGTCTTGATAGAAATGTTGTATTTGTATCTACTCGTATATAGATTTGAGGGTCTTAGCCATCTTGATATCCAAGGGGTAGGATGGAGTGTATGTTTCCAAAATAATAGTGAAGAGATGGAATAAGGGTTACAAATGTACCTATATAAAGGCAATCAGCAGTTTTATAAATTTGACCGTGATAAATATTAATAATACATCTTTGATGATCTCATATAAACTATATTAATATTCATAGATATTGACTTATATACTTACCAAATTCTAATACAAAATGTTCCCAATCTACGTATTATCTATGTATGTCGATATATAGGTAATATAATGTTTACGTGATTCAACTTTCAGATTCGTGCAATTGCATATATTATTATATTATACCTACAAATATTACATCATGAATTCAAATTTATTCATAGGGCGTGAAATATTGCTTTTTAATTTGCATCTAGCTGAGGCAGCACAGGCGGCGGCTTACAAAACACTGATTGAATTCATAAAGAGCTTTAAAATTATTAATAACGCCCCATTAAATTAAAACAAAAATAATTAACTTACATTTTTAATACAGCACTTAATGATGCTCCATTTATTTTCGTAGACAGGTAACTATGGAGTTTTGGTAATGGGCTAGGGCCGGGTGGCGGATAGGGGGGAGCGGAAAGTCGGGGGCGATCCGTCAAATGGCGGAGGCAGAACACAGTGGGGCATATCGTGAAATGTTTGGACACAAGACGGCTAAGGATATTAGTGAGATGAAAGTAGGCGGAGTGAGCAATTATTTTTTACCCTGACGTTCGCAGCTCTAGTCCCATAACGTTTGTTAAAATGTGTTAAATTTTTGGTTAATAATCAGGAGAATAGATTTATTTTTGAAAATAATAATTAATGTATTTTTTTTTACTTTGAGATTGTATAAAAAACAAAATATAAATTTTATAGATGGGTCGGTGGCAGAGCGGTTATCGCGCTGGGCTAGTAATCCAGTGGTCGCGAGTTCGAATCCTGCCTCGACCGATTTCGTTCACCTAAGCACAAGCATTTATTTGCTTATTTTAGGGAACGTAGGAAGATGTATATGTACTTGTTTAACAAGAACATATTTTTGACAAAAAATGTTTTGTTACTCATTCATAAAAGTTATTAGGTATAATTTCCATTTCTTACTAAAATCGGTTAATTCTCAAACAGAAATTGATTTCAACAAAATGTAATGTTTGATTTAGTAACATAACAAGATCTGTTTTAATAAAAGAAGTTATATTAAATATATACCATCACGTCATGTCCCTCACATGGTAGGCAGAGAGAACCGAACGCCACATTTCTATCTTGACATACATTCATCGCTTTGTCGACAATCATACATCGTCTTATACATGTTTGTCTGTTGTTCACGCTTCTAACATTTCCGTCTTCCAAAATACCGTTCACATGGACGGGCCATCCCTTCCTTGGGCGGCCCCGACCTCTCATTCCATTCCTGTCCGCAATGTATATTTTCTTCGTCAGGCGTTCCTCATAATATGTTCACTTTCATTCTATTATTGAGATCTTTCTTTATATTACATTCATTCCTTATGACCACGTTTGTGACCTTGTCATACATCGTTCTATTACAAATTCTTCGTTCTATTTAAAAAAAATAATAGATCAAAATGAAAAATAAATCCGATTCTATAATTTATTTATTTATTTATTTTATTTTACCAAGGACAGCACACAGTACATGCATACAATTATTGAAATTAAATAAACAAAAATACAAAAATAACATGTACCTCTTACGTACTATACCTAATATCAAAATAATACAACAAAAAAAGTGTGAATTAGTGGGGTGCGCGCATGAGAGAAGAGTAATACATGTGTGAGCGAAAGAGATATCTAGAAAGAGTGTGAGTGTGTGGGCGTGTATGTGTGTGTGTGAGAGAGGGTGTGCATGTGTGTGTAGATGAACATATATTGACAGATACATGATTTGGGAAGAAAAAGAAAATATATTGCTGAGGGTGGTTGGGAAAAATAAAATTAATCAGTACCTAATTGTTATAATGTCACGATGTTAGATATAAGTTTATTTTTGAATGTTATATGTGAATCGAAAAATATGTCTAAGTCGGCATTTTTTTCGTAAGAGTTAAATAAGTTTATCATTCTGTTAATCGGAGCGTTTTTGGAAGCATTTGTTTTACAGATATTGGAGAAGAAAAGTGACGTATGTCTTGTCCGGCGAGTAGATGTATTAAATTTGATATTGGTAAGAATTTCATGACATTCTATGTTTCCATTTAGTATACTGTGAAGGAACATAAGGTCTGAAATTGTGCGTCGCGTGGTTAAAGAAGTTAGTATAGTAGGTTGGTTAGTATTGTTACAACGGTAGTTTGAATATTTAATGAATTTATTCTGAATTTGATCCAACGAGTGAATGTAAACCTTGTACTGGGGATTCCATATAGTTGATGCGTACTCAAGTTGACCTCTGACAAGAGAGCAATATAATTGTTTTAATGTATTGGGATTTTTAAAGTATTTGCTGATTCTAAATATAAAGCCTAACATTTTATAAGATTTGTTTACTATAATTTCAATATGTTTGTCGAAGAGAAGTTTTGAATCAAGGTGTACGCCAAGATCTTTGCAGTCTGTTTTCGTCGGTAAAACTACATTGTTCAGTTTATAATTGTATTTTACAACTTTTGTCTTCCTAGTGAAAGATATAGAAAAACACTTGGATATATTTAAGGAAAGATAATTTTCATTGCAATAAACGGATAAACGTTCCAAATCCTTCTGTAGATCGGCACAATCAGAGCAATTTGAGATTGTTTTGAAAATTTTCATGTCATCGGCAAATAATAATACTTGACTACTGTAAAAGCATTTTCCGATGTCATTTATGTATATATTAAAGAGAAGGGGACCTAAATGAGATCCCTGGGGGACTCCAGATGTCACGCTAATACATTTAGAAGAATGTCCGTTAACCAAGGTTATTTGGTGTCTATTATCAATATATGATTTAAGCCACCTAAATAGGTCATCATGTATACCTATCAATGACAATTTATGCAAGAGAGTTGGGTGATTTACGCGGTCAAATGCTTTGGCATAGTCAGTATATATAGCATCTATTTGCAGTCTCTGATCCATTTTATCATGAAGATAACTAGTAAATTGGGCTAAATTAGTGGTGGTAGAACGTTTTCTCATAAAACCGTGTTGATCAGTGGTGATATATGAAGATATTTTACTATAAACCTGATCATACACTATTTTTTCAAACACTTTGCTAATAATTGGGAGTTTGGAGATGGGCCTATAGTTAGTGACATCGTGCTTATCACCGTTTTTCAGTATGGGATGAACAAGAGCGGTTTTCCATATTTCAGGAAATGTGCCGTTAATAAGTGACAATTTGAATATATAACATAACGGGTGTGCCAGGACCCGGGCGCATTTTTTCAAAAAAACTCCAGGAATATTATCGTTTCCTGCACCCTTTGATACATCTATATTTAGAAGATATTTTAGCGTACTATTATAGTCGATGGATATGGAATTAATAAGATAAGGGTTATCGATGTTGTAGTTATCGTTAGAGACACTATTAGGTGTGATGTAAACTGAGCCGAAGAAGTCGGAAAAAAGATTGGCAATGCCTACTCCATTAGATGAGGTGGCATTGCCAAAGAACATGGTCTCTGGAATGTCTGGTGTCTTTTTGAATGATTTTACATAATTCCATAAACTTTTTACGTTTTGTCGTATTCCGTTTTCAATTAAGTTAATGTAATTTTTGAAGATGAGATCAGCGGTTTTCTTTTGTCTTTTTCGCAGAAGAGAGAACGTCTGATAATCAAGAGGGTTTCTGTCACGTTTCCATTTGTTGTGGTAGTATATTTTTTCTTTAATAATTTTTTTCAGTGGTAAGGTATACCACACTGGGTATTTGTCAGACTTCTTTGTTCTTTTTGGTACATGGGTTTCTATAGTGTTTGTCAGTATACAATAAAAATTCTCAAGTGCTGTGTTAATGTCAGAAGTGTTTATTACTGAAGACCAATTAGTTTTTGTCAAGAAGTCGTTGATAATGTCATAGTTGGCTTTATGGAATAAAAGTATAGTCTGAGGATTTTTCAAAGCGGACTTGGGAAAAGGGATTTGGAAATCTATCAAGAGGGAAGGATGATGCAGGTCTTCAATTACCAAAGAATGACAAGATTTGGAAACGGTAAGGGGTAAATTTGACAACACGATATCAAGAACTCGTCCATTATGATTGGTAATATTGTTATATTGAGTTAGATTCGACAACGATATAGAGTTACAGAACAAGGAAGAACACTGATCATTATTATTTGGCTGTGGGGACACGTATGAGGAAGAATTCCAGGTTATGCTAGGCATATTATAATCTCCTAATACGATAAAAATATCGTCTGGGAATAGTGTAGTCATTTTACAAATATTATCAGTATGGTTTGCGACGAGTGCCAATCTATCTGAAGCCGATAATTTCGGCCCAACTCCAGGTATATAGGTGCAACATAAATGAATTGAAAAATTTCGCTTTTTTGAGAGATGTAGTTTAAGACTTATCCAAATATCCTCGGCATTAGAAAGCCACGTTTTTTCAAGTTTTGCGGTGTATTTTCTATCGACTGCTATAGCAACTCCAATTAATTTGAATTAAAATGACTTATTTATGCAATAAAAAATGTGTTGCAAATTGAATATGATACAATGCAAAAATAGCCAAGTTGACAAGAGAATATTGTCATAATATTTTCTAAATAATAGATTTTTTGTATTCCATTTTTTATCACAATTCACTCTGTTTTAATTACGGGAGAGATATTTGATTGACCGGTTTCATTCATTTTTACTGAGATAAAATATATATTTTAAAAAAATATTAATCAAAGGACATAATAAACATAGCATTTTTAAACAAGTATATTTCCTTATATTGTAAAATAAATATGTAATATCAGTGCACGTGTATATACAGAGATGCTTGTATGCATTATTGTCCAATTAAGTATATAGAGAATATATATAGTGCGTGTGTCAGTGGCATGGGTGATCTGTCAACATTACATACGCTGTCAAAACTCTGCAAGAGTCCCGCACGCACCACCGCTGCCTGGACTCAGGTTCACCACGTGCGTTAACATACATACATACATGCATACATTCTACATACCTACCTCATAAGAGTATACTCACAGTCATAATAACTCCAGTCATAATAATCTTACAGAGCCGATCTTACAGAGCCCCTAAATAGTCAGTTACGATAATGTTTCTTCTTCTTCCTCTTTTTGTATATCTATGATCTGTTTCTACAGGTCCTGGGACGAGGATGATCAGCTCTCCCTCCATCTCTTTGATGGTCTTCCCGGTGGTCGGCGTCCCTCTGGTATCTCGCGTATTACAATCTTTGACACCCTTTCTGGATTCATCCTCTCAACATGATCTCCCCAGTATCGTGCCTTTGCCTGCTCCATTTAACAATATCAACATTGCAGGTTCTGCGGATCATTGGGAATTCTGTCTCTGAGGGTTCTGCTCAAGATAGGTCTTTGCGTTTTCATCTCTGTTGTTCCGAGTAGTTGTTTTGTTCTCACCATGTCTGCCCTTGCTTCAACTCCATAGGTCATTACGGGTCTGATGTAAGTTTTATATATTCGGACCTTACTCTCAACTAGCATATGTTTATTGGCCCAAGCAGTGTCCCTCATGCATCCGGAGATAACTCCAGCATGACTGATAATACTAATTTTAACAAATATGCGCACTTCCGTTCGCCCAGTGCCCTCTGAATAATCCTCAGTGTTCTTCAAGTGACCCTCTCTGCTATTGTAATGGTCCCGAACCATCTCTTTGAATGATCCTTAATCATTAAAATGCGTTATATAAATCCATAGTATCATTTTTTTAGCATGAAAAAATCTGCTTTCGTGGTTCAGTTGGTTATTAGCTATCTGACTCCTGAGCGATAAGTTCCGGATTCGATTCTCGGGGGAGACACCGTTATTAATTGTGTTTTCAATTTGGATCTGTCAGACGATAAATACACTATCACTAGTCTCAAATGTGGTGACTTATATTTGTCATAGTACATATCTCTTGGTTACTCGAGAAGCTATACAAAATTAAATTAAGAAAAAAAAATAGTTCAAAAGTAATTCTGGAATAATTTGAGTCCTGATATAACTTCGTTAAACTCGCTTTCCATTTTCAAGAGAAGAATTAATCAGGGATATCTCTCCGAAAATACCTGATCCCTCTCCTTTTCCTTCCTTCCCTTTGCTACGTAATATTTATCCCTAAACACCTGATCTCAATTTCCTTTTCTTGTTCCTTCCCAATCCTTTTTTGTTGCTATGATTTTCTTTTTGTGTTATGTATATTTTCATTGTTCTTTTGTATGCATTATATTTGTTTATATTATGTACAAAAAGTTAAATAAATAAATGAATTCCATTTAAAAATTAATAATAAAGATTTTTAAGCGAAACGCTGTTTTTTTAAAAAGAAATATTTTCTCGGTGTACCTATAGTTTCCGTTGAAATTCTTGAGCCTTTTCGCCGTGGAGGGGGGCGGTTTGGACATATACCAACCAAACAAAAAGACACAGATTTCAGTTCAGCGCACCCACGTGACTGGCTCAAGTTGTTTTCAGATAAATATACTTTCCCATGACACGTCAATAACCAGTCTTACAAAATATTTAACTCGATTAGTGTTTCTAGTTGATCGACACCCTATTGAGCAGAAGAACTTGCATCTTTGGTCCCTCCTCCACACACTCGCAACAGAGTCACTCGCTTCACTCAATCGCAGCATCCATTCACAGTGGACCTTCAACATATACGAACAAGTCGCTTCTCGAACTCCTTTATTAACACAGCAGCCCGACTGTGGAACGATCTTCCGAATTCTGTGTTTCCATCTTCGTACAACCCGGGTCTTTTTAAAATCCGAATTAATAAACTCTTTTCTAGATTGCAAACCCCTCCCAACGCTACGTAGTGCGCTTCTTCGGAAGAGTAAAATGGACCCAAATCCTAATAGCTGGCGTCCCCTACGTAGACATGTTAAAAAAAAAAAAATACAATTGGCAACTATAGTAAAAAATAAATAAATAATTAACACTTCCTTGCACCTTGCGCATTTGGCGAGTTTATTGCCATATGGCAATTTCTTCCACCTAAGCAGTGTTTCCAGCCCAGAGAAGCAAAATTAGCATGAAAAATTAATTTTAGTATAGTTACTAAGTACCTATAGTTACTTTTTTAAACACAACAATGCTGTGTTTCGTTTTATATGACTGTATTTCGGAATTATAATAAATTGTTTTTTTTTACTTCATAGAAAACTTACTTTTCTTCCTTCATATAAAAAACTATTTCATGGATGTGAAGAAAGTACAGATGATCTCGCGAAATGGATTTTAATCAGGCTTCTGAGATTAAATCATGTATTTTTTTTTCATCAGTCGATAATTCAATGCAGCCCAACCCTTTCAGCGTTGTTTGTAGGTATTTATGTAAAATACCTATACATATTATATGAACAGTCATACCCCAAATTAATTGCGATAATAACAATTATTGTAAGACATACCTACTACGAATTAGACAGGAATAATGAGTGGAATGGTATACTAAAGTACCGGGATGAAAAAGAAGTAAGTAACATAACGAGCAGAACCGGCGACACGGATATTCGTGGTTATATTGCGTAACGGACAAATGACTTGTAGGTATATAATATGTAAGTATTCTTACATCGAAACTTCTTTTTCTTTTGGTATAGACAATAATAATTTGTCATATTCTATCCCTGTTAGCGTGTACCGTCCAGTAACTACAGAAGGCTCGTATTCAGAGTCATGTGTCGCCCCAAAGGAGTCCTCAAGTAAAGTTTACACCTCAAAGAAAGTATAGATGACATTTTTTGTCATATAATCTTTTTACCCGTTACTTGTAAATACTGATTTCTGACTTAACGTGTAACTTTCTCCTCCTTGGGTTTTATTCCATGGCGGTGGAGTCAGCTCTCCTTACTGCTTTACTCCATTGTGTTCTATCCTGTGCATCCTACTCTGAGAAATTACCTAGATGTCCGCAGATGCTCCGCTACCAATCTCTTTCATAGTTCTTCAAAATTGGCGTGAGCAAATTTGTAGAAATTCATTTAAAAAAAATAAAAATATAACAAACTTTGTAATATCGCATCGCTTACGCCTAGGCTTTCTCTCACATTTTCATTACGAATTTTATTTCCTCGTGACGCCGCACATCCACCTAATATCTTGATAGAAACTTCTATATTCAATAAAATATGTCGTTGATTAGGTACCCATGTATTTAATATTTGAATTTTTCAATATTTTATTGGTTACATAACCAATCGTAAAACATTGCGAGATATTATTTAAATATATTGTACAGAAAGAATCAAAAGAATTCCTCAGTCGTTCTCTCGTAGGTATCCAAAATCTTCTGTCTACGCTCTATTTTTGTTTTATTGTTTGACACTTGAAGGAATGTAGGTTCGTACTTTCAAAGTAGTAGAATGCTCATGCCCTGAACAAATATTATATTTATCTCTGCAAACCAAAATGTCAAGGCATATTTATTTCTGCAATCTCGAGGAATGTGTCATCACATTCACTATGAATAACGAAGTTGCCTTTAAGGTTCCTTGAAGGCCTGAGGCTTCCTTAAGATTTTTCTGTGAATACGGGTAATAGAGTGCCTACTAACAGATAATAATCCGTTAATTTTATTGTTTTGAATCTGCGGTACGAACGAGGATATGCAATTTCTTGTGGCCTATCCGCGACAGAAGGTAATTGAAAATACAAAAGGAAACTGAAAATTTTTCAAATTATGCGGCACTCTGTTTTTCATTTTATATTTTTAAAAAACTTTTTTATGCATACTGAAAATATATTTTTCCATATTATTTGTAGAGTTTTATTAGGGGTATCTTCTGGCACGCCGTTAATTTTGTTATCCTGAGTCTGGCCTAAACTACTATGAGTTTCGTTTAACGTATGTCATATTATGACATTTGGTGTCCTCTTGAGGAAATCATCTTGAATAAATTTACCGTTGTCAATGGAAAACGAATCATGTAGGCAAGGCAAGTACTTTGTACTTATATGTGACAGTTTGGGCTCATAATTTTTAATTTCATAGGTTTTTCATCTAACACGAATTCTCTACAAAGTTGATGTTGAAGAAATTATACTCCTAAAATATTCTAACGAAGTGCAAGTGAAAAAATCATTTAAACAAATTGGGGGGGTATTTTGAAAAAGGTTGCAAACTTTTAACATACTAAAATTATAGATTTTAGATTTGCGGTCTTATTTCAGCGTTATAAAATTTCAACTTGGACTAAATGGAATAGGAACGTACCTATACTAGCCGGAACGTTCTTAAAAAGTTACTGAATCATACGTTTTTATAATAATAATGAAAATTTCATAATTTTCATCATTATTCATAATACGTCTTATTCGGCCAAAATAAATACGTTTCTATTCCATTTAGTCATTTTAGAACGTTGCTAATTTAGTTCCAATAGTTACTGAATACGGGGTATTATCTCGTTGAAATGTATACCTAGTGTAGGTATTTTCCTTACGACATGCTAACATGTTATGTATCCCCCCAGGCATATTGTGCATGGTGTTATTAATGCGCATGTAAATGTTGGTTGAATGTTTATCTTCAATCAGTCTCCTTGGTTCGTCAAATAATATAGTTGGGAGTGGAGTTCATTATTGTTTTGGCCAATCGATCAATGACCAGAAACGCGTTGGACCGACAAGGGCTAATGAATTACCGACATGTTTTTAAATCACTTTTCCGACAGGCGAGCTTTACCCCCTATTAATTATATCGCACACTAGATAATATATATCTACCTGCAGAGTTTGAAAATTAAAATTGATAAATATTGACGATGACTGATTTCAGTTTGAAGACTTGTCTGTTGGCCTACATAATTTTAAAATGTTATTGTTAAAACATTTGTTTGGACTGGAATTTTGAATACCTACATATATTTTTTTGTATAACTTATTTATAATATACATTATTTTTTACAAGAATAATAGAGATATAAAATAAAATATTGAAATCAGAGATTACAATAGACAATAGGTCACATCAACAGTACCTACACACTACACATCCATACCATCGACACTCTCTTACGTAATACTGCTGTCAGTTAATATTGTTGTTCTCCAATATGCTAGGGATAGTCCTTGCGTGTTATATTAGGAGCAGTCTATGTTTTTTGTCAATTAAACAACTTTCTTTTAATTAAATGATATCAGCATATGGGACCTGGACATATATTATAGAATCTGTTCAGACACATATGTATATATGTTCAGACACGTACGGGATAGATGATGCATCAGCTCTGAGGCACTCATTCATATATATATTTATGTTTTTACTTTGGAAGTATATGGTACATGGACATCATGTTACATGACAATTAATATTCTGGATGTAACCGAAAACATGCCTACTGAATTTACGAAGAATAAAACTTTGCACTTATTATTCATTTAACCCACGGCCATCTTCAGGAACATAAATTATGTGCATATCTTTAGTAACAAAACGACATATTATACACCTCTATCTACCTTCATATGTAGGGTTACCATAACTTACAGAAACTAATACGGGACGTTTTAACTCTTTCGTTGTTCAAGCATTCACATATTCAACCCCGAAACGCAGCGTTTCAACTATCTACACCAAAGCATGCATGTAAACATATTACGTCCGATTCATTACTTTTTAATAACGTTCCGGCTAAATTAGGTGCGTACCTATTCCACTTAGTTCAAGTTGATATTCCATATCTCTGAATCATTAAAAAACGTTCCTATTTAAGAATGTTCTTACTCCAAGTAGGTCTCGAATCAGTTGTATTCAACTGTCTGAATGTCTGTCTGAAATGAATCAACTGTCAAAACGTTCCTAATTTTAGTTCACACCTAATTGGAAGCGTTCTAGTTATTTTCACAGCAGCCCGGGATATTTTAGTTAAGTTGAAAACATCAGTTGTGTTTGGAAAAAATGGATAATTTACACGTGTTGCGTTATGTTGAAAATAAAAACCAAATAATATAAGTGCAGATCAATTGAAATGTTAGGTTAGGCGACATCAAGGCGACATGATATAAATAAAAATGGCCGAACAGTGCGCAGTACGCATGCGTAGTCTGCGCCATAGAGTTTTGAGTTATTATCTACGGTACACTAATTTTGAAGATTTTAGTTATAGGAACAACATCAGTTACAAAATATTTCTAATTTAGTTGAATTAGTTACAGAATTAGAGGTAGTGAAAGACAAACCATGAATTTTGCTAACATAATACATACCTCTGTGGGAATCTCAACCGTAGTTAGTGTATAGTGGTGGGCATCAAAATTATCAAATAAATTCAATGATAAATTCAATATTTAAATTGTCTTAATCAAAGTTTTTATTCAAAGCAGAATACGTATTCAGTTTAGGGAAACAAGTCTGGTACAACCAGCGAAATGAAAACCCTCGTGATTACCCATATCATGGATATAATTATCATGTGCAGGAGTTCTATGACATCAAAAGATATTATAGAACTCCAAATAATAATTATATCCATGTATGGGTAATTGTGAGGGTTTTGTATTCGCTGGTTGGACCAGACTTGCCCCCTAGGGCAAAATTAGTATTTTAATAACAAGCAATTATTGAGATAAAAAAATTTATATACATACAGGTATACAGGTAACATAAAAACATATAAAACATAGATGGGTCGATGGCAGAGCCGTTAGCGTGCTGGGCTAGTAATCCAGTGGTCGCGAGTTCAAATCCTGCCTCGACCGATTTGGTTCATCTATAGCACAAGCATTTATTTGCTTATTTTAGGGAACGTAGGAAGATGTATATATACTTGTTTAACAAGGACATATTCATTTTTTGTAAAACAAAAATATGCATATTTACATCTCACAAGGACTGTGTTCATGTATGTTGCGGAGGACAAGCCCCAACAACAGTTTTTCATCATGATCCCAGTACGATTTTAAAATGAGACATACGCGATGGCAAAATACGATGTTAATCCCGTATATTCGGAACATATGGTGAACCTATTCATATGTCCACTTTACAATGTCAATTGGCTTTAAAATATCGGAATGTTAAAATGTTCTACTCTTTTGAATGACAAAAGGCAATTTGTCAGAATGTTATTGAAAGCGATTGTTAACGAATTTTAACGATGATCATAATGAAAAATATCACAGGGACAGTTTCAACACTTGAATTTGTTTAAAAGGATAATTTTTAGATTAGGTTAAACGTCTCATATGATGGAGACATGTCTTGACTCTTTGAAAACAAGTGAAAATGTAACAAATAGCTACTGTATTTAAATGTAGACCTTTGAAAATGTTAATGATGTTCACTTTATGGGATCCATTATACTCACTGTCGTATTACACTGTCATCGTGTTTCATATATACCTACCTACCTACCTACCAGTTATATAATTAGTTATAGGTATACTTTTGTTAATAATTTAACTGAAGTAGAATATAAACATAGGTATATCTACTTACAAAATAATATCAATCAATAAGTAAACAAACATAAATTATATAAATCGATTATTTTTTAAAAGTTGCATATATGCAAACTTGGATTTTTTCCCTATCGGTGTCAATGATATTTTTGACAATTTTTTTGATAATTAAAACATCTCAATCACTTAAGCCAGCCGAAGACAGGTCGTAAGCCCTGTAGGAGTCTAGAGCTCCTGGTTCTCCTATGATATTACAACTTAGTCTCTTCAAAAAAATGTCAAAAAATAATTTTATCAGTTTTCATCGTTTAGATTTCTTTGATTTCTTTTACTCTTTTTTATTTGCTGTTGTACATACACAATGTTGTCATACTTTGTAATCTGGTTGGTTGGAAGAAATTGCCTAATGGCAATAAGCCCGCCAGTGTACAATTATATTTGTTTATATTATGTACAAAAAGATGTATAAATAAATAAAATAAATAAATAAATAAATAAATAAATAGATTATGTTGCATACCTACTCAGCAGGGGCGTGCCTAGAACCTTCGTACTAGGCAAACCTTAAAAGAAATTGGGAAATGTTGAAAATGTTTTGTCATTGTTCATTTGAGTGGCCGTGAAAATATTTTAAAATCACATGTCTAAATAATATTTATATTTGTGGCCCTGTCAAGCATCGTATCTACACAGGCAATATTCTCAGGTAAGCCAAGATTTTCGGCTACTATAGGCAATTCCGCTACTGCAGTACTCTGTGGTTAACTGTGGTAAATTATAAATAATCAGTATAGGCTGTGCGGATTTTTTTTTTATAAAAGCCAAAATTGACTACCAAAAATATAAATGCAAATATGTTCCCATATAAATACCAAAATAATCTTACATTATTAAAATAAAAAAAATATCATTTCATTATTTTTAAACCACCTCTATCAATATGTGTTGTGCTGTCTCAGCTATCAATTATAACAATCACGTAAGGTGCAAAATTTGATAACAAAAACTTAATTAAATATTTGTTTATTTTTTCATAGCTACAACACCTTAATTAACATTATTTACTGATGAACATTATGTTAAATATTCTGCTAGCACTCATTTGTGTGGCGTCTGTAACACGCTGCCAATTATTCATCTTGAACAATGTAAATCGTATTGGCTAATGAATTGGTAGTAAAATATTAGATGTGCTCAAATTGCTTCAATAAATATTTAGTTTTGATGATGTAATGAATAGTGAATAGGTACATAATTCTTATTAAAACTAAAGTTTAATTATTTTTTATTTATGTATTTATTTAATGAATTAATTTATTTATTATTTAAGTATTTAGTTTTTTATTTATTATTTTTTTTTCGAATATTTATTTACTATATTAATTTGTTTATTTAAGTACTAATGTATTTATTAAATAATTATTTATTTACTCATGTATTTTTCAATTTTTTACATATTTATTTACTTTTTTACTTATTTATTTATTTGTTTGTTGATGAAAAAAAGTTAATTAAGTATTACATAATTTAATCTGTAAGTTATGTATTTTGATTTTAAAAAATATCTTGTTTTATCTGTATCGTATAAAGGTAAGTATTTAGGTACCATATTTAATACATTTATGAATTCACCATTTTTACTCTCCACACTATGGAATAGGGGAGTGTCATGATTTCGCAAAATTTAAGCGTATTTTTTTAATTATTTTTTTGCAGGTACGTAATGTACGTAGGTAATTATTTTAGAGATGAAGATGAAATACAATTGTACCATAAAAGAAACAGAAAAATCAGTATAGATGATGTAGGTAGTCTTTATGTCCCTTTATTAAGTTTGAGTGAGAATTAATACAATAAAATTATTACACTTTATCATCCTAGGTATATTGTGTGAATTCTTATTAAAAAAAAGTTTCAAAAAGCTCTCACATTCTGTATTTTCAAGTTAAAATGTAGGTAAGTAACTTTATAAAAATTGGCCTTCATTAAAATAGTATAATATGATACATATAAATAAAGATGGTTTAAAGTTTGATGAGACATTGTGGTGATAATTTAACAGTCGATTAAAATATAAAAAATGGTTGTGGTGTGGCGTGGTATGGTAGGTATGGTGATATATGTAGGTATCTATCTCCTAATAAGTGTGAAATCACATTTCCATAATGTTCTTAACAGTTTCCAGTTGAATGAAAAGGTTTCCGTAGGTGCCTGTTCTTAGTTTCACTCCCATTAACATTCTCATATTTAACACATCTTTTAATTGTGCGATAATATTCATCTTCAATAACCTTTGTCTTGAAGTTCAGTACTCAAATACAAGTTTTTGTTTTATTATATTTTTCTATCTCGGCCAATTGAATCAAATGTCAAATTTGGAGACATGTTATATTTATCATCTTACAAATCAAATATTTCTTAAACACCTTACATAAAAATTGAATTATTATTTTTTTGATGTTAACTAAACTGTTAAATTATTTGACGATAATTCATTTCAAAATAAAAACTGTTTAAATTATATAGATATTTATTATTTTAACAATTTTTCTTTGCACCTTCAGTAAGTGGAAAGCTTATTTAGCGATTGTTTATTCAACTAACCAGTGTTTCCGCACAAAGAAGCAAGAAGCATGCTAGGATTCGAATCCGGGATGCCATAACAGAAGTCAAACATCAGTTGAGATAGTTATTTTGTTTGGACGTCACTGTTTCGTTAGGTTAGATTTTTCCTAGTAACACGATCAATATAGTTTATAGACAACACAAATAAAATAATTTTAGTTAGTAATACATCACCACCAGCTCATCGTGACGGAACAGCGCAGAACACTTCGTGAAATATTTCCAATATCTATAGGTATTTACTACACCCTGAATGAAGCCATAAATCTATGTCAAGAAAGTGGAGTTTGGCGTTCGGTTCTCTGTGCCTATCCCAAATAGGGAAATTACCTGATGGTATGGTATTGTACCTACACCAAAGTTTTATAAATCAAGGCAAAGTTATATAACTGGATTAGTGAGACGATCTTTATAAAGAATGAAAGTTTTGTCACACGGAACAATGCTACAGATATGTAGGTACCTACTTGAAATGAGTCGATTTCATTGGATACATACCTACGAATGGATTGTTTTAATTGTTGAATTATTTATCAGTGGTAGGTAGGTACCTACCTATAAGATATTAATTTTTGTTATATTAGTTATGATCATATATTTTTATTATAATATACTAGATGTATTACTCCGTGCAAAAAAGTGAGTCATGGAATAGGCCGCGTTTGACGTTTTGGTTGGCAACATATTGCAGAGTTTTCCTTACATTTCAACACATCCTAGATAACTGTTCTCTAAATCTTAATAAACAAAGTATTTTTTTCAACAAACAAATCCGAAAACAATTTCCATTAGTCGTTATTCTCTATAGAAAAACGACGTGGTCTGCCAACCAAAACGTCAAAAATCCCCCGGAAAACGCCTCATTTCGATTAATACAAAATTTGCTAACTACGACATATAGTATATTATAATAAAAATCTATGGTTATGATACATACTACCTTAGTTTGTTGTGTCATGGTGAATCATACCTGTACTTATAGGTATGTAAGTCAATGGATAGCTAGGTACATATGTATATCAACATGTAAGATCTTTGCATATGTTGAAATAGTAGTCAGCAGATCTATAAAAGTGTTAAATATATAAAATGTTAAAGCAGCCGACCGACAATCCGTCATCAGTCTTGACATTTAATTCAATATCTAAGGAACAGCTTCAGTATGTAGGTAGATGGATCTTAGCAGCCAATAAGCACTACTTTCTGGGGTGGTCTTCTGTCACTCGCTTCAACAAGTTAAATATGTGACGGTGCAAAAACAACGCAAGATAAAAAAATAATAAAAGGACACCGGTAGCAATTATAAAGAGTAAAAAGCATGAATCTCACAGCTCGGTGACGAAATGCCACCAGACATTATTATTATTAATGCCCAACAAATTAACTTAAATGATCCACATCGCGACTGCATTGCACTCTCTTCCTAATTGAACAAACTCATTTTTTACCGCAATCCATCCGAGTTTGTTATTTCCTTTATTGTTATGTCGTTTAAATTTAAATTGCTTATTTCATTCTCGACTTTTCGTTAAATTCTAGTTGCATGTAACACATGAGTTCTAATTGTCGATGGCGATATTATGTATACCTAATTGAAAAATACTTAGATACCAAACTATAAACATAAATTAATAAATATTTTGTTTTCTGTTTAAACATGTAGGTAACTATGTATGTCGGGATAGGAGAGTATGGAGATGTTTTTCCTACCCAGAATATGAAAACAGCATGATGGTATGTATATATGCATGTTTGGAGATGAAGTATCAAACTATAAGGTAAGTTTTCTTAGATAGGTATAATATATAATTCTAATTTGTAGAATTCCATTATGATAATGATGAATATGAACACATATATAGGGTGTCTCAATAAGAGTGCACTATTTAATTTAAAAACTTGTATTCATTGAGTAAGTTGTGATATTTTTATTGCATTGTAAAGTAGACATGTTCCGATTAATTATGGAATAAAATATCCAGCAAATAGCCTCCGCAGCTCTGATCACAGGCATAACTCTTTTCGTGAAATTTTCGATGACTTTTTGACAAAAATGTGGCTGTATCTCACCGATGACGCGTTGGATCTCGGCCTTGAGCTCAGGAATTGTTTTTGGTTTATTTGCATTTAACAAAACCCCAAAGAAAGAAACCACACAGGGTTAAATCGTGTGATCTTTGTGGCTAGTTGACATCAGAATTTCGTGAGATGATTTGGTCTGGAAATCGTTGCTGCAATAAATCTATTGTTTCATGTGCGATGTGGCAGGTGGCACCGTCCTGCTGAAACCACATGTCGTCCAGATTCATGCTGTCCAGTTGATACCACAAGAACACCGTTATCAGGTTCCGGTAACGAAAGCCGATTACAGTCACTGCAATTCCGGTCTCATTATCAAACATGTAAGACCCATTCACGCCGCCTGACCAAAATCTGCACCAGACAGTTACTTGTTGTGGATGCATTTGTTTCTCCTGGATCGCGTGAGGATTATCTGAGCCCCAAATTTGACAGTTTTGTTTATTCACGAAGATGTTTTGTTTATTGTGATACATTCTGATGGATATGCGATTCATCAATGAAGATAATTTTTGTCGAAAAATAGCTCCATTTTTGTAATGTGTTTTCACAATTTTAATGTATTTTTTTTTGTGTAGCCTTCATTTTTAATAATCGGAACAATCATAGGTTGCTGTCAACTTTTAGAGTTGCCACCTGTACGAAAAAAAAAATGACACAATATTTAAAAAGTGCAAGTGTGTCATTGAGACACCCAATTCCACAATTTATTTATTTTACTCCCGACGACCGTTTCGGCTTATAAGGCCATGATCAACCAGTTGATTATGGCCTTATAAGCCGAAACGGTCGTTGGAAGTAAAATAAATAAATTGTGGAATTATAAATGTGTTCATATTAATAATATATAATGTTTAGGCCACTGCCATACAAATTGTATGAAGCGATGTCGTCACTAAATTCAATTTTTATAAAAATTGTTAAGAAAATTTTCAGATGTACTTCTACAATGTTCATATTTTTTATAGAAAATTAAATTATCTAGTTGGGGTATTTAGGATTTTTTCTATATTTTTAAACACTTTGGAAATATAGGCAGTTAAACACAAATTTATCATAAAAAATATTTTCTTGATTAAAAATGTTTGAGAAACTCTTTTGAGATTTCTCTTGAGATTTTGTATTTGTCTATATTTATATAAATTTTCAGCGTTCTACATTTTATGGTTTTTGAGATATATGGAAAAATAAAGAAAAAACCAAAAGTTGAAATCCCCTGATTGAAAAAAATTCAAAATTTTGAGAAAGTATAAAAGTTTTAAAGGCCTATAACTTTATCAAATTTTAGGCTCTGTGTATTCAGCAGATCAGAAGTTATAAGGGGGGGACACACAAGCACACACACACAGACACACCAAATTTTCTGCTCTGAATTCTGAGTAAATCCATATGTGGAACATGTATGCTGCGAATCCTCTAAGTTGGTGTTTTTTGACTTCACAAAGTTGGAAAGAACATAAAAAATATAGACCCTGCATACAAAACTCGCGTATCTTGTCTTGATACTTTGTCGATATGTTAAGAGAACTAAATTCGCTTGAACAAATCGACAGTTCGATAAACCATGTTTTTATGTAGGTTGTATACAGCATTTTAACTGATATGACATTGAAAATTGAACACAATTTTTGGTTTGACAATAGAAGCCTCCAAAATTTGGCTAATTTTTATTATATGCGTGTTGAGCAAATATGTGACGCAGTAAGCACCTACCTCACCTACCTGATACCAATTTGATATAATTGCAAAGACCTTATAATATAAGGTCTTTGGTTAATTGTTAACCTAATACAAGATACTATCTACATAATATTATAAATCATAATGGTTGAATCAAGGCAGAATGTTACATATTAGGTATGTGTGTTACATTTCACTTTTCATAAATTTGCGGAAATCTTATTTTTCTTTCCAGCTCTCTATTATGTCCGCAAATTATACTGCATTCTATCTTTGTAATCTTAAGTTATTTGCGTATCTGCTGAGCAGTTGATTCTCGCGTTGTGAAATCCTGGAATGCATCTGTCTTTATTTCGCTGAAGATCCAATGCCATTGTTTCACTATTTGCTTAAAAAATGGTTTTGGATTCAATAACAATAAGAGAATCGAAAGACGGAGCCCATCCTTATGAAATGAATAACACCATTATTCATTTTCAATTCGGTCGATTTCTTCCTAGGTATATTATGTAGATGTAAGTATGTAGGTACACTTATATATGGCTAAAATATATTGTAGGTACCTAGGTACTTATTATTTTCCATAACATTCCACAAGTGTCACTTGTACATCACCTATACTCAAACAATAATTCAATCGCACACCCTCAATCGAACAATTAGATTATTTACATTTATGCGAATGATTCATGGATCCTTCGAGGATAGCTGCGACATTAATCGATCATAATCGATCATCGATCCGATACCCCAGAGAGAGATTCGATGGGATCCGGTAGTCCAGTGCTACAACATGAGGTAGCTGGTATATTCGTGTCAACAATTGACTAACAATTGTCTACCGAATGACTTCCATTATGATATTGAGATGCCCCCTGGGAAACAACAGAATAATGCCTTTTGACCAACAAGACTCTGTGGTATTCAGAAGCCAGTGCTTGTTTGGCATTCAATGTTTATTCGACAATTCTACATTCGAAAAGGCGTAAGTTTTGTTGCTTTTGTAAAAAAATAAACAAACTTTGATGTACCTAATTGATTATAAGTGATTCTTTTATTAATATGGGTAACAATATCTATATAGCGAAATAATATTTTTGAGGATACATATTTTTGTGAAAAATAATTTATAATTTTACCTATTTTATATTCGTTATTTCTTCTTCCTTAGTCTTCTGCCTACCACTGTTGGATATCCATTTTCCTTTTACATCTGCTTCCAGTCGTTTCAATATTGTCCTTTCGTCAGACTATGTAATATGGGATCTACCAACACTGTCAGAAGTTTTACGTTAATAGTAATAAAATTTCATAATAACCAAACTGTAGTGACTACCAAACAGTTGGTTACTTTAGCCAAATGATGTTTGGTAGGCACGGTTTCGTTTTCAACAGCAGAAAAGGTTTGTTAAATGATTACAAAATATAATCTGGCCATTCACTACCGAACATTTGGTAAACTCTTATATAACAAACTTTTTAGTTATACTAACCAGAACACTTTGGTAGCAGTTAGACAAACATCCAATAACGTGTCGATAAATGTTTTGTTGAAAATTACCACATTTTGTACCAGTTAGACAAGCTTTTTGGTTAAAAATAAACTTTGTTTAAAAATAGCCAACATCGTTATGCACTAAAAACTAAACGGTTTGTTGTTACAACCAAATAGTTTGGTACTAACAAACTGTTTGGAAACTAATGACATAAAGCTTCTTAACCATAATTATTTATTTATTTATTTTCTTTATTTACGACATTAGCCTTTTACAACAAAAAGAAAACAAACATTCAAAAAGAAAAGTACATACGGTGTATATAAATGAAATAAAATTAATTACAGAATGATATACCTACCTACATAATATAAACAAGGCAATATATATATATATATATATATATATATATATATATATATATATATATATATATATATATATATATATATATATATATATATATATATATATATATATATATATATATATATATATATATATATATATATATATATATATATATATATATATATATATATATATAATATAAACAATATATATATATATATATATATATATATATATATATATAATATATATATATGTATATATATATATATATATATATATATATATATATATGTATATATATATATAATATATATATATATATATATATATATATATATATATATATATATATATATATATATATATATATATATATATATATATATATATATATATATATATATATATATATATATATATATATATTATATATATATATATATATATATATATATATATATATATATATATATATATACGTAAATATTGCCTTATATATACGTAAGGATGGGTGGATGGCAGAGCGGTTAGCGCGCTGGGTTAGTAATCCAGTGGTCGTGAGTTCGAATCCTGCCTCGACCGATCTCGTTCACCTATAGGACAAGCATTTATGCTTAGTTTAGGGAACGTAGGAAGATGTATATGTACTTGTTTAACAAGGACATATTAATTTAAAAAAAAAAAAAAAATAGATATTCAAGCGAATAAATAAGGTGCATAAGCACAGTAAACAGGAGAAGGAAAAAATGTCATTTGTGCATACAACCAAACCGGTACAGTTATAATTACTAAACATTATCTTATTTACACAAGTTCAAACACTCATATTTTAAGATACAATTTTATACTTATAACTATTGATATGTTAATCATGTACCTACTTAAATCACAGTAGCGGTCGGTGCGTATGCACCTACTAAAAAAACAATGCATGGCTCAAAATGAAAAACAAGTGGGGTACTGGTCGCTAAACTACACAGTAAATGTATTATTTCTCCTTGAAAGTAGGACAACCCCTGAATGTGTTTTTTGTAAAGTACATTATTTTTATTAGATTTCTTATCGTGAGAGTATTGATAAAAAAATGATAAGGCTGATAAGAGAAACGAAACGATGAGGTCGACCAAGAAAAAGTTAACACAATCACATAAATGGAATTTTGAAAGACGCAAAGTTAGAAGTAAGAATAATAGAAGAACGTGTATGATACTATGCATGGGCGCGAATGGAGCGAGAATTGCGAAGATATTGGTCGAGCGCTTGTGAGCTTCAACACACACTAAAAATTTTCACACAGACCAAAGATTCGCGCTTATAGCTTTATCCAGAGCGTATAGAATGAGTCCCACCGAAGTACTGCCAATTTTGAAAAGCATGATACCCCTAGATCTGTAAATGCAGCGTAGACAGGGGCGGATCTACTTAAAGGCTTTTTGGGTTGCAGCCCAGGGCCCCGTGGATACAAAAGGTCCCCAGTCTCCATTGAAAACATTAGACGATGTTGTGAAGAAAAAATAGTACCTACCTGAAATAAAAAAAAACATAAGGTTGGCAACCCTGCGATATGTAAATTTTAATTATTCATAAAGCTAGCATTATGACTATTTCAATATCAATATAATATAAAGTCATTATGTAAATAAATTATTTTACTGTCCTATTTTTTTTCTATGCCTTGTTGTATTACAGTTTTTTTGACAAAATAGAAATTAGTTAAGTAATTAGAAGTTATTATTTTAGATAAAATTAGAGAAATGGAAATTTTGTTTACTTTGTTATGATTAATGTGCACCTATTGGATAGGTTTTGCTGTGTGGATGTGTGATGCGGGAGTGTGTATGCTTTGTGCACTAGCGCAAAAAAAATAGGTAGGCCCTAAGTAGTCCCAGGGCCCCACAAATTCACGATCCGGCCCTGAGCGTAGAGGTGCTGCTTTCAATCTTATGCATGGTCGTTCTTTTGTGATTGGAGATGTTCTTCTTTTCCCTCCAGAGAGTCGAGTGTCACGCAGTATTCTTGAAAGAAATTTAAATGAGAATTTACAGAACATTTGGCAGTTGCCACCCAATGGTGTCTTCTTATACTTTTAAATCGGAGCTCCTCGTTGCTGTCCCATTGGTCATGCAGCAGATTTTTTGATCTCGAAGAAAAATTTTAAAACATTAAAGGGCTTCTACATAAACTGTAACACTTTTGGTGGCTTACAATTGATAAAATTCTCATTATGTTTATTATTTACAGATATCTTGGTCACACCTCTGATAGTTAACATTTATTTATTTATTTTAATTACTTTATTTTTATTTATTTATTTGTTAATTTATTTATTTTCTCATTAATCAATTCATTTATATATTTATTTATTTAGGTATTTATTTATTTATTTATTTATTTATTTATTTATTTTTTTATTATTTATTTATTTATTTTTTTTTTTTTTTTTTATTGATTGAATAATTTATTTATTTCTTATTTATTTATTTGTTTATTTATTTATTTAATTATTTATTTATTTATTTTTATTTTATAAAATGGTAAAGTCCAATTATGGATGCACACTACAATACAAATTTACATGAGTTCATATTTAATCACACACATTAAAAAAGATCTGAAGTCAATTCCAGTCCATGTGTGTGAATCTTTTATTCAAATTCGTCAACTGTTTGTGCAATTCATTTTTTTGTCACTTAGAGTTCTGTGAAGAGGCTGTTTACATATGCAGAGTGGGTGGCGGTGGAAGAAGCACAAAAAATATTTCATACTAAAATTGAATAAAACTAGAAATGTATGAGAAGAGAGAGGAGTCTGGAGTTAGGTTCTCTCTGCCTACCGCGAATAAGGAAATGACGTGATGGTATGGTATGGATTTATAACTATCAAAAAAATAAGTTACAGATAGTATTAATCGAGATGTATTTTCCTATAAGAAAATATTCATTCTCTTGCGGGTGTAATCACCATAAAAATATGCTATAGGTATGTGACTGGTAAGTGGTTCTCAACAATATAAACAGTGGATCGTGTGACGAGATTTTATAATTTTAATATTGAAATTTTAAGAAATTACTTACATACAATTTAATTACTCGATGATGGCAAGTACCTAATGTTTATTTATTTTACATTTTTAGAATTGATATTTCATCATCTATTTAGCCACAATGCCCCACGAGGTAAAAAAGCTGTCCCGGGTTAAAGCATTTTGATATAATGATACTGTAAATAGTGAATGCCAATTATCAATTAAACATAATACATTGGTGGTGGCAGAGCAGTTAGCGCGCTGGGTTAGTAATCCAGTAAAATCTATAAAACTTCAATAATTACAATGAAATATCACAAAATAAACACAAATTTAAAACTATTCTGTCGCGGTTGGTAAATGATTGCTTATTTTCAATCTTAAATGAATGAATTATAAATAAATTAAAATATAGGTACACAATAACTTTGTATTAAGCACAAATTTTGAGTATTTTCGGTCTAACTTTTTCGAAGCTGACCGCTTCTTCCTCGGGACAAACTTATGCATAGTTAAGTTTGCCCGGTTAATACAAAGTTATTGTACCTACTTATTTATTTTTATTTATTTATGATTTGTATAAATGTGCAAAAAAAGTAATAGCAACATCATATGAATATAAAAATTAATAAGTTTACACAATTTTGCAAGCCCTGAAGATTCTTGTATTAGGTCCTGCAAATTATGGTCTTGGTCTTGCACTCCCTGGTCTTGGCAAGGGTCTGCAGTGACACATACGGTCTTGGTCTTACAAAATACAATTAAAAATTGTATCTCCACCGGGAATGGAACCCGGTATCTTTCGCTCAGGAGTCAGATATCTAACCAACTGAGCCACGAAGGCCGAATACAGGTAGGTATATTTATGCAATGTTGAATATGCAGCTAATTCATTATAATGATCAATACGAAAATAATAAAACCTATCTGCCTACATACTTAGGTAGGTACCAAAAAATATCATTTATGTTGTTTCACAGTAGATAGATTACGTATTTTTCTTTAACGTTTTCTGTATTTGAATTCAAAACAACTGCGTTTGACATTGGCATTATAAAAGCAAGTAAACGAATTGTTGTTTTATGTGATTTTTTTTATATTTAATTTAATGTATGTATTTGTATATTTATTTATGTTGGACAAAGTGTTTTTAAATAAATGAATAAAAAATGTATTTGTATCACATAGGTATTATTACCGATAAATTTTAATTTACTGAAGTCCTCCATATAAACTTTAACTTATTATACGAATCTCAAATCTCCGTGAGCGTAAGGGGTCGAAAGTTTTCGATTCGCATATTATAATATAATGAATAATAGTTGTCTGTGATATTTGGTATTCTAATGTGCGATGGAGAATATCAAAGACGATAGATACGATAGCGGACAAAGAGTTACCATCGGGCACCCAACCCCCATGAAAACCACACAAGCGATGGCGAGATAGTTGGAGATCCGACACAGAAAGGAGAAGAAGGAGTATATTATGGACGATTTAAAAAAACATATGCTAGGATACTAGATCAAAAGTTGAGAAAGGCTACAGCAAGCAAGGTATGGGATGCACAAGGAGCGTTTGTTGGAGGTAGAGGATGCACCGACCAAATTTTTTCCCTTCGAATGGCGACTGAAAAGGTCCTGGCAAAAAACCAGAAGCTTTTCTGCGCTTTCATAGACCTGGAAAAGGCCTATGACAAAGTAGACCGTGAAGAGCTTTGGAACGTGCTCTCAGTGTATGGAGCGGGGAGCAGGCTGATAGGGGCAATATCATCTCTGTATGAGGAAAGCCAAGCCTGTGTGAGAATTGAAAACTCTCTCACAGGATGGTTCTCAATTAATATGGGAGTGAAGCAAGGGTGCGTACTATCACCGTGGCTCTTTAATCTATACATTGACTACTGTGTGAGAGCTCTAAAGAATGAGAACATTGGGCTGAAACTGGAAAGTGTGACTGTATGTGATCTAATGTATGCGGATGACAAAGTATTAATGGCTGAAAGCGTGGAATACTTGGAATGTTTGGTTAAAATAGTATTCGATGGATGCATGCAAAATGGATTGAGAATGATTGCAACTAAATGTAAAGTGATTGTATTTGAGAAGAGCGAAAGACGAACAAAATGCGAGATACGAGTGGAGAATGTACAATTAGAACAAGTGGATGAATATTTATACTTAGGAAGCATGTTTCAGCGTGATGGAAGATTGGAAAAAGATATTGAAAGGAGAGTAACGGCAGGTAATAGAGTGAATGGTGCATTAAGACCGGTAATGGCTGATCCAATTATTTCGAGGCAAGCAAAGCTCGCGGTACACAATGGTATCGTCACACCGACTCTAATGTATGCTAGTGACACATGGACATGGCAGAAGACGCATGAAAGTAGAATTAACGCGGTTGAAATGAGATCACTAAGACGAATGTGTGGTAAAACGATGTATGATAGAATAAGAAATGAGGATATTAGACGAGAATGTATGATTGAAAGAAATATCGTAAGTAATATGAAAATAAATGCCCTAAGGTGGTTCGGCCACAAAGAAAGAATGAGTGATGACCGTCTGACAAAAAAAGTATACAAGGCTGATAAAAGAGGAATGAAAAATAGAGGTCGGCCAAGAAAGAGTTGGCACGATCACATAAATGGGATTTTGAAAGATGGAGATGTTAGAAGTAAGAATAATAGAAGAGCGTGTATGGTATGGTATGGATTTTAAAAAATATGGGAGTAAAATAAAAAAAAAATATTTGATCTTTGAAAATCTTTAAAAAAAATGTACAAAAGAAACAATTTCAAATAAATTTATAGTTGAAAACACCTGAGATGGCAATTATTACAAACTCGCTCTCATTCATTCTGCTTCAGGTGAGGTATAATATAATACGTTTGGGCAAAACGCCAGGTCCATCAGCTGTGGCAAGGCCCCACCTCGTCACGTCCGCGACCAATCACGGCGGAGGGAATATAAGAGAGGAAAATTGGTTGGGCGTTCACGCGTCTGCTCCACGCTGCACTGGGTCCAAGTTAAGAACCAGCTGAGCGACAGGGACAGAGCGTATCTCCGTCCCTCTCGGACCATTGAAAAGCCGCGTCGATCTCGGGGGCTGGCCTTTGTTCCGCTCTCCGGAACATTTCAATGGGGGTGCGAACAGTGTAGGTGTTGAAGGCATCCAAGTTAAATACCAGTGCAAGAGAGACGGCGATGTTGTGGGTGAAGACAATCTTTGTGTTATGACCACCTTAAGATTACACCTAGACAGTGATCTCGCTAGTTATGTGTGGGATGTGAAGACGGCAACAGTACATAGCGAGACCCCATACAATATCGGTGCATGTTGTTTATCATATACGGACATTCGTTTTTTTTTTGTAGATCAAGTGTGACAAATATATTATAGTTGTCTTTCTGACATTTGGTGCCTTGTTAATAATAAACTGTGAGTTTGTGCACATCGTGTCGATTACACATTCAATTTTATAAACTTGTATCAGTGACATTTTGTATTATTTTTAAAACGAAGTGATAAAAACAATTTGATGGCAGTTTCCACTCTCAATATGACACCTTACTTCACTGGTTATCCGTTTCAAGGTAAATTTGTCTTTATCAAATTAACAGTTATGTTATTTCATGTACCTATTTTATGTTGTTTAATTATTGTACCTACATTGCCTGTTTTAAATGTTGGATCTACATTTATATATTTCTACTTTTAATCAATGGTTGAATACTCAATTTATTGTTGGATATGTAGGTTGGTACTTTTACTAGGTACTTTTCACATGATGATTATAATCTCTGTACTTACACCTAAAAAAGTTGTAGCCAAGACCCAAATTGTGATTTATTATATTTATATTACTTCTTGGGCAACTAACAGTAGGCACTGTGTCAAATATTAATTTAACACGCACCCAATAACAAGTTGCCACATTCTGGAGACTAAAGATATTAATCCAGACTGAAAACACAATAAAAAGGTGTGTCTCCACCGGGAATCGAACCCGGTACCTTTGGATCAGTAGCCAGATACCATACCAATTGAGCCACGACGATGGCAAAAGATAACTTTTAAGAAAATTTATGAATTTCCAATGTAAATAAATAATTTATTTAAGAGTACCTATTACCTACCTTCTTTGAAAATAGGTAGGTACTTCTGTACAAAAGAAGATACCTACCCACTTAATTTGTTTGATGTAGGTACCTACTAAGGTAAGTGTTTCCATATTTACATTGTATTTCCATTTCCATATCCATTTATTTTTAATACCTACTATAGGATATTTTTTTGGGACCAATTTTATTTTAAAGTGGATTGATAGATACACATTCTGTTAATGCAATTGCCACATACAAGGACAATTGCCACATACAAGGACAATTGCCACATACAAGGACAATTGCCACATACAAGGACAATTGCCACATACAAGGACAAATTTGTCAAATAATTCTAAGCAATAAAAGTAAATTACAAAGAAATAAAAAAAAATATTACCTACCTACCTACCTATCGGAAAAACATGTGATTTACATACTGCGAATATTTCTACCATTACTCTTTAAAGGGACGGTGTTAAATACAGCGGTCGTCCAAGAAAGGGCACGACCATGTCAATTAAAAAAAATAATTATATATTGATAAAAGGAAATATAAGTAATTTGAACAATAGGTGAGCACGTATGGGTCAGTGAATGGAGCGTTGAGTTATGGGGATAGATTTGTATGAGGTGCTAGATTCATTCTACCTTCCCCTATTAAGGATATAACATGATTGTATGTTGAATAGTTAATCTATCTATCAACAGATTGATAAAATAAATATATATATATATATATATATATATATATATATATATATATATATATATATATATATATATATATATATATATATATATATATATATATATATATATATATATATATATATATATATATATATATATATATATATATATATATATATATATATATATATATATATATATATATATATATATATATATATATATATATATATATATATATATATATATATATATATATATATATATATATATATATATATATATATATATATATATATATATATATATATATATATATATATATATATATATATATATATATATATATATATATATATATATATATATATATATATATATATATATATATATATATATATATATATATATATATATATAAATAATTACAAACTTACTTAAGTACTTGGGTACTTGTATTGAATGTGATATTTACTTTTTAAAATTCCGTTTATTTTTTTTTGCAACTCTATGTATATTTTGATACATTATAATATGACTCACATCCAAATATTATCTACATGTCACTTAGGTACATAGATATTTAAGAGACTAAATATATATATATCGTTTTACCTTCAAACCAAACTTCAAATAACTGTAACCCCGCAGGAAAAAAAATCTTTCCCAGATTTGCTACCAGGAACGGCGCATGGGGGTTGATCGCCCCCTGCAATCATTTTGGCGCCGCCCATTCAGTTTTTTGTTTTCCGAAGAGGTACTTTGAAATTAAACGCCTACCGCCGGTCACCCCTTCAATTCGGTTACCTGTGTGCAATGCGCAACTCGCTTTCAATAGGTAGATCATCCCTGTTTGCTACTTAATGTAGTTTAATGTATAAATTATACCTATTGGCAAATAAATTCACGTGAGCTGCAGTGATCGCAAGTTAACAAAAATAATTATTAATTAAATAACCCTTATTCTATAATCATTCTATACATCTTTTATCAGTCTGTTTTCTGTATTTTTTTTGTACATCTTAGTTATATGTACGTATCTACTTATTGTATATCTACCCACCTATATAATTGTACCAAACTCACGTTGTTCGGATAGGTCGTAAGAAATTGTTTTATGGGTATAAACCCAACGATAAATACTTTTTTTTTGAATATGGAATAATAAATATAATATAATAGGTACGCAAGAAACTAGAATTATGAAAATAAATTATATTTAATTTTAAGTTCTATTTAAATAGAACTTAAAATTAAATAAACCTATTCTTTTTTCATAATTCTAGTTGATTGTGGAGTTCTATCATGAATGAATTTTTTCAAAAATTGAAAAAATTAATACGTAAGATACGCTAAATTTAATATCTGTATGTACCTACAATATATAATTTGATACTAATTTGTAAAGGAAGTATGAAAAATTTAAAAAATGTATCGCTCCCTTTAGGTATCTTATTGATCAATTTTTGAGTCTTTTTTGTGTTTCTGCTAAAATCACAGAATAGGTACCTACATCATAATACCGAAAGGACGATCTCAAAACATAATCTAACTGCACGGTCGAAACAATATTTGTAAAAAAACGAAAGCTTCGTTTTGTATAAACAGTTTTACAGAACTAGCTGTATCTGGAGAAATATAATTTCTAAGAAAATTCAGTGCGCAAGTCTCGAAATGTCTATAGTCGAGTTTGCATAGTATTTCGTTGAAAACAAACAAAATATATCTGAGGTCGTAAATCGTAATAAAGTTTTATAGCTACCCATATTTTGGTTGTAAAATACTCAAAGATTTTACTAATGGCTTGTTATATAAACGTCAGCAAGATGCGAAGGACATTCTCTTTAAACAGGAGTAAACATGCGGATAATTTGTGTATTTTTTCAACACTAACTTGTTCAACGGTTGTCCTTTGAGACACCATAATGGACCAGTGTGATTTATTGCTCCCCTCAATACAGATATTAGATTATTATTTACTATGCGTTTGAAATATTGTAATAATTATTCCGCTTTGGTATTATAAGCTTTTGTTCAAAGATGTAACAAATAGAAATTTTTACAGGAAAGGGTTTATTTTTGGGTTCAATTGTAATCTAAAGAAAACACCTTATACTTTCTTTTGAAAATTGTCGTTATATTTTGTAAATCACATTAAAAAAAATCACCTTTTAGATACCTACATATTAATTAACATGAAAATAAGTCAATAAGAAACAAATGATATAACTATGTATGCAGCAGGAACTTAAACGTGTTGAAGATGCCAACCGCCGTGGCATAGTGATAGGTTAACTGCTGTGCTGTCGTCCTGGGTTTGATTCCCAGGGAGAAATTTAATAAAAATTATTTTTTTCTAGGCCATATTACACTCTTCACTTGCTCAAGGTGCAAGCAAGTATTCATTGATATAAATGAATGATAGGATGATGCAATCCTATCATTGTACTATGTAATTTCATTTATTATTAAATTTATTTTATTTTTTTATGTGAAAACTTCATTAATGTCTGTGTTATTTTCTTCTCATACTTTTTTATTTTTATAATAGATTGTGTTATCCGTATGTTGAATTGATTATAGTTAGTTGTTGAACAAACGACATAAAATGTTATTTATGTCGGTACTCAAAGTTCTATGTATGTATATTATATTTCATAGATGCTAATATAATAGGTATACAAAGGACCTCAATAACAAATGATAATCCGAAATTGAAACTCATCTCGTCTTATATGTTTATGTGTAGGTATTTAGATATACTTAAATATATATAGGTAGGTATAACCGTAAAATATGTTATTAAAGATAGGTATAGGCAGGTATGCATATAGGATATTAGGTAGATATATACCTACCTATAATAGTATTGTATATTATGATTATCTCATAAACCACAATCACGGCTTGCCAAACAATATACACACGTCACCTTTTTCTCCTTTATTCTTACCTTCAATATACCTACCTACCTATTACTTGTAAATGCTTCGTGGTCAACATAAATGATGATATATATTTCATTTGTGTCTCAAGTTTCCACAACTGTCCTACATAGATTTTACCTACATGTAGGTACCTAAATTAAATGTGAATTGCAATATTAGACTGCCGATGTGTTCGAAAAACTAGATTAAATCCGCAAGTTCACATCAAACGTATGGAATATGCATTAACGAAAAATCAAAACGTGATTTTAAGCCGGTTGCAGCTCACATAGTTTGCGGTATGCACACTTGTATGAAAAACGACCTCAGCTATGCGAGCTAAGCTAAACTAACTTAGCTTAGCTTTTGGTCTGCAACCGGCTTTATGGTCTCACGATTAAAATCATCCAGTACCTACTTATCTGATTTTTTCACATTTCTATAAAGTATGAAATGTGTTCTTGACGAATCTAGGTACATATATGTATGTACATCCTCATACATGTGCTTGTATGTACTGTAAGTGAAATGATTTGATCGAGGGATGATTTAAACCCGGGTCTAAAGGGAGTTCAGCATTATCGCTCTGCCACCAACGATCAATAACTAAAAATACAAACCATCTATAAATGCTCTTGACATAAATAAATTATAATTTATTAAATTTATTACCTCAGTGAGGTAGTAAATTCATTTGTAGTATTTACGTTTAGTTATATTGTATAAATTTGGTGTATTATGGTAATAAATAAATAAAAAAATCCAAAATTAGGTATATTAATACTTTAAACCTTTTAAGAATATTTACTAAAAATATAATCAGGAAAAAAACAAAATATTATAGTAAAAATCTTTATGACAAAAGAACTTTGTGCAAATATTATGTAAAAGTATCAAATAATTTTGTTTTAAAAAAATGAACTGAAAGAAAATAAAGGATTTGGGTTATTTTGCAAAACAAAGCTTATAAAGCCAACCATGACATATTTTTTTGAGTAAACTGTCTATAAAAAATGAAACTATAATTTCAAAAATAAACAAATATGAAAATCAAATTAAAAATGCATATGATCCGCCTCTGAGCGTATTAAGGTTGTTTTGGTAAGATAAGACCTTTTAATAGAATGCTAAAATTGAATATAACTATATAATATATATATTATATTTTTTTTTGTAAATATTACCGGTCCCGGTCAGGGCCCCCCAAGGGCGGGTACGGACTCCTCAGGATTCGATCCGCTTATGAATCTTTGTCATTTTGCGCTGTGGGCACCATCGCATCGGTCATATATTGCTTCCTACTCCGTACCGTACCGTACCGTATTGGACCGAACCGTGCCTAATCTATAAAACACACAAACACACACATATTATAATGTTTGTTTGCGTCTATTAACCAACATGTGTTTTGCCTATAATTAATAATATTTTGCATACTAAATATTTCGATCTATATTAATGTTATAAGAACCAACCTAAGTATTATTCATCAACAGCCTCTGACGGAGACTCAGTTTCAAACATAGCACCATTACATTTTAGATTTACACACTAAGAAAAAAAAAAGATTTATAAAATCAGAATTTCGTTAAAACAAATACCTATAGGTATCATGTTTTTTCTCTCTTTCAGTGCATCATCAAATCTTCGGTATATTTTATTTTGTTGATTATACCTTGTTTCTTTTCTTCCTTTTGTCAGTTAATTATTACCATATTCGATATTTAAAACTGTTAATTTTTACATGCTTAAGAATTATTTGGCGCATAAAAAATTGATTTGTTTTTGCCAAATTCTAATAAAAAATGTCAGCCTATGCCTAATGTCGCGATAGATAAAAAAATACAATGTTTGGTATTAGATATACATAATATGCATGTATATTGTAGTATAATCTAACGAATGACAATATTATAGTAGAGAAAGTAATATCAGAAGTCCAAAACTTATAAATATTTTTTCATTTAGGGTCGAGTTATGAATAATGTAAGAAAAAGTTGAGGTCCCGTAAGCAGTTTTCTCGCAGTACGGGACCTTACATTTTTCTTACATTCTTCTCAAATAACTCTTGTAATATGAACCTTAATGTGGGGAAGAAAAAAGGTTTTTGAACTTTCTTCTAATACATTATATTTTTTTTCTGCGGGTTAATCCAACTGTCGATTTGTTCAGGAGAACTTTGTTCTCTTAACATATCGACAATGTATCAAGCCAGAATACGCGAGAATTGTATGGAGAGGTCTACTTTTTTCACGGCTTTTCCAACTTTGAAGTCAAAAAACACCAACTTAGAGGCTTCGCAGCATATATGTTCCATACACGGATTTACTCAGAATTCGGAGTAGAACATTTCGTGTGTCTGTGTGTGTGTGTGTCTGTGTGTGTGTGTCTGTGTGTGTGTATGTCTGTGTGTGTGTGTGAGTTACAGGCCTACAAAACTTTTATACTCGGAATTTTGAATTTTTGTTTCAGTCAGGGGTTATCAACTTTTGAATTTTTATTTTATTTTTCCCTATATCTCAGAAACCATAAAAGCTAGAACGCTGAAAATTGGTACCAATATAGACAAATACAAAATCTCAAATCAATTTATTCAAAAAAATTCCAGGGTTTCTCAAACATTTTTTATTAAGAAAAATATTTTTTTTATGATAAATTTATGAGTTTAACTGCCTTAATTTTAATTTTTTTTTTAAATATCGAAAAAAGCCGAAACACCCCAACTAGATAATTCAATTTTCTATAAAAAATATAAACATTGTATTAGCACATCTCAAACTTTTTTTAACAATTTTTATAAAAATTGAATGTAGTGACGACATTGCTTCATACAATTTGTAGGGCAGTCGCCTATACACAATATGTAAGAAGACTTAATAGTTTGATAGGTACTTAATCTCCAAACATACATACAGAACCATCATGCTGTTTTCATATTCCGTGTAGGAAAACAGGACTGACCTCCATACTGTCCTATCTTGACAAACATACCAACATGTGTTAAAATTTTCAATAATTTGGATTTATGGGTTTATAGTTTGATTCTTATTCTTCAACTATACATACTATCGCTATCGACAGTTGGATCTCATGTGTTACATGCAACTAGTATAAAAAAAATCTATTATGATTCACGAGTCAGGTTCGTGTTTAACGACATTTAAATTGTATTGTTTTTCGATTGTCTCACAGATTATTATTTATCATCGATTTATTATATGTATTACAATATCGTATTATCTCATTTATTTACATAACATATTACAAAAACCAACTTTAGTCTTCGATATATGAAAAAAAAATGGTTGATTAATGATCTCACGTATCGTTCGCTACACATGTCGATGTAATAAACAAAACGCTATGTTATTTATATACTTACCCTTTAATAATAATTTCAATTTTCTCGATGTAAAGTTACGTGCCAAACAGTTAATAAAACAGATCTTGGAAGGGAAGTTTATAATGCTGCAACTTTATTATTATTATTAAATTATATTATATGAAACAAATGAGTTTATAAATTAATTGAATGAACGAATTCCTGCCACAAAGGGCGATATAAATCATACGAGACGTTTAAATACACACATATTTAATGGTATGACTATACATTCCATTTCATTATAGCCGACACCCCAATATAACAACAGATGTCATTCTCTTTTGACGCCTCACCTCTCCGCTCTGCACTGGGATTCTTATTTCAAAATTAAAAGAAAAAGAAAAAATGCCGACAAGGCACAGGTATATTTATGGCTGTTTTCGGCCAGTGTCTTTTTTTTCTATACATGTATACCTACACCTTATGAGAAATGGCCTCGCATGGTGATAAGTCGCTTTTAAATTCCGAAAAAGAATTGGATTTATGGTGAATTAATTAGTCATCTGGTCGAGAGGAATTTTGATTATTTTGTTGGACCATTTTTTGTTAAATGATGTAAAACGGTAACATATTATTACGTAATAGACGACTGATGCAATTAAGGGGACATTTTTGTAACAAAATATAAATTAGGCTCATTATTATGATTGATCTATTAGGGTATTTTAATAAAAAAAATTCTTTTGTTATTTATGTCGGCCTTCATGGCTCAGATAGATCTTAAAATATCTAAGAATCAGGTATATTTTTACTGTGAATTTAGTTTACATTAGTTAATCGATTAATTTTGTAAGCAACTGTTGAATAATTAGTAATTAGGTACATCCCACGGTGACAAGACGATGCGTGCATAGTAATAAAAAAAATGCTAAAATTAAACTTTTCGCAATGTAAGATAAACAATCCTTGAAATGCATTTTTATGAAGCCTATTTTAGATTTTATAAAAGATTCAAAATTTCTGGATATAGGTAAGTACTTATAACTTATTTCAAATTCATTTAGGTAGGTACTCATTCACTGAAGTAGGTATCTAAGAATACACAAAACAATGAATTTGTTTTGAATTGTTCATAAAAAACTCATTAACCAAATTGATTTTTCTCACAAGTTCGCAAGTACATTTTACTTGATAAATATACCTAATAATAATTAACAAAAAATATAGTCAAACATACAGTTCATTGAGAAATACAGTAATTGTTCTGATTCATGTGATATTATGATAAAATTTATTTAATTTTACATAATTTTCATTAGATACGATGGGCCATGTGCGCTTCCAACAAATTGAATTAAATTTCCACACGTGGGTAAATATGTATGTATGCCTACAAATATTTATACATTATCACCTTTAGCCATTTCATCGATAAACTTAATTAACTACAATAGTTAGCTTCGACTGGAACTGTTTGGGCGACCAGAGTATTATAAATTTTTGCATTGTATTGTAAGTGGTCGGACCGGGTTTAATAATAAATAAATTATAATAATCAGTGGCATAGCTAGAAAATATGGGCCCTCATCCAAAAGTTAATCAAGGCCCTTCCAATAAGTATATTTTTTTCAAAATGTACTTAATATGAACATTTATTTTAATTTCACACTGTTATAAAGTGAAAAAAAGGTTAAAAAACAGAATTTTGTTTAAAAAATCGAGATTTTTTATACGTAATTCCAGTTCATTAATCAATAAGATAGATGGGTCGATGGTAGATCGGTTAGCGTGCTGGACTAGTAATCCAGTGGTCGCGAGTTCGAATCCTGCCTCGACCGATTTCGTTCACCTATAGCACAAGCATTTTGCTTATTTTAGGGAACATAGGAAGATGTATATGTACTTGTTTAACCAGGACATATTCATTAAAAAAAATATTGTTTTAGATTATTAAAATTTATTAAAATTAAAGTCAAATCATTAATTTATTGAGTTGATATTGCAATTACTCAACATTATAACTTAAGTTGAGATTGTTTTTTTTTATAGTAATTTATAATGTTAAGTTAACTAGAGGATCCTTCAACGTTATAATTGGTTTGTGTTTAGTTATTCTTTAAAAAAACATAATAGACTTAATATTATATACTGTAAATGAAATTTGGACCCTTTTCAATCTGGGCCTTCTGCTGTTTGGTTGTTATGCCGCTGATAATAATATATTCAAAGGCAGCCTGATTCGTTTAATTGAATGGACATATTTATTGATTCAAACTTTTAAATAAATTCGCTGAAAGAGCAGTTTTGAAGAATTATAAATGGACATTAATAATTATAGAGATGGGCGGTCGGTCGCGTGGAGTTGCTTGGGCATGTGTCATCGATAAATTTTTGAAATATTTGTGGAGTCTAGTAATTTAATTAAACCAACGACTAAACGATTTACGGATCGGAATGTTCAAAGAGCGAAGTTTTTATATAAGTATAGTTTTATTTTTATTTTGTTCTCCTTTATAATCCCTGAGCGGTTGGCGCGACGTTCGGCCCCTTCATCTGGCATGTGAGATGTATGGGCTCGAATAGCGGATATGGAAATCAATGCAAATATATTTTATATTTTAAAGAATGAATATGTCTTTGTAACTCCCAATTTTCTCCCTTTTGGACTTCCTAATTTTTTTTTCACAGGAGACGGAAATTTTAAAAGTTATCTTCACCGATTTTATTATTGCCTCCTCTGCCTCATGTCAGTTATTCTGTCAATACACGAACCGAACTTCGGAACATATTATCCTGTGGGAATGTTGCCACCCAATGGTGTCCTCTCATAGGTCGGAGCTCCTCTTTATAGTCCGTGGGCTTCTACTAGGTCCCATATTAGTCATGCGGATTTTGTGATCTCGAAGAACAAGGTTTTCAGAAGTTTCGTTATAGTAGTTATGGTGCCTTTATGTATTATTGGTAAGTTATTTTTTTAAAGTCTCCGTGAGCTACTTTTTGTGCTATGCATTTTTTTGTGTTCTGTGAAAGGGCTGTTTACAGTCCCCACAAACACGTAATACATACTTAATCATCTTCTTCTTCTGGTGGCTTGTCAGGAACTCAGGAACTCACGTTGGCGATCACTCCTGTCTTTTTCCGGAATATCTGCTCCACAGTTCTGAAGCCCGTCCATTCCCTAATATGACATAGCCAGGACATCTGTCTCCTTCCAGTCCCTGGGCGATCTTGCCTCCAATATTAATTGGAGCAAGTGGTATTTTTCTTCCCTCATTATATGTTGCGATCTTGCGACATATAATGAGGGAATTTATTGTAGACTAGAGTTGTCTGCATGGTTGTCCTGGCTCGACTTAAGACTTCTGAGTTTATAACCAGATCTGTGTCCAAGGGATTTTAAAAATTCTTCGATGCAACCATATCTCAAAAGCTTCCATATATATATATATATATATATATATATATATATATATATATATATATATATATATATATATATATATATATATATATATATATATATATATATATATATATATATATATATATATATATATATATATATATATATATATATATATATATATATATATATATATATATATATATATATATATATATATATATATATATATATATATATATATATATATATATATATATATGTTATAATATTTTTATCTCGGTTTTCCCGTGTCAGTAGGTCTTGACTAAGACCATTTGTCTTCCGACGTTTCGCCTGAATATCACCAGGCATTTTCAAGGACTTAACGAAAAGCACGCGCGCGACACACGTCTACTCACACTGAAAGATCACAAAATCCGCATGACTAATATGGGACCTAGTAGAAGCCCACGGACTATTATAACATATTTCACCCGTGAAAACATCAAATATAACATATATATATATATATATATATATATATATATATATATATATATATATATATATATATATATATATATATATATATATATATATATATATATATATATATATATATATATATATATATATATATATATATATATATATATATATATATATATATATATATATATATATATATATATATATATATATATATATATATATATATATATATATATATATATATATATATATATATATATATATATATATATATATATATATATATATATATATATATATATATATATATATATATATATATATATATATATATATATATATATATATATATATATATATATATATATATATATATATACCAATAAACTCGCCACTTGCGCAGGGTGCAAGGAAGTGTTTATTATTATTGTTTACGTGAATTCTTATTAGTTAAAAAAAAACTAATGATTTATTTCAAAATATCATTTTATTTTGCCTAGTAGGTAAGTCTTTCTACATTATTTTTGACGTGAATTCGTTCAATCTATGTATTATTAACAAAAATATAATTTTCTAATTATAGGTATTATTAAAAATATAATTTTCTAAATTATAAAAAATTAATTTTCTAAATTATTACCTACTATTATCGTCATGAGACAGTTGTTTAAAGTTGTCTTGATTCCCGCGTTGTGTTGTTTGTTGCGTCGTGTGTATTGTTGTTATATCTGAAATCCTGTGAGATGATTGAGGGTAGGACGGACCTCAGGCAGAGATTAACGCGTGTTGTTGTCGACTCGTATGAGATATAATCGGACACAGGGTTCATAACTGATCAGAGCTATCTTCGTCTCATCTGACGCGTACAGGCGAGAACAAGACGGGACAACTCATTTAAATGAATTAAAATAATCCGTCTGATCTGACTTCGGAATTAATTCATCTCACACAAAACACATAGTCAATCGCGCGGCATTAATATGAACACATGTTGGACAAAGTACCTATTCAGATGGATTAGCCTTTTGATGTATTAAGTATAACACTAATATCTCTTAGTATCACTCAAATACTTCTAATTGCAGAATGAACAAAATTTACACTGCAATCGATCAATTATTATATTAATATGGCAAGCGGCTGTGTAGTTACAATATTTTTACTAATGAATCATTCTGATAATTGAAAGCATTTGTAATCCTTTAATCGGTGTACATAAATTAAATAAAAATCACAAAATATCGATGTCTCGTAATGTTTGTCAATTAAGTAATAACACTATTATTTAAATCATTTTGATTTTGCATCTTTGAAGTATATTCGGTTAGACTCTGATATAATTTAAAATTCTAATAAGATTAAAGAAAAAGTATTCGTCCGCCTACATTTTTTTTGTGATAGATAGGTAAAATAAGAAAAAAATCAAATGATGTTTATTTTGAAATTATTATTTTTTTTCTGTGGTATATAATATTATAAGGAGCCCGATTGAATTTTTACATCTCTCGAATTCTCCTTATTTTTTATGTCTTGATTTACCTACGTTAATTTAATTTTGTTAACATCAAAAAAATTTAGTGTTCACATTTTTTGTACATAAACTCGAAGTATAGGTACTAAAAAACGGGTAAATAAAAATATGAAATTTAAAAAAAAATGTCTATCTATGACTTATTTATTAAAATTCCTTGAATCGTGGTTGAATCGCGGTTCATCAATTGAACCCGGTTAACAATCTTATTCCAAGTTCAACTGAAACCTTATTTATTCTTTACATACGAGTGTTTGCACTTCGGTAAAGGGAAATGTGTTTTTTTCTTATTGTGCATCTTTTTCTGTATTTTTTGATTGTTTTATTTTATATATTACATAATTATAAATTAATAAAAATATTTGAACCCAAGTTCAGATGATCTCGATTTTGATCTCTATTTCATACGTCACCACCGAATTTAGTTTTGTCAAGTTGGCTGTCATGACCACATAACAGTATGAGCGGCACGGAATATGTGCGCGCCACACGATAGTTCTGTCATAGCTATTGCACTTTCAACGTCAATCGAAAATCATAATGGATTAAATCGCTTTTTGTATGTTTTTGTCATATCTTTTGGTCATAGGTACTTAAAAATTGTGAAATGGCAAGTATTCAGTAAGTATTGGAACTAAATTAAGAACATACTAAAATTGTAGATTTTAGATTTACTGTCTTATTTCAGCGCTATAAAATAAAAACTTGGACTAAATGGAATAGGAACATACCTATTTTGGCCGGAACGTTCTTAAAAAGTTACTGAATCAGACGTCTTATGTATAATTATGAAAATTATGAAGTTTTCATCAATATCATAATTACTAAGTTTAGTTTGTCGATCGACAATTCTTGATAGAACTCCATTGTACGTTGATATGTTATAAAAATATAAAAATACTTGGTTATAGATTTATTGTATTTATTAGATTATTGACGCGTTTCGTGCAAAGCACATCGTCAGAATAAACTGACGATGACTGTGTTGATGACGATTCTGACGATGTGCTTTGCACGAAACGCGTCAATAATCTAATAAATACAATAGAACTATAACCAAGTATTTTTATAATTTTATAACATATCAAAATATCATAATTATTCAAAATACGTCTAATTAAGTAACTTTTTAAGAACGTTCCGGCCAATATAGATACGTTCCTATTCCATTTAGTCCAAGTTGATATTTCATAAGACTGAAATTAGACCGTAAATCTAAAATCTACAATTTAGTTACAATAGTCACTGAATACGGGGTAGTGATAAATTACCCACGGTCGCCGATTCAATTTGACATTTGGGTTGAATCACGGTTCAACTCTTGATCCATGTGTATAGTATAAATAATAAAAGTGATCTAATTTGGGTTCAACCGTAATGCAATATTTGAACCACGTTTATAAACAACACTGATAGAGAATAGAATAAATTTTTGACAGTTGAAAAAATCGACCCTGTGTAGCAGCCCCGGCTGTTCCGGATCTGTGGGATATCCCGTCCCGTCAGCGGCAAACCCAAAGAGAGACCAGACCACAAGAAATCATCAATTGACCGCTTAGTTGTTACAAGTGGTACAATATTTTATATAATATGTTCTCATTCTCACCTCCATGGTAATTGTTATTTACTTTCTACCTCACACACACACACTCATATATACACCGATACACCCTCCTTTTTATAATACTGAATTATATCATATTGTTAATATTATAAATTAGTTAGTTAACTAATGGTATTTAGGACATCATATCGAAACATAATAGATATTCCTAAATACGTAATATATAATGCACACTTCAAAATATCGTTTTTATAACAAAGGATAAATTTTTATTAATTTCGTTTCATTCAAACTCTTTTACTTCTCGTTATATAATATATTTTTTTTAATTTTGTGTATTCGAGTGAGATACTAGTTTTTAATATATTATAGATTATTGTGTCTTTTGAACAATTTATGTGTTATAATAGTAAACAAACAAATAAAGATCAATTAAAAATTATGACACTAGTCATTAATTAAAAATGGCTCCGTATCAAATAACGACATAAAATGTATCGGTACTTGGTACCTATGTATTTAGGCGCAAGTGCATTGAAATTTTGTAAAAGAATACACATTATATTTTCTGTAGTGAAGTGAGCCCCAGTGTTGTGTAAATATTTTTGTAATTTTTAAGGAAATAATTTATTTTGCTTAAATACTGTTACAGACAAAATTTATATATACCTACCACCAAGCAACAATTTTTTTTGAAATGTTTAATAGTATATAATTAGAGTACCTTCCTATTGCTAAAGTAACGAATAATTAAATTAAATCCTTCACACTAAAATTTTAACAAAATTTATTTAAGATCGTTTTCCGTAAGACTCGGGTAATCGAAAATAGTTTATGAGGTCCAACACCCATAAATTGTTTAGTGCTTTTTAGGTGAAATGAGACTGGTGTGTGGGGATGTACATACTAATAATAACAAAAACATACACTTCCTTGCACTCTGCGCAAGTGGCGAGATAATTGCCAAACGGCAATTTCTTTCAACTAGCCAAAGTTTCCAGCCCAGGTAAGCAATATTTGCGAGAGAAATGAATTTAAATCAACCCTGATGGGGATCGATCCCAGGTCGCCCGAACAGAAGCCAAACGGCTTACCAACTGAGCCACGGCGGTCGGCACATATATTGTCGTGGCTCTTTTTATTAGTCAATGCAAACCCGCATACCTGTCGCTGGTTACCCCACGTGATTTACAAATTCAACTTTACCTACACACCATACCTTCCTCACTCTTGGAAATTTTTTATGTCTATACCTTCCTAAAATGATGTTCATGAGACGAGTGATTCTACATGCCTACCTATATCTCTCTGTACTGGGATGTATCTATGCATACTCGTACCTTTACCGATACCGGCCCAGGCTTTATAGCCCAGCCTTCTAGTGGTAACAGAGGTCTCAGACTGCGATGAAAGCGGGAATTAGTGGCAGTACACGAGGCCATCTTCACTAGACCCTTTGGCGATTCAACACAAAATACATATTTAACATTTTATGCTTATTATATTCATTTAATGCAACATGTGTATATGTTACATCAAACAATAGGGTAAAGACATGCAGGATTGTATAATATCAAAATTTCGTATGCAACAAAACGCACTTGCAGAAACCTACTCAACAGTTCTTGCACTTAGATTTATTCGCTATGTGAATGTCTAATGTAGATACTAGTTTAATTTATTTTTCAGCAGTGCGTCAGTTATAGGTAATTCTTTTGACGTCTGGGAAAAAATCCGTGGGAAAAAAATTTCAAAAAAAGTTCTGAGAAAAAAAATTCACGAAAAAAAATGTTAAAAAAACACACTGTGAAAACGGAAATAAAATATCGACGACACGATTTCGTTTAAAAATCTATTTTGTTTATAATTTGAAAGAAATTGCTATAGGACAGTAAAAATACCACTTGTATTGGATCCAACAAAATAAGTTTAGTTTTTTTAAATTAAAATATTGATTATTATCATTGAAATTTCGTAAATAAAATGACACGATATAATTGTGATTTCTAATAATGATATAAAGGTCATGCTTTATAACAGAACTTACAGTTATTTCAGCAGTTGAAACTTTTTTAGTTCTAAATATTTATTTATTTATCTTACAATGACAACGAGTAGATTAATAATTATAAATAGAATTTATAAAGCGCCGTTTAGTGATACAAGATCACTCCTAGGGCGCTGTAGCTTATTTGTTGGTTCTACGAAACAAGGCAGTCTTAAGAAGTCTACCGAAGGTGTTAATGCTCTGAGCTCCACGTATTTTGAGGGGCACTTTATTCAGTTTTAAAGGCCCTTTCACACTGAAACCGCGATCATAGTAAGCTGCCTTATTACTGCTGCCCAACTAGGAAACTATGTTTTAGGGCTAGCAATATCATATTATCTCTCAATGTTGCCTATTTTTGATGCTGTAAATAAATAAGAATATCATATTGCAGTATCAATGTATTAATCAACTAGATATTCTCTAAATCATATACCGCGTGTAAATTGTATTGTAATATGAGGTAAAATGTATGGTATATGTTAGATATTATCGATCTCCCCCGTGTTTCATTGGATAAGTTTCCATTCTCAATGGCTGTAATCTAGAAGGTAGTATATTATGTACCTATCAGTAAAGGCGGCATCGGTGAACATCAAAGGCATCGCAGCCTCCCCCCGCACCCATACCTTCCATCACCGACCAGCTCCGCTCGCAAATCTCTATGGTCGTAAGAAATGCATAGAGAACTCGAGAGGCCTTTTATGGGATTTTTTAATATTATTTTAATACCATAACACGGCTTCACACCCAGGAAGTCTAATTCAACCTTCAAATCGGGGTGGAAAGAAATGTAGGTAATAAAAATATCTAAAGGAAAATGATACCACCCGCGCTAATAATTTACTTATTAAAAATCAATATTGATAAATACGCAACTGAGAACGATTTAAATTTTAAAAAATATTGATTATATGAAAATGAAACACGATTCTATATTTATTTTAACACTTCCTTGAACCCCGTGTGTAATTGGCGAGTGTAGCTTACCCAGAAAAGCAAGATCTGCCTAAGAAATAGACATAATTTTTTCCCACTACTGGAAATCGAACTCAGGACGCCGGTATAAGACAAACGGCTTATCATAATCTATCTTGGTTGTCACTATCGGTTTCATATATCTTGTAAATATTTATGTAATCAACCGTGCTAAGAACGGGTACTCCTATGTAATGAAGACATAATGGATCATCAAAAGTGCAACATATGATCGAGAAATAATTCACCCATCAAAATAATTAGCAATATAATTACTTTTTTTGTAAATCAGTTTAGTACTGATTTTTCTAAAAAATTGATACATTTTTGAATAATTATTGTTGGTCTGTGATTGAAGTCTTTATTACTTATACCTACATTTTAAAATTTTTTATTGACATATAATATGATTTCGTTACAATAAGATGTTTACACGTACCTACATAATAACCATAACTAGGTAGGTAAGCTCTTCTTGGTAGGGGGTACTGATCTGAATACGAAGATATATAGAAGAATTATAAAATGATCAACATTAATTTCACAATTAAATTAAATGTCTTTAAAATTTATCGACAAGTTTGTGTGGAATGCTATTCTCTGTGTGGTGTTAGATTCCAGGTGAAATGTGACGAAGGACCGCGGGTGAAGAAAGAGACTCATTGGATTTTTCACATCTTAAACGCCGCCAAACGCCCACCTGCGTTTATTATTACATAAATTATGTTCAAGACCTCGAAAACACACAAGAAGGATCATTTCCAGTGACCGGAGTCGATGGCACACGAGACTAGACGATGTGTTCATTTTTGTTAGTTCACCCCTGTTTGAGGCACGGCGAAGTCTTTATTGTTATTTTGTGATATTCCTACCAAATGATTTTGTATGGGGAAATATGAGGAGAGCGGGACTTGATCTCTTGACCTCAAAGATCCAAATGACCGGAGATGTGGAGTGGAACGAAATTTCATTCTTGGTTAATATGACATTTGATATTAAAAACATTTTTAAATTGAGATGAAGATGCGATTTTATCGATAGGAAATTATTTTTAAGCAACGCATTTGACGTGACAATTCATCAATAATTGTCACGTCAACACTAATTATTGGTAAATTATAATTTCACTATAATGCATAGTGATCTGGTGTATGAGTATGAGAGTCGTGTTTGAAAATAAAATGAATAGAACTATATATTTTTTATATACTTATATTATAATATACTATAATTAAATAGTTCTATCAAGAAATGACAGTTTCAAACACCAAAAATTCTAGTTATATTAGATACATCTTTGAAGTAAAGAACAGTTTTTTGATATCTTTATTCTATTGCGTGAGTTTTTTTTGAAATTTAAACTTATATATTATTAATACTTTTCTTGTAAAAAAAGTTTTAGTAAAACCATTTTTTTGTGTTATTAAAAAACTACAAGGCCTATGGAGTAGATTTTTACTTCAATCGAAAGAGAATATGAAAATCTACCGGATGAGTTTTTAATTATTTTAATTACTAGTCATGGTTTTAAAAAAAACACAAAATTTTTCATTTTTACCACGAAAAATATTATGTTTATTTTAAAAATATTTTTTCCTGTTTCATACATTTGAAGGCATTTTAGTGATGTGCATATTGTGTACCTACATCCGTATGCCCAAGGAATACAAGGGCCTTAATTATAATATCTACTATTTTTGTTGTACCTACAACAACAAGTATGTAGTTATATATTTGTTATAATTTTCGACAAACATCTTAAACCTGGCTTCCGGGTGCGCAGAGCGTAAAGTTGTGTCATTTTGTTTCGTTGGTATACGTGCAAAGTACCCCCCTTCTCGGCGAAACGGCTGAAGATATTTGGCTACAGCTATATACATAACTATGTATATGTTTTGAAGTGTGACTTCTTTACTTGACTTGTTATAATTTATATTCGTATAAGATGGATTGAGAAGGTGGGAAATACGGCCTCATTTGTCTGAAAGAAAGTGTGTCGTTATCTTTAACATGTTTCCTATTTGCATTGAGTAAAACTCAGTTTATTTCTGAGGATTGCATAATCTGGCGAGTCACTAAATCATTTGATATTTTACGACGTTGTAAAAACTCCAGTCCACAACTTAAAGACGACAAAGGAAGGACGACTATTTTATGAACATATTTCAATACGTACCAAAGTATTGCTTTATTTTTTCTACTTTCTTTATATTATTAGGTACGATTTAAGGAACTATTCTTTCAAAATATAGTTTCTATTTTAGGTACCTATTTGAGACTAACGAAAGACGCGTTCAAGCTTATTTTCTTAGAACAACAAAATAATCACCAGGCATTTTTTTATTATGGAATAATTTAGTCTCGGTGGGATTATATTGAATATGATTTCCATGATTGTGTAGTTTCCGGCAAATCACCCGAGAAATTTTGTCGTGGAGGGGAACGGTTTGCACATACACCAACTAAGCAAAAAAAAAAACAAAATTTGCGCAAATTTCACAGTTATTTGCCGAAATAATATAATAGTACCTAATAATAAGAGTTCATCCCAGTATGCGAGCAATAATGACGAACTAATTATTAATTATAAACGTAGGCACGTACATGTTTTTTAATGTTCTCAGTTTTAATAATGAATATATATACCTACATATTATGTGATGGTTCATCAGTTAGTAGGTACTTAAGCAATCCTTAATTAATCCTATATCTTTTCGTAATAAGTATTTCTGTAAAAGTTTTATCTACAATCTATAATTTTCATTTACAAACAAAATTATTATTTTTTTTTAATTTTAGGGTGTGTGAATTTATTATTTAAAATAAATATATAGGTACTTACTTACTGTAATTAAAAAAAAATTCTTTGAAAATTGTATATCAAAATGGTTGGTATAATTTTATAACGTTGGTATAAGTTAGTTTAATAAACACAATTTTCATTAACGCTACCTAGTTAAATAAATATATGGTAGGATTGTAGGTAGAAAATCAAAATTGGTAGGTAATGGTGAAACGCATAAAAAACAAGAAATATTTTATAGCATAACATAATATATTCGATTACCTATAGAAAATACATCTCAGGCAGTCTCAGAAAGTACGCATAATTGGTTTTTACTTTTTATTGCGGTATTGCCTATTTCAAGTTGGTCAAAAATCAATATCAAAGAGTTTTAATCATGATTTTAAACCAAAAAAAATAATTGGCACATTATATGTATGTCTTAAAGACATTGAATAAATTACATGTTTCTAAATCTATTCGGTTAGATCGATAAATAATGTGATTTGCGTGAGCGAGTTGCATTCACTTTCCATAAATGAATCTATATTATCACATTGACTAAATTCAATTATTAACAATGAAGGTAGATTTATATCACATCATCTCGTGATGTCTAAAAAATAATCGTTTAATTTGTTGTAAAATTATTTATATTTGTATTCGTGGCTCAGTTAGTTGGATATCTGAATCCTGAGCCAACGGTCACACAATTTTTAATTGTGTTTTTAGTCTGGATCTGTGAGACCATAAATATCATAAAAATGTGGCAACTTGTTGTTGGGTGCGTGTTAAATTAATATTTGATATAGTACCTACCTGTAAGTTATCCGAGAATCTATACAAAATAAACACAAATCTGACAGTACCTACCTGATTACATATTTTTTTTAATTATTAAAATACCAATTTTTTAAACATAATAATTAGGTACTATTTATAAAAAAAAGTATAATAATAAATAAAAAAAAACAAATAATTTATGAAGTATGTAATAAATATTATACATTTGTCTTGATTTATGCGTCACGGTTATATTATGATATCAATAATTCAATTTCCAATCTTTACAAACGTTTTGCTGTGTTTCAGTACACATTGCCCAACTGTTGAGTTAATTTCAGTGCTATGGAAATTCAACAAGATTCTCTATATACTTATGTTGACGGTGAATACTAGTATTTTTAAGTTTATACATTTTATACTTACTATGTGTATTCTTTATTTAGTGGTTAGTACTGGTATTTTATAGTCATTCTTATTTTTTGACGTGTTCAAAATCAAACGTTATTGGACTAGAAAATCTTGATTAAGTATTCATATTAAATGTATGAATTGTTGGTCTTTGTGGCTCAGTTAGTTTGATATTTGCATCCAAGTTCCGACATGGAATCCCGGCGAGGACAAGCTCTTATCACTGTGTTTTTAGTCTGAATTTGATGGACCATCAACTTTATAATTTTTATCATTGGGTTCGTGATATTATAATTAGGTATTAATATTTTTCTGTTGGTATGTAGGTACTTCTTAGTTCCCCTTAAACAAATTTTATGTATCTACGTTACTTTATAACAATAATGTACAATGTATCAAGAAAATATTAATTGATTGTCAAAATACCAACCTATACATTTTCTCACGTATTTATTTTCTTATAATAAAAATAATAGGTACACTCAAAAATCCTATACCTCAAACAATTCTACACAAATTACTACTAAACACAATAAGCAGGTAATTTTTAAATAAAGATAGTGTACACATTGTGTTTAAATACGATGGCCTTCTGAACCGCTGGTTCCGGGTTCGATTTTTAGTGAAAAGACAGTTTTTCATTCTTCAGTATGACGATTAAAAGCATTAGTTTCCAATCAGCTGAATTGTGTATTTTTTAAATATATTTATATAAATAAACACCTATAATTTTCCCGAGAAACAAATACGGATATTGAATCAAAAATAGGTAGGTTTATTGAATACAGAATAACTATTGAATTATTGTTATTCTGTATTTTTTAAGTAAATTAAAATAAATAAATAAAAAAAAATATGACGATATTCTGATTGATGATACAATTGCAAACAATTTAACATATTTGCGTAGCTAACAGTCTCAATGCAGCGTATGAAAAAAAGTAAGTAATCTAAATTTAAAGCTATCACTATAATTGGTTGAATAATTAATCTCAAATTAAATTTATTCACTACTGTCTTTGATGTTTTTTTTCGCCTACTGTTTACATAAGCATATGCTATCACAAAAAGTCGGTTATCCACTTTGACTACAATTCCACCCCTCATATTCCAATAAAAAATAATTTATCATATTGTAAAATGAGGTAAAAAAAAGAAGGCAATTTGGAATCTAAGCCAAGCACACAATAGAGGGAGGGTGATTTGTTTCCGGTCAATACAATGACGTCAATTACATACTTTCTCCCCGCTGAGGTTATTATTTGTACGCAAATTTCTGGATTATTAATTATCCTATGATTTAAACACGAATGTGTGTATTTAAGAATGCATATTATATAGCATCATGAACTTCTTAATTTATTTATTTAAAGAGATATTATACCTACATTGAATACATAGAATCAGGAATTATGAAAAAGTCATTTACAAGATTTTTTTGGAATAAAAACATTAATTATATTTAAATTAATTACATTGTCTGGAATCATCACAAAAAAATAAAATAAGAATAAATAAAAATAAATTAAAACTTTGATGCTTTGCAAAATATTCCTATTAATATTTTTATGGATCTTGACACAATTTTAAAATAGGCAAATTTCATTTACCACTTTATTGAAAATTGTAGGTACTCTAGAAATCATACATTACGTTGTTCATGTACATCTTAATTATATTATCGTTTTTCTAGTATTATCGTTTTGATAAACTTATTTTCAAAGCAAGGTCATTATTTCACAAAATATACAAAATAAATATTATAATCACATTAAGATTTCTCTTTAATATGTCTCATCTAAAGATTCTAGTAAGCTATGTTGAAAACATTGTCTCTTCAGTCGATCTTTTTGTCATACTGCTTCTGTATCATCCAACCTCGGTACTATCAGTCACCAAGAAATTCTCTTTTTCGCTACATGGTTTAGATAAGGATGATTTTGAGTCTAAAATATGAGCCTTCTAGTTCTATTAAAAATAGTATGCAATAAGCTTATTGTTAAATTTGCCACACGCGTGTTGGATAACCAAAGACAGAAAAAAAGAAATAACGGAGTTTCAAGAGAACTTTTGGGTGGTGTCATTTGTTACACGAGTCATAAATAGTAATGTTGTAAGCAGCCATTTTACAAAATGAATCATATCCTTATCACGGGCAACATTGTTTTATGTGTACGAAAGTTGTAGAACGAAGCCGAGGCACGTTTTATAGACCATGCTCCATTTTCATTTGCATCAAGCGGAAAACCGTAGCATTGTTTTCTGGTAACAATAAACCCTCATATCTCAGTTTCTTATCAAGAACGTCATTTTCTTAAAATCTTTTACAATAAAATGATTAGAGGGAATGTTGCCTTGTTATACCCGAGTGTGCTCGTACCTACATACATTATATGTATATAGGTAATATTATTATATTGTGAAACACTTAGTTTTACTTCTTTTCAAATCTAGTGATTTCTTATCGCTACCATAAATTACGGCTTCTTGGCCACTTGGAAAATAAAATACAAGGCTGATCGTAAGGATTTTATTTATTTATTTATAAAATGCATAAAAACACCAAAAACTAAATGTTTGATTTATTAATTGAACCATGGTTTCAACAAATTAATACAATTTATTTTTGTTGCTTTGCTCGGTTAAAACAAATTGAATTGGGGTAATAAAATTGCATTTCACCAATTCGCACATTATTTTTCTACAAATGTAAATGTAGATATGTATGTTTTATAAAAAAAAAAAACTGTGGATCGAAAATGTACAATTTCCTACCAAATAATAGCTACTCATTTATTATTAATAGCAAATAATAGCTAATAATTTATTGTAAAGGACGATGAAAGAGCGATATTGAAAAAAAAATAATTTCTAATAGTTCCTTTGAGATTTATTAAACACAATGAAAATCATTTTTGATAAATACTTGGAAAAAAAAAATTTGATGGGCGCTGGATTGTAGATTTCAAAATAGTACAATATTATGCAATGTTAATTCTCCTAACAATTATTATTTTATTGCCCTTACATTTATTTCATTTGTTTATTAATAAAACTCTATAATGCATGTTTATGTAAGATTGGATTTATGGAGCGTAAATTATGGATAGAAGAATGGAAGATTGTATTGAACAACATTATTACAAAAATTATTGTTTGAGTCCTTATACAACATCATGTATATAATGACTCATAAAACATCTCGCAGATCAATATTTATACAAATAATTGGCAGGCCTTCATTGATCCGCTATTAGTTTGATTTTCGGCTCTATTATTTTCTGCTATCCTAATACGAGTGTCTACTACATGTTCGTTTTTAATCTTCTATTTTCAAAATTTTACCTTTCATCCCTCATACGATTTCACATTTTCATACACATCAACAGTCCATTTTTTTCAATGCATCTAAACCATTTCCAAATATAAAGATATGGAAATGTATCGTATTGAATATAAGCCATTGTTCAATCATTATTGACATCTTAATAAGATATCGATTACCAGGAGGGCAAAAGATCCAAGAGGTATTATTCCATTCCTTTACAAAATGTTGCACATTTAAGTGAGCGTAGCAAATTTAAGTACCTACAGTAGTTATTCAAACAATTTGTGCACTTACATGATAGGAAAGGGCATTATTTTTGAGTATTGTGATTATATTTGTATGTTTGTTGAGATTTTCTGCTCAAGTAGGCAAATCTGCGATGATATGTATGTGTTAAAGGAGAGGCCGCATTGTGTGATATTGTTAGGCAGGTCCTACCACCATCATTCACCAATGCCCACACACGATACTCCACATACATTGGTACCTACCTACCTTTCAACACTACATTCAATGCCTACATTAAGTATACAACCATTCAAATTCTTTTCTTCTTGGTTTTCATTGTATTGACATTACATGATTATTTATTCATTTGGGTATCTACGTACTTTCTTTAATCATTTTTATAGATAGGACAGTAAAGTAAAGATGTTGGTACCTCCTATGGAATTAGAAAAAAAATATTTATTTAAAATATCTGATTTATTTTTTTACATTTTAAGGCATATTTCAACTTTTAGGATCATTTGTATTTAATTGTAGAGATCATATTTTATCAGTCTAAATTTTTGTGAAGCGTTCAATAATATTCATCTCCAAAAAGTAGCAATTTATAACTGGGTGCAACTATGCTAATTTTTAAAAATTGTGTAACAGGTTTCAGTAAAATTTTTAAACTGACAAACTTTTTCATTATTTATTCGAAATACTCGCCATTCATAATGCCATCGTAGTGCCAACGTTGACGTATGCAAGTGAAACCTGGACATGGCAGAAGACGCATGAAAGTAGAATAAATGCAGTTGAAATGAGATCGTTAAGAAGGATTTGTAATAGAACGATGTATGACCGGGTAAGAAATGAGGACATAAGGAAAGAATGTAAGATGAAGAAAGACGTCATTACTAGAATGAAAGTGAACACATTGAGATGGTTTGGTCACATGGGGAGAATGAATGAGGAGCGCCTGACGAAGAAAATTTACAGAGCGGAAAGGAATGGAATGAGAGGTCGAGGACGCCCAAGAAAGGGATGGCACGACCATGTGAACGAAATTTTGAAAGACGGAAATGTTAGAAGTGTGAGCAATAGACGAACATGTATGAGACGATGCATGAATGTGGACGAGGCGAGAGATGCGTGCCAGGATAGAAAAATGTGGCGTTCGGTTCTCTCTGCCTACCCCGCAAGGGACATGGCGTGATGGTTTGTATGTATGTATGTGTGTTGCTTAAAATATGATTGATTTGTTTTATATAAATAAAAAACGTGTTTATTGTAATCGTTAATGACATCTGGACGTGAAAACATATTTTACATTATCGATTTTACATCATTTATTGCTCCTTGCGGTATCTGTGTTGTTTCATCTTTCGCCGCTTGGAGATCTGGGCGTGGTCCAGTCACTCTCATCTACTAAGTGATGGTATTGTCTTGAATCTGTATCTCTCTATATAATATCCATATGTATACACAGATAATTAAAAGCCATACCCTGCCCAGGGGAACATACACGCCCTCTCCATACAATGCCATTCCAACTCGGACCAAACCTTTCATCGGATAATAAAACATAACAATTGTTAGATCTTAAATTTATTTATTGCTCCAAATGATTATTTGATTAAGTTTGTATTTATTCAAATGATTTATATGAATTTGTTTCAATTTCGTTGTAAAGGCAAATACTTATACCTCCCAATAAATCGTTGCTTTGAAAAACTATCAACACGTTATAACATCTTTTAATTTATTTCTAGCAGTTATAAATAAAATCGATAAAGGAATAATATAAATACACAATTTGTGAAATTTGTGAACATACGCCATCGACAAGTCGTAAGCCCTGCTGGTGCCTGGTTCCTCGGCTTCTCTCGGTTTACTAGTCTTTATTTATGTACTAAATCATAAATTTAAAATTACTGATTGTGTTTTTTATCTTATTTTACCTTGAAAATCTTTTTCGTTTATTATTAATCATTATATTTAGAAAGTTTCACTGAGTATTTTTTCGATGGATTTATAAAATTAATATTCAAAAAATATCTTCTGAAGTAGGTACATACTATATTTTTTTAACATATATGAGCAAGTCGGCAAAATAAGGAGACTTGAAACCTACACCAACCAATAATAAACGATGAATACATTGATCTACAATATTTTTTTTATATTATTTTCATTCATTTACTTTTCATTGTAGGACATTTAGTATTCTTTATTATACTGTGAATCGTTGTCCATTACAATGAGCACAATGTTTACTCAATGGGGTGTACGAGATCTAATATAATATATTAGGAGTTGTGCTGTCCATATAATGAAATGAAAGCTTCTGTAGGAGTATCTTTATTGAATGATTTCTAAATACATGCATCACATAGGTTGCAATAATGTCTTTATACAAAAATCTTGTTATTATTGAGTGGCAAAGAATGACCCATTATATTCCCTTTGTGACTATCACTAGCCATTATTGGGTCTAGTATTATAGTGATGGACCTTTCATAGGTTAACGCTTACTTTAACATCTTGAAAGAAGATTTTATAGCTTTATTATTACTCTACGCGGCGGTGGCTCACCTTTGGCGGAAAGCTAACAAATAGACACCTAACATTATTAGATTTCAGGCAGTTGTATGTTTGATAGATATACATTAATATTAATAAAAATATTTTTCACGGAATTCTGTGTATATTTTAAAGTTATCTACGTCTGCAAAATAGTAGGTAATTAATTTTATTTAAAATGGTTTCATATATGGTTATAATGCGAAATAAAAATTGTGATTATTTCGTATGAACATACCTATTTTTAACAATGAATAACTTTAAATATAAATTGTGTGTTATTTTACTGTTTTATTGGTCTCTTTTATATAAATCTTGACTTTATTTTAAAATTTCTATATTTTTCATAAATTAAAAAGAATATAAAATGAGTTCAAATCGACCCTGATATTCATGGGATAGATTCAAAAATAAACAGGTAGTAAATTACTGACGCCATTCCGTCTGGAGAAATGGAACGCCATTTTTACTTCGTGGGATTTTACAACTACATGATGTATTAGTGGAAGGTATCTTGGTTACCCATGGATTCGCAGAACCTATATTATTTTATAGTAACGGTTTTGTCACAGGTATAACATGAAAATATTCGATCTTGGTTTTAATTTAGATATTCAATTTAAAGTTCTTTAAATTTATCAACCTCATGCTTTTTACCTCGATTTGCGGAACGTACTGCAAGACGTACGTTCTGATTCTGAATAATCACTTCTTTTTTGTCTGATAATATCTAATGACCTTATTATTATTATTTCGTAATTCAGTGCTCCCTTTTTAATCATTGCCAAGATTTTTATTTAATTTTTTGTTTATTTATTGAGTATTGTTTACTTATTGCTCTTGCCAAAAGGATATGGATGCGTTATTGGTTTCCGAAAGAAAAATTTTGAGAAAAATTTTCATCCCCTCTGCGATCAAGACACGTGGAGAATCAGGTAACCCAATATCGTCCAAACATTAAAAATAGGGAGGCTCCGCTGGTTAGGACACGTGCATCGTATGGAAGATCACCAGATACCAAAAAGAATCCTCACATCACGTCCGGAGGGAAGAAGAGGTGTGGGAAGACCAAAACTACGATGGATGGACGGAATCGAGAAGGACCTTCAGATAGCCGGTGTGCGGAATTAGAGAGAATTAGACAGGGTGCAATGAAGACTATTCCTTGAGGAGGCCAAGGCCCATCCTGGGCTGTGGAGCCACTGATGATGATGATGATTGTTTACTTATTTCCAAATTAGTCGTAATATTTTTCCACCAATTGGTACCACATTCTTAATATTACTTAATATTAATGTGTGGTTGTATGTCTCATGCAATAAATATAATAATAATCAGATTAATTAATGTATGGATATTCTTTCAGGACAAGGCCGCGTGAATCAGCTGGGAGGAGTGTTTATCAACGGGCGTCCTCTTCCAAACCACATCAGGCTGAAGATAGTGGAGATGGCTGCAGCAGGAGTCAGACCTTGTGTCATCTCCAGGCAGCTGAGAGTCTCTCATGGCTGCGTCTCCAAGATACTTAACCGCTATCAGGTTGGTTAAACATATTTGCACAAGAGAAATATTTGGCTTTGAATTCGATGTAATTTATAGTAGAAAGTACCTACGTCATACCTATGTATTATTTATAATTTAAAAAGATTTTAATATTCCAAAAAATACTATTTAAAAAAAAAATCACTGGAAAAATCAAAAGCCGACTTTAACGGATTTTTTTTTATGAATTCTAAGTATGAGTTAGTAATTTTTCTGTGACTTGTTTCAGGAAACTGGATCCATAAGACCGGGAGTTATTGGAGGATCAAAGCCGCGAGTTGCGACGCCGGAGGTGGAGAACAGGATCGAGGAGCTGAAACGTCAGAATCCAGGTATATTCTCATGGGAAATCAGAGACAGACTCATCAAGGATGGAATCTGTGACAAGCACACTGCTCCGTCAGTCAGTTCAATCTCTAGGCTGATCAGAGGAGGCAGGAGGGATGAATCTGATCACAGGAGAAATCACAGCATCGATGGCATCCTTGGTGAGTTACATCATGATTGCCTGAGAAAAAATTCAAACTTATTTGTTGCTACCAACGTGGAATTTGGAAAATGAAAAACGTATAAACAAAATTGCTAGAAAAGCATCAAGATAATATCGCAAAAGAAATGAGGAAAACAAATATATTTTTTTACGTTTTGATAATTTATTTGAGGGTATTTGATGGAATGCTTTGGAACCCGTTAATATTTTGTTCTTAAATATGTTCAAGGTATGTTATTTTGATTTCATTATTTCACCCTATACAAGTTTCACAAAACAAATTGTAAATTTTCATTTAAAAGTAGGATGATTATTTCAATTTCACGTTCAGCGCCGATGAAATTCAACAACTATTTTGTAATGCGCTGAATTTCTCACGATAGAGTCGCCGAATAAAAACGTCATTTAAAAATCCATCTGATGATGACAACACTACGAGAACGGAAGTCAAAACATCACAAAATAATGATCGAAACTATCACAAGAGTATTGGACCGAAACAGTTCTTTTTCAAATAATATAATCATCTAATAGAACATTCAAATAATATAATCATCTAATAGAATATTCAACTATCTTACAAACATGCAAGATACATAGAAACAAAAATCACAAACTCTGTCTGTCATCGTTTTATGTATAATATTTTTATTTGCAATAAAATGTTTTATAATCGAGATGAATTTAAATACTCTGTGATATGTGAGTTTTTATACTTGGAATTATCCTTATTTTCTCTGTTTTTGCATATCCGGTAGGTACTTTCGATGATGTCTTCACAAGATGACTTGTATGTCAATATAGCTGCACATTGAATTAGAAAAATTTCCAAAGTAGCATTATTTTTATTTATTTTTTGTTTTTAATAATTTACTATCAGTTGATAAAGAATATAATATAAATACACCAATAAAAAATAATGGTTTCCACACCAGGTTTCATATAAAAATATTGAAAATAAATATTTGTCAAAGGGAATGTTAAAGTTTTTTTCTTGGTTGTCTTTCAAATATCTCATTAGGTACTTACAACAAATATTTGATGCTCCCTTACTTACTTACTCAGCCTCTTCTTGAGTCCAGTATTGGACAAAGACCTCCCGCTTGGACTTCCACTGGTCTCTCTCCTGTGTCCTTCTGGACCTGCCACTTTTTTGATGTCATCGGACCATCTGGTCTGGGGCCTTCCCGTGTTTTGCTTCCTGTTCATGGCCTCCATTCCATCACAACTTTTGTCCATCGTCCGTACGACATCCGAGATATATGACCTGAATATCACGACCGTCATATATTTCGGAATATTTGATACTAAGCATTGTCATAAAGTAGTATGATAATGGAATTGCGCAATACTGAGTTGAAATTTCGTAAAAAATGTAGAAATAAAATCTAATTTAACGGTCCGGCTAGTACAAATAGTGTAAATAAAAGTACCCTTGTATTTCGTCATAATAGCTTCATTTCATTAACTTCTCATAAAACGATTCGATTGGTCGAGTCTGTGAGGAATGTTTCTCTAGAGAGATAAATATATTATAGGGGGATTCCGACTGTTCCGTTTTTCCGGTATCGATAGCCGGTCCGGCTACTCTCCTATCGTATCTTGTGTTGAGCCGCGTGTCTTCTGTCATTGTCTGATATCTCCTGCGAGACAAGGACAGGTGTCTGGACATCGGCTCGGTCAGCCACAACCTGTCGATATATCATGCCCCGGTGTTTCGATCAAAGGGCGCGCACGGCTTTGCATGAAATTGATGGGTATAAAAATGAAATTAGTCCAGAAAGGTGTTATTATCCGACCGCGCGCCCGCGGCTGCGGACTGCGGAGGTGAGCCGCACCGCCGTCGCACGGACTAGCGCCGTACATGAGTGGCGACACACAGCTCACTATAGTTGCCTCTACACACGCTATATGAATATACTATAAGTAGTATGAAACTAGCAGTTTTTCAAAGTCCAATAAATTGTTGGTGCTTTATAAACACACTGATTTAATTTTGCATGCTTATCTACGTAAGATCCAACATGTTATGCAGGAATAAAAGAAGGTTATTCAATCGTGGGTTCGTGGGTTTTCACAATATTCTCTGTAAATGTTTAGGTTGGTACAGTTTATTTGTGCGAGCTTGAGGTGAAATATTCGCGACAATGGCTCCAATTGAATAATATGAATGTTCTACGACCAAGATAGTTAACTTTTTCATTAAGATGTTTGATATAACATTTAAGATTATGTCTAAGTTTATCCACTAAATATATTTACAATCGACTTGAATTTGAACTGTTTACACTGAAAATAAATATTTGAATGTTTGAATCACCAACAAAAAACATAATCCAACTGTCGATTCGTTCATGAGAATTCAATTCTCTTAATGAATCGACATTATTAAGCCAAGATGCGTGTACGAAGGAAAATTTTGTTTGGTGTAGTGGACTTTTTGCATGCTAATAACACCAACTAGAGGCCTCGCAGCATTATATATGTTCCCATACATGGATTTACTCAGAATTCGGAGTAGAACATTTTATGTGAGTTTTGTGTGTCTGTGTGTGTGGTGTGTGTGTGTGTGTGTGTGTGTGTGTGTGTGTGTGTGTGTGTGTGTGTGTGTGTGTATGTGTGTGTGTGTGTGTGGTGTGTGTGGTGTGTGTGTGTGTGTGTGAGGGTGTGTGTGTGTGTGTGTGTGTGTGTGTGGGTGTGTGTGTGTGTGGGTGTCCGTCCCTTATAACTTTTGATCCGCTCAATTTACAGAGCCCAAATTTTCAGAATATATATACAGTTATAGGCCTACAAAACTTTTATACTCAGTATTGTGAATTTTTGTTTCAGTCAGGGGTTATCAACTTTTGAAATTTTGGTTTATTTTTTCATATATCTCAAAAACCATAAAAGTTAGAACGCTGAAAATAGGTATATACATAGACAAATACAAAATCTCAAATTTATTTTTTCAAATAAATTCCAGGGTTTCTTAAACATTTTTTATTAAGAAAAATACTTTTTTTATGATAAATTTTTGAGTTTAACTGCCTATATTTCCATTTTTTTTTAAAATATCGAAAAAAGCCGAAACACCCCAACTAGATCATTTAATTTTCTATAAAAAATATTTACATTGTATAAGCACATCTTAATTTTTTTTAACAATTTTTATAAAAATTGAATTTAGTGACGACATTGTTTCATATAATTTGTATGGAAGTAGCCTACTCACAATATCTAAGAAGACTTAATAATTTGATACTAATCTCCAAACATATATACATACCATCATGCTGTTATCACATTCTGGGTAGGATCAAAGGACTGACCTCCATACTATCCTATCTTGACATACATACCTAGGTACATGTGTTGTATAGAAAACCAAATATCTTAAAATATTAAATAATTTGTATTTATGGGTTTATAGTTTGGTACTTATTCTTCAACTTTACATACTATCGCTATCGACAGTTGGATCTCATGTGTTACATGCAACTAGTAATAATAAAATGCATGAGAAGTCTCCTGTTTTGGTTTTCTTTGTATTTGGTAATTTCTCGAATAATTTAGTATTTATTTAAATTTATTAGGTACCTAGATATCTACTGATGGTAGAATATTTCAATACAAAATACATTTTATTGATTGAATTTATATAATGTCATTAAACTCATTTATTTTTAAATTATAATTTGTAATCCGTATCTGTGTTTTGATGATAATTTTCTCGTACACGATCCGACCCTGTCTTGCACGTGTGTCAGAAGTTAACATTCTTATAAATACAACAATATCCCCGTTTATACGTTGTGCAAAAATATTCGCTATCATGATTTTGATCGAAAGTCTCGATAAATTACATGGAAATTTACCTAGGAATTATCCTTTGTGATGAAGGATTTACTAATAATACATGTATGAGCCCCGCTCACATACAAGATGTTATTATTAAAAAAATATTTCTTTTTGAATCTTAATACAAAAGTATGACAAATTACATGTCTTTTAAGACTAGATAATGACATTTAAATAAATAAAAATTTAAATTTATCTTTGAAGTTATCAGCTTATCGATGAATAACATAAATTTAATTCCAAATGTCTCTTAGTAAATAGTAAAAAAACATGTTTTTTATTTTTTATATTTCATAAATAATTACATCTTGCAAATAAAAGTTGAATAATTTATTAAATTCACGATTCAACTAATTTATTTCACATGCCACAATTTATTATAAAAAATCTGATCAAATGTCGTTTTTTAAAAGATAAATAATTAATCATTATTTTATTATTCTAAACATAAGTTGAATGCGCTTTTTATTAAATATTAATATATTTTCGAATCTTTCCGAGTCTATGTCTAAAATGTATATAACGAAGTGAACTAGAGATGAAGACGTATATTTTAAAAGTGTTTCATAGTGAAAAAAGTGAATTATACCTAACTATTGATTTCATTATAAATTTAATAATTCTGATTTTACTAACCACATGTAAACTGAACTAAACATATTAAAAGTCTATTTAAAGTACAAATAGGTCTAATTTTTTTTAATAATTTAGTACACACCTAATTAGTAATTAGTTTTAAAATGTAATGAAGGAACACTTACTTCTTAGTTGCGATTTCATAGCTTGATGTCGGGTCCAAAGAAATTATCTAAACGCATTCTAATTGATTAATCTAATCCAATATGTTTCAACACTCATATAAAAAATATTTTTTCATATAAAAATCTACTTCAAAACGAATGTGTGTCAAGATGGGAAAAATGTAAAGTTAGGTTCTCTCTGCCTACCCAATGAGGGACATGGCGTGATGGTTCGTATGTATGTAGCAGTATTATATTTCATTCAATTCTCCTATGCAATAGGTATGTATGTATGTGTTATACAGACGCCTTTGTTAATTGAAGAGATTTATGTTTTTTTTCTCATGAGTGGGTACTATCATGAGAACTCGATAAAACTTATATGTGATCATCCTGAATTATTTCCTTCCTGTTAAAAAAGAAATCATCGAAATAGAATTATATGGCAAAGACTTGCTAAGGCTGAAGTAAAAATTGAAGAGTTTGGAGATTTTCTCGTGGATTTCATGATCAGATCTTGACTAAATTTAAATGTAACCAATCGGAATATACCTCATTTTTATTAAAAAAAGAATAATCGAAATCGGACAGCGTAGTAAAAAAATATTCCTGAAGACACATAGATAAATTCATGTCGAATTGTTAATCTCTCCGTTTTTCGCTTAAAAACTAATTCATTTTCAATCTATATAAAGTTTTTTCGCATTATACATTTTTCATGATCATTTTTTCAAGCCAACTCATTATTAATTATTATATTATGGTATTCTAACAGTGCATACATTAGCATTATTAACACACTGGTATTATTTTTATTTAGTTATACTACAGTATTTGCTTGTAGGTATGTGTATGTAATAGATAATATTGTAATGGATACCTGGTTTGTTCGGTGGCAGATAATATTAGACATACCTAATAATAACATCATGATGTAACCCACGCTACTTCCATACCTAATTATAATTATATATCTAACTTAACTATTCATAAATACCCTAATTTACTATGTGACTCATACAACCGTTAAATCGTCTGTCGAACTGAGTGCTGATTTCGTTGTCTATAAGTGAATTTCATGCTCTAAGTAAATTATCAAATTGGTATACTGACGATATTATATCAAATCATAGCTTTAATAAATGAGGTGAGCTATTTGCTACATGACATTTTCTGAAAATCGGTTTTAAGGTACCTACCAACGATATCAAAATAAAATCATGATTTTATGAAATGATAAATTCTAATAAACCATAAAAATGACAATTAGAAATAATGGTTATTATACTAAATAACTCTTAGATACCTAAATTAAAAATTGATTAAAACAAATAAAATAATGAATAGATTAACAATAAATGTATTTTAATTTATTATTTTTACGAAAAAAAAACACGTCTAGGTATAATAATAATCAAATTTATAAAGCACCTTTTTATGGTATAAGACCATTCCAAGGGTGCTTTTGCTTATTTGTTGACTCTGACAAACAGATTTACTGAAAGCCCCAAAACTCTCGGCGCAATTCAGTAGGCAGTTTATTCCAATTGATAGGTCCGTTAATACTGAAACAAGGATCAAAGTAAGCTGCTTTATTGGCTCTATCCATTGCATTAAAGAATTGGTATTCTATAATTCTGAAAACACTCAAAATATATATTAATTTTCTCAGTTAAAAGAGTTTTGGATTCATACATAGCTCAGCAAGTTTATACTTTGTTAGAATTGTATCAGTATCATCTTGAAATATTTACACAACAACTCCTTTCATCAGAAATTAATCTGATGATATACTCACTTGTTGTAATGTGTCAAACATTGCATATAGGTTTTTCATAATTTATAGCATGTTAACATATTTATTACTCTCAAGTCAAGTACCTTAGTGTATGTACCGACCTATGTAGGTATTTCTACCTGTAGGGTAGAGTAGAGTTATATATTATATGTTAGCAGAAGTCAAAGAGCATTTTGCATTCCTTGATTGTTTCCCATCACCGCTGGTGTTTATCACAATATTGGCTGAAAACCATCGAGGAAATGAGACGTTTCTTCCACATCATGCCTTTATCTTTGCCGACATGATGGGACGCGGAACTATTCATCATCTTGCGATGACTATACATATACCTACCCATGCAGGCTATACATACCTACCCACTTTTGTATCTCAAGCTAAAACTTCATGCATCTCGTATTATGACGCTTGAACCAGTACTGACACATGAATTATATGCAAAAAGCTCTCTGCTCACTTATCGCAAATTGTTCCACCTTGTCATATTACATACATGAAAAATATATCGCTAAAATGTTAAATTACACCGAATTATATTGAAAATCGTTTACATAGAGATTGACTTATGAAAACACACGCACACTTTGATTCATAATACGTATAGTCTGACTGTTTTTCTACTTTTTGTATAAGGTAATTCACCCTGCAAAGAGTGCTTTGTATATAATTGGCTGTTTTATACTGTAATCATCAGGCAGGAAGAGTGCCAACAGCACTCCCTCGCTGAGAAAAGAAATGTATCAAAAACCAGACCAACCCTTTAGACCAACGTATTTTATATAAATGTTTAATTTAAAATGAAAAAAAAAATCATATGTATTTCACATTCTTATGACAATCTTTATTTTACTTTGAATAACACCAATCTCTTGAAAAACAATCGGATATAAAATCTTACGAAGTTGTGAAGCAATATTTAAATATAGATTACGTTTTACTCTATTTATTGTTATATTCTATGACATTTTATTTAATAACACAGATATTGTTGACGCACGTTTTCATAGCTTAAAGCACAAGTGTTTATTAGTTATTATTTAGATTACCGTTATCATTAGGTATTAGGTACTTGTGATGAAATCTTTGCATCTTGCAACAGGAGAACGATTGCTGTGGCCATTGTTTTATGACATAAAACCGTTGCAAAATTGTCCATTGATCCACGATGGAGCAAAACAAAATGACCGTTTGTATCTGTCAAGACATAAACATTATCAGTACTAACGTATAAACTGAATATATTATATATTGATTTTTTTTTATTGATCAAGAGTTTGCGACTGCCAGATGAACGTCCTAATATATAGGCCAGACTTACGTTATAGTGTACAGGCTATCTTTTTCTGTAAAAGGATACCATAACAGGTAATACCGATTGGATAATGAACCCAGTGGTGGCTTAGAGACATAACAGTTTGTTAAACTTTAAATGTGTCTGTCGGGGGGATTCCGCCAATCAAAGTGTCTGTCAATGAAATACGTGATTTCCAGTGATTTCTAATAGTCTTCTGAAGTGAATATCACACTTTATTCGCGTTTAAATAGCAATTTTCAACACTTTGAAGTCTGTTATATCCGAAAGCCAAATCTAAAGGTTCATAATATCCTATCGTTGTTATTCCTTTTTTACGGTTTATTTTCGCCTTAGCAAATTGAATTTTGTAAAATTAAACCAAGTGTAATATAAATATTGTTCATTAAAATCAAAAATAGTCGAATAATTGACTCCACAAATTTAAACTATTTAATCAATTTAAACAATTTAATATATTTTTATTTTAACATATTTATGAAAAAAAAACGAATATAATCAATGACATAAACGACTAATTTAAACATTTCGCAGATATGAGATCGCCATTTAAAATTAAAAAAATGCCCTTTCTGTGAAACAATTTTCACAATTCACAAAATACACAATTTTCTATATTATTTAGTAATTATTATAAACAATTTAAATATGTCGATGTTATTTTCCAATGTAGGTACCTACACCAAATTGGTATATAATTATTTTTTGGCATATATTTATTTTTTATGTTACCTACATACCTACTTTCAGTCATCAGTCGAATTACAAAAAAAAATATCAATGATATATAAAAATAAAATTTAATTGAAAAATACCCTAAAAACATTTTATATAACTAAAAATATCGCATAAACATATAACTATATGTATATACACATGCATATTAAAGTTGGTAATAAAACGTGAATTTAAAAAAGATTGTGTAGGTATACAAAAAGACCGTGTGTCCCATTGAAATTTACAAAGCGATCGAAAGCCATCATCGATGAAAATGATAATAATAAAAAAACCTAGTCAAGCTGTTGTTATTGTCAAAACGCCGAATCATCGTCCGTGAATTAAAATACTGAGGTGTGAATGAGAGGAAGGGAGAGAGGATGTCCATTTGTGGCGGATGGAGTATCCTGTTTCATTCTTTTCTTGTCAAAAACTCAATTATACGTTCACCAGTTCACTCTCAATTTCCAACGTCTGTGTGAATTGAATAGATAAAATATCGCTATAAAAACATTTTTTAACTACAGTAGCTGTGTACATTGAAGGCATATACATACATATTTACCAATGCACGTATTAATAACATACATGAAAAAAAACGATCAGTAGGTACCTACCTATAAAAGCTGCAATCGCCTAGATATGTATGTATAATCCATCACGAAATTATGCTCCATAATATAGCGTAATGTTTAATATTTGGGATGCGCTATTTACTTGATAAAAAATCACCTCGCGTTCTTCTGTAATAGATAATAGACCCGTGCGAGATGTTTATTTTGCTGAGTATTTTCGCTACTTCACAACCACACGTTCCAAATTTTTCCTGATCAAAAACTCGATCTTCTCACTACTCATTATTTTCGTGGAAATGTGTTTACAGAAAAATCATTCACAATTTTCGTGCTGTCTTATTCTTTCGATGCATTTTTTCCTACTTTAGCTGTTCTCTTGGACTCTATTTTATATACCTACATATTTTTAGCTGTTTTTTCATTTCCAGGTCACATTATTTTTTCTTAACTATTTCATTTCAACGTGTATCAGAGTTCATTCAAACTCTTTTTCCTTCTCTACACACAATTTTGGTCACACTAGTATACTGTTTTTGTGTTAGTTGATAAAGCAATTGCAATTAATCACAAAAACTATGTTATTCGTCATTTTCATCATTGAAAATTTGATTTATTATCATTCTTTCTATATGCGCCTCTGAAATGATTTTGAGCCATTAAACGGTAGGAAATATCGATTATAATTATAACTACACTAATTAAGATTTAATATCACAAGACGATTCAGATCTATCTGGTTCAATTAAAAATTTCAAAATCGATTTATTGCTTTAACAAAAGGTCATTTATAAATTATTATATTGTGCAAATAACGAATGTGAAAGGCAACTATATACCTATGTATCAATGTACATACAAAAATAATTATTATATTCATTGTTAGAGTATTCAATTCTATCATTTTATATTGCAGTGAGATATCAATGGTATATACCTACATCGACTTACAGTTACCAATCCAATAATCAAATATTTATCCAGTGGCGTTTGATTTGTTAACTGTATATTTGTATCGAACGAGATATAGGAATATATTATATAGGATAAACCATAAATGTGGATTTTTTATAATTTATAATTTAAAATATTTTATACACGAACGAAATCTTTACCGAAAGAGGAAAGACATATTATAACTTAGATTTCGTTTTATTATAATTGAAATTACCGACCCGTTTGGCGCAAGGCACATCGCCAAAATAAAAGTTTGTTGTTCGACATACTTACCTTTTATTTATTTTTAACTAGATACTCTAAAATTGCATGAATTCCAAGTAGGTATATTGATTAATTTTAATCTTTCATATTGACATACAAACTATTGTGTGGAATCATTCTCGGGTAGGCAGAGAGCACCAAGTGCCATAGATTTGTGTTTGGATATATATTTATCGCTTTCCAACATTTTTTCGTTATTCTGGATTTTTTATTCAGTAGATAACCAGCATACTTATATCGAAGCTTTATATCTACAATCGATTTAATAGTGTCACCTATATATCTATCTTTAAAGCTACAATCAATTTAATAGTACCTACCTATCTATATAGAATCAAAGATAACTGCAATACCAACCTAATTAATATCCCCTTAATTACGATTAGATTTAATTTTAATATTGATTTAATACATTAAAAATACATTCGTTGATATCTCCCGATCGTATCAACGCTGTCAATATCGGTTTTTACTATGCCCGAAGCGAAACTAACACTTTTTATATATATCTATGTATGATACAAATGAGATATTGTATTATTGATCCCTATTATTTAATCAAAATACCTACATTCGGTAGCAATACCAAAATCACCAACAATATATTTTTTGCCTTCAAAAACCACAGGTGTGCCTTTATTATCACCGCGTGGCTCGTTGCTTTAACTTGTATCAGTCTCAACCATCGGATATATGTATCAGAAGAAACTCACACCTTTTATTGGTTTAACACTCCCTTGGTTTGGCGGGGAATAAAATTTATTACCTACACTCCTGTTCTGGTCCTAATCTCCATTCAATCATTCATCATATTCCAATCATCGAGTCGTATTAGTACCTTACTGTTCGTTTATTGAATATTATTACTTCAATAAATAAATTTTAATTAAGCGATTCCTATGTAGGTGACTTATTTTATTTTATTTTTATTTTATTTCATTTTCGGGAAATTTACAGTATAATAACATTTATTATATAGATGCATTAGTATAAGACTAAAACCAATAACAAATTTCCACATAATTAACAATAAATTTTGACTGCTGTGCTTACATACTTAAAGCTATGTGCTTACATACTTAAAGCTATGCTAGTGCATGAGTGTATGTATGTGTGTACGTATGAGTATTATTATTTATTTATTATTTATTTATTTATTTATTTATTTATTTATTTATTTATTTATTTATTTATTTATTTATTTATTTATTTATTTATTTATTTATTTATTTATTTATTTATTTATTTATTTATTTATTTATTTATTTATTTATTTATTTATTTATTTATTTATTTATTTATTTATTTATTTATTTATTTATTTATTTATTTATTTATTTATTTATTTATTTATTTATTTATTTATTTATTTAGTTGCTTCTCGGGTAACTTACAGGTACTATGTCAAATATTAATTTAACACGCACCCAATAACAAGTTGCCACATTCTGGAGACTTACGATATAATCGACTCACAGATCCAGAGTGAAAACACAATTAAAAACTGTGTCTCCACCAGGAATCGAACCTGGGATTTTTGGATCAGCAGTCAGACTTATAATATGTACCTACATCGTGTTTTATTTGAAAAGGTGTCTTTTAATCAATAAACTCGGCATATATTTATCACAAATACCTACTATCATTTTCGTTAAGAAATTATTGTTTTTTTAATATTATATACTTCATAGTAAAAAGTTGATCGTTTATTTATATAATATAGATACCATTATGTTTAGACCATCACGGGATAGGCAGAGATAACTAAGTACAACACCTTTCTTTGTTGGAACCTACACAATCATCGCTTCTCTAGTAGGTATCTATATATATATAGCTCCTCGAGGAGACTATTCTGTAATTTTTTCGTCTCGTATCCCCCACTTTAGAGTTCTCTTAACAGGGCATATAACGTTAAATCTAGTGACTGTGAACATGTTATATTAAAACCGCCTAATGCACTATGAAGTTATCTGTTAGTAAAGGTAACTATCGCGCGCGTTAAAAGGGGTTTATACGTGATATAAATGATCGGAAACTCTTAATTTGTTGATTTTTTAGAACAAATCTTAATATGTGCTCGTATACACCAACTCTCAGTCTATTAAGTTTCCTAAAAAAATCGCATACAAAAAAAATCCTTTTACATGCCTATTCGGATTTTTTGTAATTACGAGTAGTATAAAAATGGCAGAAAAAGACGTGAAACCATTACGAAAGTTGTATCTTATGCATCAAAGAAATGATTAAATTGAAAAAGACACCATGAAGTGGTTACATTTGTTATACTTAGCCAAGCGTTTAACTATTAATGATCATTATTCTTAAAGTCAAATTTATTTAAGGCAAAGTCTTTTCAAGCATGCAGAAGAGCGTTGCCTAAGGGTAAAAATTCATTAATTTACACTACGATGTCGAAATTTCACAAGAAATGTTTTGTTGGCTAAGTTTGACTTTTGCCTATTGAAGTATGTATATAGGTACTTATCTTACAGACACGTCTTAACAAATCATTAGGTACTTGTACCTACAAAACGAGTGTTTTTTCCTGTCTGTATTTTTGCAATTTATCAATACGTTCCAATTCTATTTCATACCTACCATTGAGATACACAATAAAAATATATATCTGTATATTTGTAATAAAATTATCCTATATATAAATCATGCCTTGCAAAACAATGATAGATGACTATCATCATAACGAAAAAACTATGATCTCACTGATAATCGTATCGGCTACATGTCTTCCTTTCTGAGTCTCGAAAGTCGACTACATTTTTCATTTTCTTGAACTCTTTATTTCACATTTTTCATTTTCTTGAATTACACATGCCTTTATGCTGTCTGATTGTGTTTTTATCTTTAGGTACTGATTTCATTTCAAATATCTTCATTAATTCGAATTTAATTATCATGCATACTTTTTTGGCTTGAAAATGACTATATCAAAAAAATGTAGCCAGTTTGATTTTGATCAATATGTACCTAACTAATCACATAAATATTTTTTTCTTTATAAGCTAATTAAATTTGAGATGTTATTAATTTTTTGCAGTAAAATAGATTGGTACGACATTGCATGGAAGCCTAAGAAGAAATAATAATATTCCACTAAATTAAACATACCGTTTTTCTTGTCCTCAGGCACATCTTCGTGCGATGAATCAGACACTGAATCAGAGCCTGGAATAACCCTGAAGAGGAAACAGCGTCGGTCCAGAACCACATTCAGTGGAGATCAGTTGGACGCTCTGGAGAGAGCTTTCACCAGGACGCAGTATCCAGATGTGTACACCAGAGAAGAACTTGCACAAAAGACCAAACTCACGGAAGCCAGAGTTCAGGTACTTATTAATTCCTTGTTATCTTTAAAGTTTTGTATACCTTCTCATTTAATATTTAGTTTTGATAGGGTATCTTTTTTACCAACGACTTAATACCTACAAATAAAACAAATTATACTAAATATGGACTTGAATATTTCCGAAATCATGATAACTGATTTTTATTTTAATAAATAGTAACAAAATTTCATGTTAAAATTAACCGAGCTATAGTGACTACAAAACTTTTTTTACATTCATAAATTGATAAACTTTTATTACTGATAACAAAAGTTTGGCTAAAACGCAAGTAGCCAGTTCGGTTGTCATAATATTTTTTACAGTTTAGGTACTCGTAGTTGCAATTAAGAAACAAAAAATAGTTACTACCTCAAAATAAAATATTCAGAAACCAAACGACTATTAAAACTTGCCAAAATAAAATTCTCTCATCATCATACATTACACTATGCTTAATATAAAAATAAAATTACTAAAACATCTGTTAACTGTAGTAGTAGTGTATTATATTTTCCAATCCACAAATAGTTTCAATATGAATATAAAAAAACTGCTCAAAATGTCTTCCTTATTTGTAACTACAACTAATTAAAGGGATATTATATCTATCAATAACAAATTTACATTTTTAGCCTATATATTCGTAATAAATGATGTTTCTAATAATGATATAAAATTTGTTAGGTGTGGTTCTCAAATCGGCGCGCCCGTCTTCGAAAGCAGCTCAACTCCCAGCAGCTGAGCGCTTTCAATCCGATGTCGCTACCACCCGCCTTCCCTTCGTCACATCCCCAACAGTTGGAGAGCAGCGGCGGGGCCTTCGCCCCCCAGGCATGCTGGCCTCCGCAGGGGTACGCCTGTCCACAGCCCCAGCCCCAGACGCAGACGCAGCCTCAGCAGACTCAACAGCAACAGCCGCAGTCGGCGTACATCCCACCGGGTGGATACGCAGAACCATCACTCAGCGCCAGTCCCCCAGCTTATTACGGCCTAGACTCGTCGGCTCACTGGCCTCCGCGTCCGGCTAATCATAACAAACTTCCAGAGGTGCCCACGTGGACAGACAACTACAGGTAAATACCAACTTTTATATTCAATTTAAATTTAATTTTTGACCGAAAGTAGGTATGTACCTACTTGATGGAATTCATCAATAATTTTTTAGTTTAGAATTCATCAATCTTTTATTAAAAATAAAAACCGTTTTTAATAAATCCACTTTGAGGCTAGCGCTCATAATGGCGCAAAGAACAGATCAGATTTTTGTCTCATAGCAATAAAGCGCGCGCTCCGTACGATGCTGATCAATCAGAGCACGCAATTTTATAAATTGTCATACAAATAATAGGTACTAAAATTCTTCTGAGGCGCCTGTAGGGACGCTTGCCTATATGTAGTTGAAATATAGAATTTATTTATTTATTTAATATTTCATCTCGGGCAACTAACAGGTACTACATATGTCAAATATTAATTTAACACGCACCCAATAGCAAGTTGCCACATTCTGGAAACTTAAGATATTAATCGTCTCACAGATCCACACTGAAAACACAATTAAAAACTGAGCCTCCACCGGGAATCGAACCCGGGATCTTTGGATCAGCAGTCAGATACCCAACCAACTTAGCCACGAAGGCCGACTTGTAAGAATATTTCAACCAAGTGTGCCGGTTCTTGTTTTCTTGGATTTTCTATATCTGACAGCTAGAAATAACTCGTTATTAGTTCTAGTTAAATTAAATTTAATATATTTACACAATAAAACTGCTTTTTAGCAATATGATATTATGCGTCCTGTGATAAAAATACACATTATATCAAAGCTAAATCGAATATAATAAGCAATCACGAAAATTAATGTTCTTCTGAAAGGATGAACTATTTTATCCATTTTTAATACACGGAAATCATAGACACTCGTGAATCTCGTGAAATCTTTGAACTTACGAATGCGGTCGGTAGCCAAAATATTGTCTAGAGTCTAGGATTCTCGGCCAGATATTCTAATTAAAGCAACAACATCTTCCATCTTGTAGGTAGAGATATGTTCCACCTTCCTGCTGGTGTTAGCTACTCCGCTGCCGCATTTCTTTATGATTAAAGTCTTAAATTGATAACTACAATTTGAGGGCGAAGTATGATTACCTACGCCATCGATGGAGGCGGATAATCTAGTTTCCACGGATATTTTTTACGTCCAATAATTGTTCAATTTGGACAGTCGGTGGCTTTATAGCGCTCTATTACCCATAAGTTAGTGTTTGCAATTAGACGCTATAGACAGATCGGTGTATTCTTTTTATGTTATTAAATATTTAATTTGTGTAAGTTTTCGCATACATCATTTGAATTCATTATATCACGATATCCGTTACGAACAGCTCTTTATTGACCATTAGATTCAAGTTTTGCGTCGTGTGTATCCTCCGAATGTATCATTATTCCAAGATAGATTTATGTTTATCATTAAATTATTGATACCGATGTTTTCTCCTAAAATTGTTTCTGCGATTTCACGGTGCGCAATTATTAGAAAAATATGCAATGTCTATTATAAACACATGAAATGTATCAATAAATCTATTGCGGCATACACATTGATTGATATAATGATACAATCGCATACAAATCAATCATTATATTCTAACTTATAATTCTTTATATATTCATAGATGAAAATATTCTCTTTCATATTTGAAAATTTTTCTTGCCATTACTTAGATTTAGAAATCTACATACGTATTTAATATGTACCTATTAATTTAACTTTGGTATTGTACTAATAATTCTAGAATTTCGGTTTGTAATTCTAGATTTCTTTAAAAAAATACTATACCTATACTAGGAATGCACGATATTTAGATAAATTTGTTATTTTAGTATTTTCTTCATTCGTTTGTATTCAAATATAGATAATACCTTTTTCATATAACTATCAAAGCACACAAGAATCCATATACCTACATGTGTAAGTATATCATTTTGCAACTACTACTAAACATATTATTAGCATAAATGAAAAAACCTTCGGTTTTATATTTTCGTAATTTATTCACACATTTGTAAATTTTACGTAGTAAAATGCTACGTACGGTAAACGTATCATTCCATTGTCTCAGGGTAAATTTGTTGATAATATATCTCAATTCATTTCTACATAATTATTTTTATTGAAGGATAGCAGAAGGCTTTTTTTATTTTCATTTACCTAATTCATTCACTGGTGGTTGTGTAGCGAAATAATGAGATAAAGTTCCTATATATGTTTTCATCAACTTTATAATATTATAATAAGGAATAAGGTAGGTAGGTGTATGGTAGTTATATGATATGTATGTAGGCAGAGTGCAGTAGATGATATAAAGTAAGTATTAGATGGTATGATGAAGTTGGGCATGGCACTATAGCACAGAGTACACCGTAGAGCTCGACAAGTGAAAGAAAGCGGGTGACAGCCGTGACAGGTTTATTCAACATGGATGCAAAGGTTATGGGAAACGTGACACGCGATTTTCTATAACACGTCGTACATCAACTAATTTGATTGGGTGGTTCAAATAATTTAACCAAACTTTCATTATCAGTAACTCATATTTGGTTCAGCCTTTTTTTGAGTCTAGTATTGGACAAAAGCCTTCAGCTCGGTCTACCACTGGTCAGTTCCCTGTACCATCCTGCATCATTCTGGAAACGTTAATTTTTTGATGTCGTTAGACCATATGGTTTGGGGTTTATCCACGTCTCTGCATCCTGTCCATCACAACTTTTGACCATCATTGGCCACATAACTGTACGGTTTGTGTGTGCACAAAAAAATAGGTTAGAATAGCCAAGTGTTTAGTAGTACCTATTGTTTGGTTAATTTTAACGTGAAATTTTGTTGCTATTCACAAAGATATAAACGGAATTTTTTTTTTCAAATTGTTCTGTGTACGGGTGAGATCACCCGCATTCTATCGCTTGGCGAGCTCTACGTATGTTGGTTGGTGAGGTGGGCCAGCGGCGCCCCCGGCAATCAATCGTTTTGTTTTTACCTTTTATTAAGTCAGTCAGCCGCTAATCAATTAAATGCTAAACAACGCCACACCACCAATAATTTAATAAACAGAGCGGAATCCGGTTATATGCGTGGTGTTTAATATTAATATTTAACCATAATTGTAGGGTACCGACCCGACTTATTACATCGTATATTTGCAATGGCAATTGATAGGCGCTCGCAGGAATTGAGAAATTTAAAAACGTATAAATCATTATTTAAAAAAAACTACGATATTTATTATATTTGGTAATAAAATCGCCACCAAAATAGCCTTCGGATCAAGAGAAACTATAATGCTGAGCCAGATCATGTCTATCGATCTAATAACATTCGGATATCTCCTTAATAAACGTATAAATTATTTTTAACTGATGTGTTAATCTAAATTTAAGGTAGACGGACTATAAATCTTAAGTTTAAATTTTCCGTGAAGCATTAAAACAGCTCATTTCTTTTTTAAAAAACAATAATTATTTCTATATTGCTTTGATAATCGTTCTTACTTTACACTTAAAATTAATTTGAAAGTTGAGGAACAATGCCTTTAAAATTTTATTTTGACATAATGTGAAAAAGTGGATTCAATTCGCTAATATTTCATTCAATATTTAGGAAAAGTAATGTCCAATCCCTTTGTTAAAATAGGTTTTTGTAAAAAAAAAAATTTTTTTTTTCATTTTCAATAAGAAAAAATGAAGAGGGAATCTTAATCAAAATTTTACCTTTTGAATAAGTTTTTTTTTTATTTGTAATATCTGTTATTTAATATAAATGACGAATAAACGCGATTTAACACTCATAAGAAACAAAAAACAAATTAAGTTTTTATAAAACACCATCCAACATCTTTTAAGGTCTAGTTGTATTATTTTAAAATTTTATTGATTTATTTATACCGATATAAGCTTGCACTAGAATTATTGACGTTATAAAATGATGATTATTATAACGTTGATTATTCAAATTTCAAAGATTTGTGCATATGTAATTTATTTTAATTGTTATTTTACAAAGCAATCATAATAGTTTGCAGTGTAATTTTTTTATAAACAGTGTCATTTGATTAATATTTCTCAGTGTGTAGATAAACATTCCATTCCGCAAACATTCCATTATAATGTGTACGTTTTAAGTAAGTAGGTACATCCGTCAGTATGTATGATATGAAATGAAATTGATTTTTCCGGCTGTGATTATTTTGATACTCTGAAACCACTTTCCTCGTCTTGTATCGAAACCGCCAAACCAGAGTGTTGTGTGTTCGTCTGATAGTCGTACAATGTAGCCAGGTATTATGTACGTACATATGTAAGTGTGTTGGATATCAAAGATGTGTGTAGTTTTTAATAATAATACAAGATGTTGGTAGATGTGGTTCAGATCACTCAGCTCGGCACACAGAGTAGCGCGGCGTGGTCTGTAATGAATGGTTTTCAACTCGGTAGCGTGATAATTAACCAAATAATCGCTGGATACAATAATTTATATCTCTCCGCTTCCTACCTTCTGCCTGCCATTCCATCTTACCGTCTAAATTACCCACCAGTTGGTGAAGCAACACATGTACTAGACGTGATCTCAAATCGCGACATGCAAACCTTAATAAACATCAGTAGTAATCGGAAACAAACCATTTTACATTTGTTGTATAATTGCTCGAAAATTTATTATACGAATGTCAATGATTTTGCATAATTGATCCAAACAAACGTTGGTATCTTTTCTATCGTAAATGGTCCATTATGTATTCCGTTTTTTCAACTCATTTCTGCATTGATAATTTATTGTATTACTGTATCCATTACGTGATGCAAATTATTCGTAGCTTAATCTTCAGTATATTAAGGTTGTGCACACAGAGTAATATTAATCTGTGGTTATGCAGTAAAATGTCAGTATTTTTACTCGAAATCAACTTTTTCGAGTGCAATCATAAAATATCATTCTTCAAAATATCAAGTCCAGAACTGCGACAAAGAAACGTAAATACAATTGAAAAAACATTTTTTTTATTTGAAACATTTGTATTATGAAGAAAATATCATGTGGATCAAAAGATCATAAAAATAAAACTTCTTTTCCTTTTTAAAAATGAATTGGATGTTTTATAAAGTATGTATATACCAATCAATAAACGGCGCTTTATAAATTATATTTACATATTATTTATGATATTAATAATAGTTAAGTTCTACAAATAATAACACTCAATTATTATTATTACCATTATACACATTCTCAAAAGAATTAGCAGATCAATGTGTAAATTGTAAATCAGATTAAAATGGAATGCAAGAAACACACCGATCAAGTGTTCAATTGGGAAAAATTCACCGATTCACATACTTAAAATATCAGGATTATTATATATTAAATGTTAGCATTGCTTAAAAGATTAATAAATTTTTGAAAAAAGAATACATAATATGCGAATCTATGTAGATGTACCTACCGACTCATATTTTTGCGCTAACATATTATGCGTTTAATACCTAAGCAAAAATATTCGTGTAACATGGTACCTCTACCTACATATGTATGGTGAACCATAGGTACCTACTATTGTTACGTAAATAAGATCTCATTAAGATATTTCTCTAGTAGAATGCATACGTATTATTATAAATATTATGTATGGAAAGCTACCTAAATATATATGTACATATTATGTTCTTACCAATGATTTGAATGTAATTAATTTAAGTACAATCTCCTCTAACAGCAGTGAAATTTATTTTTTTATTATTTTCAATAAAGACTTTAATATTCAATTTATTGGCAATCAGCATAAATTAACCACCTCTCTTAAATTTATCGTTATTGGTTGGTACATGTTACTACATTATAACATTATATACATTCATTATCAAGTTACCTTTTCACTATTGCTCGTAGTTATTTATTCATATGGTACAAAATTAATGGAGAATATTATCTACTAATTAAATGTATCATCTGGACACTGTTTTAACTTTAGAAATACTTGGAAATACACTAAAAATGACAATATCGAAATTTCATTTATTCATCTTTCCAAAGATAATTAATTTCTAATTGTTCGTACACAGGTCTCTATTATTGTACCATTTATGGGAAGTTTAAGACATCGTTAAATAAATATAAACGAATCAGCAAATTGATAATAATTACTTAACAGAAAACTGTACTTTGATGAATCTCAATATTTCATTATGCCTATTTTAATTGACGAAGTATGACGGAGTTTCAATGTATAAACTGAGTAACGTCATTTTGTTGACATATCATTTAATTTTATTGTTATTGAATTCATTGTTTGCGTGGAATTTCATATAAAATTGTGAATACTCTTTAATGTAATGGATTAACAATATAATTAATTTGTTTTGTATTGTATAGTCACTCATATAGTGGAGTTGATTGGAATATCCAAACAATGAAATTAAAATAATATATACATACCTTCCAGATCCTAAGGATAAAGGATCTGGAAACGAGAAGGAAGAAAGAGCTAAAAATATATATAATGAGTGCAAGAGGAAAACAAAAGTAACAGTAAAAGAAGAAAAGAATGCATTGAGAGAAAAGGAAAGCGTGAAAATTGTGAATGATTTTTCTGGGAACACAAAAATGTTCTGGAAAAGAGTAAATCGACGAAAACAAGGAGTAGTGCGAGGATCAAAATGTATACATGATAAAGATGGATGTATGGTTATAGACGAGGAAAAAGTCAAGGAAAGATGGAAGGAATATTTTGAAGAGTTATATGAAAGTACACAGTGCGAAAGTCTGACGAACAACAGAATACCGATAAATGAATGTGAGAATGACAGCGAGAAAATTTCAATAGAAGAGGTCAGAGAGGCAGTGAAGCATGCACGTACAGGAAAGGCTGCGGGATTTGATTGCATACCAACTGAATTCATCAAATATGGTGGCGAAAAGACGATGGAATGGTGTCATTGCCTCTTCAACAAATGTTGGGAGACAGGACATACTCCGTCAGATTGGAGAAACGCAGTGATTGTGCCCCTCTTTAAAAAAGGGTCAAAATTAGACTGCAAGAACTACCGAGCTATCAGTCTGCTGAGTTCAGTTGGAAAATTGTATGCTAGGATACTAGATCAAAAGTTGAGAAAGGCTACAGCAAGCAAGGTATGGGATGCACAAGGAGCGTTTGTTGGAGGTAGAGGATGCACCGACCAAATTTTTTCCCTTCGAATGGCGACTGAAAAGGTTCTGGCAAAAAACCAGAAGCTTTTCTGCGCTTTCATAGACCTGGAAAAGGCCTATGACAAAGTAGACCGTGAAAAACTCTGGAACGTGCTATCAGTGTATGGAGCGGGGAGCAGGCTGATAGGGGCAATATCATCTCTATATGAGGAAAGCCAAGCCTGTGTGAGAATTGAAAACTCTCTCACAGGATGGTTCTCCATTAATATGGGAGTGAAGCAAGGGTGCGTACTATCACCGTGGCTCTTTAATCTATACATTGACTACTGTGTGAGAGCACTAAAGAATGAGAACATTGGGCTGAATCTGGAAGGTGTGACTGTATGTGATCTAATGTATGCGGATGACAAAGTATTAATGGCTGAAAGCGTGGAATACTTGGAATGTTTGGTTAAAATAGTATTCGATGGATGCATGCAAAATGGATTGAGAATGAATGCAACTAAATCTAAAGTAATGGTATTTGAGAAGAGCGAAAGACAAACAAAATGCGAGATACGAGTGGAGAATGTACAATTAGAACAAGTGGATGAATATTTATACTTAGGAAGCATGTTTCAGCGTGATGGAAGATTGGAAAAAGATATTGAAAGGAGAGTAACGGCAGGTAATAGAGTGAATGGTGCATTAAGACCGGTAATGGCTGACCCAATTATTTCGAGGCAAGCAAAGCTCGCGGTACACAATGGTATCGTCGCACCGACTCTAATGTATGCTAGTGAGACATGGACATGGCAGAAGACGCATGAAAGTAGAATTAACGCGGTTGAAATGAGGACACTAAGACGAATGTGTGGTAAAACGATGTATGATAGAATAAGAAATGAGGATATTAGACGAGAATGTATGATTGAAAGAAATATCGTAAGTAAGATGAAAATAAATGCCCTAAGGTGGTTCGGCCACATAGAAAGAATGAGTGATGACCGTCTGACAAAAAAAGTATACAAGGCTGATAAAAGAGGAATGAAAAGTAGAGGTCGGCCAAGAAAGAGTTGGCACGATCACATAAATGGGATTTTGAAAGATGGAGATGTTAGAAGTAAGAATAATAGAAGAGCGTGTATGAGACGATGTATGGACGTGAATGAAGCGAGGAATGTATGTCAAGAGAGAGGAGTCTGGCGTTCGGTTCTCTCTGCCTACCCCAAATAGGGAAATGGCGTGATGGTATGGTATGGTATACATACCTACATTTTATATAAGATGTATTGTTTTATCATTGAAGATTTATTTTATGTAAAACTCAAAAACATATTGAATACCTATGTAATTGCTAACCACGATAAAGGCTAAATCCAATAGTGCTTGATAAAATTTACTTATATATAAAATGTATATAAAACATGCTTGTTTTGTGTAGAAACATTGTTGAGTATGTGAGTAATTAGTCCAGAATATAATTCAAAGTGACTTTATTTCACATACAAAATATAATTACAAAATACAATACATGATAGTTCGACACGAAGATATATGACAAACATTAAGTAAAATTAAAGTTTGATACATTGAGAGGATTTCGCAGTCTCCTTTCCCGCTCCATTGGGAATGTTTTAGAGCTTTAAGCTTTTATTATTTTATTTGAGGGGTGCCACACCAGAATGTGATGGCTCACTAGCTGAACCTTCGCGTGTGACAAGTCACAAGTCAAATTTTGAAACAGTTAAGAATGGAATTTTAACAATTGTTTTTTTTTGTCCACAGTTCCTTCCTGTCCATGAACTCTTCTCACTACGGATCTCATGCGCACTCTCCCGGTGAAGCCAAGTCAGGTTATCCATACATCGGACAGTTGGGTGGGATGGAGATGAGTCGAGTACACTAACAATGCTGTGTCACATAATATTATCTTATATTTATTTCCTACTAACTTCAATTCATCTGGGTACAAATACATCTTCAAGTGAAACTTTCGTCGCCTAATATTACCTACTTACTTCTAGAAGAGCAGAGAACGTTTTGCATCAGTTGTAACATCAGTCACAGACATTTCAAATTAACCCTTAATGAACTCAACCAAAAATAACTATTTAACTCAATATTTACTTTTCTTTATTCAAAAAAATACATATGTTCAAAATATTTGACTATTTTATTGTTACAAATATAAAATTTTCTACACAAAGTAAATTAATATTTTTTTGGGAATTAATTACTAAGAAAATAAAATGAAAATTTTATGTTTTGTAACATAATGCTGGGTCTCAAATCTCAGTATTTTTCTCCATACACCTAATCTAAATATAATGTTATATACATATAATCTATACCTACCCAATATTATGTAGGTAGGTACCTATATGTAAACCTCATAATATTTCTCATGTACATTTTTACTAAACAAGCAATTTTTATTCAATTATTTTTAAGGCGATGATTTTTTCAAACAAATATGCAAATCCGCATTTGTTTTTATTATTATAGATTTTTGAGTCACTGCGTAGGTATACCTAAAGTTCTTGCTATGATTAATATATAAAATATGCAAATTCATAGCCATTTATTTTTCACCGCCATCAAAGCGACTTTTTCATCATAAAATATGATAATAAATTATGTTAAAAAATTTAAATGTTGTAAATTAAGTTGTACTTAATTGATGTATTATAATTTATAATGTAGGTAGGTACATTATTGTACATAATTATGATATAGTATATAGATAGATTATATATATATTAATGTGTGTAGGTGCACATACACAATCCCAGTGATTCTAACATAAAAATATTAAGATCATTGTTTTATTTTTGTTATATTCGATGGTAGTAAATTTTTGCGTTAACAACATACGTATCAATTTACAGGTACAAACCACAAACTTTCATAAATAAACATACATTAATGGAAAACATCAAGAAAATTGTGCTCAAAACAAATACTGATTTGGTTATAAACGTAGATCATTAATTTTTTTTATGAAAATTCAACATACTATTGTAAGATAAATAAATGAGAAAATAATTGTTAGTGTTTTTAAAACCGTACCTACTGTCAAAAATGGTTTTAAAATGTTTAACTCCTTACGATAAAAAAATAAGTAAAAATGCCGATTATAAGTTTATGTATTACAAAGTCTATGAAACATTATTTTTATGTATTGTTTTTTTCACGCCAGTATCACTTGTGTTGTATAACTGAAACAATTGAAAAACCCTGTAATTTGTGTTTGTTAATCAATTTCTTGTAGGATAAATTATGAATACTTAGTAATAATAATATTTTTTATCTCAAATTTTGAGATAAGAAATTTGATGCTGTGTTTAGTTTATGTAAGTGATAGGTTGCATTTATCTGTGTAGGTACACTTATAGGTATATTATAAAAATAATTTTATATTAATATCTTCACTATCATTAAATAGTATGTTGTCGTATTTTTCAAACATTTTTAACACCGTTGCCTCTTAAAGTCTTTGAAACAATTTATGAACACTTTGACATTAACAAAGTATTTAAGCATAACGCTTGGCTTTTGAATTCATATTACAATGATAAAAATGATTTGCTATTTTTACTTAATTAATTAGATATTCTACTGTTGTTCCGGGGTTCGATCTATAGAATCGAATTTATTTTTTTATGATTGCTTTTGCCAGTCTGAGTTCATATGTTTTATTTGTGAAAATTGTTTTCAGTAAATAAAATAATTACCTAATTTATTTTGAGTTTTAACTTTTTGCAATAGCAGTATTGATCACATACCTACTTTTCATAGTACCGTTGTATTATTTACCAAAAATATTTTTAAAATTATTTTTCTACAGTTTCAGCAAGGAATGTTCGTTGAGATGTTAAATAAAGTGTTTTATTTTTTAATAAACATTAAGAATTGTACCTTACTTAAATGTTTATTAAGGATTTAGTAAGGTACCTGCCTAAATATTTGTTAGCTCAGAGGCAATTTATAAATAAAATGGATTGTTTACATAGCTAATGGGTTTAATTCCGAAGACGTATTAAAATTTAAATGATCACCTGAATTGTCACTTTAAACTATATCCATTTTATAATACACTAGTGATGTTGTCTTGTCATTTTAATCTTATCAAACTTCCTTTATTTTTTTTTCAATCTTCAGAATAACAAAAATACACAAAATGAATAAATTTTAATAAAATTTTAGTGCGTTTTCAGAATTATACCCAAAATCACAATCCTTATCAAACCCAGTGTGAAATTTGTCATTATGTGTACTTAATACAGATAATTTAAAAATCCCTATTAGTGATTGATTATTATAATATTATTGTATTATGTAAATATATAACTTTTCTGTTGCATTTTAAGAATAATGGAAAATCATGCAATAAATAATTACAATACTATGAACATATATTTTATTTTTTTCAACCTTTCCTTTTAATTTTATGTAATATATAAGATAACAGTGAATTACTTTTTGCTACATTTTTATGTGAATATTTGGGAGATGATTGAACGAAGTCCTGAAATAGTCAAAGTGATTTAAAAAAATATTAAATTATTTTTATGATAATACTTAATCACAGGACGGAATATAAATTAAAATATACAAGAAATATTTGTCAAGCAAAGCTTGGTCAATTTTTTCATGGACAAAAATAAAAAAAAAGTAAAATAATATTTTGTTAGTAAGGTATACACATCAAATAACTAAATACAATTTTCAGCGGATTATATATCATACAATTTTCAGCGGATTATATATCATACAAATTTCAGCGGATTATATATATATATATATAATTGTAAATAATTTAGAAAAGTAACATTATTTATATGATTGTTGTTAAAGAAACAATAAAACCGGATCCAGCTCATAGTTTTTATGACAATGTATTAAATAAATCAAAGACATATATTTTGATGCCTTATCTTCCATATTTATTTTGTTAAAACTATGTATAGCACGATCATTTTAAATACTTAGGTAAGGTATCTCATATAATTATTTAGGTCTTGTGAATTTTTTACATGAACCGTATGCTTCAAATGCTTTAATTAATCTAAGTATTGATTATTATTTAGAAATGTATTGGAATCTTGTATCGTTATATAAATACACTAGAAGGCTATGCCCACCTTGTGTATCTTATACATTACATATTAATTAACATTTTTTTAACAATCTTGAGTTTTATCTATTAAGAGACCGATCTGCTGATTAGGTGAAAACCTTTGCGGAGGTGCACAATATCATATATCTTAAATATTAATAAATAAAATAAATAAAGCGCCGTTTAGTGATACAAGATCACTCCAAGTGCGCTGTAGTTTACTTGTTGGCTCTACGAAACAAGGCAGTCTTAAGAAGTCTACCGAAGGTGTCAATACTCTGAGCTACACGTATGTCAAAAGGCAATTAATTCCATTTTAAAGACCCGTTCACACTGTTAAATGGTCGCAGTGCAATTATAATCATAGTAGGTAATAAACCTATAGATAGGTAGGTACCCTTAATTTTACATTGGTACATAATATACATCATCTCGTCGTTTTTCTGTTTGAAGTAGGTAAATATATTACAGATAAATCTACATACCAGATTTATCTGTAATGTGACTGAAAACATAATAAGTATATTTAAACCGTATTTACGTGTTTGTAAGGGTATCAGTTACGTGTTTGTAAGGGTAATTATCGCATGCGATAAAAAGGGTTTATACGTTATTTAAATTTGTTTGTTTTTTTTACATTTTAAGAACAAACCTGAATTGAAATGAAAAAAGTATCACGAACATTCACTTTAATTTTATGCACTTTGTAAGCACATAGTTATGCAGTAATTTTAAAAAAATCTGTAAAAAATGATATATTCAATATTTTCTTTGGGGAAATTATGTGACTAGGTACCTACTATTCGATTACGATTTACTAGAGAAATGTTGAAAATACTTATGGTATTTTTTTAGAAATACACTATTTATCATGTTTGATTACGAATTGGGGTGTTTAGGTTTAGGTATATGTCATTTTAACGAACATTAGCCAGGAAAGTTAAAATGCGTAAATGCGAAAGTTAAATATTCATCCTTTCCATCTTCAAAATTTTATTTATACTAGTTGCATATATAACACTCGAGATCTAATGCTATTGAGCGAAATTTAGCCAGGAAAGTTAAATGCGTGTGGTGACAGGCGGATCAAGGGACGGAAGTCGGAAATACGCGTGCGCACAAGTTTAACTGAATAAATAAAAAATAATAAATATTATTATGAAAAGTAGGTATCTTACAACTAAGTGAATAATATGTTGAGAAATATAATTTATTTGTAAATGTGATCAAACGCGAATAGGTATATAACAAAACTTATTTATTACCTAACTTCAAATGGCAAAGGTGTTGATAACATTTTTCCTGTTATTATTATTAAAGCCCAACTAAATCCAACAAAAAAAATTAAGGGGAATGGGATTTATGTACATTATTTCGTTGTCGTATTTTATTGCATACCAAATCGCTTTCCCTTGATTCGTCTGTCGCCAGACGCTAGTGGAAAGTAGTACCACCCCACTCGTACTGAAGCAGAAGTGATTGAGTTAATCCCGCCATACATTTTGTACGACTTGACTAGCACGAAACAGGACAATATTATGAATTATACTTTTATTAAAAAAAAGACACAAATTAAAATTTTTAAATTTCATATATATTTAATATATTTAACAATATTTTGCTAAATTATAGTTTTACATCTAACAAAAATTGTATGAGAAGATGTATGGACGTAAATGAAGCGAGAAATGTATGTTAGGAGAGAGGAGTCTGACGTTTGCTTCTCTCTGCCTACCCCAAATAAGGCCTTGATGGGTATGGATGAACATCTAACAAATTAAACGGATTACGGGAGATTCCCGCAAATTTCAGGGATACTTTCGGAATTACTCATATGGAGAGAATTTTTTAACTATTGATTCTGGAGCGAGCAGACACTGTACGAACCAAGGGGCTCTTAAGGACAACGGAAATGAAGGTTCTAAGGTTAATCACTGGTAAAACTCTCTGAGATCGTGTTCGCAGTGTTCAAATAAGGAAAACATGTGGAATAGAGGACATAATAATAATAATAATAATGAACACTTCCTTGCACCCTGCGCAAGTGGCGAGTTTATTGCCGTATGGCAATTTGACATCGTTCGGTAAAGAAGATCCAGAAGAAGGCATTGGAGGGACCACGTAGCCAGGATGGACAGTGATAGACTTGCATAGGTATATAGCGGCGAATGAAATCCCTTCTGGCCGCCGCCTACCCGGAAGACCACCCAAAAGAGGAAGGATAGCTGGACTTCGTCATCCTAGGAGGCATAGGGACGAATTTATAAACAATTCTCAAATGGTGACTCTGAGAATTCTCACGTAAGTACTACTCAAACGTATCTGAGAACTACTAACAATGTCCTATTAATAAACAATACTTTGAGTTGACTCAGTCGAGAACAACGTTTGTCAATGAGTTGTATTTTTTACTTTATATTACCAACACATTTAGGGCCGTTGCGTTGGGATTCTGAGTACTTATTGCATAGACACGTGCGCACTTTTGTAATAATAATAACAACTAGACATGGGATGGTGAATTGACAATATAATATAACAATGAATCTCCATTGCCTCTCTAGATAAAAAAAATCCAAAAAACAAAAATATAAAGATAATTAGGTACTAATTTTGAACAACCATGAATATAACCAAAAATATAAGTAAGTACATAGTAAAAATCTAGCAATAAAACATACAAATAATAAAAAAAAACTATGGTTGTGGATATTTAAGTATATTTTACTATGATGGAAAAAATTACAAATTCTTGCATCTATAATAGTATAAATATTAATCATATATATATATGCCGATAAAAGAAGGATCATATAAAAAACAATCAAGGTAGTTTTACAGAAAACATCACTATCCCTATTCAATCCCTGAATTCAACACATCATAGGTATTTATGGCAAGTATCAGTCAAATAAAAAACCAAATAGATATTATACAAATTGGAGCGCAAGCCGAAAATTTAACGAGATGCAATACACGAAACTGACAACTGTAAAATATATAATGGCGTTATGTACACGCATATTATCATCTCTTTCACTCGGTATAGCTTTGTCCCGTTCCGTCTCTCTGAGTAGTTCTCCAAGGCAGGTAGCCGGGTGACTTGAGCATTCGATATATTTCTATAGACTGCGCTGCAATGCTTAAGTACGCGTTTACGACATAAGCATTGCATATTGTTTATTAATACGATTTTGGGGTGCTAAGCATTGAGCACATACTAAGTACGTTTTATAAATTCGGCCCATAGTATCTGAAGAACAGACCTACTATATGGTCTACTAAACGAAGAAGATTCTGGAGCTTACGTGTATTCGGTGTTTCCTACCCAACTCCATTGGGAAAGTTTTAGAACAAGTAGCTTTTTTCATCCCCAACCAACCAACTTCCATCAAGCATATGTTTTATACCTCTACCTATACCACGAGTCCAACCACAAACATGGAGGCCCGTCAGTTATGGCGAGGGTCTCCCAATCCAATAGTTCTCAGTTACACATGTTGTGACTCGACAGCGAACCTTCACCGCGCATTGACAGTGATTCTGGAACTGTCAAGCTGTAGACAATACTATAATCTATTCCTGTCTTTAGTTTCAAAGCGATAATGTCAGTATTGGTTAAGTTTGTGAGGAAACGCCAGTGAAACTAATCACATTTGAGTGCCAGTGCGGCCTTAAGATTGGTATAGATGTAATGTGCTTATTAGAAAACTTTCTTGTTTAAAAAAAATACTGCATGTCATTGTTAACACTTCTCTATCGAACAGTTCGGAATGATGAATCTTACACAGCAATTGAAGCCTCTAGATATTATACCTACTATAGATACTACAGATAGGTAGGTTTCATTATTTGGAGCGTTTAAAGATTGATTTTATTTCTTTAACAGCTCTATTTCAGTTCCCACGAGAATACCAGACATTCTATTATACACAGATTCGGATGGTCGTGCGTGGATATTCGGCCATCAGCAGTATCAGTATCAGGTAGGTACCTATCCAATGAAACAATTATCCGGAATCTCATATTTTACAATTTTCAATATTCATACATCAGCCAGTTTTATTGTTTGGGATAGGCAAACAGAACCAAACGCCATACTATTTTTTTTCATTTATTTAACATAATATAATGTTATAACACACATAAAGATATAATTCACTAAGTATAGTAATTTTTACAAATAGTTTTTTTTTATAATGCCTCATCAAAAATATTACAATCTTGTGCTTGATGAGGGAATCACACTGACAAATAAAAAAAATTACATACAAAGCAATTAAATCAAAGTCATACATAAAGTAATTAAATAAAAATCATACATGGACAAAAAATCAAACAAACATTAAAAAAAGTTTAACAATAAATGAGGAATACAGACAATTGAAACATATCAAAACACATATTCAAATAAAAAAAGGAAATACAGGCAATTGAAACATATCATAAACAACCAATTTAAAATGTTAGATGAAATTTTAATTTTTGTTTAAACATTTTATATTCCTTTATCTGCTTTAATTCATTTGGGTGGAAATTGAAACATTTTATTTCCAAATAAATGTAGTTGTTTTGACCTTTATTTTTTACTACGTTCTAATTATATTTAGCAACTTAAGGGCTTTCAAGACTTTCTGTCTTAAATAAGGTGCACTCATATCTTCACTATCATTGAACGGTGAGCCAGTTGTTTCCACATAATTAGCTCTCTTTGGCACTTAAAGTTTAATTCTATTTTCGTGCGCCTTTTGTCATCTCCAAATCTCACTTGCATACAATATTGTCAGGACGAAAATTGAATGTCGAAACGTCTTGATTTCTATTAATATTTGCGTACAATTATATTTTGTTATTATAAAAGTGTGATAGTTTGAAAAAATATTACCTAGCACGGACAATAAGAAATCGACTGTGGTCGTTGCAATCTGTATATTGGATACTACTGACCTCTACAAATAAGAAAAACATTTCTTTTGCCTGAGATGCCAAGAAATTGAACTAACACAAAGACTTACTAAATGGAAAGTTTTATCCTTTGTGATGTAATAATATCACAGAGATAATTATTAATACCCGTATTCACAGACAAATCTTGAGGAAGCATCAGGCCTTCGAGGTACCTTGAAGGCGATTTCGTTTCGTTATTTAGAGTTTACAACAAAATGTATTATTTGACAGTTTATTATGCAGAGATAAATATGTATGTTCTGGACATGCGCATTCTGCTACTTTGAAAGTGTATGTTTATATGAAAGTATGTTTATATGAAAGGTATTAGGGAATCTCAGCGATCTCCTAGGAATATTAGGAATGTTGAGTTGTATGTTTTTTAAAAGCCTCGAGTTCATGGTACCATTGACAATTTTGTGAAGTACAGTACATTACATTACAGTATAGTACAGTACAGTATATGTAGTTATACCCACCTTATTTCATGGAGGTAAATTATTTTTCATAAGAACATTATTTGATTGGAATGGCGTTTAAAGCGTCGTTTAGAGTCGATTGCTTAGCATCTCATGGTCATATCAAAATGAAAATTTGAAGAGACTCAAAATACACTATTGTTGTAAAGAATGTCATTCTTTCAACGTCAATATTTATAATGATCTCTTTTCTGACAAAAACTAATTTCTATCATGAGATGTCAGCAAATAAGACGTTATTTTTGTTGAAAATGAACCGTTTTTGTTTGGTATTGTACAGCCACTGTAATTGGTAAACAAAGGCTAATAATGCTACTAAAGAAGGCCATAGACTCATCATCCCTGTTATTGTCTACGGAGCGTATAAACACGTCAAATTTTTCTGCAGTATTTATGGCACGTCTATGTTATTTCACTTCACGCTACTTATTAGATCATTTTCTATGTAAGTATAGGTGTTTTCTGGGTCTACAAATTTGCAGTCGGCGTTGTTCTTCGAAAACAATACGATATTTTTTAAGTTCTAGTTTTTCGTACATCAAGGAATACTTGTCGCTTCTGGGACGTGTTTAATTGTTTTATGGTTATAGCTTTCTTCATGGTATTTTGAACGTGTAACGTTTCCTCTGAACGGCTCAGGAAGATCCTGGTGAGCGGAACACAATGGTCCTGCTATGTGTCAAAGAATATTTTTGTTGTACAATGTCAAACTGTCATCGGGAGTAGCAGAATTGCGGGGGGTATGTTTATTGCTACTACTTTGTATTACGCATGACTCTTTACTCTATTATTTACATAATGTTTCTTTACAATGTACAATATTGTTTCAAATTAGGTACATACAAGAGATGTTTCTTTTTCAATTCCCTATTGGTTCTGAATAAATGTGCCATTCGACGAAGTTATGTTTTAGAAGAGAAACATTTTATCCGTGAAGATGCCATTGATTAAATAATATATTTTTTCAGACATTTTACTATTAACTTTTATTACATTCAAGTTACAATCATCTACTGATTTTCGAACATTCGAAATAGGTGTCTACATTTATTTGATTTAATTTTGTTTGTAATTATTTATATATCAATAGTTTTCATATGAGCTATAAGGAAATTTGGTATAAACTGTATAGAGATTACAATCTGCAATCTAATAATGTTTTGCTTGGTCCCTATATATATATATATATATATATATATATATATATATATATATATATATATATATATATATATATATATATATATATATATATATATATATATATATATATATATATATATATATATATATATATATATATATATATATATATATATATATATATATATATATATATATATATATATATATATATATATATATATATATATATATATATATATATATATATATATATATATATATATATATATATATATATATATATATATATATATATATATATATATATATATATATATATATATATATATATATATATATATATATATATATATATATATATATATATATATATATATATATATATATATATATATATATATATATATATATATATATATATATATATATATATATATATATATATATATATATATGTTATATTTGATGTTTTCACGGGTGAAATATGTTATAATATTTTTATCTCGGTTTTCCCGTGTCAGTAGGTCTTGACTAAGACCATTTGTCTTCCGACGTTTCGCCTGAATATCACCAGGCATTTTCAAGGACTTAACGAAAAGCACGCGCGCGACACACGTCTACTCAAACTTGACGGTGAGCTTTCAGTGTGAGTAGACGTGTGTCGCGCGCGTGCTTTTCGTTAAGTCCTTGAAAATGCCTGGTGATATTCAGGCGAAACGTCGGAAGACAAATGGTCTTAGTCAAGACCTACTGACACGGGAAAACCGAGATAAAAATATTATAACATATATATATATATATATATATATATATATATATATATATATATATATATATATATATATATATATATATATATATATATATATATATATATATATATATATATATATATATATATATATATATATATATATATATATATATATATATATATATATATATATATATATATATATATATATATATATATATATATATATATATATATATATATATATATATATATATATATATATATATATATATATATATATATATATATATACCTACCTGATTTAATGATTTATTTAAAATTTTCATCACTACAAACTTTTCAGCACATTAAAAATAAAGGATAAATTGTTTGCGTACCTTCCATATACGCAAAACAATTGTGTAGATTAATAACACCATATCCTTTAAATTCCTTTCAAATGTTAGCTCTTTATTACAATTCGAATTTGTCTGCACAGGATCATAAAAATGATTCGAAAATTTAGGTATCTTCTGCTGGCCATCGAAGTAAAATATTATTTTTATATTCCTTATATACTCTGTGATTATTATTGATTTTTTTTTTGGGAAAGGAGTGTTATTTTTGTAGAAATGCGGTGTTTATTATTCGCGTTCTTGTATGAAAAGTGGTGTTATTTTTGTAAAAAAGCTTAAAGAGGTGTTATTATTCGCGTTTTTATTTTTAAAAAGGGTATTGTTTTGTAGAAATACTAAAAGGTGTGTTATTTTAATGAAATCGGTGCTATTTTTTATGAAAATCGTTGTTTTTTCTACAAGCAATATAAATTAAGAGAAATCAACACATGATTTAGATTTACAAGTTCTTTTTTCACTATAAATGTTTTTTTATTATTTTCGGGCAAGTAACAGGTAGATAGATACTATGTTAAACAATAATTTATCATGCACCCAATAACAAGTTTTCACAATCTGAAGACACGATATTAATCGTCTCACAGATGCAGACTGAAAAAACAATTAAAAGTTGTGTCTCTACCGGAAATCGAACCCGGAACCTTTGGATCAGCAGTCAGATACCTAACCAAGTGAGCCACGAAAGCCGACAAAATAATATGCTTAAATACTTAAAAAAACACTATTAAAACAAAATTTTCTATTCAAATCATATTAATTGAAAGAAATTTTAATTAGATTTAGAATTAAGAATCTCCATCGTAGCCACGATGTTTTTTTTAATGTTTGTTCTTATGTCTGCCAAAACAGTACCTACTATAGGAGGATGTAGAAACCTATTTGAATCGATATTAGCGTAAGGCATGCATATGACATATCTTATTTTGTCAAAAAATTCTTATAGTTATGTTGTCTAAATTTAATTTCACTATATTTAATACATTGACTGTGTAGATTTCACCCGTAGAAATTTGAGTTTCAATAATTATAGATTTTCGTTGATTTTTTTTACGAAAGTGCTCCGAAAGAAGCAAATTCCGGAGTCATCTTTACTTAAAAGTTATCTTTACTTAAAAGTTATCTTTACTTAAAAGTTATCTTTACTTAAAAGTTATCTTTACTTTTAAAAGCGTGAAATTCGCGATATTCGACAAAAATATGGTTTTTCATATTCACGTTGTATGCTGTATGTTTTTTTTATTTTTCTACGCTGGTTTTCGTATTTTGTCAAGAAATAATAAAATAACAAAATGAAGTCGTCCTGTAGTTTGTATTTAAAGGTTGAGAACAGGTAGCTAATGTTTTGGCGTCTATACGAAATATTAATGTCGAAGATAACAAAAAACTACATACTAAGAGGCCGTTTTGTTCTTGTGTTGTATTTGGTATCGTGGGGAGAAGGCAAGGACATCAGCACGGGCAATAAAATCATTATTTATCATTTTCTTCAGTTGGTACCTACCTATGTCCTGTGAGGAATGTCCTTTATTATTGTTTGCTCTCTTATATCCTGTCTGACAATACCTAACCATTTGTTTTTTCATGCATTTGAAGTTTTAATGACTAACACATTGCCGACTCAAACAATATTCAAATATTATGACTGACTAATGTGCATGACACAAAAAGTGCTCCGTTGGCTGTATGTTGGTATATCTACACATTTTTAGCAATTTTAATTGTCGGCCTTCATGGCTCAGTTGGTTGGGTATCTGACTGCTGATCCAAAGGTCCCGGGTTCGATTCCCGGTGGAGACACAGTTTTCAATTGTGTTTTCAGTCTGGATCTGTGAGACGATTAATATCGTAAGTCTCCAGAATGTGGCAACTTGTTATTGGGTGCATGTTAAATTAATATTTGACATAGTACCTGTTAGTTACCCGAGAAACAACTAAATAAATAAATACCAACTAAATATTGTGGAGATCGTTTTCTAACAGAATAATATAATATTCATCTAACAAGTAAGGTATCACACACCCATGTTACCACATATTGTTAGAGGTGGGAAAAACAGCTTATTTTTTTAAACGTTATAGACGTTTCGTTAATTTTAAATAACGTTATTTTTAAAGGCTAAAAAAGCTTAAAGGCTTATTTATATTTGTACTGTATATATATATACAAGTACAATATACCTAAATCTAAATAAAATTAACACATTAACATGCAATGAAAAAAAAGGTATGTTTTTGAAATAAATATAATGTACTTTTATTTTTTTGCTTCCTCTAGAAAGTATTTAAAATGTAGTCTAAACCCTTTGACGAAAATACAGTAGAAATGTTATACAATACATACATAAGTTAAAAAATTATGTTGATAATAATTTTGTACGCTCGAATCATCTAACAAAGCCGACAACGCACAATAAACCAACCCGATAGGCGTTTTAAACGATACTAAAGAAACAAAAAATAAACGTTTACAAAAATCAGTAATAATAATAACTTATAACGTTGAACGAAACAAGACGATTTGAAACTGATTATTCGTCACAATGATGTCAACAGATGCCTACAACGCTGCACGCCGGTCAGCTAATCATAAATCACAATCATCTCGCAACGTTGTCGTTAAAAATAATACATCTTTGTTATGATTATAAAATAAGCTTTTAACGAAAAACAGCCTTTAACGAAAAACAGCTTTTAACGAAATCATCATCGGAACGTTATGATTCATGATTGAAATCGTTGTAACACTCGCAACGTTCAACGAATATGGTTTAAAATTTATAACGTTTGATTGATTATTTTTTTTAAACGAATATTTTAATCAGCTTTCGTTTAAACGATCATCTCTACATATTGTATATACTGTATATAGTCTAATGATTTTGATTGTCTCACAAATTCAGCCAGAAACAACAATACCTTGTCCCGGGTAATTGACAAACAAAAAAATTGTCCCTGTTAATTGCCAATAAAATGTAGTCCAATTATTTTGATGGTCTCACAAATTCAGCCTGAAACACAACAATACTGTGTCCCGGTTAGTCGACCAAAAAAATGTGGTCCAATTATTTTGATGGTCTCACAAATTCAGCCTGAAACAACAATACTGTGTCCCGATTAATTGACAAAAAAAACTGTAGTCTAATTATTTTTATGGTCTCACAAATTCAGCCTGAAATAACAACACTGTGTCCCGATTAATTGACAAAAAAACTGTAGGTAGTCTAATTATTTTGATGGTCTCACAAATTCAGCCTGAAACAACAATACTGTGTCCCGATTAATTGACAAAAAAACTGTAGTCTAATTATTTTTATGGTCTCACAAATTCAGCCTGAAACAACAACACTGTGTCCCGATTAATTGACAAAAAAACTGTAGTCTAATTATTTTTATGGTCTCACAAATTCAGCCTGAAACAACAATACTGTGTCCCGATTAATTGACAAAAAAACTGTAGTCTAATTATTTTTATGGTCTCACAAATTCAGCCTGAAACAACAATACTGTGTCCCGATTAATTGACAAAAAAACTGTAGTCTAATTATTTTTATGGTCTCACAAATTCAGCCTGAAACAACAACACTGTGTCCCGATTAATTGACAAAAAAACTGTAGTCTAATTATTTTTATGGTCTCACAAATTCAGCCTGAAACAACAATACTGTGTCCCGATTAATTAACAAAAAAACTGTAGTCTAATTATTTTTATGGTCTCACAAATTCAGCCTGAAACAACAACACTGTGTCCCGATTAATTGACAAAAAAACTGTAGTCTAATTATTTTTATGGTCTCACAAATTCAGCCTGAAACAACAATACTGTGTCCCGATTAATTGACAAAAAAACTGTAGTCTAATTATTTTTATGGTCTCACAAATTCAGCCTGAAACAACAATACTGTGTCCCGATTAATTGACAAAAAAACTGTAGTCTAATTATTTTTATGGTCTCACAAATTCAGCCTGAAACAACAATACTGTGTCCCGATTAATTGACAAAAAAAACTGTAGTCTAATTATTTTGATGGTCTCACAAATTCAACCTGAAACAAAACAATTCCGTGTCCCGGTTAATTATTGTCGTTGAGGAAATGATTTTTCATTTTGAAAAATGCCGATCGGGCCGCTTCTATTTTGCATTTTAATAAGATGTAATTAATAAAATTAAAGTCAACACATTGAGATTGTTTGACCACATGGGAAGAACGAATAAAGAACGCCTGACGAAGATAATATACTAAGCTGAGGAACGGAATAAGAGGTCGCCCATGAAAAGGATGGCTCGACCATGTAAACGATATTCTAAAAGACGGAAATGTAAGAAGTGTGATCAAACGGCGAACATGTATGAGACGATTAATGAATGTTGACGAGGCGATGAATGTGTGTCAAGATTAGAAGTAGAAGGAAGTAATAACAGAAAATTTTTGAATTCGTAGAAAAAGTTGAATTAAAAATATTTATTCAAATGTCTTTTTTCAGAAGAAGATGTGAATATTTTTTATTTCATGGATATATAATATATGCATATTTTGTGAGTATTTTTTATTTCATGGATATATAATATATACATATTTTGTGAGTATTTTTTATTTCATGGATATATAATATATGCATATTTTGTGAGTATTTTTTATTTCATGGATGTATAATATATGCATATTTTGTGAGTATTTTTTTATTTCATGGATATATAATATATACATATTTTGTTTTTTGCTTCTCTGGCAACTGATAGGTACCTAGGTAGGTACTATGTCAAATATTAATTTAACACGCACCCAATAACAAGTTGCCACATTCCGTAGATTCCTGGTCGTCTCACAGATCACTGAAAAGTAGAGCAACCCTATCTAAAGAAGGACAAGGCAAATAAAAAGAAGAAGGCACATCCGGAAATGACACCAACACCTGAAATTGAACACGGTACCTTTCGCTCAGGAGTCAGATATCTTACCAACTGAGCTACAAATGCCGACAGTATTATGTAGAATTACAAGTATGTAAAATTTATACAATTTTAAGGTTAAATATTTGTACCGACTGGTTCTGAGGAGTCGGTGGCAAAGCTGATATCGCACTGGCATTGTTATCCAGTAATTACACTTTAGCACAGGATATGAGGGGGCTAGTAACAAAATATATAAACAAAAAGATATTGCTTAAACTATGTAAATACAAGTGAAATAATAAAATGATATTATTTAGAAATGAAATAACTTATATTTACTTTGTGTGTCTACTATGTTTGTATATGCTTATATTAGGTACCTATAATTATTTTGTATCTTATATCTACTCTATGTTTTTGATAACAATAAATAAATGGTGAGTTTAAACCCCAGCCTATAGCTGCCTCGACCAATTTCGTTCGGCTATAGCACAAGCATTAATCCTAATTTTATGGAATGTATGTATAAGAGGATGTAGGTATATTATGTATCTACTCTTCACCAGGACATTATTCATTATTAAAAAAACATAATAAAAAAAGAAGTATTAGCGGCACAACTTATCTTTGATTAACATAGGATACATACATTAGGTACCTACCTATTAAACACTACGGTATTAGTGATTTCATATATTATTATTTTTAAATATAGGCATATAAAAATAAATGAACTCTTCATATAAATTTCGCACATTTAAGATATGTATTATAAGTAGGTATCGTATATTTAAGATAGAGATCAAGACATAACTTGACGAAAAATACAAAATCGTATGAATAGCTACATACATAACCACCCAAGGGCCCACCGCACATGTAGGGCCCGTGAAAGAGGGCGGGGCCCCTCTAGAGCCGGGGCCTGCATCTCAACTTCACAATGGTGTCCACAATACCGCGGGGAACGTTAAAAAGAGCTGTCTAATTCATCGCCCATACATCATTCTGTGTCCTTTGTCACAGCGACGAAAGCTACATAGTAAAATATGTATCAACGCCCATTATCTTCTATACTCTTCTCTTGTCACCTTGTCTTGTATTGCCGACTATACCTTTATTCTGTTGACCTATTAATGTTTCACTATGAATGTATTGAGGAGAATGGCGGTCGACATTATTTTCTTTCAGAATGAATGAGACCGCACACGAATATGACGCTGTGTGTTCTCCCGTACATTGATAAATCCTAACTTTATGCTTTTCCCAATATGAATCCTGTTTGGTACAGAAGGAAGTTTCTTTATTCAACGTCTCACGGAACAACGTCGATGAACACAAATTCTCAGTGAAAAACAATCATTTGTGTATGTAGGTACCAAAGACCTACTTATTATAAACGCTTTAACAAATCATGTCTTGTAAGATACAATGAAAAGAAAAATTGATTATGTAATGCATACAATATGGGTATCAAAAGGAAAAAATTACAAATTTAAAGGTATGTCAGTTTATGTAAAGACAATTAAAAAAACAGTAAATTTACAAAAAAAAAAATACACAAAATACCTAGCGAATATCGTAATCAATTTTATACCTTATCTCACTTGCAATAGATTTTTCTAATATCGCTGTATTAAATACGTTTTGTGTGAAGTTTTGGAGTAGAGTGTTATTTTTTTTGTAGAAGCAACCACACAGTTCGATGAAACAAAAAAATATTTTTAACTTTACGAAAATATATATTTTGATTTTTAAATTGATATTTTTTTAACAGGGTTTATTAGAATCACAATCTGATGATATATTATGTACCTAAAAAAATAATTTGGAATCATTAAAAATAAATGACGTTACTCATTAATGAACTTTCATCATTAATATCGTATAATTAAATGATGTAATATTTTATTAAATGTGTAGTAGGTAATTGAAGAAGCGTGAATTGTAAATAATACAAAACACCAGCATAACAAATCCGATGGGTGTATGTTATTAGTATCGGAGTTGTAATTAAATTCCCTCGAAGCAAAGTTCAAGAAATGTCACGTCAAGAGTTTCCGAGGACATATTTAGACAGAGCAGTTCGGTCGTAGAATGAGGAGGTCTAAAAGTGTACTCTCGGCTCGCCGTGGCCATCCTAAGGAGCTTAATTTGCCAAAGGCGAGTGAAACGGAGCGCAATGGGATTATGTATGCACATTAGACACGTCCCGAACATAACCACTGAGGCCTTTGTAGCTTGAGGAAATATAAAACCAAAAGCTATAACTCAAAAGGTAAAGGGAATTCAGCAAATCTTCGTTAAGGCTCAAACAAAGCGATGCTTGCTCTCATACCTCTGGCGCTGCGCTGCTTCGAAATCAAGTCAATAATTTATTCAATTTTCAATATTAGCAACTGAAAAATCAATCAATAACATAAAAAATCAATCGAGTAGTTTTTCCAGGATTTATATACCAACAAAGGGCCGTATATATGACGGGAGTTATTCAAGAAAAATGTAAGAAAAAGGTAAGGTCCCGTACTGCGATATTATTTTTCTCAAATAACTCCGGTAATACGACCCAACGTCACGCCATTTCCCTATTTGGAGTAGGCACAGAGAACCGAACGCCAGATTCCTTTCACATGACACACATTTCTCGCTTCATTCATGTCGTATGTACTTCTAACGTCTCCATCTTTGAAAATTCCATTTATGTGGTCGTGCAAACTTTTCTTTGTCCGACCTCTACTTTTTGTTGCTTTTTTATCAGCTTTGTACACATTTTATGTTAGACGGTCTTGAGGCATTAATTTTCATCTTACGATATCTCTTTCAATCATACATTCTCGTCTATTATCCTAGAGTCGGTACGATGATATGTACCATTGTATACCGCGAGCTTTGCTTGCCTCGAAATAATTTGGTTAGCCATTACAGATCAATACACCATTCATTCTATTACCTGCCGCTCTTTTCTATCTATTTTCAATATCTTCTTCCAGTCTTCCATCCCGCTGAAACATGTTTCCTAAGTAACTCATACCTACACTTGTTCTAATTGTACATTCTCCACTCGTATCTCGCATTTTGTTGGTCCATCGCTCTTCTCAAATACAATCACTTTATATTTAATTGCAGCATTCATTCTAGGTCCATTTTGCATGTTTCCATCGAATACTATTTTAGTCAAACATTCAAAGTCTCCCACACTTCGATTTTCATTAACATTATAGTAGAGAGATGAATTTAAAGTCATTTTGAATGAGTTCGAAATTCATCAATCTACCTAATTGTCAACGAGTATCATTTCGAGAGTTATTGTTATGAATTCTGCCTTCGTGCTATTACGAATTCCTTTCATTTGGCGATCAAATATTATTATTTACATATATAAATTCATCAATTTATATTTGTATGCAATTATAAATCATATTTGTGTTTGTTATTATAAATAAATAGTTAGTATGTATTTGACTGTGGTGATACTAGATCATTTTGGAGTAACGTATTCGTAAACATTCTTCTGTGTTCTTGTATCCTCGTTGTTTATTTAATTTGCTTTTTTACTGAATACTTTAACATAAACATTATGGGAATAAATGAATGTATCACTGATGAAAACCTTTATATTATTTTGAATACATTTTAGATGATATACCTAGGTACCTACCTTAATTAATTTAATCGGATATACAGAGTACTATAATAAAATTTAGTCATTATAACTATACACTTAAACAAATTTATTTGAAAGAAATAGTAGTCTATTTGTTTAATATTTGTCTATTTCATCCATTTCCATATAATTATTTATTGAAAATTACTATTTGACAATCACCGCATTTTAGGTCCATCGCCGATTGCAGCTTCGTTAGAAAGTACAAAAGCTTACTTAAATGAATGATAATATGTACCTATAGGAAGTGTACAAATGTACAATCTACTTACTGTGTTGTGTGTTTATGCATATTTCATTTAACATGAAAGTGTTGGTTGGATTGTGAGAAGCATTTATGCATTCAAAGAAATTGATCCCAAATTGTTTATTTGGTATTACTAAATAACAGGAAATATTTATGCGACTAAAAATATTGATCTTAAACGTTTTCGTGGAATGACCCAATATTAATTGTTAAAAATTCGTAATTGCTAAAATTTTTGGTATAAGATTTCAGTGACGATCAACTTGTGATTTAAGAAATACACGGAAAATAATTAATATCAAAAATTGATAACATGTCGTGTAACGTTCTTTCAAATTACATCCATAAGTAGTAAGTATACTTTTTTACTGTGAACTTTTCTTCAAAAAATGTATGTAGACAAAGATAAATATATTTCCACTAGATACTGAGTGCAAAAATATAAATGAAGATGGATGGAGAGATAAAAAGGGTGTCTTCTTCTTCATGGTCAAAATTTTGGTTTGCACCAATCACTCCATCTCTGTAGTCCCCCAACCTTTTGGTAGCTGCTACAGTGCACATCACTGATCACATGATCCATATAACTGTCTCTAGACCTCCATAGTTTCTGCCCTCCGCCATTCCTTCGGCGATAGTAACAAGCAGACCCGGATGTCTGGCGTTATGGTCTATTCATTTGGATCATTGTTGGGCAACCCCCTTAAGGAGTTGTTTTGTTTCTCCGACTCAGTACCACGTTTTTTGTAGTTTGGTCTAACCGATGAATCCTAGCCATGTGCCTCTAGCACCACAATTCGAAAGCAGCCAGACGTCCGATGCTCTCCGGCTAATAAGGATTCAGGCCATTAAAAAAATATTGGCATTATTTATAGGTACCTATAGCATATTTAATGTACCATGGATCATTGCTTAAACCGAAAAATCGAGTTGTGAATGAAGAGAAAATTAGACATTGGAGATATTCGTGACTCAAAATTTTCGGGTTCGATTCCCGGTGGACATATAGTTTTTCGCTTTGTTTCTCAGTCCGGATTTTTGAAACGTTCAATATCACAAATCTCCAGAATGTGGCAACTTGTTACTTACTTGTGTGTTAAATTAATATTTGACATAATATCTGATAGCTGTGTTAGAAGAAATATAAAATAAAATATTATAAAAATATCTAGTAACATAATATGACTGTACATTTTTAACATACTTTCAATAGCAATCCATTAAAAGTGAATGTGACACAACCATGATTAGGATTAAATGTTAAATGGCGTCAGAAATCGTAACAAAACCTGTGATAATTATATTAACCGCGGTATAACCAAGTTACGTTAACCCCATGAAGCGATTTCTTTAACGTTGGTGGAAAATTGAATTGGTGTGACCAGCAGAGAGACTGGTGTAGATTAGAATGAATAGTGAAGACAACATAATCTGCAGTAGTACAGTGAATAACATAAAGCCGCCCAAAAGGGAGTCGAATTAATTGATTTGGTTGTTTGTTCGAGTTATAAGTCAGAATTTGAGACACTAGTTAGGAACGTAGGGTGATCGTAATATTACTTTACAATATTTTTTTATTATACGATCTATTTTTATTACAAATACTCGTACGTTTTTGATGAATGAATGTTATGTTTGTGATACTGTTGAAACTTTTTGTTTTATATTACAGATGACAGAGCGCCTAGTGCGCTGGATATAAGTCGTTCAGTAAACGCGGGTTTAAAAAATATCGCTTTGACTGATTTCGTTCATTTATAACAGGGGTGGCCAACTTGATTAGATCCAAGATCTACTGTTTACTGAGGAAGCCCTGTGCGATCTACCAATTACATACTTCTTTAAATTTTAAATGAAACAGCATAGTTCAGTACACAATTAAGTAGTATTTTTTTATTTTATTAAGAGGGAAAACATATAACTGAAAATTATTATTAGTAACTACCTATGTATATAAGTGTGAGCACTAAGTCTGAGCATCTCCCGCTAGATTAGCAAAATCAGGTTTGTAGTTGGAAATTGCCAACCTTAAAGAATCCAGTGTATGAACGTCTGTCAAACGAGAAGGGTGTTTATTTTTTGTTTGTTTTAAGTAGGAAAATGCTAACTCACATAAATATGTTGAACCAAAACACGAATGCAATTGTTCAACACATTTCTTCAAACATGGATGTTTCTCGTTGGAAACCAATGCCCAGAAATCTAGAATCATAAAGTGACGTGATAACGTGAACGTAACGTCATGCGTGCAGCAGTTTGTGATTACGTTGCGCAGTCTGTTCTACGTATTTATGTATGTTTATATTTTTTCCCTTGTCACGATCGACTGGACATTATAGTCGCGATCGACCGGTTGGCCACCCCTGATTTATAAGTAACCTACCTAAAAGAATTTTTGTTTTGTTTATGGAATGAATGATTATGGATAATATTTATTTGTATTTGTTTCAAAGACAAATTCAAATATACATTTTTTAATATATTATATTTTTGAAAATAAAATACTTAAAATTATAAATGTTTGAGTGCAAATTGTGTTTTACAGCGAGAATCGGGCAAACCACCCAAAAGATAGAGGGAAAGTTGAAAATTCTCTTCCCAGGACTAGCATTAAATCCTGTCAAATAGATGACTGGTCTATTAGAATATGAAGAAGAATATTTGAGATTCTATGGGTATATATAAATAGTTTGATTGGCGATTTTCTCCTTCATTGAGTTTCTTATAAATAACTTTATAACATATCTACGACATTTAGGAACATTACTATTAATTTTAAAGATTATTTACAGAAATCTTATAGAATTAAGTATTTTTTACCATACCTTTTCCATAGGTTTTCATATAATACACTAGATGTCGTAGTTAGTATATTTTGTATGAATCGAAGTGAGTCATTTTTCCGGGGGATTTTTGACGTTTTGGTTCCAGACCACATTGTTTTTCCATAGAGAATAACGATTCATGTGAATTGTTTTCGGATTTAGTTGTCAAAAAAACATTTTAATTAATAAGGTTTAGAGAACAGTTGTCTAGGATGCGTAGAAATTTAAAGAAAACTTAAATATTATGTTGCCAACCAAAACGTCAAACGTGCGATATTCCATGACTCACTTTTTGCTACTACATCTAGTATATTATAATAAAAACCTATGAGCTGTTCATATTCACAAATACGTAGGTACCTATTACCTAAACAATTCTAAATTCAGAAATTTTTTATGTTCTTTCTCATCTAAAGTAATAAAGCAATCAAAATGTTAGTGTTTGTGTGTGTGTGTATGTGTGTGTGTGTGTGTTTGTCTCACGCCTTCTGAAAAACCAAGAGCATCTAAAAATCTAATTTATGGGCGAACGTGTACCTGTATACCTGATGCAGTGTCACGCTAAAAATAATGCGATAAAAATGCTGAATTTTAAAAATATTTCAATAATTATTTTTTTCATACAAAATTTTCCAAGTCGTATCTGTCAAAAAAGTGTACATTTTGCACGCAAATATCTGTTAGTTTAAAAGTTAGAAGTACGTATTTACACGAAGAAAATATATTTTCAAGTATAACTTAGCGTTTAAGTGAAAAACATGGTGAATATTTTGTCTAATTATAATGTTTAACTTATTTTTAAAGTAAGCGTTTTGTACAAATGTACATATAACCCCGCCATTTTAATATCTTTTCATACGATATTTAATTTTCCTACCGAATGAATATGTTCTTTAAAATAATATACCTTTGAAATAAATGTGATTATGAAATAATAAAATGAAACACAAGACTTTATAGCAAGTTTTAAGACATATATTGTAAAAGTCTGTTAATTATTAGTAAAGATATAGGCATAATAAAATTGCATAATTTGTGTATAATATTTGATATTTCGGACAATTTTCGTTTTTGTGGCTTCGAAAAAAACCAATGTAGGTACCTACCTACATATCCAAAAAATGTATCGAGCCCATTTGATATTAATATTGGAATGGTTACTATGGTAACGGAAAGATTCTGATATTCAAATAAAATTTGTTATGAATCGAATTTATTTAGAACATTGTTGTAGGTAGGTACCTACCTATTACTATTTACTTACAAATCACACAACAATATACTGATTTCCTATCAGAAAATTGTATGCGATGTGCTCCTAAACCGTTTGTCCGATTACAATGAAACTTTGGTGAATTGTCGAGCGTGTGCCCGGGATGGTTTCTGGATTTAAACTTTTTTCTTCTTCTTCTTCTTCTTCGAGTATTTGGTCATTTCACCTATGAAGGGGGAGTATCCTGGGAAAAGAAGGTCCGACTGTCCCTCCATCTCTTCGCAGGTCTTCCAGGACGGTTTGTGGATTTTAACTTTTTTTCTTCTACTTCTTCATCATGTATTTGGTTATTTTACCTATGAAGGTGGACTATCTTGGGACATGAAGGTCCAATTTTCCTTCCATCTCTTCGCAGGTTTCTGGATTTAAACTTTCTTCTTCTTCTTCTTCTTCTTCGTCGTGTATTTGGTCATTTTACCTATGAAGTTGGAGTATCCTGGGAGAAGAAGGTCCAACTGTCCTTCCATCTCTTCGCAGGTTTCTGGATTTAAACTTCTTTCTTCTTCTTCTTCATTGTGTATTTGGTCATTTTACCTAAGAAGGTGGACTAACCTGGGAGAAGAAGGTCCAATTGTCCTTCCATCTCTTCGCAGGTTTCTGGATTTGAACTTTTTTCTTCTTCTTCTTCGTGTATTTTTGGTCATTTTACCTATGAAGTTGGAGAATCCTGGGAGAAGAAGGTCCAACTGTCCTTCCAACTCTTCACAAGTCTTCCAAGACGGTTTTTGTATATAGACTTTTTTCTTCTTCTTCTTTTTCTTCTTCATCCAATTTTCCTTCCAAATCTTCGCAGGTATCTGGATTTAAACTTTTTTCTTCTTCTTCTTCATGTATTTAGTCATTTTACCTTTGAAGGTGGAGTATCCTGGGAAAAGAAGGTCCTTTCATCTCTTCGCGGTTCTTCCAGGATGGTTTCTGGATTTAAACTTTTCTTAACCGACTGAAGGGACGGGATGTAATGAAGGGAAGGGATGCACTAAAGGGCCTGAAAAAATATAAAAACGAATGGGATGTGACCAACACTAGATCTTTTCAGTACGCATTATTTAATGAAATTTTAACCACATTCCAACATCCAAAATTACTAAAAAAAAAATTATAGGTACATATTACAATTTGTTTTCGATGATAATATTTAAAAATGGGGGTTGTGGCCAAACCAATCTCTTTACAAAGTTGATAAACAGTCATATTTAAAACCATTTCGCTTAGTCCATGCGTGCAGAAATTGTATATTATACTTCATTCACACTTTATAGCCTTATGCCTTATGGCAATAAACCTGCCTTTGTACACATGTACATAAATTATATAAATAAATAAATAAATAGCAATATATAAAAAAGAATGGGTTGTGGCCATCACTTGAACATTTTACAATGCTTATCTCAATCAAATTTCAAACCACTTTTCATAGTCCGATATTGCAAAATAATTGGGTGACAATATTATAAAAACGATTGCTTATTCCTTCACAATTTTACATTCTTGGCCAACGGCGGGACATATAAGCTAGTATTAGAATAAAAAAAATATTTAATGTTAAATTTGCTGTAAGTATATAAAACATTACAATACCGATTAAATAAACTGACAAATTATTTTGTGAACAGTCTGTGGTTGAAAAGTTATCGCAATACAGTCCTAAAGCTTCCAGCCTAGGCGCTATGTAAAATAAGGGTATTAATTGAATTTCACCAACTGATGTATGTAGGTACCTACTTACTATAGTATAGTTGGGTTGCTTTTTCGCTATTTGCAGCGGGCCGTAACTTATTACAATTTTCACGGACCTATCTAACTGCGACGGTTACGTTTGACAAAAGATTAACGCATTCCCTCTAAACATTGTTCCCAATATGTATGTATGTAGGTACCTAACTAACTAACTATAACTATCTTGCATCCCTCTTTGATCTACATTATTTTCATGAATCCATAAAGAGGGACACATAAGTATTATAATGACGCTATATACCTACCTAGCTACGTACATAAAATTCTTAATATCTACCATGTATGTTTTAACAGGGGTTCGAAACAGTTTTAGTTAAAGTTTATTTTTTATGTGTATAAAGTAATTTCATCATCATCACTGCCCACTGGCGCTGGACCCTGGCCTCCTTATTTAAAGTAATTTACATACACAACATTACTTTAAAACAATATAAAACAAAATAAATACATTGATACCCTCTCTATAGAGTTAAAATAGTAAAAACTCGTGTTCGAGAGAGCATCGTACCTACACATGACATTTTTATACACACGAAAAAAATCAACTTATAGGATCATGTATTGCCAAAGATATGAACTTTTAAAGTTATTTTAAATTTGTTCAGATCAATACTCTAATACCAGTGAGCAGGTCAATGAAATGTAATATTCCTCTATATGACAGTACCTAATTTCTTTGCTGCAGTTACATTATTTTTTAATATGTTGATGTATGTTGTTATTTACAACGAATATTTGTTCTAGACAACGTTTGTTATAAATAATCAATAAAATATGAGCAAATAAATTTTATTAAAAAAAACAAAAAAAAACGAGTGGGTTGTGGCCAACGCTAAACTCCTCACTAACAAGTTAAATAAACTGTTCAAATGTTGTATGGAAAATTTACAGCATTTTCATGACATGATTTTTTCAATTTTTTTTATTTAAATATTTCATTATGAAAATTTGATATTTCTTCAATGCCATTTTATGAAACTGGTGTGTCCTTTTACCAATTTGAAAGTAAAAATTTCAAATATTAAGTTTCCTGAGCTAGGGGTCACTTTGTAATATTTGACCTTATAAAAAATAGAGAAGCACTATTCAAAATTATATAATTCAAAATCTAATGGGGTCTAAGCGAGTATTAGTAATACATATTTGCAAAATTTGAAAAGAATCGTATGAATATTTTAGTCTATAATTGATCAAGTAAAATAAACACGCCGTACATAGCACACCACGGCACATATCACACACACACACACAGATACATTGTGATGAAACTTTCAGAATACAATCTCAGCATTATACTAGTTGATAATCTGCAATAAAAATTGCGAAATCACAACTCCCCACTAAAATTCCCTTGGTTAGTGAGGAGTAAAAATATCAATATATCTCAATAGGTAATGAATTGTCGAATGCGTACTTTTGTCAACGTATTTTAAATTTTATTTATAATTTTATATCCAGTTAATTAAATACTAAAAATAAACTTTCAACATAAATATAAAAAAAATAAAAAAGACTGCGCTGTTGATCGTTAAGCGACAGTTAAACAGTTAGACAAGTTCGTTAAATAAACTTACGTTATTTTGTTCTTCCACTATGTGAACTAAATTAAAACTAATTAATAAAACAAAGTTGGTTATCATCTTCCAATGGTTGTTGAATGTCGAAATAGGAAATGACAGCCATACCTACATATTGTATTTTCCCCAATTTCCACGGTTCGAAAACCCGTCATCTATCATCTGAGTTATGGCAAAAAGTTAAATAAAAATACTACAACTGGGGGTTAGAACCTATCGCGCATGCGTATTGTTGCATTAGTGACGGTATATTTACCTATACATACATATATTATTATATGGCCTAGGCAGATGTGCGATCTACGCAGTTGCTAACTGGCTAATTTTAATTTTCTCCCATAAATTATAACAGAACTAGCAAACAAAGTGTTAATGCGTTTTTTTATCTAATAATAATCAACAAACAAAATGGTCATAAATTATTTTTTATACAATGAATAAATAAATAAATTTTTTCAATATATCATAGGTACAGGAGATACCTACTTTGAAAAAAAAATCAAATCATTTACCTACTATTGAATTTGAAAATATTGATGAATAGATGAGACACCATCAGGGAAAGAAGAAAATTGGTTGATGTAGTCCACCGCATTCTTACCCTGAAGTGGAGATGGGCGGACCACGTGGCTAGATACCCCGAAGATAGATGGCCAAGGATAGTGTTGGCTTGTAGACCGAGAATGTCAGTCAGAGGTGCCGGAAGACCGCCAATGAGATGGAGAGATGACACCAGCAGTCATGCTGGTGTCAATTGATTGTTCAGAGCACAAGATGGAGTGGCGTGGAAGGAGATGGAGGAGGCCTTCGTCCAGGAGTGGAGGGGATTAGGCTGAGAAGAAGAAGAAGAAGATGATGAATATTGTAGTATTTGCGAGCAGATTCACATAAACTGTATAGTTTTAATGAAGCCCGTCGGGTGTTTAAAATATGGATTTAATAAATAAAATCAAATATAGGTAATAAATCAGGCAATTAAAAAAATAAAATGCGTATTAAACGCGAATTGCAACATTATAACTTTCAAATCTAAATTTTTACCCAACTTAAATAATATTTACTCACAAAAAACAAATTTTCAATCTCCCGTTTTCTACTTTAGTCTATCCGCCCTTGAGGTGAGGTTATCACAAAAACGGCGCTATAAAAATAATCCAAATTTATTATTATTATTATTATCCTCATTCATTGAAGTCTAGATATGAGGGAAAAGTAATTAATGTTTAGTAAATACAAAATTTTGATATATTTATAAGCAATATTTTAGTAAGAACAATCTGTAATAGAATAATGTATGACAGGGTCAGAAATGAGGACATAAGGAAAGCATTTAAGATGAAGAAAGATGTTATTAATAGAATGAAAGTAACAAATTGATATGGTTTGGCCACATGGGGAGAATGAATGAGCAACGGCTGACGAAAAAAATATACATGTGAAGGAAATAATATGCAGATAGGAATGGAATGAGAGGTCGGGGAAAGGATGGCACGTTCATGTGTGTGGACATCCAAGGACGGAAATGTAAGAAGCGTGAACAACAGACGAACATGTATAAGACGATCTATGAATGTTGACGAGGCGAATGAATGTGAGGTAAGAAATAAATATGCGGCGTACGGTTCTCTCTGCCTACCCCGTGAGGGAAAAGGCGTGATGGTATGTATGTAATATTTTAGTATATTATTTGTGGGTTGGTATATATTATTAGGTATGTCTAAAGCATAGAATAGTACCTAATAGTAATTATTCTATGGTTTAAACCTCTCTGACTTCTCTCGAGCGTTTTCGAAATTTGTTTTAAAACTTATTTGATCGATGAAAATAGAAATATTTTTATATTTTTCTTTTTGTTATAAACATATTTTGATAAAAATAAACGTCATATCTTTATAGGTACGTATTCACCGATGTAAATAAGAAAGATGTATTTTAAAACCATTGAAAACGATGCCACCCAATAATAATATATTTGGCACAAGCTCAGGGGAGCAGTTCTTAGCCAATCTCTTAGTTGGAGGTATACAAAAGTATTGGAATATAACACGTAGGTCTGCATTCATTGAGTTGCAATTTGGCATGCGTGTCAACCCAATTGTTATTTATTCTGTTTCGTTGCCGTTATTGGTATTAAATCAAAGAAAACTTTGTTGGTTACAAAATATATTATGCAGTTGGTATATTTTTCTTTTCAAAACTTTCGAGTGATCGAATACATCTGTGCCTTAGGTAGGTACATTTTTATTTTATTGATGGATTATGTTTTTTATGATGGTTTCAATTGAACCGCCTTGAAATTGTTTGAATTAAAATAATATGTTTAAAAAAACGATGATTGAGAACATGTAAATAAAAAAAATGAAGACACACTTTTCAATGTTTTCTTCGCGTTGAAATGAAGATTAAAAACAATATTCCACGTCAGTTCGTAGATTGGTTACATTCTTACTGGAAATGTCTAACATATAATGTCAAACGCAGTTGTTTTATACAGCAAACAAATTGGAAGAAACATAATATATTGTAAAATTATATAAACGGTACCTACTTAAACACTATGTTTGAATGAAATACAAAATAGTTATTTTTATCGAAATATCAAATCAATCTAGCTAGAACATGATTTTTTACATGCATTGTCATCGGAAATACACAAATTATGAAAGTTTCAGAGCTCTGACTGGTCGTAGAGTTAGTTAAAAATCAATTACAAAATTCCAGTACGGACAAACAGGTGAGGTTAAATAAAAGTTTGTGAAAAATATAATATATAATACATTCCATTAATAGTTTTAGTGATTTATTTTAACTAATCTTTAAAATAAATTACTAACATTTTTGTTTGTTATTTACATTTTCAAAAGAAGAAGGAAAAGTAATTTATACCTTCGAATAATTTAATTACCTTCCTGTATTTACACTGTTAGAAGGTTTATTTCAAATGACCAAATAAATATACTCACGTTATAGTGAGTATGAGACCTAAAACAACATTATCTTGAAATAGAAGAATGTAAAAATATAAATAACTCTTTCTCAACGTGCTTCACACAACAAACACACGGTAAATGTTTTTTTGTGCTAGTTTAAGTTTGAGTAACGCCACTGTTTAATAAAGGTGGGTACAATGACAGGATACACGGATTTTCAACACCACTGGACGGATAATGGTGGGTATTTGTTTATACAAACAATTGTGAGGAAATTAACACTGTAAAGTATTTTTTTTTTGTGTAACTATATTCAATGATGCATTATTGTGATATTATACAAAATTAATACAATGAATAAGCAGGTATGAAAATTGTTGATATATTGTTCTCTATTGACATTATCGTTGAATTGCAATGTTTATTTTTTACAGTTGGATCTGAGAAACATTACGACATCTATCCACTTATATGATCCTTTTTATTTCTTGTATTCATATATATTTGTTCTTTTTTATTTAATTTATTTTAAATGCATGCAATCGACACAAAATGTTTATAATCAAGCAATCAATAAAACAAAAATGAGAAAAACTATCCATAAGCCTAATTTGGTTCAGAACCTTTGCACTTTATTTTATTTTACATTACTTCTCGATCAACTAACAGGTACTACGTCAAACATTAATTTGACACGCACCCAATTACAAGTTGCCACATTCTGCAGACTTACGATTTTATTCGTCTGACAGATTCAATTAAAAACTGTGTCTCGACCGGGAATCGAACCCGGGACCCTTGGATCAGCAATCAGATACCTAACCAACTGAGCCACGAAGACCGACTTCAAAACTACGACTAGTGTCAAAAATGTATTATTTATTCAAAATTGATAAATGTATCATGCCATGCCATGGGCAGACTAATCACATGATTAATCGCAACTCTTTGATTGTCAAAGCAATATTAACTAATCCCTTAGTAGGTATTACAAAGAAATCATGATAAAAAATGAATTAGTAATATAATTGAAATTCATTAGATTAAATTGTTTTTGAGGTTAAACAGATTTCCAAATATTTCCAATATAAATTTTTAATCCTACTTTCAATGGTATTATTTCATAAAAAATCTAAATAACTACGAATACAAATTATAAATGAAATAGTTTGTATAATCTATTTAAATAATTGAGTAATATTTAACTGTTGTTGCATCTGACTTCTAAGTTAATTATAACTAGCAGGTGGTTAGTACAAATCCGTCATTTGGTTCTCGATGATCTTAAATGGTACATTAGTTGGTAAATACCGGTAGAAACATTGAATAAAACAATATAATAAATTCAATATCTGTGATATATGAACAGCATGGTATAATATTGACGTATGAACATTCAATTAAATATTTAAATCATAGGGTAGGCATTCTATAAAACTATATTTCATAATACGTAGATAAGAATAGATAACAATTTCATAACGGCACTTTTAAATGGATAATTTACTTACTACTTGAAATGGAAATGGACAGGATACGTGGTCAGAAGCTTGGATGATAAAAAAGGAACAATGAGATTAATGATTTGAAGACCTCGTACGATAAAGAGAGGTGTTTGATTGACTATTTAATTGCTAAGATAGAGGGATGATCTGAAACGGTATTGCTGGCGAGACCTGGATGCAGACTGCACAGGAATGAGCGACGTGGAAACGTATGGCGGAGACCTTCATTCAGGAATGGACCGAAATAACCCAAAAAAAAAATGGCCTACTTGAAAATGAAGAAGTATTTTTGTTGAAATGACCAATATAATCAGAAAAATAACATAATAATTATCTAGTTTCCTTTCGCGTATATCAGTTTCAGAACTTGTTTAAAGTGGCAAGTTTAAATGGCGATTTCTACAACAAAAAAAAACTATTATTTCCAACACCGGCATTACTTGAGAAATACTTTTTTAATTTTTTCTCTCTGATGAAAATCGAATCCAGGATGCCGGCACGGAAGTTGAACGATTTACCACTGTGTCACGATTTGATTACTAGACGCACATGGAATTAGTTAAGCATGCTATTAATTCTTTCTAAGCATGCTATTAATATTCGTGAAGCAACGAAATTGAATGAACGTTATTAACACTCGGTAAATTTGGATTTATCTGTGGCTATTCAAATGATAAGTGATCCATAGTAAATAATGTTGTGTTTATAATATGTTGAATGGACGATATCAATGACTACAAATGGTCGCTTTCTACCGATAATGTGTGATATAGATCCCGCCCACAGCCTCCAGCGGGACCCCTTTTGGTGATGAGATGAAAGCAGCAAGCAGTCCTTAGTGATGCGGTGTCATCTCAGACAAACAAAGAGTATATTCGCATCGTTAACGTAATGCCACGGAACAAATTGTTATTGGTAACGGTTCGTTGTTGATTATATTTATCCTCCATCATTACCCGCGTTACAACGAAAAATCCGGCGAGTCATTTTAGTTACTTGTCTACATAGTGTAGGGTCAGATAGCTCCCTACCGGTACATTGAACAATTAATTCTATTACCAGGAAAATATTAGTACGTACTGGTAGGCTCAATCAACGGTCGCGGACACTAAATTCATTCCCGTTATGACTAAATTTAACATACCGTGCTCGTAAGGACCAAATTAATATATGTGCGATATCGGCTGAAAAAAAACAGATTTGGAAGGATGGAATAGTGTGGAGGAGTGGACTTATTGTGTCAGCCGTCCTCTTACTTCTCTCTTTCGTGTAGAGCTCTTCTTTCCTTCACGTCACTGGTTCAACAGTGGTTCACTATTCTTGTCTATAATAGGTGCTTGTGAATTTCGCGAACGTATTTAAAAACTTTTATAATTATTAGACTTGGTATATATTGTGTACAACACGAAATGAGTAGGTAATGTGACTGAAGAAGGTGGCTTACTTGCCACGATCAAGGTATGGATATAGGTATGAAAGGGGTTTTGGTATGTCAGGAAGATGAGGATATGTACAAATTTAATGGTCTTATTGATTCAATTTATTTTTAAAACAGATAATTTAAAATATTTGTATCAATTACCTAAAATGAAATTGATTGTTGTGCCTTGTGCATAAATATTGACATTAACATAAGTGTTTTCTCCATTTTTAGGACTATTTTTTAGACTGACGTTTATTTTTTTTTGTCACACTGACACTGACACACTGAAATTCCAGCGAATTTTCGGCATCTCGTATGGATCTGAATACTCTGTGTGGTATTTGATTTGGTAAATTACGAAATACATATTTGAAGAAGTCGCTAAAATCATTATCCATCGAAAACATCTCGTATTTTATTATTAAACCATTCGTAAGGTTCATCGCGATCAACCTTACTCTTTTGACAGTTCGCAAATATTAGTTCAAGCCAGCGCGCATGCGCTAAGTATTTAGATATGTTTCTGCGATGCAATTCTTATACAAAAACTTCGTAGCATCCTCCAGTTAGGAAGACACGCGATCTCCTAACTTAAGTGAGCGACTGTGCAGTGCAATGAAAACATGGTTAGTATTTAGAATTTAGTGTTAAGGTCGGACTCTGCATTCGGACCATAGTTTTGATTAGATTTAAACAAGTATTACTAAATTTATAGATAATGGCATAGTGGACCTGTATGACCACAAAATACTAATTATATAACTCTTGTCATACATAATACATACCATCACGCCATGTCCATTATGGGGTAAACAGAGAGAACCAAGCGCCATACTCCTCTATTTTTGCACACATTCTTGGGGCGACCCCTACTAGTCACTCCATAATCTTACACCCATATACCTATATTTTTTTGGTCAATCGTTCATCATGCATTCTTTCAAAATGTCCAAACCACCTAAAGGCATTCACTTTAATTTTACTTACAATATCCTTCTTTATCTTGCATTCTCTCCACATATGTCCTCGTTTTTCATTCTATCAATGTCGTTCTATTACATACTTTTCATCTCATTTCTACAGCATTTATTCTACTTATTAATGTGTCTTTTGCCACGTCCATGTTCCACTAGCATACTCTATAAATTTTGTCGATTTATTCATTCATTCATTCATTCATACCATCACGGCATATCCTACAATGTGGGGTAACCAGCGAAAGGTGTGCAGGTGTGCATTGCCTTATAAAAGAGAGCACAAAATGTATGTGTATACCCACACACCAGTCTCGTCTCACCTAAAAAGGCACTATATTCAGAATGGGTGGTGAACCTCATTGCTGAACTATGTGAGATGTTATTGTTGCCTATTGTATTTTCGATTACCCGGTTCTTACAGGACACTCGTAAACAATAATAGAAAAGAGTGGAAGCACTATTCTAAGCCGGTTACATATAACCCAAAATATTCTTGTTTCAAAAGCTTTTTAAAAATATCACTTGTTTCAACTTTATAAATAAAACGATCTTATTCATAATAATTATGTTAGGTTTGTAGCAGTTTTTAACAGCGTCACAAACAATCACTATTCATAATAACAATATAAGGCAAAAATGCTTCGTAACGACTTCACTACGTCTTCATAAGTTAAACACGGTCTCAGGTAGTTTTAATAATATTTAAACATTATCAAATTAATAATAATTTCCAACGTCGTTGATACTTTGATTTGAAAGTATTTACTCAAGTTTGAAGTCATTTTATTATTAATAATAATTTTCCATTGTTGAATACCACTGAGATATATAAAAAGTCATCAAAATTGATTACGGTACTAATTGTAATCCCTATCTAAATAAACTACAATTGAATGATATTACACATCTGAGTAAAGTAAATACGTAGGTACCTACCCAATACTGAAATGACTGCTTAGAAAATAAACAAACAAAACTAAATAACTAATCCATACATTGATGGATAAAATAAATAAATTGTTTTTTGTATTATATATCAATATAGTCCATAGTTAGCGATGATGCCTTAATTTTGACAATACAATTTTAATTGAGCATCCAAAAAATTTCAACAAACATTTTATTTTTAAATTTTTTTTTTAATTCATTTATTATTTTTCACCGAACAGTATAGGTACATGGAAACAGAAGTGGTTATTTAATATTCCCAAAATGCTACCAATTTCAAAAGAAGCAGATAACTATCTTTCTTATTGAAACCATGAAGTAAAATTTTAATGGGGTTGGTTCGAAACATACCTATGGTTAGAATAATAAATTGAATTCGACTAAAATTGTTACACATTACAATGAAAAACAAGAAAAAAATTAAATTTTTATAAAGTAATTTTTTAAAATTTTTTAAAAATATATCTATATTAGTTACCATACTTCCTTGTGTGAGTAGGTATAATAATTCAAAATATAATATATAACAATAAAAATATAATTTGACTCCCGACAGGGAAAGAATCCAATGTTTGCGTATATGTAAATAAAAATATATTCGATTTACATACACATTGGAACAAGTGGGTAAATACGCCAAAAATGAAATAATATTTCTGGCGCAGTTCAGGGGTGACATCTGTGCGAGACACCGCCACCTCATTTATAAGGACTGTTGCTTTCATTGTTTACATATAAACTAATTTCTCAATAGGTGGCCTAACAAAAAAAGGTTTCTTCGTTACTTCATAGACGGCAATAGTATAATTCCTTATTTTCAGGTGAATTGTTACACACTATTCAAATACGAGTATATAGAACTTTCAAAAATTACATTGATAAGGGAACTCAATGGCATAATTGGTGAACGTTGCGAAAGCGCATAAAGTGATCACGTAAACCAGCCGATGACAGGTCGTAAGCCCTCTAGGTGCCTTGAGTTCCTGGTTTTTCTATAATCCCAACTTTGTCACTATTGATATGTTAAAAAGTTTGTCAATAAAAATAAGAGTTATGGCAGGAAACAGAGTGAATGGAGCACTTAAACCAGTTATGAATGATCGTAACGTATCAAAGGAAGCTAAAGTTGCCATTCATAACCCAATTGTAGTGCCAACCTTGATGTATGCAAGTGAAACCTGGACATGGCAGAAGTCGCATGAAAGTAGAATAAATGCAGTGGAAATGAGATCGTTAAGAAGAATTTGTAATAGAACGATGTATGATAGAGTTAGAAATGAGGTCACTAGGAAAGAATGTAAGATGAAGAAAGATGTAGTAACTAGAATGAAAGTTAACACACTTAGATGGTTTGGTCACGTGGAAAGAATGAATGAAGAACGCTTGACGAAAAAAATATATAAGGCTGACAGGAATGGAAAAAGAGGTCGGGAGCGCCCAAGAAAAGGATGTCACGACCATGTGAACGATATTCTGAAAGAAGAACATGCATGAGACGTAGCATGAATGTTGACGAGGCGGTGAATGTATGTCAAGATAGAATAGTGTGGCGTTCTGTTCTCTCTGCCTACCCCGCGAGGGACATGGCGTGATGGTATGTATGTATGTATGTATGCAATAAAAATATAATGAAAATATTAATGTAGAAAACAAAAGTGTAAAATATAGGTAAGTATAGATAGGTAAGTATGTAGTTGAAATTAATATACTTTGGAAAAATAAGATGAATATTAAAACTGTTTATAATTGTACTAAACAAGAATATATTTATTTATTCCGGTATGAGTGACATTTATTACTATATGGATCATTTTTTTCGCCTGCAGGAAGTTCTAATGGTGTAAAAAGTGAAATTTTCTATTATTTGAATTTGCCTAGCCGGTCTGTTGTAATCAATCAAAGTTATTTTAATTTAAGTTGTCCAAATTACATACATAACCGGCAATAAAACGTCATGTATGATTTACGTGATCTTTTATTAAAAACATCAGAAGCAGCACGAACTAGCGCTTACGGACCAAATTCACGTTTGTGGAATTGAATTACCGAAAAACGTTTGCTTCCTCGTATTTACCCATAGCTTTGTATTAAAAAGCGATGAATTATTTTTTGAAGACGGAAATTATAGGTTGCATATAGGATTTATTGAGAGTTAACCCCACAATTTGACTTCTACTCTCCATTCACTATTATTATAGTCCCACAAGCCGGCATACTATTTATACTAACACATCGATAAAGCATATTATTTTTTCCTCTCGCCTCAACATTTCTTCCTAACGCCGTTGTTTTGAATATTCAATTAAATTCATGTCATTTTTATACGTAAATCGACGAAATTTGAATGTGTTCACTGTTACCTAACTGGTACCTAATATTGATATCCGACACAAATCACAGAAACCTTTCTTCGTTGTGATGTAAATTTATTTTTCAAGAATTATTTTATATTTATTTTTTATTCGAAAAATGTAATAAGCATGTAGGTATTTAAGTTGCTTTAATATATCACACACATACCTATTTTTGACGTGAAATAAAACTAGCGTAATTTTTAATACAACCATTATTATACCGTAGCTTTACGTAAGTAATAGTAATCGTATATCCTAGTTACGTATGTGTTTTAATGGCTGGTTTTTTTATTTATTTATTTACATATTTCAATACAGTACATTTCATAAAAAGTATACATAATAAAAATATTGAAATTTTACTATCTCACTAGGCTGAATGCCTGTTCTGAGGTAGTACTCATAAAGCATTTAGTCAAAGGTTAGATATTGAGGGTATATTATTAAGATTATATAACTAAAAAAATATATTTTTACTGGATTTGTAAGATAATTTAGATGTTAAATGTATATATGTGTGCAAATTTAAGTTGAAATGTGTGTTAGTGCTGTTTCCGATCCCTGTCTGCCCTTATTCATAAGCCAAAGTGTTACCAAACGCTTGAAATTGTTGTGCGTGGAGGAGGATGGTGTATCGTTATTGATAATATTAAATATTTTTGTATCAAGATATCTGTAATGTCTTTGTCCGTAAGTAGTACGTGTCCAAGGTGGTAGAAAGTTTTGTATCAAGATATCTGTAATGTCTTTGTCCGTAAGTAGTACGTGTCCAAGGTGGTAGAAAGTTTTGTATCAAGATATCTGTAATGTCTTTGTCCGTAAATAGTACGTGTCCAAGGTGGTAGAAAGTTTTGTATCAAGATATCTGTAATGTCTTTGTCCGTAAGTAGTACGTGTCCAAGGTGGTAGAAAGTTTTGTATCAAGATATCTGTAATGTCTTTGTCCGTAAGTAGTACGTGTCCAAGGTGGTAGAAAGTTATGTCGATATTTTTATATTTCCATCCTTATTGAATATAGACATATAAAAGGTAGGTAATTCTGGCACCTGGGAGTGGTTGCGTTTACCAGTGCGAATAATTTGTATCTCTTTAAGGCTCTTGTGTACCTTGGGTATACGGATGTACACAAAAATGCACGTTAAATTACCATAATGTATGAAACACCAAAAAATATTGTTTATCACATAATATGTGATATACAACATTTTTCACGAAGAAAAGGTAAAATTTAATTTTTTTTTAAATTGCAAGAATAGTAGTAAAAATGTTACGATATAAAAAAACTCAGCCGGTAAATTTTCATATTCTCTTTCGATTGAAGTAAAAATCTACTGCAGAATGCCTTGTTTTACAATAACAAAATAAAGAAGGGTTTTACTAAAACTAATTTAATTACAGGAAAATTATTGAACAAATTCAAATTCAAAAAAATTCATGCAATAGAATAAAGATGTAGATACAAACTATTCTTATTTCAAAGACGTTTTTTTAGGGTACTGGGGAAATTATTTTCAAAATATACCTACTATGTATATAGCCTACTATAGCCTTTTAGGTCTCTTTTGTGCTCTTATACCATCCACTTGATTATAATGAAACTTGGTGATTATTTCATTGCACAGCCGGGAAGATTTCTGAAAAAAAATCTTCCTTTTATTTTTATTTTACATATTTCAGTAATAGTAAGCACATATTTCACAAACGAATGTTTTTTTTTTATGTACAAATAACATACAAGTACGAATTATAATAATAATAATAAACACTTCCTTGCACCCTGCGCAAGTGGTGAGTTTATTGCCATATGGCAATTTCTTCCAACTAACCAGTGTTTCCAGCCCAAAAGCAAGAATTGCTTGAGAAATAAATTTAAATAAATTTCTCCTATGCTGGGGATCGAACCCAGGACGCCCGCACAGAAGTCAAACGGCTTACCAAATGTGCCGCGGCGTTCGTCACAATAAATGTTGAAATAATGTTAAAATCTGCATTTTTCACCTATAAAGTGGATGCGCACTGGTAAACGCAACCACTCCCAGGTGCCAGACATACCTTTTTCGATTCCCGGACAATTGGCCGTAGCCGATTGGCCGTGGACAATTGGCCGTACGCCCTTTTTACCGTATGGACAATTTATCGTGAGGACAATTGACCGTGAGGACAGTTGGCCGTGAGGACAATTGGCCGTGGGGACAGTTGGCCGTGAGGACAATTGGCTGTGGGGACAGTTAGCCGTGAGGACAATTGGCCGTGGCGACAGTTGATCGTACGGACAATTGATCGTGAGGACAATTTATCGTATGGACAATTGACCGTATGGACAATTCACCGTGCGGAAACTATTTTTAGCATCAGAAATTTTTTTCTTTCTTTTTTCGTTTGAGTTAAATAAATTGCGTGAATAAAAAAATGTTCGTTTATGGCGACGAACCGATTGCCTTATTTTTTTATTTCAAGATACTAGGAGAAATCCAATATGTCGACAGTGATTAAAACGAAATTTTACAAAATAAGCGGTAATTATGTAGTTCTAATTTGGTATATTTTGAGATATAAGAAGACGTCTGTTTTTAGACTTCTTCTTGTTCTTTTTTCAAGTTTCGAGATGGATATCGATTTATACTAATAAGAAGGTGTAGATTTCGAAACAATTTAAACTTATTTGTTTTCTTTTAATTTTAATTTTCATATCTAGGTATATTCAATAAGAAAGAAAATATAAAAAAAATAGCCAATAAAAAATTATTCAACGAAAACTTTGTTATCTCTCGGACTATAATATTTTGTTTTATAGTTACATATAATTTAACACTTTATTAATAACATTTTACTTTATGTTTTATTTAGCATGTTATTAAAATGACTTAAAGAAGGAAATCTATTACTTAGATAACTATATAGAAACATTACATACGTAGGTAACTATACAAAATTTATGACGAAATATCTACTAAAACTTTCATATACTTTGTGAAAATGTAAACATTTACTTGTGTTTGTATGCGTTATTTATAAATAATAAAAAAATACCGAATATATATTTATTTTCATGCGTTCTTCTATCAATTTATTAATATTGCAATTTTTAAATTGTGTTCACACGGTGATCGTTATTTTTTGTAGCCAATTTACATGTAACTATTCTAGGCAAGTGCTTTATATTCTTACCTGCATTTTTTTTCAATCTGTAAGTGATCATTTGTTAGAGGTACGTTTTTGCAAATTATGCGAATTTCTGTTTTTGAATGAAGTCTTAATAATACGGTCAAAGAAATTTCATACAAATACAAATGACAAAACTTGATAGGATTATAATTCTTACCTGAAGAGTCTATTGTTTATGTCGAGTTTCACTTATTTTAATCCAAAAAACATATGTTTGTAAAAAAATATACCTCAAAGGATAGATGATTCAAACATGTTATTTGTTGTGCATTGTTTGTTTGTAAGTCGACATAATGTAGATACTTACATATGGTGTGAAACGGATAAGAAGTAAGAGTAGATATATATGCAAAAACTCAGGTATCCAACTACGAACCACACAAGAAGATAACATTGTATCTAAAATGGGATTTAAAAGTAAAATACATTGTCACTTGGATGGTGTTGGATGATTAGGAAAGCTATGTTGACACGTGGCTTGTGTCAACATATCAATAGACAAATCGTCGGATGACTCCAATACAATCCGTTTATACTCTACAGGTAACACAGCACAAGACTTTTCTATTATGAAAACAATAGACCTCAACTCAAACATCAAATATTTACTGGGAAGAGAGGTGCATCCATGTCAAACTCCTATTAATGTTTCAATGAAGATATAGATTGGCTTGTCTTCACAATACTGTAATCTCATCTTCTTGCTATGACAGTCGAGGATTATCCCAGGAATAAACGAAACAGTTTATGTCAAATACAAATGTCGATAGGTGAGCTCTGTCATTTTGTCCTTTTTAATGAAATTCACCAAATAAATACTGATTGTTAACTTCAAATATGTGAAAAGGTACATTATATATTGTAACAAGACATTTATACCTATGTTAGATATTTTGTCCCAAATTCATACCTATGTAAATGATTAAAATTATTTGGTTAAAACTATCAAGAAAAATTAATAAAAAAATTAATACGTGTAGTTTTTAATATTAATAATATTATGTCGAACTAGTTATTGTTCTGGTCTTACAACTTGATCACATCATATTTATTAATTGTTTAAAAAATATTTACAAAAACAAAAGATTCTTTTTTTACAATTCATCGACATTATTTGAATTATAAGGGTGTTTGCAAATTAATAATATCTACATATTTTTAATAAAATTATTTAATTATAAAATTGCCTAAATATTATAAAAACACGAGTTATTAAAATTTTCAATTTCTTTTTGTAAGGAATGGATAAATAGTTTCGTAATACCTACTTTTGGATTACCTACTAAATTTAATTCATCGACCGATATATACGTGTATGGTATGTCAGGCGCTATCCCTCAGCCATGTCTCGGCTTCGGTCGTCAAGTTATTCAAATCCTCCAACACTCCATGGAACCTATGTATGGGGCTACATGATGCAGGGTCTGAGAAAAAGCACCGCTGTCTTATCGTGGGTCCCTGCTGCGCTTCTGCTACATCCCGAACTGACGTGAGTATTACCCATTCCCTGCGATCCAACCTAAAGCCGGTGACTCAAAGCCGGATAGGTCTTTAAGTAAATGTTATTTTTGATGTCCACATTTCCCCATTCGGCCCGCCATGCCTGTTCCACGACAAATCCGTTGTTTTTCAGGGCCTGTACTCTGGACCAGAAGGGCTTCCTTGATTTCAGTCGGATGTTTGGAGTATTCCTTAGTGCCAAATTCAGAAAGGACATATTAATTTTTATAAAAAAAAAATCAATTAATCTTCCTCGGCATCCAACAAGAAAGAGATCAAATAACACCTGAATGACACTCTGTGACAAAATCCTGCGGATAAATGGCCTGGAGGAAGAGGACATACAGAATAGAAGAAGATATAACCTGAGGAAGAGAAGAGCCGACCCCAACAGCCTTCAACGGCAATAAGTTGGGACAGTGCCAGGAAGAAGGAGTCTACATGTTTCTTAAAAGTAAGGGTGCCATCTAGGGTAACACCTATGTATTTTGGATGTTCAGTTTGGTGCAGAAGAACTAAAATGTGCGTTGATTCTGGATTTGGGCTATCTATTATGAAGATGGAAGGTTTTTACCTCTGTTTTAGTTGGGTTAAGCCTCTAATTCTTGCCCCCCTTGTGCGTCTCACTTTTCCGTCCATTGAGATTCTTTTGTATCTGGACGCTAACATGTTGTCCAAGAGATTCAGAATTATTTGTATCAAGAATAATTATCGACCGATGATTATTCTTGATACAAAGAATAATTATCGGTCGATATCATATCTTCAATATTATTATGTAATTTTGAAAGTAAAAATAAAACTAATTGTATTTTTTTCGGCGCTGGCCGATTTACTAATGATATTAATAACAATTAAGCACTACAAATAATAACACTCAATTATTATTACTACCATTATACACTTCCTCAAAAGAATTAGCAGATCAATGCGTAAATTGTAAATTATTTAAAAGAGCAAAATAAAATACAACAAACGCATCATCAAGCTTTCCAAGCTTTCAAGCTTTTAATATTATTATATTTATATATTTCTATTGTTGACGTAATTCTGTGGTTTCAATGTTCCGCACATTGAGGACACAATTACTAAAATCAGACTAAGAATCAGGTGTTCAAAGAGCAATGGATACAGAAATATTTATTTATTTATTAATAAAAATTAACAATATCATTTTTTACATATCCTCACTAGGCTTTGCCTGTACCAGAAGTGGATGTTCACCATCTATAAAGATCTAAGAGAGGCAGTTTGGTTCGATGGGAAGATTCAGAAGGCAGAAGAACTAGAGTAAAAAGTGAGGACTTAGAGAGCCAACCCCTAGGTTTTTAATGGAGCGCAGACAAGGACAAAGAAGACTAAAAATATGGAAATATATGACCATAATGAATATATAGGTACCTACTTCACTGACTCCGGCTCTGTGGGGTAGGTAAACAGGTAGGTACACAGTATAGGTTCATAAACCAAAATGATGATGATTCAACTTCGTAGCGTTTCTTGTATTTCATTATGCTTGTATTAATTAATATCGGTTTTAATTAGTTACAATAACTTATGGATGGATATAATTTATGTTAAATACTGAACATGTGAGATGAGGTGAGGTTTGGTGTATGTAAAATGCACGACTCAAACTATAGTTAGGGACATACGTACATACATATGTGTTGATAATATTATTACGGTTGTAGGTCTATAGATAGATAGATACCAACTAAATGTATATGATAAAACATGATATCAATATAATACATATATGAGCTAATGTTCATTCATATACCTAATATATTATATTATTTATCTTCAGTGACTCGGGATAAGCGATGAGCAATATCCTATATTATTTTTTCTGCTGAGAATGAAAGACTTTTGGAATAACCGTTTGTAGATGTGAGAGAGCAAAAATAAGTGACAATAATTGACTTGAGAATAAATAAGACTTCCGTGTACACATTGGGAAAATATTCACAATCTACATGGTATCATGATATTATCACGATTTTTGTTTAATTTTTTACAAGTTAAGAAACAGCAAGTATTTTCCTTATTTTCAGAATATATTTTGTCTCTCCACTCTATCTGTTGAATAATCATTTGTGAATCCCCATAAACCTTGTTATCGCGTGATGTGCATTTGTAATAAATTGTTTCGTTCGAACAATCGTTAAAACAAATATTATAGAAAACAAATAGACTAACTGAGAAAGATTGCATTTTTATAACGCATATAACGTGAACCAAACTAAAGTATAATATTCTTCTTATATGTCATTTCGGAGATGTAAAACTACACGTTTCATTACTTTTATAACAACGATTTATTCAGATTACCTACAATAAATACATGTTCTCTTTCAAAGACATACCTAACAGGAAGTATAAAACATTAGTATTGTCATCCTTCACACTCTACAGAGTTGCCAGCATAAATATTAACAAATATGAGTTCAAAAACATGTTTATGTGAATCATAATTTATTTACGTGAATATAACGAAGTAAGTAAGAGAGCAAGCGAATAAGGTCGCCGTCGTGGCTGGATGCTTGAAAAATGCTGTATGGAGAAACAGAGACATGCTGAAGGAGAGTAAGGTAAGGATCTATAAGACCTGTGTAAGGCCGATCATGACATACGGCATAGAAACAAGAGCTAACACCGCCAGAACAAAAAACCTCCTAAGATCCACTGAGATGAACACTCTACGACCCATCGCAGGCGTAACACTTCTTGACAGAGTAAAGGAACTCGGAGATAAGAAGAATCTGTGATGTCAAAGATGTTGTGCGATGGGGAAGAACACGAAGACGATTCTGGAGAGATCATGTGGGGAGAGCGGGTTCGGATCGAGTGGTGAGGATGGCAGCGGATGGGGAGATAATAAATGGCAGACCCCCTGGAAGACCACCCAAACGATGGAAGGATAGTTGGACGTCCACTTCACAAGAGCAGGCTCCGAGAATAACAGGACACAGTCCTAAGTAAAGCAGAAGAAGAAAAAGAAGAAGAATATAAACAACAAGAACAAAAAAAAACAATATAGATGTAAATCGAATATTTTTTTTATTGCATATACGCAAACATTGGATTTTTTTCCTGTGCGACATCTGTGCGAGAAACCGTCATCTCATTTATAGGGACTGTTGCTTTCATTGTTTACAAATAAATAATTTCTCAATAGATGGCGTTACAAAAAGGTTTGTCCTTTACTCCATAGATGGCAATAGTATAGTTCCTTATTTTCAGGTGAAATGTTACACACTATTCAAATATATAGAACTTTCAAAAATTACATTGATAAGGGAACTCAATAAGAAGGCATAATTGGTGAACGTTGCGCAAGCGCATAAAGTAATCACGTAAACCAGCCGATGACAGGTCGTAAGCCCTGTAGGTGCCTCGAGTTCCTGGTTCTTCTATAATATCCCAACTTCGTCTCTATTGAGGTATTAAAAAAATGTTTGTCAATAAAAATATAGATGTACCTAGAAAATGCACGACTAAATATATTATGATCAATTATTCAAGATTCAATTTGTAAAATCAAGACTGGTTTGAATTATCCCACCACTACCCGTGACAGCCGATCGCCCTAAGGCATACATACATACCTAAAGCAAAAATTCATATGGTACCATAACATAATTTTATGAACATACCTATTATATTATAGTTAACTATCTAAGTATTCATTATTATTCGCATGTATCAACAGAATAATAATGAATTATTATTATGACATTTCATGAAAATGCTTTAAATTATCCATACAAAATTTGAACATTTTTTGCAGTGACTTGTTAGTGAGGAGTTTTGCGTTGGCCACAATCCACTCGTTTTCGTTAGAAAGGGGGGTATCTTCTGATTGTTAGCATTTCGATTTGATAAAGATATGATCATGTCCATTAGAAATTCATCAAACTCTTCAATTTGCACTTCAACTCTATACAACATCGTCCAATTTAATGATTTCTTTTTTAATACAAATTTCATCGATTTCTGACGATGAAATTAAGGGGTTGCCTCTTCGTTCAAATACTGAAAGAATGCTTAGTCTCCCAGTACACAATACTTCCTTTTTCACCACCTATTTCTCCGTACAAGCAGCTCGTCTTTGGAATCACATCCCATTGCAACTTCGAGTTTCATTAACACTTCCCCCTTTCAAACGAAATCTGAGGAATCATTTCCTTACACACAACACTTAAATTTGTCTCCTTATCCTATCCTTGTCCCCCCCCCCCTCTCCTGTACCCTTTGTTTCTTTATTGTTTTGTTTTTATATTATGTACCTAATTATATTTTTAATTATATGTTGTATAAATGAATATGATTGGTTGGAAGATATCGCCATTTGACTATAAGCCCGCCATTGTGCTCAATAATATTTAAATAAATAAAAATTATAATAATAATAATGTTTCTTTCCGAATTCGACGATTTTTCATTAGAATGAGATTACTTGACATACATTCATTTTGAAGTCGTTTTTTTAATAATATCTAATCTTTCCCCTTAGCGCTTTTTATCCCGTTTTTATCGGGGTACGCTTTCACCATGATCCTGGAATCGGCGAGTCTGGTTATTACATGGAAGCGACTGCCATCTGACCTTCGTAACCCTTAGAAAGGGGAACCAGACAAATTGGATCATGGCTACACATAGCTAGTGATATAAATCCGCACATAGATTTTAATAATATCTAATATAAAATTAAAATTAATAAAAAATAGTACATATCATTCTTTCATACAACATATTTTTCCTCATACCTACAACATTATTACAACCAGTTTTTCGTGGATTTATAATAACTTATTGTATAAAATTATACCTACGATCTTATTTTTAGCCCATTTAGTAAGAAATGATTCTCTGTCTAGGGGGTTTGTCTGAAGGTACACATTAGTGAAATTTAGACAAACCAAACAGACCCTATGACTCCGCCTTCAAAACCACACAAGTGTACATATAGTTAATATCTATAAAACGAAGCACAGGTGTCAATGTTTGGTCCGACATTTGAGTTATTTATTGGGACATGTATTAATTGCATTCCTTTCAGCCAACACCGGCAGACTAGCAGACCACCAGACCTAACATAGGACACCCATTGTTTTGTGATGCAGGTTACAAAAATACCACTCAAAAATGTCAAACTAAAACAAGTATACCCTGCTCACATACAAATCTGCTAAAATAGGAAATGTTTAGTTTTTTTTGTAAAGTATAATTATTAGTAGAACAAGTTGCATGTAACACATGAGATCCAACTGTCGATAGCGATAGTAGGTATGTATAGTTGAAGAATACGTACCTACCAAACTATAATCCCATAAATCCAAATTGTTAAATATTTTAAGATTTTTCGTTTTTAAGACAAAATATGTAGGTAGGTACCTACTTATTTATTTATTTAACTATTTATACATAATATAAAAAGATATAATGCACTATTGCCATTAGACAAAATCTTCCAACTAACAGGTTACAGAGTGACAGGATTATCATGTACATCAACAAAACACGAAAGCTACAAAAGAACAAAAAAAAATATACAAAACACCAAAATAAATAAAAAAAATAAAAAAAACATCATATGTAGCAACAAAAAGGGAATTGGGAAGGAACAAGAAGAGGAAATCGAGATCAGGTGTTTAGGGATAAATATTACGTAGCAAAGGGAAGGAAGGAAAAGGAGAGGGATCAGGTATTTTCGGAGAGATATCCCTGCTTTAGTCATTTCTTGAAAATGGAAAGCGAGTTTGACGAAGTTATATCAGGACTCAAATTATTCCAGATTCTTGCTGAACGCACTTCAAAGGTAGAGCTCAAAAAGTTCAGTGTTGTGAATGCTGAATGTAGTAGGTACCTACGTTCAGCAGATCGAAGCGATAGGCCGTGATTAAATAAATAGGTGAATTTGGTTTTAAGGTAGGTACTGCGGTAAATTAGGATTAAAGAGCGTATTATATAGAAATGACAAAATATGTATGTAGGTATGTATATTTCGCCGTTGTCGTATCTTAGGCCAATGGAGAAGATTGCGGTAAGATGAAATGTGATCGATTTTTTTAAGTCCAAAGATTCAAACATTCTGGAGGCGCTCGAGTTTGTTGATATGATCCTCGTTCACATCCAAATAACAAACGTCAGCATAGTCAAGTAAAGGGAGGAGAAGCGATTGTGCTAGGGTTATTTTGCAATGCAAAGGAAGAACATTTTTGAGTATATTGTATATATATATCAGGATAGGATAGTATGGAGGTCAGTCTTTTTTACCTACCCAGGATATGAAAACAGCATGATGGTATGAATGTATGTTTGGAGATTAATTATCAAACTATTGAGGCCCCGTAGATATAGTGTATAGGTACTGCCTTATAAATTGTATGAAACGATGTCACAAAATTAAATTTTTACAAAAATTGTTCAGAAAAGTTTGAGATACACTGCAATATTTGTAATTTTTATAGAAAATTAAATTACCTAGTTAGGGTGTTTCAGCGTTTTTCGATATTTTTAATAAATGTGGAAATATAGGCAAAAAATGTTTTCTTAGTAAAAAATGTTTGAGAAACTTTGTAACTTATAAAAAAAAATTAAGATTTTGTATTTGTCTATATTTTTACCAATTTTCAGCATTCTAGGTTTTATGGTTTTTTAAATATATGGAAAAATAAAGTAAAAATTCAAAAATTGATAGCCCCTGACTGAAATAAAAGTCGAAATTATGAGTATAATAGTTTTGTAGTCCTATAATTTTCTGTATATTCTAAAATTCTATTTACTATGTGCATTGAGTGGATCAAAAGTTATAAGGGGGGAACACACACACACACACAGACCCACTAAATGTTCTACTCCGAATTCTGAGTAGGTAGGTAGGTACCTACTATTTTTTTTTTTTTTTTTATAAAAATGAATATGTCCTTGTTAAACAAGTACATATACATCTTCCTACGTTCCCTAAAATAAGCAAATAAATGCTTGTGCTATAGGTAAACGAAATCGGTCGAGGCAGGATTCGAACTCGCGACCACTGGATTACTAGCCCAGCGCGCTAACCGCTCTGCCATCGACCCATCTAGATGTAATGTACTTTCGTAATCATTACACCACTTTGAAAAGTCATTTTTACTTTCCCAAATTTAGTTTTGTAGGTACTTCAGAATCCATTTTATACATTCATTTATCAAAAACAATTATATATTTGATTGTACCTACTCCATTAATAATTTCAACTTAAGACAAAATCTGAAAAATTGTAGAATTGTTATAGTTATAGGATTATAATGTATCTATTTACATTTACGCGGATGAGTATTTAGTGAATAAAGTGCAGAACGGACTGACAATGTATGTGAATTGGTAAATCTAAGATATTGGTGTTCACAAAATATGAAGCAAAAAAAGTATGTATAACTTCATGTAGGTATAATACCTAAAACAAGCGGAGAAATATTTATATTTGAGGAGTAAGTATGTTTCAACGGAATGGGAGATCTAGGGGGCAAGTCTGGTCAACAGGCGGAATTAAAACCATCCTTGTTTACCCATTCTATGGATATGATAATCTTGTGGAGTTATATAATTTCTTATTAAGATATTTTAGAACTCCATAAGAAAATTATATCCATGCTATGGGTAAATGAGGATGGTTTTAATTCCGCCGTCTGACCAGACTTGCCCCCTGATAAAAATATAGAAAAAAAGTTATGTCTGGTCTATGTGCTCGTTTATTTTATAAATAATTCTAATGTGAAAATAATATGTAGGTATATGATGTAAACACCGCTTCTTCTTCAGTACGAGAAGTTGGATACAACTTGCTTAACATTCTCAGTGCCTGTGCCTTAGAATGTTCTATCAGTTAAGTGTATAAACAGGCTATCTTTGTATGAAATTCGATTTAAAAGAATATTAGCTATTTTTAAATATTTTCAGTATCTTTACATTTATTTTACTTCCGCGAATAACTAGTACCTACCTAATTTAATATTTTTAAAAATTAACAAAAGTTCTCGCCTAAAGAACATATCTTTATAAAGTGGTCATTGGAGGTGAAGAAAGAATTGACGGTGAACCTCACGAAGTGTTATGAATTATTGTTTATGTGTTGTTTTCCAGGTGTTTGATTTCTGACGGTTTCTCCATGGGCAATATAATATCTTGAGGAATCGCGGTGTAAAAAAATAATATTTCAAAATGTGAAAATGCAAACTCCGCAGTCTCGAATACAACATTTAAATCTGGGAATGTTAAGAAAGCTGTATTCTATGTACGTTAAAGTATTTGATGTTTTGACAGTAAGCGTCCGTCTGGCTTGTAATTTTGCAGGTTATTTACTGACTACACCTGGTCATTTGGTGGAGCAGTAACCATAACGTAGGAATGTTTCTCATCTCATCGCGAGTTCAATATTGATTCCTTGAACTAATCCCATCCATTACGATATTACACAAATCCTTCAATAGGCAAGTAAGGAATATATCATTTACATATGTGGAAAGAAAGGGTGATAAAAAGCATGAGAGAATATTATATGAATACCTAAGTAATATTCCTAGAAGGATGTGAACCATTCAAGTTAAAAATAAAATATAATATGAACATCGTGTAAGCCTATTTAACAGTTTTTAATTTGAAATTTACTAACAGAATGAATTTAAATTTACATAAATTTCAGTTATCTATACATATTCTTATACAGTATTAAATTGTTAATTAATAAAAAAATGCAAAAGAATCGAATGTATGTAAGTAAAATATAACGTTTATTATAGCATAGTGGTAGGTATGTCGTTTAAGTTATGTGCTTGTCATCAATCAATTATAAGTAGGTATTTCATCGGGAAAACGATTGTACTGTAAAAATGGAAAATATAATTTTGGAACACATATTTATTGAAAATAATTTTTTTAGTTTATTTGTGATAATAAAAAAATATATGATAGTAAAATTATGTATATCATACTTTTTATTCCATCCGTAGACTTGGTTGACGCCTGAAATCAGCAATTGGTATAGTTGTTAACACAAACAATAGTTCAATATACTTTGTAAGGAGTTTATATTAAAATATACATAATGTTGTTTCCTTTACTGTTTAGACGAAGGTAAATAATATATTATAATATAACTATCACACCGTATTTCTAATGGGGTGGGCTATACGAACCGAACGCCAAACCCCCTCTATCCACGGAGTGAATCGTAATTTTATTGATACTTTAGCTTTGCCCGAACCTTACGAATCGTTGTTTTTGAATTAGTTATACATATTTGTTTTGCTACAATTGCATATTGAAATTTTTGTATATCTAAACTAGATTAGGTACGAAATACCTTTAAAGTTTGTCGTTCTAAATTTAAATTCATCATAATCATTCAAACTTTTAAAGTAAAACAAGATTGATTTTTTTTATTTTTTGAGACTGACATTCTATTTTAAATTATGTAATTATATACATATATACAATTACGCCATGGCCAAGCCTCACGACCTAGGCAGAGAGAGCCGAGCGCCAAATCTTGACACACTTTCATCGCCTCGTCAACATTCATACATCATCTGATACATGTTCGTCTGTTGTTTAGGCCTTTTACATTTCTATCTTTCAGAATATCGTTCACATGGTCGTTACGATCATTCATACATACATACCATCACACCATGTCCCTCACGGGATAGGCAGATACAACCAAACGCCACATTTTCCTATCTTGACACACATTTATCACCTCGTCAACATTCATGCATCTTCTCATACATGTTCTGTCTGCCGTACTCACTTCAAGTTTCTAAGTGCTCCATTCACTTTGTTTCCTGCCATAATTCTCTTATTTCGATATTCTTATCAGGGCCGTCCATTCCGTTGGAATATGCTTGCCAGATAGATATATTCGTCGACTTGCTCTAGGCATTCATTCTGTACTTTTTTGACACGCTGTATTTTTTTTTACTCTTTTCAAAGACCCTTTACGTAAATAAAACACACCATATGACAGAATTTGTAATAAATTGATTAATAATAAATACCTTTACGCCTGAATCGTTGCAATGTCTATAGTCGTTAATACGAAATGATTGTATCCATAAACGAATCAGGAAATATGATTATTGAATTGAAAAAAAATATATGATAAATATTACTTACATAATAATTATAATGGAATAATTTAAAGTAATAATTTATGAATAATATATAGGGCCATTTTTTTGTGTTTTCACCTCACGGGACTTAAAAATAATGAAAAAAAAATAATACTTGGTAATAAATAATGACACTATAATATATGATTTTTTAAAATAAGTTTTAATTGTTATTTTTAACTGTAATTTAGTAAATAACGTATTTACTTAATTAACATTACAAATCGACAGTATTATTGATTTTTTCTTATATCTACGAGAAATTTTATAAATAATATTTTTTTAACATATTATTTATAAGTAATATTTCAAAAAAGATGTATCCTGGCATCTATGGTGTATGTCGTAAATTACATTATTAGTTTATGATTGTTTATGAGAAGCATTTCATGCAGGTGACCATCTGTAATTTGAAAAGTGCCATCTACTGACATAATCTAGATTTATTTTTTGAAAATATGAACTACTCTTTTCTATTATGGTATGATTATGGGCACCTTTGAACGCCATCTGTGAAACAATATCTGTAGAAGTCTTCTAAATAAGTGTACTGGTTTCCCTTAAGGAATGTGTTGCATTACGAAGATCATCTATCGATAGATGGCGCTCGTATAAAAGTTTTACATGAAAATGTTTAGATGGCGTTATTAGTTATTTAACAAGTACAGATATTACATTACATAAAAATAATAATACATAATAATTAATAATATCCTTTTATTTTAGGTATTACTCGATAGATAATATTACTACTGATTCGTTTGTTCATACCTTACACTATTTTAAATAAATAAAATAGCAACACATAGATATGCAATACCTAAACAAAGTATTTGTTTTGCACCTGAGGTTGTTACGACAAAAAAAATAATAATAATATTATAATATATCAAAACATTATGGCAATTTTTAAATGGTAATAATATAATATGAAAAAAAATGTTAACTTTAATGAGTTTCATTAAGTATGTAAAATTGTAAAATATTCATATATACATAATATTATATTCACTTAATTGGTTTTCTTTTATAATTTTATCAAGTATCAGCATGATAAATAATAATTTTTCTATATATAATTTATAATATATAGAAAATATAATATTTATTATTTATTTATTTTATTTGAACAGTAAAAATGCAGTACAAAAAAGAAAGAAAAGAAACTAAAAAGTCAACAAAACATAATACATAGTCGTTTTTATTCCTCCAAGATACATAGTAACTTCCTCCTCTCTCTTTATATTCATCATAACCTCACCTAAACGGCTACGCCTGTAGGTGAGGCGTATATACATTATACATATATACATCCACATAATATATACACATACACATATGCACATACATACATATGCACATAAAATATAATATTATAAAAATATGATATTATAAAATATAATATTTATTATTATAATTATTTAAAATATAGTATTTTATTTATTATTTATTTATGTTTTGTTATTTACAAATTTAACTTTTTATCTATTTAATTCTCTATTTATATTTACTTATTTATTAATAAATTAATTTATTTTTTTTATAAATTAACTATTTATTAATTTAATATTTTATTTTTTCACGAATGAATATGTCCTCGAAACAAGAACATAATATACATCTTCATACATTCCCTCAACTAAGCATAAATGCTTGTACTATAGGCTAACAAAATCGATCGTGGCAGGATTCGAACTCGCGACCACTGGATTACTAAACCAGCGCGCTAACCGCCCTGCCACCACCTATCACCCAATTATTTATTTAGTTATTTATTTATGTGTTTATTTATGTTATATTTATTTTATTATTTATTTGTATCTTGAACATATAATTTTTACACCGAAGCGTTTATTTATTTAACTTTTTGTACATAATATAAAAAAATATAATGCACACTGGCGAGCTTATTGCCATTAGGCAATTTCTTCCAACCAACCAGATTACAGAGTGACAGAATTATACATGTACATAAAAAAATGAAAGCTGTAAAAGAATAAATAAAATGTACATAACACAAAGATAAATAAAAAAACATCATAGCAACAAAAAAAGGATTGGGAAGGAACAAGAAGAGGAAATCGAGATCGGGTGTTTAGAGATAAATATTACGTAGCAAAGGGAAGAAAAGAAAAGGAGAGGGATCAGGTATTATCGGAGAGATATCCCTGCTTTAGTCTTATTTATTTATTTAGTCTTATTTATTTATTTAGTCTTATTTATTTATTTTGTCTTATTTATTTATTTAGTCTTATTTATTCTACGTTTATTGCCAAATAATGATAATTTCTCCAACTTACCAGAGTTAATGTTAAAAATACAATTCATTATGTAGGTACCTTATACTATGGCAATAAGATACTGACATGACACACCAAAAGTATAATAAATTATTATTATTATTCGAGTTTAATGAAGGAATTTATGCAATTAATTAACTCGTGAGAATTGAAGCAGAAATAAGTTTTAGACCCTAAATCAAAGAACTTTACTTTCAGTAAGAATGTTAAAACCATCGTTTTGTTTAATCTGGCAACTGGTTCTACGCCTACGCTGAATAATTCTTCGTTAAATAAAATGTAGAATATTTTATAGGTAGTTAGTTATGTTGTGAAGCATGTTATTATTTTTACAAATGGGAATTAGACTGGATTTATCTGAGCAATTGCCTAGAGCTCAACATATAGGTATATACTTACCTAATATGGAAACTCAGCTCTTACTGAATATTTCCATTTTTTTATTTGGTAAAATTTGAAAATGTTGGTACCTATCTTTAATATTTATTTGTTTATTGGCCTTATTTATTAATAAAAATAAACACATCCTTATACCCTGTACAAGCGGCGAATTTATTGCTAAATGACAATCTCTTCCGATTAACCAGCGAGAGTTTTGAAATCAATTTATCTTTATCGGGATCGAACTATATACGCCTTCGGCCTTCGTGGCTCTGACCGTTGGAATTCTGACTACTGAGCCCAAGGTCCCGGGTTCGATTCCCGGTGGAGACACCGTTTTCAATTGTGTTTTCAGTCTGAAACTGTGACACGATAAATACGAGTACCTACCAATCACCAGAATGTGGTAACTTGTAATTGGGTACGATCAAAATTATTTGACATAGTACCTACTTGTTGGTTGGCTGAAAAGCCATACAAAATAAAAAAAATAAAACGGATAGGTATCGGTAAACATCTTTACAATTTTGGACGGGGAAGGTTTGCGCATCTAAGTATCACCAACAGAAGCCAAACAGAGCATATCCCCAAAAATTGTGTTCTACGCAGCTACATCATTATTCAAGATGTTTTCCAATCACTCCAATGCAAGGTCGTAACACCCTCAGGATCATGATATTATAATATGGATATAAAATGTCCTACGCCAACTTTATTGATATACATAAATAGATGCTAGATAAGCTAAGAGTTAATTTTAAAGTAAATAATGTATTTTAAATAATCTTGGGCTCACTATTTGTTTTTGGTACCTACAATACAATTCTAGGAATATAATATATGTGATAAGATACGACAACGGCGAAATATACATATTTTGTCACTTCTATACAATACGCTCTTTAATCTTAATTCACCGCAGTACCTTAAAACCAAATTCACCTATTTATCTAATCACGGGCTATCGCCTCGATCTGCTAAATGGACTACATTAACTATGCCAATTCACAACACTGAATTTTTCAGCTCTTCCTTTGAAGTACGTTCAGTTAGACTGGAATAATTCGTCAAACTCGCTTTCCATTTTCAAGAAAAGACTAAAGCAGTGATATCTCTCCGAAAATACCTGATCCCTCTCCTTTTCCTTCCTTCCCTTTGCTGCGTAATATTTACTTTCTTTCCCCGTTAGCGCTTTTGTCCCGTTTCTATCGGCGTACGCTTTGACCATGATCCTGGAATTGGCGTGTCTGGTTATTACATTGAAGCGACTGCCATCTGACCTTCGAAACCCTTAGAAAGGGGAACCAGACAAATTGGATCATGGCTACACATAGCTAGTGATATAAATCCGCACATAGATTTTTTGAAAATGCGTGCCCCGCCCGGATTCGAACCGTTGACCTCACGTATGTAAAGATCACGTTTTGTTGATGTATCTACAAATATAATTCTGTCACTCAATAATCTGGTTGATTGAAAGAAATTTCCTAATAGCAATAAGCCCGCCAGTACCTACCTACCCCGTATTCATTAACTATTGGAACTAAATTAGGAACGTTCTAAAAGTGTAGATTTTAGATTTACGGTCTTATTTCAGCGTTATAAAATATAAACTTGGACTAAATGGAATAGGAACGTACCTATTTTGGCCGGAACGTTCTTAAAAAGTTACTGAATCAGACATATTATGAATACCTAATTATGAAAATTATGAAGTTTTCATCAATATCATAATCATTCAAAATACGTCTAATTCAGTAACTTTTTAAGAACGTTCCGGCCAATATAGGTACGTTCCTATTCCATTTAGTCCAAGTTGATATTTTATAACGCTGAAATAAGACCGTAAATCTAAAATGTACTATTTTAGTTACAATAGTTACTGTTTTTTTTAATAGTTACTGTTTAATAGTTACTGTTCCTATTTTAGTTACAATAGTTACTTTTTGTATAGTGTGCATTATATATATATATATATATATATATATATTTTTTTTAATAAAAATGAATATGTCCTTGTTAAACAAGTACATATACATCTTCCTACGTTCCCTAAAATAAGCAAATAAATGCTTGTGCTCTAGGTGAACGAAATCGGTCGAGGCAGGATTCGAACTCGCGACCACTGGATTACTAGCCCAGCGCGCTAACCGCTCTGCCATCGACCCATCTAAACATCCATCTATTTGTTTATATTCTGTACAAAAAGTAAATAAATAAATACAGAACGGTCGATGTTTAGAGTCATCAGAACTTTTTTAAGTCAATTGGTCATAGATAATATAAAAGAAGATGGTGTAATTATTAAGATACCACGGACCTATTGTTATACAATGGTGTTTGTGTTTAATATTATGTTCTGTATGTATGTATATTGACAGTAGGTATAAGTTTGACAGTTCTTTCACGTGCTCCGTTCCTAGACTCCGCCCTCCAAAATAACTGCGTGAGAAATAACACTGAAAAGATTTAACCCATGCACGGCGAAAACATACCGATATTTTTTAAAATGAATATTTAATTTATTAAAGTACACCAGAACATCACATTTTACACAAAATACTAATTAAAACTAATTAACATTTAAACTCTCTCTCGTGAACGCACCCACACTAAATCACACTCTTTTACTGTCTTATTTTGATATTAGGTACCTATAGTACGTAAGAGGTACATGTCTTATTTGGATTTCTGTTGATTTCGTTTGAATAATTGTATGCATGTAATGTGTGTTTTCTTTTCTATAACAAAATAAAAATAAATAATAACATAATTATTACTGAACACTACGAATATCGTAGAGCATCGGATTCTTTTGCATGTAGGTATTTGATTTTTAGTGACAAAATTTCGGATCAGTTTCCAACCTTTGAGTTCAGTGTACGCGAAGTGTTACGAAAGGTTTTGGTATTAAGAAAATTGCAAAAAAAATGAATCTGTAAAATATGTTTTATTTAAAATATGCAATAAATGAAATAAAATGTAATCATACATCGCACGGTGAGAATAAAATGGCTCAACCCAAAATTTAGGCATCGAGTTCAAGTCGACTTAAAAAAAAACATACATATAAAACCAATTTTAAATTAAAAAAGAGTTCCTTTTCCGTTAAATATTACTGTTTTATTAATTTTAAGATATAAATATATTTTTTTAGGTCGTTTTATAAACTTAAATCGATTTGCCTTAATTTTGGATAGAGTCACTTTAATTCTCACTATGCGACAGTTGAGTTGCTGGGTATTAGATATGAGTGGCGATGGCTAATTCTACTGGATTTTGTCTCATAATATCTACTGGGTATTGTACCGCAAATAGCAGTGACCGACGAGTACCCCCTCCCGAACATCCGGCTGCCAACCCCACCAATGTAATGTACTAGCTAGCCGATAACCGGCCGACACCATTGTATAAATATGATTATATGATGCACATTGTGCAAATAAAATCAGTTGTCGTTCTGCGGTATACAAGAAATTCGTTTTTATTCATTATCTCCATTCCCCGTACACAAGAAAAGTTTTTTTTTTAAATTTTGAAATGTATTTTTTTTTTATTTCTGTATCAACAATATACCATCATAATTTCCAGCCCCTCTATCCTAGTTCATTCGGGATCGGGCCTTCTATCCAACAGTCGTCATGATCAGCGACTTTGAGTTTTCTCCATGATCTGCGACTCTAAGTTGTCTCCATGATCTGCGACTCTGATTTGTCTCCTGTGTGCCGCCAGCTTCCTCTCGATGCTCGTCCACCATGTAACCGGTGGTCTGCCTCTACTTCGCGGCTTTGAAGGTATACCTAGCATAGTTTTAACGGAGCAGGTGTTCTCCTTTCGTATTAAAAAAAACGTCTCTCTCTTCGACTTCATTTGGAAAGCACTAGTGATACAAAATATTTTGTTCACTTACCACTGTTGATCTCTTGGAATATCTTGCACTTTTGTACGTGATATGGCTTACCGGTAGTGAATTACCGTAACATCTTGGAGGATATGCCTTGTTTGAAGTGTGCAGCCCTACATTAAAACTTGCTGCCATAGCTTTCGCTTCGTGATTGTGTGTAACAAAAAATATTTATTGTTATTAATGTATTTTTAATAATTAAAATACATAAATAATACGGATTAAATACGGAGAAGTATTTTTTTTCATCGGCCATCAATCCAAAAATATTATTGAAACATTTTAAAACAGTATCATTCGACACTTATTTTTTTCGAATATTCTTTTTTAATTGCATATACGCAAACATTGGATTTTTTTCCCTTTCGGGAGTCAAATGATATTTTTATTGACAAACATTTTTTTCAACATCTCAATAGAGACGAAGTTGGTATATTGTAGAATTGTATTGTAGAATTATTGGGATATTGTATATTGTAAACCATCCGATGACAGGTCGTAAGCCCTGTAGGTGCCTCGAGTTTCTGGTTCTTCTACAATATCCCAACTTCATCTCTATCGAGATGTTGAAAAAAATGTTTGTCAATAAAAAAAAACTTATTTTTTTCGTTTATTTATTTTAATATAAAAAAAGTATGCTCCTTTAAAATTATCATTGCTTTTTTAATAGATTGATTTATTTTGTCTGCATCACAGGGTAGAGTCTATAAAAACACATAGTTAATTTACTATAAAGAATAATTCTATAATTTTGTCTTATCATTTTGTCAAATCTAGTTGGACTGATTTTTTAAAATAAATATTTCAATAATTACAAAAACGATTTTCTTGATGAATTAGCTTATTGCTTCACATATACCTTCCCGAAAAACGACGGGTGAAAAAAACTAGTACTTAAATAAATAAAATAAAGAAACAAAAAAAGTGTAAGCATATAAATATTATATAAGACATTAATAAAATTTATACGTAAATATATGTGGAGGGTAAAAATAACGGTTTGATTTCACGACTTCTTCATTACAAAAAATAATAATACCAAAAATTTCAACTATTTCTTTATAATAAATAATAATGTTAGAGAGAGACGTAAAATGTTATGGGGTCGTTATGGGGTTAAGAAAAGGCAACGAGGAGGAGGTGCTTCTGACAACAGTAGTACAGTAGTGTGCGATCGTTTGACGGTGTAGCAGGGTATAGTGATAGAACTGTGCTGCAATACGTTAGTAGTAACATTAGTGCACGTAATAACATAATCGTCTGCTGGAGATAGTATTAGTTACGGAAAATTTTACTTGGACTTTTAAATTAATCGAAACCGTTCAAATGTCAACATTGTTTAAAGTTTTATTTAGTTGCTAAAGGAACCTCATATTTTATAATCATGTAAGTATCTTTAAATATTATCAATTTAAGTTTTTCAAATTGTAAATATGTTTTTTTATAACAATCTAATAAAAACTTCATAACTTAATTTTATAGTTTGTTGCTTCTTTATTTACTAAATCTAAGTAATTTGATTTTACCAGGAATTAGATTTGCTTATCAAAATGTCAAAAATTATCTTACCTATTTTTGTGATTCAAATTTTATTATAAAAAGTTTTTTATTACATGTTAAAGAAATTGAAAATTTAATAACTAAAATCAAGTTTAATAATACATTAAGTGAAGTGTGTTCTTTATTTATAAAATTAAGTTTTCCTAATATTGAAAATTTTAAATCAATAAAATGAAAAAAAAAATATATCTTAATACTTCAATTTTTATATACCTAATATTCTAATTCAAAAAAACTTTCATTTGTGTTTTATAAAAACAATTTGAAATATACTCAATGTATGTATACTCAATTGCAATTTAATAGTGTTAATTTAGTACCTACGAATGAAAATTTCATAATTTACAAATAATATTTATCAGTTACCTATTTAATTTTTATATTATCCATTTCCAAACTAATTACTAAATAAGGTAGTTATAATTTAAAAAGTAAATAAAAAACATTAGGTATTTTTGTAATAATAATAATATATTTTTTATTTTAAACCTTCAAGTTTTTTGTGAATACCTATCTATGTATAATATATTTTTTGTATAAATTTAGTGTACCCGTCTATTATATGAACATATATATTTAAATATTACTATGTATTAATCTTTTTAAATTAATATTTATTTAATTTTCTTTGACAGATAGTGAAGATGGCTGGTTTAAGTGAAGAGCCTGAAGGAGCTCGTGTATCTCGGACAGCCAGATATAGGAAGGTCACAAAACCACTTCTGGAAAGACGTCGTCGTGCCAGAATCAACAGATGCTTGGATGAACTCAAGGATCTTATGGTTGGAGCCTTAGAGGTAAATATACCTTTTTGAATGGATCTTAGTTCTGCATAAATCCCTTTTCAAGCAAACAAATTCACTTTTGTTCTACTCTTAATTTGTTTTATAAGAAAATATAAATAGGTATTTTCACATGTCAGATAACATCATTAATCTTCACACAACGTTTCGTGTTAAAAATAATATTTTGATGTATCTTGTAATATGTCAACCAAATTTTACAAATCGTTTTCTAAATTTTGGGTACCCTGAAGAATCTAATAATAAACTATATAGATAGATTCGAACGTCGATGGAGGTTTGAAAAATAAAATATTCTATAGTTAAATTTTCTTTCACAGGTTGAACGGGAGAATATAAACAAACTAGAAAAAGCTGACATCTTAGAGTTGACAGTTAGACACCTGAGTAAGCTGAGAGGACCGAGAGACCCCCGTGAAGATGCTGAACGCTTTCAGGCAGGCTTCGGTCACTGCGCCACTGAAGCTTATCACTTCATACTGTCTACTCCCGGAGTGGATTCCCAAATAACGAGACAACTAGTGAGACATCTCAGTATGCAAATGGGCGAGAGGCAACTTGTTGTTCCCAATCAACGACCTCCGATCTCCCCAGTCCCTTCAGTATCACCGATCAGTTCTGGACGCAGTGCCTACTCACCAAACTATGCAGAATTACGAAGCAGCCCTTCACTATCACCAGCGCCAACAGAAGATACAGGTATCGGAAGCGAGGACCCTCGGTACAACCGCGAATGGAGCGAGGAACCACCGAGTGTTCCAATTGAAAATTCTCTCACATGTGACGTTGGATCATACGCTCTCCCACAGACCAGGCGTCCCGCAGAACCTTTGACCGGATTGCTTATGACAGTCAATAGCGGAAACTTCAAACCCCCGCCAAATTTTCCAGAAGAAACGATGTCGAGGCGTCGCCAGTCCATCAATGATTCAAGAGACAACCGGGATATTTCTGACAGTCGGCACGGATTGATGAGCGACAATAATTTAGAAAGAAAAAATGTCATTTTGAAAAAAATTCGAGAGCACATAATGGAACGTCAGCTTAGAGAACCAGAACCAGTAGCCATATCCAAACCGACTCCTTCGAATATCCCACCAAAACACTTTATTCCTAAGCAAGTTATACCTGCAAGTTCAATTGATTACGTTCCTGTAGACAAAAATATCCCCAACTGTAGAAATAATAACTACGATGGTTTCAATACTAGCGAAAGGTTTTCTGAATATGACGCGGAACATCATCGCATAAGTCGATACGAGAAAGATTCCCACGACGTAGCTATCAATTTATCTTCATCAGATTCCAGTACGAAAAACATACCGCCTAGTGAGGATAATATCGCGAAACCCGCAAATTCTTCCCTCCGCAAGAGGCATGCCGATTACAAAAGCATTCATCCCAAGAAAGTCATGATCCGAGCACCAAGTAACGAATATCTTGTAAGCTACAACGAAACAAGTAATAAAACTTTCCACAATACTGACGATAATTCCAGTTGTTGTTCATCAAAATCAGTTGAAGTTTTACAACAAAAATCAACGAAACCTCTTGTTTTAGAAGATAGTAGATCAGGTTTTCAGAGATATAAAAATCATGTTTTCAATTTAGAAAGAGAAGAATATTTTCAAGAAGATCCAAACGATCAAGACGATATGTGGAGACCATGGTGATATAAAGTAAATTTGATTATAGAAAAAATGCCACAAATACTGTTAGTTATAAATAATTATTAGATTTAAATATAAATTTTAATCCAGGATTTCGTACTATGATCCTTGGGTTGGTCTGTCTTCCTCAATTGAGCTTTAATTATTTTAAGATGTAATTTTAATTCGGTATAAAAGCTTTACATTTTGTTAGATTAGATTTTTAGAAGAAAATATTAACAAAAATTTTAATTGATGTATTTTTAGTTGCTCATACTATATGTAGAATATATGGTAATACCAATGTGATTTGATAAATTTAATAGTGATAAAAATATTATAATATATGAATGAAGGTGATAAAAATTGTGTAGGTTTCTCATTTCGCCAGACAATAAATATAGTGTTGTAATTTGCTAATTACCTTTTTATAGTATAAATACAGTTTACATTATTTTATATTTGTTGTGCCATTTGTATTATGTAAAATATTTTATTATTTTAATCTTTAAAAATTTTTGTAAACATCAACGGAAGAAAAGAAAATAAATGGATTATTTTAATATCTTATTTAAACATCTTTTATTTATGAAGTCTTTATTATTTTTTTGCTTTTATTATCTACATATCACACGAATTTTTGCTTTTATTATCCACCTATCAGAAGAATCTTCGCTTTTATTATCGTAAGAATTTTTGCTTGTATTATCTACCTATATATTTGAACATAATAATGGTGCTATATACTTCGTACTGACAACGGGGTAAATTCAAGAAAAGAAGAAAATTTAAAAAAATTAATGATATTTCATAGTTAAAAATAAAAAACCCCAAAAAATAGAATAATTGTTGAATAGGTCTATATAAATTGTTGATTCATAATATAAATTACAAAATGCGCAAGTTTATTTGCGATTAAATTATTTTTCATTTTACTTAATAGATGTTAATAGAATGAAAGTGAACACATTGAGATGGTTTGGCCACATGGGGAGAATGAATGAGGAACGCCTGACGAAGAAAATATACATTGCGGACAGGAATGGAATGAGATGTCGGGGCCGCCCAAGGAAGGGATGGCACGTCCATGTGAACGGTATTTTGAAAGATGGAAATGTTAGAAGCGTGAACAACAGACGAACATGTATAAGACGATGTATGAATGTTGTCGAGGCGATGAATGTATGTCAAGATAAAAGTAAGTGGCGTTCGGTTCTCTCTGCCTTCCCCGTGAGGGACATGGCCTGATGGTATGTATGTATGTATGTTTTTTACTTAAGTAGGTACCCAGCTATAAAATTTTGATAAATATACTAAAGTCTATGCTATTCTATCATTCATTATATATTTTTAAATAACTTGCTCTTGAAATGATAAACTTAATAAATAGCCTAAATAATTAATCAAGGAAATCAATTATAGGTGGGAAATGCATTTGGAAATGTTTCATCGAATATTAGTTGTCTCATATTCAACAACTTTATACAAAGAACTTGTATTTATATCCGGTAGTATTAGTTATACTTACATAATTATTGTATGTTAGCCACTATGAAGTTTTAATGGGGTTCAATTTCATATTATTGCGAGACATCATATTATCAAATGAGATATCACTATAAGTATCACTCAAGATTTTAAATCAATTAAAAAATAAGACCCTCATATAATATGTTCATCTTACTAAGGTTCTCATTTACACGTTAGTACCTTCAATCATTCATGCATACCGTCACGGCATATCCCACAATATGGGGTAACCAGCGACAGGCGTGCGGGTGTGCATAACCTAATAAAAGGTAATACGACACATGCGTGTATGCCCACACACTAATGTCGTCTCACACAAAAAGGTAACATTCAAAATGGGTGGTGAAACTCACTGCTGAATTTTGCGAGATGTAGTTTTGCCTGTTGTATTTTCGATTACCCGGCTCTTACGGGACACCAGAAAATGATAATAATAGAAATGAGTGGAAGCACTATTCTAAGCCGGTGTCACACAGCACGTTAGTACCTAATACACAAAAATGACAATATTTAAGGTTTAGTTTTTTTTTTGACCAAAAAAATATACATGGGTGTGAGAGATGGAGTGAATAGCAGGGTCCGCCCCAGAAAGGGATGGCATGACCATGTGAATGATATTTTGAAAGAAGGAAATAAAAGAAGCTTGAATAATCGACGAGCATGTATGAGACGATGCATGGATGTAAAGGAAGCTAGGGATGTGTGCAATAATAGAGGAGTATGGCGCTCGGTTTTCTCTCCTGTAAAGGAAATTATTCTTCTTCGATGGCGCTACAGCCCAAGTCGAGCCTTGGCCTCCTTCAACTGTCGCCTCCAATACCGTCCTCCAGTTTGTAACGCTTAAGAGCTACATTGCATCCCTCCTCACCTCGTTCTCCCATCACAACCTGGGTCTTCCTATTTTCTTTCTTCCTCCTGGATGACCAGTCATAATTCTCTTAGGAATTCGCATATTTGGCATTCGCTGAACATGTCCAGCCCATCTCAATCTCGATAGTCTTATACCTATGTGTTGAGATACTGGGTGATTCATATACTTGTATTCTGTACAGTTCTTCGTTTTGCCTTATACGCCACTCTTCCCCATCTTTCACTCGGAGAACTTTCCTCTCAAATATGTTAAGCGGATTTTATTGTAAGTGTCAACGTCTCGCACCCGTATGTAACCACAGTCCTAATAATTGTCTTGTATAGGATTATTTTGGTTTTCCTATGAACGTTTCGAGACTTGAACACTGGCACCAAGGAGAAGTATGTCCTGTTACCTGCTGAGATTATTTTATTTAATTAAGTAAGGTCCGTAAGGGATATGGTGTGATGGTATCATGGTATGTATGTATATAGACGGAAATAGACAGAAAAAAATGGTCACGACTTATCGACTGCACTGACAGGTCTAAAGATAGATAGGTAGGTACAATAATAGTATATCCGTCGAATTAGAATGATGTTCACATTAATAACGAGTTGTGGGTTTGCCTCTGAAGAGCAGGCCATGTTAATTAATACCAGCCTCAAGGCACCTCACCTGAGAGTATAGGAAGATGGTGGACCAACTACTGAAGCTGAGTGGCTACATTTTAAATAGTCTCGACTTTGGACAGGCGCTGACCGACCGACGCGACGGTAGCCGCGCCGTAGGCGTTATATCGTTTTAATATTATAGGTACATATCCAGTTAAATAATGTTTCTTGGTCGTGATTGAGATCATCAAAAGGCATCTACTTGATACAAATATTGGGCGATAGGTCTAAATATTATTAGTAAGGGTTCTATAGTTTTCATTTCGAATTAAGAATAATATACTGCCTTTTTAATCAACTAGTACTTTTTCTGTCATAAATTGTATAATGAGCTTCATGATTCGTTGTACCTATGCAATTCTTGATGAATAAGACAAGACGACGAGAAAGACGGAAACTAATGTTGGGTTGTTTCAATAAAAGTATCAGTAATACTACCTATACTTAAAATACTTTGATTTCATGAAATTGTTCAAAATTGCGTTGTTTAAAGGCATGAGATTTCAATGAAACAACCAAAAGTTTTGAAAAATTTTATGAAATCAACGTATTTTAACTATAATAGTAGGCCATATATTATTATATTTTGAAAATCATTTCCCCAGTACCAACCCTCAAAAGATACGTCTTTGAAATAAAAAAAAGTTTGTATGTATGTACGTTTGTATTTACGAGTTTTTTGAAATTTTGAATTTGTTTAAAACTTTTCTTGTGAAATTAGTTATAGTAAAACCCTTTTTTTAATTTTTTATAGCATGTAATTAAAAAACAAGGTCTATGAAGTAGATATTTTACTTCAATCGAAAGATAATATGAAAATCTACCGGTTGAGTTTTGTACTAAGTATTACAATATTATAATTACTGTTCTTGCTATTTAAAAGTACCTCTAAAAATTACCTTTTTATCTACGAACAAATATTGTATTTCATAGATTAGGTGATATAGGTACAATTTGTTTCGTGTTTCATACATAATAAGGTAATTTATTGTGCATTTTTGTGTACATCCATATATATATATATACCCAGAATATACAAGGGCCTTCATCTTTTTTCCAAATATCCAAAACCTGACCAGATCCTTGATGTCTCAACACATTGTGTATTTTCAAAATTAAAGAATGAACTGAGTGGAGTAATAAAATATCCTAAACAATATTTGGTTCATTAAAAAAAGAGTGGTTTGTGGCCAACGATATACTCCTCATTATCAAGTCACTCCACTTTTCCACACTTGTATGGAAAATTTAAAGCAATTTCATGAAATGAGTTTTTTAATAAAATAATGGATGTATAACAAGTAACAAGTAAGTGCATATTCCCAACACCCACTATTCATAGCCATTCCCTAAATTAAGAATAAATGCTTGTGCTATACGAAATCGGTCGTGGCAGGATTCGAACTCGCGACCACTAGATTACAAACTCAGCGCGTTAACCTCTTTCAAATTAAAGAAATAAATGTTTTTTTTTACAGAGACATATGTAATATATATAACAAAATAGTACATTGAAATTGGTTACCTACCTAGACGACAAAAATGTACCTACATTAATGACACTATGTAAGTACCTGCATACAGTGAATAATTGTATAGATTTATCATTAAAACGATTGCATTTTGCATCCGAATTCAAGATATACAAAAAAGAAATAATTATTATAAAAAAATATTATTATACTATGAAAGAAAATTGCATTTAATTGTTGACTGGTATATTTCATGAGAAATTTCGTTATTTATATTATAGAATATATTTATTATGTGGATACAAAAAATAAAAAGTTCTGTACTTACATTTTTACAGTCGGGTTGATTAATTTGATTATTTTTTTTATAATTCAGAAAGTTTTTTTATCACAGTGCCTTCATAAGTCAGATACTACGCTTACCTTTCATCCAAAAGGCCAAATATAAGTACATATTAAAAATATTTTGTAATATTGTATTCACAGTCCAGAAGCCAAGCAGTAAAGATATCAACATCTATAACCACATTTACCTACATCTACTTTATTTATTGCTTTTCTTCATTTTGTTCGCATTATCTTGGTAAGGTAACGTTAAATCTCCTTATATGCTGTTTATTGCTTTTCTTGAATTGTATATACTTACATAATCATGAGATTTTATTTTTAACGACAACTATAAGTTGAATATCAACTTCAATTATGGAAATGAAATGAAAACATTTAGGTAGGTACAAATAATAAAGTAGTTTTTTTTCGAAATTTCAAAAAATGACAAATTTGTCTCCTTAAATATATTGTACCGGAGAAAAAGCCAAATAAATGAAATGAAATATTTTGTAGCTAAGTAGGTAATTATATCTATATTAATACAAAATTTTGATCAATGTCCAGATATCTTTATTAAAATATAATTTGAAAAGTAATAATTAAATATCATATGAATTATACTAATTGATAAAAACATGATGCATATATTTCACATGAATTAAATTGAAAATAATCTTATCTTGATCGAAAATAATCTTATCCAAAAATCTTTTAAAATCATTCAAATAATTTTTGTAATGATAATGTCCAATTAATTACACGTGTAAGTGTACTTAGTTAAAATTCAACGTATCGATTTTCAGCGGTTTTAAATTCTGATATTATTTACCACAGCGAATTCTCTTTTATCTGCCCGAGTTCTTAAAAAAAATGAAACTGTTAGTAAACAATAATACTAACTTGTATTGTGTCATTTCTCGAGAAGGCCATAAGAAGGCAAAGGCTATTCAAGAGATGAACACTCGTATCTAATAATAATAATAAATTGTCACGTTTCCAGTTTTACTCCGCCATCAAAAAGATCTGTTGGTAAATAATAAATTTATCCAGGGTTTGAATAGATGGAAGATTTCATTATTATTTGAAATCAATTGAATTAGTTATTTTCCTCACTACAACACGCACACATAGACCATTGAGACTGGGTATACAATGGACCACGTGTGCTCGATATCGCTTCCATTGTGGTGAAAGACCATGGGAAACTAAGAAGAAGAAGCCGAATAAAGAAATTCCATCAACAATAATATTATAATATAACATTATACTAAATATATCTCTGCAAAATGATACCACGTTGCGCTTTCCGAGACGATCTTTATGTGTTGATTTTGAAACGATGTTGTTGTAGTTATAAGAGCCTGTGGAATGGGTGGGTTTAGCTTTTGGTTGTCAATATAAGGTGAAGGGGATGTAAGTAATATATTGGAGGGTATAGTCAGATGCTGGTAGGGTATTGTGTTGATACTACCACACCACCTCTAAGGATGAACATAATAAACCAAAAAATGGATACATCAAAAAAATATATCCAAGAATTAGTAGGTATAATCTTAAAAAATAAAGCCAAAAAAGAATTAAGAAATATTTTGTTGGTATGATTTCTTGTATTTGTGTTGATATTATCAAATATAATACATCTAAGTTGTAGGCAAAATATTTTTTTTTTTTTTAGAATGAAAAATTATAAAAACACATTTTTGTTTATTATTCAATTTACAAAGTAGGTACAAAAATTATGTAGGCATAAAAACAAGTAAAAGATTTTTTTCTATATTTTTTAGTTTGCAAGACGAACAATTGTCTAAATATAGGTTCATAAACAAAATGAAATAACCATGGGTTCATTGGATTAATTAATTTTTTTAATGAGCATTAAAATCATTAAAAAAAATGTGTTACGTCACATTAAATTATATCTATTTTATAATAGGTACACTAAATAGTTATGTTCTTTTGTAATTTTAATATTATTTAAATTCATTTATTTTATCTTCAATCTTCAGAACAGCATAAATACATAAAACGAATAAATTTGACATTTATGAAATTAAAATTTTAGTGCGTTTTCAGAATTGAACCTAATTTTAATATTAATAAAATGAAATACATAGCTCGTTTAAGTGAACGATATTTTGGTATGTTATGAGACGAAAATGAAGAAACAAAAGTGTGTGGGTGTCAGTTCCATCTGCCTACCCATAAAGCACATGGCTTGATTGAATATACATATTACAGGTATTAATTCTATTCGATTCTCGAATTTAAATTGTGGGTTCCTACGCAACATAGGTACTTACGTAGTTGTCACGCCATTGGTGACATCCGATGGGGAGCAAAAAGAAAATGCAGTTCACAAGTGAGGAAAAGCGAATAGAATAGAGAGGAAAATGGGTAGGTGACTAGGCACGTGGTTGGCTGTTAGTCTGGTAGCACGCGCATGCGCGTTATGTCCCTCACTGCTTCTTACCCCGCCACTCGCTCCACCTCTCACCTCGCCTGGCCTATACCACTTATCATCACATTTTATCACATGACAAACACTAACGCTGGAGATATGCCACGTCCGTTACACCGGATTGTATCACACAATGGATTGCCTCCGTCTCACAACCATAACATTGTAGTTTTATTTCATTTTATATTCAACAGTTTCAAATTAATTAACGATCACATATTTCAAATATAAATCAATTTACATATCTAAACTGAAGTACCTATAAACATTGGATTAAGATTTTATTTTGCTTATATTTGTTATTTTCAAATTATTGTTTACAAATCTACTACATACCTATTTAAACTGATGTGTTTCTACAACAATATCTTAATTAAGTATTTGATCGAATGTAAAATTGGAATAGCAAAAAACTGCATAATAATTTATTTTGTTTTGTTTTATTTTTTATGAATTCATTAGTCTATACAACAATAACATCTCACATAGTTCAGCAATGAGGTTCACCACCCATTCTGAATGTAGTGCCTTTTAGGTGAGACGAGACTGGTGTGTGGGTATACACAGATGTGTTGTGCTCCCTTTTATAAGGCAATCACACCCGCACACCTTTCGCTGGTTACCCCACTTTGTGGTATATGCCGTGATGGTATGAATGAATGAATGAATGAATTAGTCTATACGACTAGACGCCTTTTAAACACAATATTAAAAAGAAAAATAATTCTTATTTATAATAATTTCATAAATATAATCACTAGATACAATACAAAAAACTAAAAATTAAAAAATATACTTAATACATCTTTAAAAGAAATTCTTAAATATAGACAGAGAAAAATAATGAGATTGTTAGTGAATGAAATAATGTATGACGGCGGTAGCGGGGTATAGGGCCTTTTGTTTTTACCTATTGCTACTGTGACAAACTAGAGTTAAAAATGTCTGCTTTAGAAGTATAAGCATACTTATTATTTAGTCTATTTTTGATAAATTGTTAAACAGTGTAGGTATTTTTACATTTATCTGTGTACTTATACTTCAAGCATGTTATCAAATTGCAGCTAAATCGCATCAATAATTAAGTAACCTGTTCGGAAACTGTTTAATTTCAAGGATGATGATAAAAAATATCACAAACATTAAAAAATAATAACTAAATAAAATAAAATACAGTATTTAATATTTTCGATCATGCAACTAGAAGTTATCACACTACAACCATACATATAATTAAAATCACAAATTCAAAGGTAGGTACATAAATGAGTTTTTAATTTTCAAACTAGTTTTTGCCATAGGTAGTACATTATTTACATTATTTAGTTGGTGTATATTTTTATTTTGCAGCCATATTCCAAGATAGCCAAGGAAATGACATAGATCTTTTTGATCATTTATTTGCTTACTTTAGGGAACGTAGGAAGATGTATATATATATACTTGTTTAACAAGGACATATTCATTTTTATTAAAAAAAATCTCAAAACCTATATAATTATAAACAATATATTACACAAACTCGGAATTCATGAACGTCTAAGTGACAAACAAAACAATGAATTTTGCTTTATTATTATTTATTTTTTATGTACGAATTTTGTTGTTCTCTAAATACGATTTTTAATATGGTGTCAAATGATGAAACGGTGAGGGTATAATTTTCAGATAATAAATTAATGAATGCCATTAACGTATTTTTTGTTTAATGTGCAATAAAAATTGTATAAAATGTGACACTGAAAAATGAATGTTTTGATATTTTATGTACACATATTGTAACGAAACCATTCAATGAACTATTATCATAATCATAATTATAGCTACCGACTTAAAAACAGGTGACGATTTTAAAGGGCAATTATAAAATATAATAAATGGTATGTATAAGTTGTTATGGTTCTGCATCACAAGTGGTTAATGTGGCCCGTGTGGGACACGAGCCTGACTCGCGTTCCCACGATACTGAGGAGCCGCAGGGGGGTGAGGAGAAGACAACAGAGGTGAGAGGGGAATGAATGAACAAACTACTACTACTCCATTAACACAGCTTGTCTTGGGTGCCGACAACTGAACCGTGACATCACACCGTCCCATTCCTTCTCTGCATTACCCACATGCCTCGAAAGTGACAAAACAAAACAGTCAAGTTTCGACACCGTCTCCTCTCCAATCTCACAACTGGTCCGTGCAATAACAGTGTCTCTCTCCACCTTAACGAATTTCCTATCACTCGACAAGGAACTGAAATCATCAGACGAGTTTTTCATATTGCACCAACCGAACCGTAAGACACGTTCGTCTCGTTTTGCCATCATCGTTTCCTTGTACGGTGAAAGAGAAAGAAATGCAACATCTTGGTTGTGGTTGTTTGTTCGTCATCAGGGTTGGCTCAAGAACCTGAAAAAAAAATCATAAAAAAATATGAAAAACAAGAAGTAAATTGAAGCCATATTGCGGCTGTTTTTTTACGAGAAAAAAGCGTCACACTTCTTGAATATCTTGTTACGTTGGAAGGAAATCTTGCTTTAGACTTTTTATTATGAATTCCTAAGGCAATGGTATTCGTCGATGATCTGTCAAATTACATTAACATAATGGTAGAGAATGTTTTATCACCATAAAGAAATAAATAAGGTAACGTGAGTATGACAAAGTATAGCAAAGGTACCTACATATATTTTTATTTAGATTATTCATAAAAAAATGACTTCAGTTCTCTTATGAACCATTAAAATCATTAATGTTTTTGTTTTGTCTTTGTTATCATAGGTATACGTAATTCGGTTATTATTCATAATCACGATACACAAATACAGTTTTATAAATTGTATATTTCACATTTCAACTAGAATCTCTAGATATTTATCAAATGTTTTATTACTTAGGTTATTTTAAATATATTAAATATTTTTGATAGTGTATTTTTTTGGAATTGTAAAAATAAATAGTTATGTAGGTGTAAATATCTACCTTTATGCGGGCAACCTGCCTTATAATGAGGGTGATTTGTGCTAAAATATATACCTAAATCTAAGTAAGTACATATTTTTTACATTGAATGACTTTCAATTGAATATCAGGTACTTGTGATAAACGTTTCAAATTTAACTCCGTATCTCCAGGAGAATATAATGAATTTTAATATTCTAGGTTAATTGAATTATTTATTGGCTCAAATTAAGTAATAAAAATAGTCATTAAGTTTGATGTAAAAAAAGTTATTAAAATAAACATCTAATTAGACAGAAACGGAGCAATCAAAATATTTACAGTTTTGACTATCAAATTACGCATGAGGTATAGGTATATGTAGTATGTGCGAGTTAATCTTGATTTATTGACCATGTTGGTTGTACAAACAGTTAGACGTTACTAATCGCCATTAAAAATAAATTCGACAGTAAATATTATAATTAATTGGTCGAAATTGGCCATTCTCAGGTAAACGCGTTTATCTGGCAGAGGACGGGACGTGTTTATCATAAAATACGTAAATTATCTCGCATGAAAGGTTTCATATATCGTCGTTGCATATTTAAAATGGGTCATGTGACGATTTTATCGAAATTGAGTTTTTTACACCAAAATATATATTTTTTTCTCCTTTATAATCTACAACATGAGACATGTGCATACATTCGATATTTCTTGAGATATAAAATGGGTTATGTGTGGACTTCTTAAAATTGCGCATTTAAAATGGGTTATGTGACGCAGCTGCACATAGCCCATTTTCGCACGCACTATTTTTGTTTACGTTTATGGTCAAAATCAGCCATGTGAAGTGTGCTGCGCATGACCCGAATTCGATACGCGTAAAAATGATCTATGCAAATCTATGGTTATCACCGCTGTCGCAAAACCCACATTCTACATTAGAGGTGTCTTTCGTGCGTTTAATTTGTGTTGTGCTGGTTGAATTTAGTGTTTGTGGAAGTTTTTAGTTTTTAAAAGTGAAGTTATTGTATTTAAAGACATTATTAGTTTTAAAAACTTGTTAAAAAGTAAACGGTAAGTGTTAATAATGTTAAAATATTACTGTATCATTAGTGCGTAGAGGAACCACGTTTTTCAGTTCATGTAATCACCAAACATTTTTTGTTGTAATTTTTAAGATAAGTGAAAATAAAGATGAGAAATATTTGTTTTTGTCGTTTGTGTAATGTGTTGGTATAATTTTCAGGTGAATTCCGATCAGATCCAGAAATATATTGATGATCCAGGAGAATAACACGTGATTGACAATATCAACATAATTAATACAAGTAGGTATGTACAAGTTGTTACTCCTGTTATTTGAAATATGAAAAGTATTAAATTTGAAGATTTGAATTATGATTCCTTCTATTGTTTCTAGGTAACCAACCTTTGTCTACATATTACATCTTGAGGTCTACAAAGTACTTGCCACCTGCATCCTTACATATTTTAAATTTGGTATGTTATTTTATTCTCACACTTGTCTTTTCTTACTATAACTTTATTACAAAATGTAATATCTATGCAGACACTCAATCATAGTACTAACAAATTTGCGTTCTTTTTCAGATTTTTTAAAATGTACAGAAAACGTACTGAAGAAATGGTGCGCTTAGCCAAAAATGGTTGTAATACAATCGATTCTGTTGACGTTGATGTGCATCCTGTTTGCTCTCAGGGCGAATCAATTTTGTGCCCAATAACAGGCAATTTCATCCAAGATGAGATTTCTGTCCAGGATGGTACAGCTATTTCTGCCCAAGTGGATACATCACTAGATATTTCTGCGAAGGATGACGCCGCTTCGAGACATATTTCACTTTGCCCCATTACTGGAGAGTTCATGTATGGGGACCTCCCAGAACAACCGACAGACATTTCTGTAACCCAAAGTATTAAAGAAAATAAAAAGAAGAGGACTTTAGGGAAAAAGTATTTAGGGTTCAAGAAAGTTGGTGACAAATATGTGCGAAATGACATGAAACCAAATAAGGTCATGAACATAAGATGCAGTCATAAAGACCCGAAAAGACTCAATAAAAATTCCTTTCGATGTGAAAAATTGAGAGAAGAGGATAGGAACGCCATATTTAATCAATTTTGGCAAATCAAAACATGGGATCAAAAGAAGGCGTTCTTGAATGGTCTAGTCACGTCAAGAAAAATAAGACGAAGACGTTCGGTAACAATGCAGGAGAAAAAAACAAAAGGCCATGACATGTACTTACCTGCAGTAGATGGGATGAGATACAAAGTGTGCAGACTTATGCTAATAAATACTTTAGGAATAAAGAGGAGCACTTTTGGAAGGTGGATGGATGAAAGCAATTCTGAAGAAACCGTTCATACTTCATCTTCCAGAAGTATTAAAAAAATTGAAAGGCGCGAAAACATCAAGCGCTGGCTAGATCTGCTTCCTAAGGTACCAAGCCACTACTGCAGGTCAAGCAGCAATCGAACATATGTGGAGAGCACGTTTCTTTCCATTTTGGATATGCATTCTGTGTACAAGACTTGGTGTGAAACAGAGAATATAAAACCAGTCGGAAGAAATATATTCACAGAAGTTTTAGAGTCAGAGAAAGTTTCCATTCATAGACCCCGAAAGGACCAGTGTGATATTTGTATTTCTCATAAATGTGGCACAATTTCCATTGAGGAATACAATAAGCACATCATAAGAAAAGAGCAGTCTCGAGAAGCCAAGAAGAAGGCTAAAGAGGATGCAAACGATTCAACGTTAGTCCTAACTATGGACCTTCAAAGCGTTTTGTTATGCCCAAAATTAGAGGCCTCAATGGTTTATTATAAGCAGAAGTTGCAGGTCCATAACTTCACTATTTATGTCCTGAACAATTCAGACGTAACATTATATACCTGGCATGAGGCAGATGGAGGTGTTACTGCAAACGAGTTCACTAGCTGCATATTGGACTTTATTAATAATTTGCCACTGACCTACACAAAAATAATATTAATCTCGGACGGCTGCAACTATCAGAACCGGAACCGAACATTGGCCAGTGCCTTAAGCGACCAATCCAAGTTAAAGGGTGTTGAAATTCAGCAAATATTTTTAGAAAAGGGGCATACGATGATGGAAGCCGATAATATACATTCTGTTTTGGAGCATTATTTCAAGCCTCCAATTTATTCTCCGATGGATTATATTAGTCGGATGCAACTGGCTCGGTCCAAACAGCCATATAAAATAAATAATATTCATTTTGATTTCTTTAAGAATTACGAAAACTCGCAATCAAATTTAAAATCATTAAGACCCGGGAAAAAGACCGGAGATCCGGTTGTCAATGATATAAGGGCATTAAAATATAGCTCGACAGGAGAGATATATTATAAAATAGATCAGGACAAGGATTGGGTAGAGCTTCCACAACGAAGAAAACCAGGATACCATCCCCCTCTTCCTTTATACCAATCGCAGTTAAAATTATCCACTTCCAAATTACAGCACCTGCAAGATCTCAAAACAGTAATAGACAAAAATCACCATCCATTTTACGATTCCTTAAGTTCTTTTTAATTTGTTTCATATTTTTATCCATGTTTTTTTTTATACTATCAACAAGCTCTATGTCATTTTTTGATTAACAATTTTGTATTTTTCTTTTTCTGTTTTTTACTAAATGTCAACAATCAATTAAATAATTTGTTTCCTTAAATAATGCCTTTTAATATTTGATTCATGATGTTTTGTATTTAATTTCAATAAACTGTTAATTTGTATCCTTGAATAATGTGTTTGTTTTCTACCTGTCAATTATAGAACAAAGACTATAATTTACTAGATTACACCCGAGATCTGAATCCAAAGTTATACCTTTGGATTCAGATCAGACATTCTCATAATTTATGGAAAAAAACTATGGGTAATTATCAAATGGAACGGATAAGTGATTTTTAGATAGTAACTATTTCATAAGCGCTTGTGTCTGTGTTTCAAAACAGCTGTGTCCTTTTAGTGGGGTTGAAAAATTTAAAGTTAAATTATGTCACCATTTTTTTTCTTTCTCAATCTTTCTTTCAATTATTATGAAACATTATGTAGAATTTACGTTATCCATTGTGACAGAAGCTGTTATGGGGTATATAAAAATGCGACATGTGAAATAATACATAAAAATAATAATAAATCATATTCACAGAACACATGAGTATGTGCAAGGAATTACGTAAAATTTGGGTCTTGTGAGTTTTTGTAGTTAAAAAAAAGTTTTTAATACCTATTTGTGTTTATATCAAATTAAATAATATTTTAATTCTAATATTCACCATGATTTATTGCATCTTTAATAAGCATTAACAGTTTGAAAACAGGATCAATCGCAAAATGAACAGTTTGACAGAAGCCGTCACGGAGTATATAAAATGAGACATGTGAAGCAATCCGTGCAAGAAATGACGTACAATTTGGGCTATGTGATTTTTTTTCGTTAAAAACGTGTTTTTGATACTTATTTATGTAAATGTTGTACAGAATACTATTTTCTAATATTCTAAATTATGTTCTGCATCTTTAACAATCATTAGTTTTTGAAAAAATATGATTGATCGTAATATAAACAGTTTTTTTCGATTTTCTCAGAACATTGATTTATTCACATAACCCATTTTAAATATGCAACGACGATATAATATAATGTACCTATATAAGTATTGATGCACACAGATTGAAACTACTTGTAAAAAAAAACACCTTAAAAAAACAACATAGTTGTATGTAAATTTGAAACGAGTGGAGGATAGTCTGTCTTGTTTTGTGTGTGGGTATTGTTGATGTTGGGGAGAGAGAGAGGTATAGGCTCGGTTGTGTGAAGGTGTGTGACGTGCGTCTGTAAGTTGAGTGTCATACGGTTGAGGTCTCTCAGTGGTGAGTCCCCATAATACGTCACATCCGCTCAGAACTGTGGGAACTAAAGGCAGGTGCTCACTCTACAGTTCCCCAGCGAGGCAGAACGTCTTATGTGAGCCCTGAGCGACGGCGCATACGACCTTCTTGACGCGGTCGCCCCCTACAGTCATTAAGGAACTCTTATCGCATATCTTAACGTTGATTTTATGGTTATCATACGTTTGGTTTGTGTCGATCGGCAGGGGTGTATCGAGGTTGATTGAAGCTTCGGGCGTGGCGGGAGAGAGGGGGGAGGGGGGAGGGGGGATCGCATACTAATCTCGTAGGGATTCAATTAATTTTCGACTAACTTTCGATGGTCTTTCACGTTTTTCTCGAAAAATAATTAATTTCATTCTCACGAAATCGCTTCAAGGTTTGTACGTATATTTTTAGGTATAATATACATATATGATCCGGCAACCAGATGTTTTTTTTTTGTTTTCACGTAAAGTCATGACTCGTAAAAGTTTCCATATAATGTAACATGATTGATATAATTATATGTTCAATAGCAGGCAGTAACTTGTATATGTGTCAGATTACAATAGTTTTTTTTCCTTATTTTCTCCTAATTTCTGAACACAGGGTTATGATATTTCCAGGTGTGTGTATTGGTAGGTAACGTTAATATAAAGTAGGTACATATGTATATTACATAATAATATATGTCCACTTCAATCAATATATTTTTTTTTATAAATAATATGTAATTTATATAAGTATCCTATTGAAAATTCTAGAAGTATGTACCTATCTACTCACTTTAGAAATAATATAGATACAGTAGAATCATCTCCATCTTCATCGTGTAGGTATTAGATCATTAGACCTGTTTTGAGGGTGGACTATTCTGGAAGGAGGTCCAACTGTCCTTCCATCGCTTCGCAGGTCTTTCTTCCAGGTAATCCAAAGATTTCCGTATATTATACTAGATGGAGTACTCTGTGCAATGAGTGAGTCATGGTATGTCGCGCGTTTGATTGCTTGGTTGACATATTATAGGTACTTTTCCATACATTCGAATACTTCTTAGATAACTGTTCTCTAAATCTTAATGAACAAAGTGTTTTTTTTTCGACAAATAAATCCGAAAACAATTCACATTAGTCGTTATTCTCTATAGAAATAATATATATTATGTGGTCTGCCCACCTTGTTGTCAAAAGTCCCGCGTAATAAATCCTCACTTCGATTCATACAAAATTTGCTAACTACGATATCTAGTTATCTATTATACCTATTATATGAAAATCTATGGGGTAATTTTCTTTTGATTACTTTCGTTGATAACCTGTAACAAATTTAATATTTTAGCGGGTACTTATCTACATATTTTGTATTTAAACTTTTATGTTTTTTTTTTTTACAAATAATATATTCATACTAATAGTGATTTCATAATATAGGTACATACTCTAGATTTATATACGCTTTGATAACACAATGAATCATACTACGATAGAAATGGTAAGTACTAGGTAAGTACCTACTATTATTTCCACACATTTTCATACCTTCAATACTGGAACAACGATTTATGTTTGGTATTTTTTTTTATTCGCAGCTGTTCAATGCAGAGCCCACCATATATAGATTTGTCAGCCATCGTACCTCAGTTGGTTGAATATCTAACTCCTAAGCGAAAATTCCCGGGTTCGATTCACGCTGAAGGCAGTTTTCAATTGTGTTTCATCCTGGATCCGTAAGACAAGAAGTACCTATCATAAATCTCCAGAATTCGGCAACTTGTTATTGGACGCGTGATAACTTAATATTTTGAGTTGCCCGAGAAGCTATAGGTACAAAAAAAATAAAAAAAAATATTGCAATAATTTTACTCAAAAAATTATAAAAAAAGTCCTTGATGAACCAAAGCCATTAACATCTGCCTGTACATTCCCATAGCTAAACTGCCTTCACTTTTTACATTAAACCTAAGATGGAGTATATAGTATATTGAACATTTCCTTTAAATGTGACATTTAGTGGTGTTGATAGTACCTACAGAAAAAAATACTTTCGGTTATAACTTTTGTACTACCAACCACCACCCGCTCCGCATAATATGAGGACTATAATTGGCCCCTTCACACAACGCTAAGTGAAGGACCAAAAATGCACAACACGAAGAGCATCTCAAGGAGGTCTCGAGATTGGCAGTCTCGGAGCCGCGGTGCCAAAAGAACAATCAACGAGTGTTAACAAAAAATTCACACTCGTGGACTGCCATCCACTTCAGATCTTTTTAATGCGGACTATCAGAGAAAACCTCGGGAAATAATTGACTTGATGGAAGTCTACTATTAATAAGCTACCTACCATATATACTAGACAGGTATACAAAACTTTGAATGCTTCGAAAAAAAAGTGCTTCGAAATATTAAAATCCGCATGATAAAAATACTTAAGTATGTAGGTACCTATATAAAAAGATGGTTAGAATATAGGGCGGTAGCTGATAGGTCAGAGAGCTGGACTAAAATTATCTCTGGTTCATACTTGGCTCAATCTATTTCATTTACATAAGCATTTCTTTGTTAGTAGCCTGTACACAGTCAATTTGGATCGCGATCCGTGATCAAAATCAATGATCGTGATCCAGATCCATTGACTGTGTACGGGCCGGCAATATGCCCAGCCCAGCTCCACTAAAGACCAGTGACCCTTTCCGCTACATCGGCTACTTTGGTTCTTTCTCTTATCATGACATTTTGAATTCTGTCCCTTATTGAAATACCCAGCAATTTTCTCTCCATAGATCTTTATGTCACTAACAGCTTGTGTATTATTCGTTTTGTTAGGACCGATGTTTCCATTCCATAAGTAAGCACTGGGAGAGTACATGCATCGAATAGCTTCTTTTTCAAATAATGTGAGTATTTACGGGATTTCAGAATGTATGATAATTTTCCAAAAGCTGCCCAGGCAAGGCCACATCTTCTCTCTATTTCTACATTTTGATTTTCTTTGGCAAGCATCACGGTATGGCCTAGATATATGTATCTGTCTACTTTTTCAATTTGCTCTCCATCTTTTATGACAGGGAAGGACTCTTCTGCGTTACTCGTCATTTTGGTCTTGGAGATGTTCATCTTCAATTCGATGTTCACACAGGCTGAATTTATTTCTGTCAGCACAGTATTCAATTCCTCCTCATCCTTGAAAAATATGACAATATCATCTACAAACCGTGGATTGCTGAGATATTCGCCGTGTTATGCCTTTCTTAGACCAATCAAGAGTTTCGAAGACATCTTCGAGGGCCAATGTAAAAAGTTTGGGAGAAATAGTGTCACCCTGTCGATTCATTAAGAGAAATAAATTCTCTTGAACGAATCGACAGTTAGATTATCACATGAATAAATTAAATCTGAAAGATATTGAAAAGCGTATGGTACCCCGATTTTAAAAAAAGAGGCTACCTGTCCTACTTTCTTTTTTCAAAAAATAATTATTAATTATGAAACGTGTCTATAGAATTATCCATGGAATGTTGTCGAATTCAATTGTTATTAATATTTGTTTAAACTGTTTTTTTTAGTATCTTTTGGCATATTGTACGGCAAGTAAATAAATTATATTGTGTCATAAATATCATATTATATAATACTTACAATAATTTGGGGGTGAAACTGAAATCGTTTCATTATTTTGGAATAACGCGGAAAAATTTCAGTGACATCTGCAATTGATTTAAGACACGTAAGTGACACTTGGTTAAATATTTATGTAAACAGACATTTAAAATTTTAATTGAAATAAATCCAAAATATAGGGTGGCTAAATAAGTAACAGTTAAATAATAAAAAAAATAAAAATAAACGCTTTTTTCTACACAGCATATATGGTGAGTTTATTATAGAATGGCATTTTCTAACATAGAATTCTAGCTAGAGTTTTATCTATACCAAAGAAGAAAGAATTTCTTAATAAAAGGTTTTTTTGTTTAATTTGTCTGTTGGTTATCGAACTCACTATGCCCCAAAACCCACAGAAGTCAAACAACTTACTATTTACTACCTAGTTACCTTGTACATTGTGCATTTGGCACAAATCTATTTATTTAGGTTATTGCGAGCTATACGATTATAGGGTTTTAGTTAAAATTGTGCTTAAATAACTTAATTTGAAATCCTTCAAGAAATAGCTACTTAAAAATAATAGAAAAACTAAAATAGAAACTAAATAATATAAACAATACTTTGATTTAAACACCCTTAAAGTTCTAAGAAATGAAACATCGTCCCTGCAATATGTTGAGGTATACCAACTGTAGCTATTGTATACATTCCATAAAGTACGTTTATTTAAGAAACTTCATTATTCTTAAAAAATACAATTTAACTACATAATATGCAATACAATTGCATTATTTTATTTTTAATTAACTCAAACAAAATATTCATAATACTAAATAGAACTTTGTAATTGGCGCTATGTCTCTATGTTATTTTTATATTATGTTAAATACTTCATAAAGCTGTAAAGTTCATTCAAATAATATATAAAAAAAATTGATGTAGATACAAAAAAAAATATTTAATTTGAATCGACAGTCGATTATTTTTTTAATTTAAAAATATGAGACGTCAACTATTGCGAAATGTACAATACTTTTGATGAAATCCTGTTATCTTTCATAGTATTTTTTAGTCGCGACGCGCACTGCAATTCGACCGTTTTTATCTTAATGTTTTGTATAAAGAAATTGAAGAAGAAAAAAAATCCATCGAAATGTTCATCATATAAAGTCGTAATGTTGTCCCCCACGTTGTGGTATGGTGGGAATGGAATTTTAAGAACTCGAGTACAAGAATATTATGTTATCTTTGGCAATAAATTATTCGCCTTTTAATAATGTAGCTATTCCTCACCGTAAATATTTGGACTTGGATCATGTGTTTATTATGCTGCAAACTTGAATAATGTAATTATATTAATGGTGATGGTTTGTATAAAATTTTATACTAAAACTTATACCTTAAGGCCCCATATATAATGATGAAATATCAATAAACCTTACTGATTTGCCAGTAAATTTGCCCGAGATGCTAATTTTCACTAAAATATAGGTATTAAGTGTGTACTATTGGACGATTAGAGAAAAGATTACAGAATTTCGTAGCTCTCCGAGGCGACTGTTTTTACATATCTTGGGTATGATAGGCACAAACAAATAATTACCTACATGTGGGGCGAATCTAGTCAACCGTCGAAATCAAAACCATCCATGTTTACTCATATCATGGATATAATTATCATATGGAGTACTATAATATGTTGGGAAATTATAGAACTCCATATGATAATTATATCCAAGATATGGGTAATCATGAGGTTTTTGATTTCGACGGTTGACCAAACTTGCCCCAAACTTGGTTGACCAAAGTCTGGTCGACCGTCTTGCAAGTCTGTCAACAGGCGCAATCAAAACCATGCATGTTTACCCATATCATGTATATGATTATCTCATGGAGTTCTATATCATCTTAAAATATTATATAACTCCATAAGCTAAATATATCCATGATAAGGGTAAACATGGATGGTTTTGATTCCGCCGATTGACCAGACTTGCCCCCCTGGACTCTGTTTAAGCTAAAAAACAAAATGTAAATATTTGAATGAAACTATTATACAAAAACGTCTTTCTTGGAACTTATTCCAAACTTTTGCTAAATCAATATATTATATACATTATTCATATATTATCATGCCATGTCCAATTGATGATTTATTTATTTATTGGGTCACTCTCTTCCGATTAGTACCTAATGAAAAAATCTTTATAAGAATAGATTATATCTTAAATGTGGTACTAAACTTTCACATTCAGAAGTCCATATGTACGTTGTCATTGATTTTATTTAATATGAACGTTCATAGTATTTGTTTTTTTTTTGTTTAAAAAACTTTTAATTGAAGTACCAACTATTTGAATTTTTTGCGCCAACGTTTTTGAAAAGTTACAGTAAAGCTTACATGTATAATATACACTTATTAGAGTCTTAATCAAACTCTGAAGATAATACCATTATAATACAATCGTTGTCGAAAAGTTCTTGCGAATACTTAAACCCAATAGCCAGAATAATGTATTTTTTTGTAGTTGCTTGTACGCAAACATTGTTTTTCTTTCAGTCGGGAGTCAATGATATTTTATGATACAATCTATAATTATTTTAATACACAGACATTTTCCATTAACTCCTTAGAAACTTACCGAAAACAAATAAAGATATTCTTCAACCCAGTTCCCAAATCCTTCTGACAAGCTCATACCTTCACACCAATAATCCCTCCTTTTCCTTAATTTATTCTAATTACGTATTGTCTTATTTTATCACTCGCATTTTTTTTTCTTATAATTGTTATTCTTTTAACAATAGTTGTAGCCAAACATCTTGAACTTTTAGCCGAGAAGGGGGGCGATTTGTACGTAAACCAACGAAGGAAAAATACACAAATTTGCGCTCTGCGCAACGGGAAGTTCGTTCAAGATGTTTGGCGAAAATTATACTGCTCAGCATACTTTAAATATTTCATTTCATTCTTTTTTAATTAGAAGTAAACAACTCGGCTTGCATTATTTTTTATAGCAGCATTTGTAACCACACAATTTACAAAGCCAGTAGTTTACTGAAATAAAATAAATAAATAAATAAATTTTAGTATCTTAATGGAGACGAAGTTGGAATATTATAATTCCCTATCTATCCAATTTTTGAAATAAAAATGTATAATTGGTTAACGTTGCGCAAGCCCATAAAGTGATCACATGAACCATCCGATGATAGGTCATTGACCTTGAAGTTGCCTTGAGTTCCTGGTTCCCCTATAATATTCCAACTTCGTCTCAATTATGATATATATTATAATATTGACCGCAAGTCTGCGAACACATTCATTTAATGTGGTTTTGTTTATTATTGTTTTAGGGGCGGCGTGCGCGTACCGCGGGTCCATGGGCGAGCCTGAAGACTGCCCTAAGGAGCTGGCGGGAGCGCCTGCGGAGGAGAAGGTGTCCGCCGGGGCTGGGTGTATGGCGGTTCAATCCCTTCAGGCACTCCAGCGTCTCCGAGAGGATAGACTGCTGTGCGACGCTGTAGTGAGATCTCAAGATGGACAGCATTTCCCCGTTCACAGAGCCATCCTATCGGCGTCAAGTCCTTACTTTCTGTATGCATAAATATTTTTTACTAGTTTAAGGCTATCATCGATTTACGTTGCTGTGTTTTGAGAGAACTGTAAGGCTACTCATGACACGCCCTTAATATTTTTTATCTCAAAAATGTATAAATCCTTACTCGATTGAATTCTAATAATTAACCAAAAACTAAACATCAACACTCAGTCTCAACTAGCCGGTCGATGGCAGGACAGCACTCCCGAAACATGTCGCATAGTGACTCAAAATATAGTGGTTTAGGGCAAAATTCACATGTCAAAACGGTTAATATGAACAACCACAAAATATCCGCCGAGTATTTAAACTCTAAAAATTAATATTAAAATTGTATACCTAAGGACTGTTGCTTTCATTGTTTTCAAAAAACAATTTCTTATTAGATTACGTTATAAAAGGTTTCTTCGTTACTTTATAGATGGCGATGGTAAAATCAACTTATTTTCAAACGACCAGTTTTTCATTATTAAAATATATAGAACTTTCTAAATTTTATTGACAAGGGAACTCAATAAGAAGACGTAAATTGCGAACGTTAAATTGATCGTAAGCGCATAAATTGATCACGTAAACCAGCCGATGACAGGTCGTCAAGCCCTGTAGGTGCCTTGAGTTCCTGGTTTTCCTATATGATATTCCAATTTCGTCTCTGTTGAGATGTTAAAAAATTGTATTTAAAATTATTTTAATACTAATCATCTTCATTAACATTCGTTATAAATATTCGTTAGAACAAAGTTCCAAGTAAAATCGACAATAATTTGTGTATAAATTATCATAATTGATACATTAAATTTTATCCAAAAAATAAACAATACGTCCTTGCACCTTGTGCTATGGTGAGTTTATTACCATATGGCAATTTCTTCCAACTTACCAGATTCTCAAGTTTGGGTCTAATCTTAATCAACTTCAGAGAAGCTGTTCATAGAAGCATATAACAATGAGGCCTACGATCAAATGATAATTTTTCTAACCTAGCATTTTTTTAATCACATAGGTACACTGATGTTCTGTAAAAAGGAAAAATAAATTATTATTTTTTACAGAACATTCATTTATGAATCAAATATATATATATTTTTCTTCCAAATTTTCTTTCTGTGTCTGCGTTCCTGTTTGGCAGAAATGTTGATAAGTTGATAAGGACTGAGTCAACCAAAACGATAATTCCGGTTAAAAAGAAAGATAGTGTATTTGAACAAAATAAATGCCATCGATATTGACAAAATACAAACATATTGTAAAATACCAAACCTTTTTCACACTTTTTTATTTTTTTATGTTTTAAAATATTACATTTACATATACAATTATATTTATGTTTCAGTTGTTTTTACCTCAGTGTTTTTTTTTCAGTGATAACAAAAATGGAAGAGTAATAATTTAAGCTTATCACAACGAAGGAAATGACCATATATTATGTCTGTTTTAAAATTTGAAGGTGACAAAAGGTGCCAAAAACTTTAACAAATAGTTCATTTACTTCTTCATTACATACTTTACATGGTCGGTGACGTCCAACGACATTATCGTAGAGAATGTTCAAAATTTAGCCTTGTTCAGGGGGATATTTATGACTAATTTCTTGAGAATTTGACGGTATTAGGTCTTGCCTTCATTGTCCATGCCAGCATGCCGTCGGGACGTCCTGCAATAAGTGTTTTTAGTCCTTCACTTAATATTAAGTAAAACAACTTATTATTATTAAAATATGTTTTGAATTTTTAAAACATTAAATAGATACCTACATATTTATATTATATTATTATTATTGAAATAACCACATCTTTGTATATACGAACAAAGTTATTTAAATAAAAAATATTTTATCGACAGGTTTGAATTCTCCGGCGTACCAAAAAAGTAAAAATCTCCAAAAGGATAATACTCATTGGTGATAGATTAGAGACTCAAAGTCCTTAATTATCCAGTAAAGTGTTCAAAGTCGCCATTATAACACGTATGATTAAAATGACTACAACGTTAACGATGAATATATCGCTTCTGGTTTTCCTGAACCTGCATAGAAATGTGTATTTAATTCTAATTCAATATAACTTTTATGTTTATTACTCTAATCTCACATATTACTTACCCATATAATTTACCATGGCTAAGGGCCAAAATTAAACTGACGTGTTCGGCCGCTCTCATAAACAGTAGGTAAATTTGCTACCATGTTGTATAAAATATTAGAATAATTAAGCATTCAAATGATTGTTAAAAATGTCGGTGCGGTGTTTTATTATTAGATGACTCTCTTTAAAGTTAATAAATTTCGAAAATTGGATACTTCTCTGATAGGTACCTTACATATCCTATGCCTTTAAGGTCTGGACATTTTTTTCAACGTGGTGCTGAGATTTCTAATCTACGGAGATATAAGCAAATAATTTCAATGTACCAACATATTCTTGAATCTTAATTTCATAATCTTCCAAGTATCTAGTAAATATCAGATCTTAATGACGTACCCGTTGGAACTACAAAATGAATTTAAAATGTTTAGCCTTTCAACGTAAAATATTTTCTTCTTTAATATATTGATTACGGGTACAATATAAACATCCTTTCTTACAAAACCATTGATTTCTTCTTTACATCATAGGTTTCCATTTGTCATCAGAAGTAATTTAGACAAGCGTTTTAAAACTATTTTAGTTGATATTTGTTCATTTTTTTCATAGAGCTCTCTTCACAACAAGTCTGCACTCACGAGAACGCAGTGATGTGACAATACCTGGAGTTAGTTCAGAGATGCTTCAACTGCTGATCGAATACGCTTATGTACGCAAAGTAACCATTACTCCAGGAAACGTCCATGCACTTCTTGTGGCAGCTGATTACCTCTGCTTCCTTGACGTTTTGCATCTATGTTGCGACTATTTAAGAACAGCACTTCGCCCAGATAACTGTCTTACAACTATGCTGTTTGCCAGGTATGTTTTATAAAAAACGAAGATTAAAATTCATTAAGGTTCATAGAGAAACGATGATTAAACTGAATGCAATTGAAGTGCCTACTTTGACGTATGTCAGTGAAACATGGACTTGGCAAAAGACACATGAAAGTAAAATAAATGCTGTAGAAATGAGATCACTAAGAAGTGTATGTAATAGAATGATTTGTGATAGAATAAAAAATGAGGACATAAGGAAAGAATGCAAGATAAAGAAAGATATTATATGTAAAATGAAAGTGAATGCCTTGAGGTGGTTTGGACATATTGAAAGAATTAACGATGAATTACTGACCATAAAAATATACATGGTTGTAGGAAATTTTTTTTATGATAAATTTATGTGTTTAACTGCCTATATTTCCAAAGTTTTTAAAAATATTGAAAATGCCGAAATACCCCAACTAGATCATTTAATTTGCCATAAAAAATATGAGACATCGTTTCATACATTTTGTAAAGCAGTATACACTACACAATATCTCTCTCAATAGTTTGATACCTACTTAATCTCCAAACATACATACCATCATGTTGTTTTCATATTCTGGGTAGGAAAAAAGACTGACCTCCATATTATCCTATCCTGACATACATACCTACATGTTTTATATAGTAAATCAAAATATCTTAAAATGTTTATAAAGTTGTGTTTAATTGTTTATAGTTTGGTACGTATTCTTCAACTATACATATTGTCGCTATCGACAGTTGGATCTCATGTGTTACATGCAACTAGTTTTAAGAAAAAATGTGTGACTATATTATGAAAAAATTATATTTTTATTGTAAATTATAAACAATGAAAATTCATACAGCTTCGTTCTATGATAAAAAGATCATTCCATGGGCGCTCTTACTTAATCATTGGCTCTGCAAAACAAAATAGCCTTAAGTAATTTACTGAAAGCTTCAAGACTGCATTCGTCAAAGGGTAAATAAAGCCAAGGACGATGGGAAAATAGTTGAACGACTACGGAGGCGGTATGTACTTACACGGCGGTACTAATAACGAAAAAGTAGCGAGGTTGAACCATGGAATAGAGTGACTAAAACCTAACGGCCAAAAATCTTACTAATAACCAAGTTTTAAAACTTCTATTTTATTCCATGGTTTATATCACCATGGTAACGCTAAACCATCCGGGCCCCTAGTTTAGTGGTGGAATAGCGAATTCGTGAGCTGTCAAAAGTCAAATAGACCGCGCGTATTGTATAAATTTTGTCATTTTTAAAGAAATACTTTTTTTTAACTATGGACGACAATCTGTTTGATTATAGAATCGGCGATTTTGAAAGATCGTTTCAAGAAATATAGCAGGTGGAAACAGTTTTTCGAAGCCACAAAATTTATAAGGTGCGTTGTAATCCGTTTGTTGATTACGACATTAATTTTAGAAGTACAGATTTTCAAAGACAGGAGTTACACATCTCGTAGATTTATTTGGAAGAAGGCTAATAAATGAAGATATTTATTTTCCATTGAAATTGTTTTAAAATAAATAAGTTATGTTGTAATAAGTTAAATTATTTGGAACCCAACCAAAACGTGACGATACATAAACAGTAAACCATCAAAACCATGCAGTAAACAAACAATGACAAACATAGAAATACGATTCTCGATAAATGTCATAATTGACGGCTAATAAAGTCATAGAGAATGAACAAAAAAAAGCATAAAGTAAAGAAAAATTACGAAATTCCCGTTAAATGGCTGCGTTCACTCAACATTCATTCCGTACTAGGGGCTCCGCCCCTGGCCGCTTCGCGGCCCAACCCCGGTTTGGCGCTACGCGCCATTTTTTTAGGCGCTTCGCGCCTTTATTTATGCGCTACGCGCATTTCATTGGGCGCTGCGCGCCATTTGTTTTATACCAAGCATCGTTTTTTTAACGCTTCTCACCAACCTATGACCGCTGCACATCGAACCAATTCAGGTATTCATCGCACTAACAAAGTATTGAATGTTATCAATAGTGATTTGTAATTAAGATATTCATTAATTTATTATATTATTAGTTCAATGTTTAATAATGTTACCATAATAGAAATTAAACAATAAGTTATTAGTGTGAGTATATTTATCAATATAAATGAATCATATTTCTAAAAAAACATTTAAATTGTACTTAAGCACATAATATTATTATGTATAATGTTTCAATGTATATAGGCATGCTATAAGCATTCAACTCTCAAATGTTGTTGATGTTCCGTTATTTTTTTTTTAAATGGGCAACTACAATAATATTGTTTTAAACAAATATAATAAGAATAGCAACATAAGTAATTGTTACTTAATCAGCCCACCTTTGATTTCATTTTGCATGTACTCACTGCTGATAACAAAACAAATTATTATTCCTGTATAGCGTGGCTCCTGGACATACATAATATGTCCACGGAACTGAGTTTTTCCAAATTATTATATGTGGTAAGGCATTGGTACAATGGGGAATTCTGAGCGGCATTAGTGTTTTTTTTTAATCCAAAAAGAACGTTAAGGTGTGTCTTGTTTGTCTATTTGGTATGTTGAAGTTAATCATTTTCATAAGGTCTGTACAGTCAATTTTGAAGTTTTTTATGCCATAAAGGTACATTAAGTCTGAGGTCCTTCGTCTTGTCTGTAAAGTCTGCAATTCATGTTTGTAGTTATTACCAAATTTGTACTTCATGTTTTTCAAAAATATTTATTGTATTCATTCTATACTGTTAATATAAGTATTATATTGTGGATTCCAAATGACTGACCCTTGTTCCAATTGACTTCTAACAATTGTGTTATACAGTAAGCTAAATGTTTTCATTTGTGTGAATGGTTTACATACTCTCATCAGGAATCCCAACATTTTATAAGCTTTCAGTATAATGGTGTTTGTCAAATAAAAGTTTACTGTCCAGTTGTATGCCTAAGTCTCTACAGTCTGATTTCTTATCAATCATCTCCCTATTGATTTTGTATGTGTATTGTATTGTACTCTTTTTCCTAGAGAATGTAATGGAGTGACATTTTTCTACATTTAGTAACAGCTTATTAGAGTCAAAATAAGAAGTTAGTCTATCCAGGTAAAGTTGTAAGTCCTTAGTCAGTAATGTCTAACAGTTTTACAGATTTTCATATCATTCAGTTTTATAGATTATTATCTTATGTACTTTAAACAAACTTGGATGGTTTTGAATATGTACTGGTTGTATTAATTTGAATAATGTCATAGGCAAAAATGTAAATACTTATTTGTCAAAATATTATAAAAACAATATTGAACACACATACATACCATCACGCCATGTCCCTCACGGGGTAGGCAGAGAGAACCGAACGCCACATTTTTCTATCTTGACACACATTCATCGCCTCATCAACATTCATACATCGTCTTATACATGTTCGTCTGTTGTTCAAGCTTCTTACATTTCCATATTTCAAAATAACGTTTACATGGTCGTGCCATCCTTTTCTTGGGCGCCCGCGACCTCTTATTCCGTTCCTGTCAGCTTTGTATATTTTCTTCGTCAGGCGTTCTTCGTTCATTCTTCCCAAGTGGCAAAACCATCTCAATGTGTTAACTTTCATTCTGTTAATTACATCTTCCTTCATCTTACATTCTTTCCTTGTATCTTCATTCCGAACTCTGTCATACATCGTTCTGTTACAAATTCTTCTAAGCGATCTCAATTCAACTGCATTTATTCTGCTTTCATGCGACTTCTGCCATGTCCAGGTCTTACTTGCATACGTCAAGGTTGGCACTACGATTGCATTATGAATGGCAACTTTAGCGTCTCTTGATATGTTGCGATCATTCATAACTGGTCTAAGCGCTCCATTCACTCTGTTTTCTGCCATAACTCTTCTTTCAATATCCTTATCAGGCCGTCCATTCCGTTGGAACATACTACCCTGATAGACATACTCGTCGACTTGTTCAAGCCATTCATTCTCTACTTTTATTTGAAACACTGTTCTGCTTTCACTCTTTTCTCTATTGAACATATGAGTAAATATAAGTTAACCCTGGAACACCCAACATAATCTAGAACACTTGTATTACATACATAATATATACTACGAACAAATATCCATACAAACGTTCACCGTCCTGCCCTATAATCTGCACCATATAAATCAACGCTTAAAGATGCCCTTATACATGCTAGAATATTTTGTAAGTTTATTGAATTTATTATATAAAGGAAAAATTGTAAAAAAATCAAATTTTACTTAAGCACATAATGTGTAATTTTTCAATATAAATGTTTTCATAATGTCATTATCAGTCAATACAAAGCTATCATGATTTGATCTACATTGCTATTAGATGATTAATCCAATAGACGCCCTACGATTGATTTTAAATGTAATTTAGGGTATATAATATATGGAAAACAATGTATAATGTGCACCATATAAATCAACTAAACAATAAGTTATTGGTGTATATTTATTGATATAAATTAATCATCTTGCTAAAAAAACATTTCAATATATATAGACATGCTTCTCAAGATTTTTTCACAATGAAATACATATTCGGTACATGTAAATAAATAAATTTGAAGTATTTCATAAGTGAACATGTACATACTTATTTGTCAAAATGTTCAAAGCATACATATGAGAGAGAACTAAATGTTTATAAATCAATTTAAAATCTCTTTAAATACAATATTTTCTGAATACTTACTCATATTTTTTACAACCATTCTTGTTCCATTACAAAGACCATCTCCTCGTAGAATTTTATTTAAAAAAAATGACTGACTCATGCATAATAATTGTGTTATATAGTAAGCTGAATGTCAGGATCAAGTTGTAAGTCCTAACAGTCAGTAATGTCTATAACAGTTTTATAGATTTTCATATCGTTCAGTTTTATAGATTATCTTATGTACTTTAAACAAAGTGATTCACAAACTATGTATGCATTTGTTGGAACAGCTCGCTAGCACAATGTATTATATTGTAGACCTCCCCAGATGCAGCTAGAATAAAATTGCATAGTTGTTACCGATTGACGATGGTTTGTTTAAAATATCTCTCATACCGCCAAAAATTGCAACTCGAGCTTCATCTATTTTGTTGACACCTTACATTTAAAGGGTGTCTCATACGTACCCCATAGAACACACTAACTAACGTACCCTTACAACTTCATCTGCATCATAAACATACAGACTATAATTTTTCAAACAGTATGGTCCGGTACCAGGCACGTCTGCAATCTGAACACCGAAGGATGCAAAAGCATTAGCACTATTCTTCCGGATATATTGACAGTACTAACTACTCTTCGCCTAGCATTTCGCAATGTTCGCCTACGATCTCGCTGTTCTGTCATATCTCACTCATCCATCTCTTGATTTGTCGTGTTTTGGTAGCAGGCATCCACGGAGCATCCACTAAATACCTGCAACAAACAAAATAACACCAAATAATTAGATATGACGATGCGTCACGTCAAACGTCAAATGTCAATCCGTGAATCCGTCCATATCCTGTTAGTACAGAATGCTGCCAGTATTCAATTACGTATTCCGCAGATTTATTAATAACGATAAATATTATTGGTGTTTAAAATTCTTTTTTGAACAATAATATTATCAATTGATGTTGCAAATACATTTTAAACGATACTTTTGTACTTTTTCGCTTCAAATATTTTTTTATGTTGAAGAAATATTTTGAATGCGTAAAATAAAATTGGGTAAAAATATTTAACTGGCAATACGCGCACATTCTAAACCGGAACAGACACGGCATACATGGGGAGTGGGAGACGTATTCAATATAATAATAGATTCCATGGTTTACTTAGTCCTTGTACATTTTTACATTATTAGTCAGAACTCACTCAGGTTTAGTTGGCTAAAACGAGTTTTAACGAAAATGTTATTATTACCGCTGACAGTGTTCAGTGGACATAACAAAAAAAATCTTATGAAATGATCCATCCGATAGCTTTGACACAAGAGTTAAATAAATAACCTCCATCATTAAAAGTTTCAGTTACTAGCAGTGCTGTAAAAGCAGGATATTGCATCACAGAATTGACCAACGAATAAAGTAAATATTATTATGATTTGTACATAATGATTTATATCACCTGGTACACCTTACAAGAATGATAATGATTCATAATAATGCTGGTCAATTTTATGTGTAATTTTGACGATACATTGTATGGAGACTTAACATTAATTTTACGGTTGCAAATAACTAGTTTGTGTTTATTGAGTTATATTGAGATCATCCAAATGAATTAAAATGTGCTGAATTTTGTAATGAACACTTTCTGGTACCATGCAAAGGTGGCAAACCTATTGCACCTCTCTGAAGATGCTCGTCTAGAGCGAAACTAGTTAGTCAATTAAATCAAGTGGAAGAAAATTATAAATCAGTTTTATTTTATTTTAATATATTATAATGGAATTCCATCATGTATTGTCGATCGAAAAAGTAAACAAAATTAAATCTATTGCCGAATCGCATATAGAATCAATACGTTATGTTTTGTCAATATTTACACTTGTAATTTTGTAAACATTTTTTGTGATTTTTGTTCACAATATCTATTTTTTCACGGGTTGAAGGTTTCATTTTCTGCTTGTGTTTTTTTTATTTTTTTTAATGATGATTATTAAAAGAACCGATTGGCTCATGACAATAATTAATAGTAATAAATAAATTTGGAATGGTAAAATATAACCAAAGTTTTCAGTTCTACTAATTTAATGACACTGACTAGTTTCGGTCATCCAGTGACCATTTTCAAAGTGTGTAAAAACAAGAGGTGGTTGGTGTTTATATAATATCTGGTTAAGGGGTTTGCAACATTTTTTATTTCTGTCAGTTCAATTAGTGTTGCTAGAAAGAACTGACAAAGAAAACTAGCAAACAAAGCGGAGCGTACAAATACAAAAAGAAAATAAATCATTTATATTGCAAAATTATTGAATGCTGTTGGGACATGGCATGATGGTGTCTGTATCTATTATTGAACTTCTGTGACCAATGGTTGAGAACAGCAATGTAAGGATTAACTGTGTACCAGTAACAAAATATATTGGGGCAGTAAAATTCAAAAGCATTGAGTTGTTTGTTTACATAATATATAATGATAAATGGTTGGAAATACCATTCCTAATTATTGATTACTTGGTATATGAATAATATATTTATAGATTAACTGTGTACCAGTAACAAAATATATTGGGGCAGTAAAATTCAAAAGCATTGAGTTGTTTGTTTACATAATATATAATGATAAATGGTTGGAAATACCATTCCTAATTATTGATTACTTGGTATATGAATAATATATTTATAAATATTTAAAAAGGTTTAAGGCTGTGAGGCACCGGCTTAGAATAGTGCTGCCACTCTTTCTATTATTGTTTTCGAGTGTCCCGTAAGAGCCGGGTAATCGAAAATACAACAGGCAACAATAACATCTTACATAGTTCAGCAATGAGGTTCACCACCCATTCTGAATGTAGTGCCTTTTAGGTGAGACGAGACTGGTGTGTGGGTATACACAGATGTGTTGTGCTCCCTTTTATAAGGCAATCACACCCGCACACCTTTCTCTGGTTACCCCACTTTGTGGGATATGCCGTGATGGTATGTATGTATAAAGGTTTAAGTAGAGGTGAAGTAGAGAAATCTGTTTGTAAATTAATAAGTGTCTTGTTCATATTATTTTTTACTCTATTAATATCTAGTATCTCTAATCTGTCTAATTTTCTCCCTTTATTACATTTATGTAGAATTTTAACATTATTGTCAATTGTAAATTCATGTTGTAGTTCGTTTAAATGGGCAGCAAAATTAGAAGTATCTTGATTCAAACACTAATTGAACTGACGGAAAAAAAAGAGAGAAAAAAAAATGTTGCAAACCCCTTAACCAGATATTATATAAACACCAACCACCTCTTGTTTTTACACACTTTGAAAATGGTCACTGGATGACCGAAACTAGTCAGTGTCATTAAATTAGTAGAACTGAAAACTTTGGTTTTATTTTACCATTCCAAATTTATTTATTATTTGAAATGGAGTTCTCCCAAGAATTGTCCGTAGAAAAGTTAAAAAAAATAATAATTAAAAGTAAACATTGTAGTTTTATTATTTATAGGGGTCGCTTAGCAACCGGGTTGTCAACAAGTTTGTGTTTATATTCGCTCTGAAAAAAATATTGTTTTTTTACTAAAATATAAGTGTATTTTATATTTATTGTGCACTAATTTCATTATTGTGAGTTTTATTTTGTATCCGTTCATTATCCATGAATATGGATTTGGATATTCCACCTGATCCGGGACCAAGTCTAAGTGTTAAAAAATCTGACATGTCAACGCCACCTAAACAAAACAACAAGAGACCTAACACAAATAATTCTGACATTATCCATCCGTCTAAAGCTCCAAATTTAAATAGTTCTCCGGAAAAATTGTACAATACTCATAGTGAAATTGAAATCCAATACCTGGAAAATTCGCCTGGGCCTTACATTGTTTTCGTTCAAGATATTGACTCTAGCAAGAATATTCACCCAATGAAAATTGGTAATATCCTTATTAAACATAACATTAAAAATATTTCTCCGGAGTAAAATCAGAAGGGAGAAATAAAATCTCAATTACTTTCAAAGATGCTAAGAGTGCGAATCAATTCACGACAGCCATTTTTTTAAAAATAAATAATTTAAAGGCATATATATCTAGATTTAAAGTGACAAAAATGGGTTTGATTCGTGGAATTTCAACAGACTTTTCGATTGACGATATTATAGAAAATTGTGCAGTACCAAACCATATTGCGAAGATTTTAAAAGCAAGACGCCTCAATTTTAAAGATAAATCATCAGGAGAAACAATGTGGAAACCATCTCAATCCGTTGTCTTAACGTTTGAAGGACAAAATCTCCCAGAGTAGTTTACCTTTTTTATAACTCTCTGAAAGTTGAAACTTATGTATTTCCAACCATCCAATGTTATCGCTGTTGTCGCTTTGGTCACATGAAGATTCAATGTCATTCTATAACTCGCTGCTTCAAATGTGGAGATAGTCACCTTGGTGAAGTTTGCCAAGTGGTGGACTTTTTAAAGTGTATAAACTGTTCAGGATCTCATTCAGCTACAAGCCCAATGTGCCCGGAATTCACTCGGCAAAAAAATATTAAACATTCAATGGCTACAAAAAATAAATCATATCTGCAAGCATCTCAACTCTTCCCAACTTCTGTGAAAAGCTATTCTGAAGTGACTAATAACCAATTGAACAATAAACAAAGTTTTAAAAAAACAATATACACTAAAATGTCATCGGAAACTCAAAAACAGACAATTCCTCATATTAATATTAAAGAAATAAACAAGTGCATGTCGTATTCAAATGGTGAAGCTAGCCATCCTACAAATGGATGCGCTGTTTTAAGCCAGTCAACTACTTCTGCATCTAATGAAGTCCAAGAAAATATTTTCCAAGATGATGCCCTTTCTGTTGTATATTTAATTACGCAAATTCTTATTAGTTTAATTTCCAACTCAAATTTTAATTTACCGTCCAACGTTGCCAATCTTATCGCGCTTTTAAATTCTTTTTTAAAAAATGGTTCAAAATCACAAAACCCATAATCCTTTAAACATTTTACAGTGGAACTGTAGAAGCGCATGTTAAGTGACTTTCTTTTATTTGATACTGTTCATAGTGTATGTCTTGTTTATATTTAAGTTTGAATGTTCTGCGAATACAAATATGGCACAAATCATACAATATTGTGTGAATTGCCTAATAAAATAAAATAAAAATTGTAGTTTTATTTTAATTGTTCTTCACATACAGCAACACTTTACTTCAGTTTTTGATACAAAGTCTGGTTTAATTCCCGTTGGAATGCTTTTTTGTTCATAGTTTTCAGTTGTCCTGGCACAGAGTCCTTTGCACAATATTCTTTCGTGTCCAATTTGTTTGTTAGTTTTCTCAGTTACGAAGCAATTTTTTGTACGCGTGTTCTAGTTGTGCATTTGTGTTTTATTCTTAAGTCTCAGTTCAAAACATTATTCATTAATGAAATTATATACGACAATTTTTCTGGCCTAGGATTCTTATTCCGGAAAATTCATTGATTTTTCAGGTTAAGGTTTAGGTTTCAGGCTAAGAATCAACATACTACATATATATCATCTTTACTACGCTGAGTCACTACCACCTGTTTAAAATGGAAAGTTAAAAAAAGACAAGAATTATCTCCGATATGCCGTTTGTTCATAATACATACCTTATTACCTACACAATAAACTAGATGCATTCTACATTTTTATATTTGTCGCCTTACAGGTTCCATCGCGATCCACCCGCTCAAAAAACACATTACATATAAAAAAAGCAACATATGTACTTAAAAAACTTTATCTTAAACAGGATACTATACAAATAATAAAACATTTTATCATATTGATGTGTTTCACATAAAATACACACCATATCTTAATAAAATTAAACAGATCCTCAGCGCAGGCCATGATAATATAACTGAATAATAATTAACTTTAACGTACATAACTCAGATTTTTTTATATCGTTTATACGTGATGAAATCCCTTACGTAAGTTTTGAAGAATATGATTTGTTTTCTATATAATAATTTTAATTGTTTTTTCATCACGCTTACTTTATGTTGAGTTAATTTGTTGTTATTTACTATATCACTTTAGCTTTTGTTTATTTTATTTGTAAATACATTTTTTACCAAGCATAAAATATGTAAAAATTTCACGTGTAAAATCGTTATTGGAATGCATTTATATTTGAAAGGATTGTGTGTACAATGTTATGTAATTTATTCTGTGCATATATATACCAGCAAATAAAAATATATCTTGTGAATAATATTGTCTGTTGTTGATTAAAAAAAATATTTCAGTTAACGTGAGTAAGTTATTTCTCATCAGTAAGATAAAATATTCTTCCCAATTATACTTATATACCTACATAAAAATCATTAATCATGGATCTATTTTTTTGTCAACATGAAAGTATATTTTTAATTGCCTGTTAAGATTCTAATGATATTTCTAGGCAATACTTCTGTCATGAGCTGGAACGAGACGCCAGGCGGCACGCGCTCCGTCACTTTGTCGAAGTCGGCACTACCTGCCAGCAGTTCTTGCAGCTGCCGGCCGAAGAGGTGAGGGCTCTCCTTGCGGAGGACGAGTTGAACGCTAGGAGCGAGGAGACAGTGTGGGATGCAGCCTTGAGATGGGTACAGCATGATCCTGTGGCAAGGAGACATCACCTAGTGGGACTCATGTCCAACATAAGACTTGGATTGCTGGATACGCAGGTTCAATGTGTTTTCTTCGAGGCGGATGTATAATGTATATTACGAATATTATTCAAATAAATAAAAATAAAACCAGGCATGTCCGGTCAAACGGTGAAATCAAACCCTCATGATTAACCATATGATGGATATAATAATTATCTTGTGGAGTTCTATGACGTCATAAGATATTATAGAAATCCATATGATAATTATTTCCATGATATGGGTAATCATGACGGTTTTGATTTCACCGTTTGACCGGACTTGCCCCCCCCAAGGTTGGGTCCACAAAGGCTTATAGTTGTGCCAGGCATAAAAATCTGTGAGGCCAAATATACGTGAAGATAGATAATTTTTAAGGGAAGAGAGTGCTTTTTAAAATAGTACGTCAGGATCTGGCCTCGAAATAATTATCATAAACACTTCCCTGCACTCTGTTTAGAAAAGTGACGAGTTTATTGCCAGATGGCAATTTCTTCCAACGTACTAGTGTTAGCATCCCGATGGAACAAGAATCGAGAGAAAAATTTTTTTTTATTAATATCTTCTATGCTGTTTTATTTATGTGTTAATACAAATATGCAGGTATTTTTGGAAAAGGTGAAGAACCACCCATTCGTTGCTGGCAACGAGGCTTCCCGTCCAATCATCATAGAGACCTTGAAGTTCATGTACGACCTGGAGACCATTGGACAGCGAGACGGTGAAGTGGCCACACCACCACTGGCCAGACCGAGAGTTCCTCATGAGGTTCTCTTTGCCATTGGAGGTTGGAGTGGAGGATCACCAACAGCGTTCATTGAGACATATGACACTAGAGCTGATCGCTGGATAAAAGTTAATACCATTTGGTTTTATCTACCACAATTCTTTATAGAAATTGAAATAATTTTATAAATACAATAACAAAATTATTAGAATTATTTTTAATTTATTGTGAGATTGTACATTTTGATTTTGATCTAACGATATTAAAAAAACAAGAAGCATTGTCAGTCAACATTTTGCGAGCATTTAATATGAGTATATAAGGAAACCAATCATCAATAGAGGTTTCTCAATTTTGTTTATTATTGATATTAGGTACTATATTTGATAAGGATCACTTATAGAACTTGCAGCCGTAATATAGAATATAATTATAGAATAGAATATTTGTCATATTGTGTTCATTGATGTCAACTGATTACAGAAAGCTCAAATAAAAATAATGTTATGTCATAGTTAATTAAAATATTTACATAAATCATACCTCAATTTGGTAAATTATTATACTCTGATTTGAAGTATGAAATATTTTTTTTATAAAATAAAAGAAAACATCTCATTAAATGATCAATGGTCAACTTATTGAACGAATTTTGGGAATACTCACCAAAAAAGACATACAATATTTCAAATAAACAAGTTGCATGTAACACATGAGATCCAACTGTCGATGGTGATATTATGCATAATTGAAGAATACGTACCAAACTTATAAACACTTGAACACAAATTAATTAAATATTTAAGATATTTTGTTTTCTGTGTAAAACATATAGGTTTATATGTCAGGATAGGATAGTATAGGATAGGATGTTTCGGCTTTTTTCAATTTTATTAAAATCTTTGGAAATATAGGCAGTTGCACATGAATTTATCATATAAAATGTTTTTCTTAGTAAAAAATGTTTGAGACAATCTATGGAAAATAAAGTAAAAATTCAAAAGTTGATAACCTCTGACTGAAACAAAAATTCTGAATTCTGAGTATAAAAGTTTTGTAGGCCTGTAACTGTCTATATATTTTGAAATTTTAGGCTCTATGAATTGAGCGGATCAAAAGTTATGAGGGGGGGACAGACACACAAAATGTTCTATGTACTTCAAATTCTGAATTCATCCATATAATATAGAAGATATATGCTACGAAGCCTCCAAGTTGGTGTTTTCGGCATGCAAAAAGTCCACTACACCATACAAATTGTTCCTTCATACATGCGTCTTGGCTTAATACTGTCGATTCATTAAGAGAATTAAATTCTCTTGAACGATTCGACAGATTAGAAATTTTTACAATGTATAGCAAAATAACTAATTCTATTTAGGTGGAAGAAGTCGATCCTGCAGGACCACGTGCATACCATGGAACAGCAGTTATTGGAAACTCAATCTACGTCATCGGAGGCTTTGACGGAAGTGATTATTTTAACTCTTGTAGATGCTTTGATGCTGTCAATAAAACATGGAAAGAGGTGACTTTGAAAGTTTATCTACGCCGATTAATTCTATCTCGTATTATAAGGTATTTAATATTGCCCTTTACAATGGCTGATCGCCGTTGTGAAAAGTTTGACCCTCTGTTATCGTTCTGGGTTTGATTCCCAGTATAAGGAATTTTATTTCCCTCACAATTCTTGCTGCTCTTGGCTAAAAACTAGTTACAAACAATACTATTTGGCAATCAGCTCTCTTCTTGTTCAGGAATGCAGTATGTGTATACAATATATCTTATAAGAAAAATAATCTTAATGAATATCTTTTTAAGAATCAATCTATTTTTATATAAGAATCTACCTATATAAATCAGTGTACATATTAAACTTAGAACTACATAAAGTTAGATATATTGATTTCAGATGCTGTAGTTTTTATAAGAGTCAATGAGTTCAAGTATGTCTTGACCGATGTATTTTCTTACAGTGCCATAATTCTTCTCTTCTTGTATAAGAGGGTTCATATCTTATTATTTATTTATTTATTTAACAATTTTTTTTGTTTAACAACATTACAAATTATTTTATACAATACATTATGATATTTACTATAGTAAAATTGTTGCTTTACCTCATCAAAAAGTTAAAATTAAATTGACTTTGTGCTTGATGAGGGAATTATTAGAAATTAGATAACACAATAAAATACAGAGTTATACAATGATGAAAAAAAAGCTATGCACAAACAAAAAAACAAATATACATAAAAAAAAATCAAAAGAAAACGGGCAAGTCGAAACAATTTTGGTCATATCAATAAATGCATCATTACATACATTTGTTTAGATTGTGAAATGTTTTTCCAGTCTTTGTTTGAACATTTTAAAATCATTTATCTATTTTATTTCATCTGGGAGGCAATTGAAATTTTTTATTCCCATAAAGGTAAATGTAATTGTTTTGCATATGTATTTGTATCGTCGAGGAATCACGATGTCATAAAAATTTGTAACATAAATTATGAGTTGGCATTTTAAGCTTATCGTCCACATAATTTCTTCAATGAATTATTTGATAGGTGTTGTTATGTTTAAGATAGCCCCTATGAACGCCCGGAGGTGCTACGTGTCTGTAGCAGTGGTGGGCGAGGTACTCTACGCCATGGGAGGCTACGACGGACACCATCGCCAGCGTAGCGCTGAACGTTACTGTCGTAAAACTAACCAATGGTCACTCGTGGCCGGTATGAACGCACAGAGATCTGATGCCAGCGCTTGCACACTTGATGGTTTCTATAAATATTATTTTCTTAATCGACTTTTTTATACCTACCGTAGGTAATTGCCATATGGCAATGAACTCGCCACTTACGAAGGTTGCAAGGGAGTGTTTATTATAATTATTATATAAGCAAACATTTTTTTCCCTTTGGGGAGTCAATATTTTTGGAATATCTTTAGGTTTATCTAAATGGAGACGACGTTGAAATGTATTTTTATAGGAGAACCTGGAAATCCGGCACCTATAGGGCATATGATCTGTCATAGGCTGGTTTTCGTGATCACTTTAAGAGCTTGCGCAACGTTCACCAATATTTCCTGTTTATTGAGTTCCCTGATCGATTCAAATTTAAAAAAAATATTTTTAAACAATAGTTTTTGATACAAAATTATGTCGATAATTTAATTTTTGCCGCAAAATGAAAATCATTTTTAATGATCTGCATTTATACCTCAATTGATAACGTTTGACGCTCGTTTAAATTGAGATTGCTGTCTAAAATAATGAATGATCATTTAGTTTAGTGACATGTATCTTGAAAAGTATCATGACATCTCATGGCAGCATGTTTAAGAGGCTATGCTATAGTAGGCTATATAGTATATTTTGAAAATCATTTCCCGAGTAGGTACCCTCAAAAGATACGTCTTTGAAATAAGGAACAGTTTGTATGTACATCTTTATTATATTGCATGAGTTTCTTGAATTTTGAATTTGTTTAATACTTTTCTTGTAAAATTAGTTTCAGTTAAACCCTTTTTTATTGTATGTAACTAAAAAACTAGAATGTCTATGGAGTTTTTATTAAATAAATAAATAATGAACACCTCCTTGCACCCTGCGCAAGTGGCGAGTTTATTGCCGTATAATATTATTATAATATTTTAATTAGGTACTATTATTGCTATTTAAAAAAAAACTCTAAATTTTACCTTTTCTTCATTAAAAATATTTTCTTCATTACAATATTTTTTCGTGTTTCATACATTAGAAGGTAATTTACTGTACATACTCAAGGTATACAAGGGCCTTGACAAGAAAAGCACACTTTCATACAACCTTATCACAGCATAAATTCATCCTTCATTCATTTCAACTTTTTATGGGCATGTTTGTTTATATTTTCATTGAAAACTGAAAATCAAAATTGAAATCGAAGGCGACAAAAGTAACAGTCCTTTTCGACAGCTTATATCAAAGGTGTAGTAAAGGTGCCTTATTGTTTTTATGTAACAATAATGGAAACAAATAAACGGTTTATTATTATTATTATTGTATATTATGTGTGTACATAACAGCATCGTAAAAATCATACATAAAGATATACGCTGTGTCGATTTATTGTATTTTATTTACTTAAATCATTTATGTACAGAAATTCAAACAGATAAGACTTGCTAGAAAAGTGCATGGCAATATCGCCAACGAGTCTCATTATCTCCAGCTGGTATTAACGATTTACTCTTGTGTACATAACAGCGTCGTATCTAATCATACATAAGGATACGTTATGTCGATTAATTGCAAATTTAATATTGTTATGTCCATATAGATATATAACATTATAATGACTGTAACGCCTACATATGTAAGAATCAAGAACAAACAAATAACTGAGTTTGCCTCCTCCGCCGGATGCGTTAGATCGCAAATTTATAAACAGGATTGTATGTATTGATCTACCTTCTCACAGTACCTACATACTATTAAATACTATTCAACAAAGTGTGCACCTTGTCTTCTATCTTCCATATCTGGTCATAAGTGGATACCAAACGAGCGGCATCATTAAGTCTCTTAAAGAGATAGGCAACCGACATCCGTTGACTAGTTAGCACTTTGAAGAAATGGCATAAAAACTATAAAAACAAGGTTGAAAAAAAATATTTAAACACATATTATGTACATACCAACCAAATACACACTTTGTCAATTATTATCTTTTTTTTACTCAAGTGGGTAATTGATTTATAAAAACAAAGTGCTTGATGGTTTTTTCTGCTGTTTACCGATTAAACTTTTGATTTGATGTTGCGATGCATGTTCGATTGGTATTAAAGTATGATCAAACTGCTATTTTCAATAATTGAATACTATACGGCTAATATAAGTCGTTCAAATTTTCTCCGTAAAATTATATGCTAGATGGTTTTAAACTGTCATACGGTTTTTATGTATTTGTATTAGAGATGTATTAAAATCTGCATATTATAATTGATTGCTTTGATCATGCATTTTTTCTGTACATATATAAAATTAGCATAAAAATCTAAAATAACAACAAAACATTACTATAAATCGACCATTCTTAAAATATAAAGTAATTGGATGATTTTTTCAACTACCTACACTTAAAATGATTATATTTTAAAATGTGTATACAAAACAGGTTTTAATTGTTTTTTATAAATATCACTGCATACATTTTCGAGGAAGTCAATTCTTCACCAAATCAAATATTGTCTTATAAAAATGTTTGTGAATTGAATTTGAGAGTCTTGCAATGCAAAGTCAAGACTGAGACAGGTTCTTAACTTAGTGAAGCAGTTTACGTTCGCATCTAGGTTTAAGAACTTTTTCTGTATCTTTATTTGTATCATATTGTATCTAGATGTACAAATGATACAAATAAACTGTATTTTACAATAAAAATTACTTTAAAAAAATCCACGGATCAGAATCATGACCAATGACCATGACTGCAATGAAAAAATAAATTAAGGATTAAATTGAAAAATTTATCGCGTTTCCTAGTTTATCTATATTATAAATGATATTTTAAAGGTAATTTATTCTTTGTAAAATACTATATTTTCTTTGGCATAAAGATTGAGTGAGGATCAATAAATTTTGTATCGTTTGCTAATTTCTATGTAGGTATAAATATTTCCGTTTCCCTAGTGGACTGATGAATATTTATTACATGTTACATCATCCTAGTATCTGTGTTAAGATTTAACAAGCTTTTTTATTTAAGTGTGATAATAGCGTTATATCTTGAGAGAGTTAAAAAATAAAATAAAACGCTGATAGCGTATACGCTATTATAACACTTGAAATACTTTTTTGTCTTCATATTTCAACACATTAAAACATCATAGAAAATAATTAATTCCAATTGAAAATAGTAACTAACGAGTACTATATTCTAAAAGCTTTCTTGAATAATCAAATTAAATTGATTGATTTATAGTTTAAAAAATATTCTTTTAATTGGATCGCAATAAAAATATAAGATTAGGTTAGGTTAGGTTAGGTTAAGTTGGATTTAGATTTACCTGAGTATTTATTAATTTATTTATTTAAAAATTCAACACAGCGTTTGCTGGTATGAGTGTTGACATACATTTTGGTTTATATTGACATTTTGTTAGATTAATACATGTTATACAATGTGGTGAACAATAAAATTACAATGAAGTTTACAAAAAAAAATTGAAAATTCAACCATAGTGAATTTTCAATTTTGATTTGGATTTAGATTTACCAATTTAGATTAACCTGAGTATTTATGTGGTAGTCTAAACTAACTATTTTATGGATTAAGAGGGATTAACTATTTTATAGAGAAGAATATAATTATTGATCTACTGACTAAAAACATGTTATATTAAAACCGCCTTATGCTCTATAAAGTTACATGTTAGTATGGGTTTCTTTCGCATGCGTTGAAAGGGGTTTATGCGTGATTTAAATTATTGTAAATGCAAATGTTTGTTGATTTTTTTGCATTTCAAAAACTAACCTGATTTTATATGAAAAAAAAATCACCAATTCTCACTTTGATTTTATGCACTCTTTAAGCACATAAAATATTTATTTCTCTATGACACTTTGTTATGGAGTAATTCTAAAAAAAATCTGTGAAAAAGGATATTTTTAATATTTTTTTAGGGAAAGCTATACTGAATTTAAAAATTGTGTGACGAACATTCACTAGAGAAATGTTGAAAATACCCATGGTATTTTTTTAAACACACACTGTTTAATAAATTTTATTTAAAAATGGGGTGTTAAGGTTCAATATAAATAATAATCTGTGCAGGTACTCATGGATTAATAATTTTACTCATAAATTATACGTTTACTCACTTCTTTTATGGGAATAACTGTAGGTGAATTAATATAATCGAATGTTTTCATTACTTATCATCATAGTAATGAAAACATTATTATCATCATAGCACTGATCAGAATCTATGATTAATGAGTATCTATATAATGTATATTATAAATTTATGTAAATGAATTGTATATTTTACTATTGTACTCAATAGTGAGTGATTTTAGACGAGTGTATAACGCGTTATTGAAATAAATGTTTTTTTTCAAAAGTGGTTACTTAGATACTAAATGTTTTTTCATTTTTTTAAAACAGGTAAAATTTACATAACAGGAGGATTCAACGGCCAGGATTGTATGAGCAGTGTGGAGGTGTATGATCCAAATACGAACCAATGGACCAACATCGCTCCAATGAACTATCGCCGCTCTGGGGTGTCTTGTATCGCATACCATGGAAAAGTATGAATAATTATATCTGTGTAATATTATATGAAAATTGATTTATATGTTCTTTATTAGTTGAGCTCAAATAATTAATAAGTCCTCATATCTTTCCCAAAATAATCTTATACTTGTGATTCGAGGAAAAATACGAACTCTGGTATACTCGAATCAGCACATTATATGTATCTTTGCTACCGAGCCATCTATATATTTTATCAATTTGGATATATGCCTTAAAAAATTAACGTAAAAAATATTTTTTGATAACGTCTTATTACTATTTTTTTTCCTTATCCATTTTGTTTACTTTTGTTGGTATTATTTATTCTAATCTTAAATATGTATGTATGTATATATTTTTTTTATTTTCACATAAAGATCTATAACACGTGGCTCATAAAGAATTTAACTTTTATTTTAAAGGTACTGAATAAATCATTTGACTATAAACGTTAGCGGGCCTTTTATTTTCATGCAATAAATTAGATACTTAATCACTGAAATACTTGAAACTCAACAACCTGAAGGTGTAAATAAACTCTAATTCAGTACTTAAAAATACTCTCGTAGAACTAGTAGTTGTCATGAAATAATACTTTCCTTACAGATCAATTAATTATTATTGATATGTGATGACGTGTCAATATAAAAACATAAGTGGGATAGTTATATAATTTATCACGAGAAATCAATACTTAATATTTTTTCACACAATAAAGATCAATATTGAAACGGGGTACTATAAATCTGTAATAAATTAAGATTGACAAAAACTGTTATTGTATTATTGTAATAATTATAATACGTCAATTTTTACAAAAAAAAAATGTATTTATCAAATATTTTTCAATCTCGCAAGAGAACAACAACTCTGCTTACAACAGGCCTCACGGCCTAGCATAAGAGAAATTAAAAAAATGGATATTTCTGTACAAAAATTAATGATTAATAAATTAGTATTATTAATACTAATGTGTATCAAGGTTTATAAATACACATAGTAAAATCATGTAATTATGCGCATTTGATTGTTTCTCGAGTTGGTTGTTCATTTTTAGGTTTACGTAATAGGTGGCTTCAATGGCGTGTCCAGAATGGCCTCCGGGGAGATGTTCGATCCAGCCACCGGCATCTGGACCCCTGTACCAGACATGTACAATCAGAGAAGCAACTTCGCAATAGAAGTCATTGACGACATGATATTTGCCATTGGTGGATTCAACGGAGTCACAACAACACCACATGTCGAGTGCTATGACGAAAAGATTAAACAATGGTATGATGAGCACACAATTATTTTTTTTCTGAACTCATATCTCGGGAAAACAGAATAAATCCCTCGTAGGTAATCCTTAAAAAAACATTCATAGTATAATAAGCAACTTAAATTTATAATTTTTAGTGAGCATATAGTGTATTATAGAAGATTTTTTGATTGGAAATAATTTATTGTTATTATAATGAAATGCATATTTTAATAATTTAGATAGGTATACAGTTCGTACAAACTCATATTCGCACGGTTAGAATGAAAGTAACTCAATCCAAAATTTATAAGGAAAATCGAGTTAAATGGGTACACAAATGGACTTAAAAAATATATTTTACCATCTAAAGTAAAAAAAACTGTCATTTTAATATTGCATTCTAAAACGGAAAGGGACTGTAACATCCGATTTATGTAGGTATTCAACTCGATTTGCCAAAATTTTGGATTGAGTTACATTTATTCTCAATACAAATTAACACCCATATTCACAGAAAAATACAAGGATCGAGGAAGCCGCAGGCCTTAGTTTTTCCCTTTCAATCAATTCAATTTTGAAAACTCTAAAGGAAATTATAATGTCACCAGAAATTCACTAGTGTATTATAAAATGTATATAGTTTAACGTGACATTTTTGATGAACTCATTTTTGTTTTGAGTGACTTTAATGTTGATTGAATTTTCAATTCGTCATTGGAATTTAACCCATTGTTGTTTAATGATATATTATCTGCATATAGATAAAATTTCAAATAAAGAGAAATATTGAGGCCACAGGCCACCTCAATCTTCCTATTTGTACATTTAGGAACATTATTCATGTAGGAACATAATACATATAGGAAAATTATTCATATAGGAACATAATACATATAGGAACACAAAATTTTACTAAAATAACTCTTTCAAATCCAAATTTAAACAAAGAAAAACAAGAATAAAGATTTCTATAGTAAATTCACCTATTTATCTAATCACGGCCTATAGCTACGATCTGCTGAACGTACTAGATTAACCATCCCAATTCTCAACACTGAATTTTTCAGCTCTTCCTTTGAAGTACGTTCAGCAAGACTCAAGAAAGACTTTGACGAAGTTATATCAGGAATTATGTGAGTCCTGATATAACTTCGTCAAACTCGCTTTCCATTTTCAAGAATAGACTAAAGCAGGGATATCTCTCCGAAAATACCTGATCCCTATCCTTTTCCTTCCTTTCCTTTGCTACGTTATATTTACCAAAGAAGGAATATTTATCCCTAAACACCTGATTTCGATTTAAACTTTTTGATCTTTCCCAATCCTTCTTTTTTTGCTATGATGTATATTTTCTTTGATTTTTTTTTTCATTTTCTGTTGATGTACATATATAATTCTGTCACTCTATAATCTGGTTGGTTGGTAGAAATTGCCTATTGGCAATAAGCCCGACATTGTGTAATATATTCGTTTATATTATGGATAAAAAGTTAATAAATAAAATAAATAAATATCTTTGTCTGTCTAACTAGAAACAATTCCTGTTTTATATGATATTTCGCAGTCCCGAAACGTGAAACGTAGTGCTCGTATAGGCACAAGATATTATAAAAATAAAAAGGTTTAAGTGTTTGTTTGTTGGTAAAAATATATTTGTGTAATTTATCCCTTGTAGTATATTATAAACAAATATGTAAATCATTTGATTTTTGTTTGATATCTTAAAATATCGAAGTATTCTTACCTAGATACCGGCAAACAAGATGAATACATTGAATCAAATAGTAAAACCGTGGCTTGAATACAATATAGTATAAATGTTCAATGAATATTAAATTGTGTTCATGTTTTATGCATATTTGTATATAATGTACCTGCATATAACTATTTTGACAAAAAAAAATAATTGAACGTGTGTGAAAACCAGGGAGGTTACAGCAATTACCCTTGGTCGAAATTTAAATGTTTTGCCAAAGTAATGTGTGCAACTAACGATCAGGTACGAAGCGACTGACATGCTGTTGTACCGCTCCGCCCTATCAGCTTCCGTGATGAGTGGTCTGCCCAATGTTCGTGACTACATCTACCAGTACAGGGAGGGTTTGATGGAGGAAAAGCGGAGGTTGCTGGCTGCATCTCAGGCCAGGCAACAACCAGCCAGGACGCCCCTACCAGATGTACATATTTACCTATTTCATTTTAATTATCCAATACCTATAGAATCTTAACAATTTTTTTATTTTTTAACAGATTTTTAATTATCTCAATAGAGACGAAGTTGGAAAATTTATTGTAGGAGAACCGGGAAATCAAGGCACCTACAGGGCTTACGACCTGTCATCGGCTGGTTTACGTGATCACTTTATGCGCTTGCGCAACGTTCACCAATTATGCCTTTTTAATGAGATCCCTATCAATTCAATTTTGGAAGTTCTATTTATTGTAATACTGAAATTCTTTTCGCTTGAAAATAAGGAATTTTTACTATAGCCATCTATGGGTGAAATTATGAACAACAATCTTATTATTTTTTATTTATTTTGTTGTAACGCCATCTATTGAGAGAATTGGTTTTTTTCAAGCGAAAAGAATTTCAGTATTACAATATATAGAACTTCCAAAATTGAATTGATAGGGATCTCATTAAAAAGGCATAATTGGTGAACGTTGCGCAAGCGCATAAAGTGATCACGTAAACCAGCCGATGACAGGTCGTAAGCCCTGTAGGTGCCTTGATTTCCCGGTTCTCCTACAGTAAATATTCCAACTTCGTCTCTATTGAGATAATTAAAAATCTGTTAAAAAATATCTTTGACTCCCGACAGGGAATAAAATCCAATGTTTGCGCATATGCAATAATAAAAATATTCGAATTTTTTTACTGTTGATAACCAAAGTAGGTAAATAATACAAACAAAAAAATATGAATAAAAAATTCAAATTTTTCATATAAACCACCAGGGGCGAGACTAGAACCTTCGGAATAGGCAAACCCTGGAAGAAAATTGGGAAATGTCGAAAATTTAATGTTTTTTTTTGCATCGTTGCTCGTTTCAGTGGCCATGAAAAATATTTTTAAAATCACATTCCAAAATAATATTTACATTTGTGGCCCTGTAAAGCATCGTATCAAACGGTTTTATTTAATATTGTAGTATGGTTGCAGTAAAACAAATAAATAAATATTACTTCTTGAATATCTTAACATAATGTTTATAGGAGGGCCAAGATTTTCGGCTTCTATAAGCAATTTCGCTACTGAAAACCACCTCACTAGGCTGAGCTTGTTCCGAGGAGGTAGAAAATTTCTTGCATTACATATCACAGAAAAATCATTTTGAACTTGTTTCATTTTTTTTAATATCTTACCTTTAATAAAATAAAAATTTAAACTATTGTTAATTGATCATGTTTCCGCAGTATATTATGCCCTTGTTATTAATCCATGTTTCTATTGCCTTCTTTAGTTTAAAATGTTCTATCAACTGTATGTCCTTTATTTATTTTTTATCATATTAATAAATTTTATTAAATTGCTAAATAGTCTTTGTCCGACTGTCGTAAAAATATAAAAGAAAAAATCTTGATCATGGACATTAATTTTTATATTTATTTTGTATCGCTTTTCTGGCAATTTACTTATGTAGTAATATTTAGTGTTGTGACCCATAAGAAGTACTTATAGAAGTAGATGGGTGGTAGCAGAGTGGTTAGCGCGCTGGATTAGTAATATCCAGTGGTTGGTGGCGAGTTCGAATCCTGCCACGACGGATTTCGTTTACCTACCTATGCTTAATTAAGGGAATGTATGAGGATGTACATGTACTTGTTCCAACTGTTCCAAGGACATATACATCCGCGCGATGAAAAAAAAACTGAAAAGACAGTTGTCTCTCCATTGGGAATCGAACCCGGTATACTTGGATAGTTTCACCATCGATTCTCCATCGATATATCAACATGTTCAGCTTTGAAAGTATAGGAAATCGGTATCGGAAACGTGATACCTACATATTTTTTACTGACATTGAAACGAATAACAACCAAATAAACAAATAATTAAAAAATGGTTTTGTTAATTGTGTAAATATATTATAATCGGTTGAGGCAGGTTTCGACCCCGTTATTAGGACACATTTTTTCAGCACAGCTACCGACCTAGTCACAGAATACATTTTTTTGTGATTGATAATTTATTTAGTAATGAAAATTATCTCTTGATTAGTTTTTGTATCAAGTTTTTTGTACCTCCAAAAATTATGAATATCTATATTGTTGTTTTCATTATTAATACATTTTAAATTAAAAAATATTATGCTAAATAAAATGTGGGTATTTATCAAAAATATAAATGTGATTTATTTTCAGTTTCAACCTGTAGAGGAACATGAAAATGACGCAGTCATAGTAAACGAAACTCCTTGAAGAAATTCAAAATTTTCTATTTTATTACGTCAAAATATCTTTTGGAAATATTTATTTTTGAAAATGTTTTTTTAATACATTATTTTTTCTCTAAATCTGTATATAGTTTATATTATGTTATATAATAAATTATTTTGTCTGACAAAACTAAAAAATACATATTCATATTTTTTGAAATAGAAATTAAATAAATTTTTGATATAACTGAATTCAATAAATGTTTTTTTTTTAGTTTGGGTTTGGATGAGACATTGTGAGTTGAATGAAAATAAAAAGCCTAACGATGGTTTGGTCACATTTTTTAAATAATGAAGAATACGTTCTTGTAACAAGTATTTTCACATCTTCATATATTCCCTAAACTACGCATAAATTCTTGTGCTATAGAACGAAATTGGTCATGTCCGGATTCGAACTCGCGACAACTGGATTATTAACCCAGAAAAGTCGGCACGATATTCAAATTGTATTTTGAGAGATGGAAATGTACAAATTCAAAATAATAGGAGAGCGTGTTTGACGCGACGCGACGCTTGGATATGAATGGGGCAAAAAAATGTGCCAGGATACAATAATGTGGCGTTATGTTCTCTCTAAATAGGGAAACGGCGTATTGCTATGTAAGTATGTGTAATATAACGTGTTCTTTATTGAAGTAGATCTCTTCAATAACTCGTTAAACAGATTTTTTTTTAACATATCTACGTAGGGGACGCCAGCTTTTAGGATTGGGTCCATTTTACTCTTCCGAAGAAGCGCACTACGTAGCGTTGGGAGGGGTTTGCAATCTAGAAATGAGTTTATTAATTCGGATTTTAAAAAGACCCGGGTTGTACGAAGATGGAAACACAGAATTCGGAAGATCGTTCCACAGTCGGGCTGCTGTATTAATAAAGGAGTTCGAGAAGCGACTTGTTCGTATATGTTGAAGGTCCACTGTGAATGGATGCTGCGATTGAGTGAAGCGAGTGACTCTGTTGCGAGTGGGTGGAGGAGGGACCAAAGATGCAAGTTCTTCTGAGCAATTCCCGTGGTAGTATCTATAGAATAAACTTAAAATACCGACTCTGCGTCTGTGTTCTAGTGATTGCAATCCATCAGTCAGTGATGGATCATCAATCAGACGTATAGCACGCCTTTGGACAGCGTCGAGGGTATTCAGTAGGTATTGGGGGGCGCCACTCCAGAGGTGACTGCCATATTCAATAATTGGACGTATTTGCGCTTTGTAGAGTATACAGATCTGGGTCTTAGTAAAATATCTGCGCGCTCTATATAGTACGCTCAATTTTTTGGAGGCGAGTTTCACCTTAGCATCGATGGAGCCCTTGTAGTGTAATTGGTTCGTTATAGATACTCCAAGCAGGTCGATAGAGCTGCTGTTAGGTAGGGTGCTTCCGTTGAAAGAAACTTGCAATTCATTGGGGTTTCTCTTCGCAGAAATTAGACAGGCTTGGGTTTTTGAGACGTGAAATGAAACAAGATTACTTTCACCCCAGGTATTGATTGAGTGGAGGTAGCTATTTATTTTTTGATGAAGGTCTTTCCGGGCTTCTGATATTTCACTCTGTTTAGGAGGTTTGTCAAAAGAGAAATTGTCATGGACTGTGCTGTCATCAGCGTAACAGTGGATGGGGGTGCGTAAGAGCAAGTCATTAATATGTAGGAGGAATAGGGTTGGAGATATAATGGACCCTTGAGGAACTCCCGCATTAATGGAATGGGGAGAAGAAGAGCAACCGTCCACTACAGTTATGACTTCGCGATCTTTTAAAAAATTCGCAATCCAAGTACACAGAGACTGGGGTAGTCCATAAGAAGGGAGTTTCATTAAGAGACTTCGGTGCCAAACCCGGTCGAAAGCTTTAGAGATGTCAGATTTACATAGATGCTCAATTTAGACGTCGCTGCTCCGCGATTTGGTGGTTTAGGTATATGTGTTTCCCCGTTTTTCTACTTTTCTATCTTGCTCCTTTCCTCAAAACCACTGTCTTCCTTTTGTTAATATAATAATGCTTTCATTTGTAAACTTAATTGGTTTATATTATATTAGAAAAAATAAGTCGGTTTACACAATAAATTAGAAAAATAAATAAAAATTATTAATAATACAAACTTTCTAATACCTTCACTACTTATACTCAATCTCAACACCCGTTCATAATAAACCTTCCAAATACACGAACCAGTCGATTATACTCAATCTCAACACCCGTTCATAATAAACCTTCCAAATACACGAACCAGTCGATTATACTCAATCTCAACACCCGTTCATAATAAACCTTCCAAATACACGAACCAGTCGATTATACTCAATCTCAACACCCGTTCATAATAAACCTTCCAAATACACGAACCAGTCGATTATACTCAATCTCAACACCCGTTCATAATAAACCTTCCAAATACACGAACCAGTCGATTATACTCAATCTCAACACCCGTTCATAATAAACCTTCCAAATACACGAACCAGTCGATTCTCGAACTCTTTTTTTTAACACGACTGTGGAACGATCTTCCGAATGTTTTTCCACCTTCTTACAACCCGGGTCTTTTTAAGAACCAAACTCATGTTTTCCTGTGCAGATTGCAAACCCACCCAACGCTTTGTAGTGCGCTTCTTCTTAATAGCTGGTGTCCCCTATGTAGTCATATTAAAAAAAATCACAAATAGCATGTTTATTGGAAAATTTAAATAACTTCCAATCAACCTGTGTTTCCAGCCAAGAAAAACATGATTTTCGTAATATATCAATTATTATTATTATCTTCCGTTAGGAATCGAACCCAATACGCCCTCACAGAGGCCAAACGACTAACCATTATGCCACATAAATAATGTTATTGTTACGAGCACTTGTTGCAGTTATAATTGATACAATACAAACAGAGGGTCTTTGAACATAATGTTGGCATAACAATGAGCTTTCTCACTTGTTGGAGTGTAGTGTAGAGTGTACCTATGTATGTACATTATGTACATAGAGTATTATTGTATAGGGTAGGTGGTATTGTTTACTATTCATGACGCGTGTATAGATCAGCCAGGAGTGAGTGCCTCGCCTCATGACATACCATTGTAATGTAGGTACACGACACAAGTGAGTGGTGCATCAAGTTGACGTGTGCTGCTGCTTGTGGTGGATGGACATATTGATGATATCAACTCACTCTAATTAATAACAAATTAAGGGTAGTCCTCCATATAACACGTGAAGCGAACACTTCCGACTCCTTTTTAAACAAACTGCGTGCACGAGGGTATTTGATATTTGGCAAAGTAAGTTTATATTGAGAAGAAGTGCATTTAATTTAGAAAGCTTTTAATTTATACATTATGTGTTGCAAATACGTTCAAAAAATATTTCACGTCTAACCAAAGATTGTTTTCTTCCATACCTACTGCCAATTATGCGTAGGAATTATATATCTACTCAGTGAATGACAATATCAAACACGTAATGCCAAACGCAGTTGTTTTAAATTCAGCTACATTAAAAAAATAACCTACTCTGAAACAATATAAAAGTTAGGTATTTAAATATATTTTTAATTTCTCTTTGCAATATGTGAAAATAAAAATTTGTACTCCTCATGATTTTTAATTTTTCTCTTGAAAACTGATATATTGGTACAATATACAAAATTATAGGTACATTATACAAATGAATAAATAAATAATTATTTTGCAATCTATAAGTATGTAAAATTAACGTATTTTTTAATTAAAATAACCAAATATTTTATACTTTTTAGTGATGTTTTAATCGTTGTATTTTTTCTTTCATTGTAGCTATTTTTGGAGTCGGAATTTTAAAATAAAATTTAATTTATTCCCTTTTCAGTGATGTTGATTAAGGTATATTTGATAATCGTATCTATATAGGTGACTGATGATAGAGCTTTAGAGCTTTCGCGAATGTGAATTTTGACGAGAATAAATCTCCATATTAGATACTTACCTATAATATCAAAACTACCACTAAAACATCTAAAACACTGAACTCTTAATCTAAAGTAATAAAGCAATCAAAATGTTAGTGTTTGTGTGTGTGTGTGTGTGTGTTTGTCTCACGCCTTCTGAAAAACCAAGAGCATCTAAAAATCTAATTTATGTGCGAACGTGTACCTGTATACCTGATGCAGTGTCACGCTAAAAATAATGCGATAAAAATGCTGAATTTTAAAAATATTTCAATAATTATTTTTTTCATACAAAATTTTCCAAGTCGTATCTGTCAAAAAAGTGTACATTTTGCACGCAAATATCTGTTAGTTTAAAAGTTAGAAGTACGTATTTACACGAAAAAAATATATTTTCAAGTATAACTTAGCGTTTGAGTGAAAAACATGGTGAATATTTTGTATAATTATAATGTTTTACTTATTTTTAATGTAAGCGTTTTGTACATGAACGCCGCCATTTTAATATCTTTTCATACAATATTTCATTTTCCTACCGAATGAATATGTTCTTGAAAATAATAAACCTTTGAATTAAATGTAATTATGAAATAACAAAATGAAACACAAGACATTACAGCAAGTTTTAAGACATATATTGTAAAAATGTGTTTATTATTAGTAAAGATATAGGCATAATAAAATTGCATAATTTGTAAATAATATTTGATTTTTCTGACAATTTTCATTTTTATGGCATCGAACAAACCAATGTATGTAGGTACCTACATATTCAAAAAATGTCTCAAACCATTTGATATTTTTTACGTATTGGAATGGTTACTATGGTAACGGAAAGATTCTGATATTCAAATAAAATTTGTTATGAATCGAATTTATTTAGAACATTGTTGTAGGTAGGTACCTACCTATTATTATTTACTTACAAATCAACAATATACTGATTTCCTATCGGAAAATTATTTTATTTATTTATTTATGAATGTATGAATGTATGCAAGCGATGTGCTCCTAAACCGTATGTCCGATTACAATGAAACTTTGGCGAATTGTCGAGCGTGTGCCCGAGGTGGTTTCTGGATTTAAACTTTTTTCTTATTCTTCTTCTTCTTCGTGTATTTGGTCATTTTACCAATGAAAGCGGAATATCCTGGGAAAAGAAGGTCCGACTGTCCCTCCATCTCTTCGCAGGTCTTCCAGGACGGTTTCTGGATTTAAACTTTTTTCTTCTTCTTCTTCATCGTGTATTTGGTCATTTTACCTATAAAGGTGGAGTATCCTGGGAAAAGAAGACGGTGCTTACATCTCTTCGCGGTTCTTCCAGGATGGTTTCTGGATTTAAACTTTTCTTACCCGAATGAAGGGACGGGATGTAATTGAAGGGAAGGGAGGCACTAAAGGGCCTGAAGGGACGGGAGGTATTAAAGGGCCTGAAGGGACGGGAGGTACTGAAGGGCCTGATTGGAAGGGACGTGATGAGGGATTGAAGGGACGGGATGTACTGAAGGGCCTGATGGGACGGGAGGTACTGAAGGGTCTGAAGCGACGGCTCCTGGAGTCTAATTATTTTTCTTCTTAATTTTATGTAGACCTTTAAGGACAGTTTTAATACAAACTATTTCCTATAGATTAATCTTCTTCTTCTTTTATGAAGACCTTTTGCTCAGTTTTTATACAATCTATTTCCAATAGTCTAATTCTTCTATTTTATGTATTTTTTCTTATTTTATGTAGACCGTTGGGATTTTTTAAACAAACTATTTCTTATAGTCTTATACTTATTCTTCTCTTTTTTATTTAGACTTTTGGGTTCGTTTTAAGTCTAATAGTCTATTGTGCAGAAATATTATTAACGATATGCACACTTGATGAAAATTCATATGTAAAAACGAATGGGATGTGGGATGTGAAGATGTAACCTGCACTAGAATCTTTTCAATACTTTTGTTTAATCAAATTTAAACCATTTATATCATCCTATTTTAAATAATTTTTAACACCTACATAATATATTTGATTTCGTTGACAATATTTAAAGAAAGGGAGCTGTGGCCATTACTGAATTCTTCACAACGTTTATATTCAAATTATTTACCATAGTTTATCTTCTTCTTCTTCGTTAATGTAGACTTTTGTGTCAATTTTAAGTTCATCAGTCTAATTGTGCAAAAATATAATGCACACTTGATGAAAAAATATAAAACGAATGGGATGTGACCAACACTGGATCTTTTCAGTACATTTGTTTAATCAAATTTTAACCACATCCCAACATCCAAAATTACTAAATATTCAATAGGTAAGTACATATTACAATTTGTTTTCGATGATAATATTTAAAAATGGGGGTTGTGGCCAAACCAATCTCTTTACAATGTTGATAAACAGTCATATTTAAAACCATTTCGAATAGTGAAGAAATTGTATATTATACTTCCTTCACACTTTATAGCAATATATAAAAAATAATGGGTTGTGGCCATCACTTGAACATTTTACAATCAAATTCAATCATATTTCAAACCACTTTTCATAGTCCGATTTTGCAAAATAATTGGGTGACAATATTATAAAAACGATTGCTTTTTCCTTCACAATTTTACATTCTTGGCCAACGGCGGGACATAAAAGCTAGTAACAAATAAAAATATCTGCCCAAGACCTTCATACATTCAACGGGTGATTGAATGGAGTCACCACCTTCGGTCATGACGTCAAGAAAGAAGATGAAGTAACTCTTTTCCAACATAAAATTCCAAATCGTATGAAATGGTAAAGAATTTTTCGCCCATATAATTGTAATCTGTAAAACATCTTTGTCGTACAGATCGCAGGCGCCTTTGCAAATTTTAGAGTTGGATTTTATTTCTCGTTAGTCCCATCACCTGAACTCTGTGAAATTTATATGTGTGATCATCTATAAAATATTCTCTTCCTATCAAAAAAGAAATCCTTACAATCGGACAATGTCGTAAACATTTACTATCGCTGAAGTGTAAATTGAAGAGTTTATATTTTTCTCATAATCCCATTTGACCAAATTAAAATGGGACCAATGGCAAGATACCCCCTTTCTAATGAAAACAGATTAATCGAAATCGGACAAGTTAAAAGTTATCGCCGAATATACAATAAAAAAATCACGTCTAATTTATAAAATTAAAATCACATCCAATTAATTAAATTAAAATCAAGTCGGTTAAAAATAAAAACAATATGAAAACATGTTATTTATAATAATTACAATAATCTTTCCCCGATGAGTATATAGCGCTAACTGAAAATAATTCGGGTTAAATGACAACTTATGAAAGAGTAACACTTAAATTAATTAAAAAAAAAATTTTAAACACGGAAAAATTTAATATTATATATTTACATCACTTCGAAACAAATCACATCCGTACCTCGATTCCGTTTTAAAGTATTGTGAAGCATTGCGTGTTGTGAGAAATCTTGAAATGTTATATAAAAATAAATTATATAAATAAATAAATGTTATTTTTTAATTTACGGTTTAACAACTACTCTACAATAGAAGAATTTGTCAATTATATAATAAAGAAGCATATAAAACATTCAAAATCGTAGTACCTAATATTACAATAGTTTTAATAAATATTTGACGCAATATTTTTTACAGGATATCTTATAATACGCAATACCTACAGTGCTTATCCGATATAAATATTGAATTATTATCCCATTATATAGTCTTTGGGACTAAAAGATAAGAAAATAATTAAGACCTACATATGTATTTCAGACACATTTTTAAATCATATACAATTTCGCTGAGAAAATAAAATCGAATTTTCGAAAAAAATTGAGAATTCCGTTTATTTGATATGTTATAAAAATATAAAAATACTTGGTTATAGTTCTATTGTATTTTACAAGTATTTTTATATTTTTATAACATATCAACGTACAATGGAGTTCTATCAAGAATTGTCGATCGACAAACTAAACTTAGTTAATTCCGTTTATTTTTTTTTACAGATTTCTGTATTTAGATCAATATGTAATTCGTTCATTCATACCATCACGGTACATCCCACGATGAGGGGTAACCCACGGTAAATGCGGGTGTGGAATTCCATAAAAAAGGAAGCACGATACATCAATGCCTACATCATTTTTTATACTTAGTGAGTTTTAAATTTGAAAAATTATTTTAGACTTATGAATATACAAATCATCGTTTTGCATATTATAACCATTAATTGGACTTTAGATATTTATAAACATTTGTAAAGCATCCATGAAAAAATATTTAATATCACGTCCTTCCAATTTGACATCAAAAAATCACCTTGGCGATGTACATAAATCGCTATAATATAAAACCAATAAAAGTCGCATACTATTGCATCATTTTATATAAATTGGTACTTTCTTACTTCATTTCATAACTTTCTTACATAGGTCAAAATTCGACCGTAGGTTATTCATAAAATTTTTAAGTATGAAAAATCTTTGGACCTGATCTACATGATAAAAAACATTATGTATTCATCAATGGGTATACTTTTTTATTTTCTAATATTAAAATATTTATATGTATAAATTTTAAATTTTCGCACTCTTTCTCCATATACTTATATAAACTTTAACTCTGCTATATGTATGTATATCAAACTCCTCCATTCGCGCAGTTTGTTTCAAAATATTCAGAAGTTTTCGCTTCATATATTAGATTAGGTATGATTGACAGCGTCATAATTTAAAATGTAAATATCACAAAATTAAAAAAAAGTTTACGGATGAGGTAGGTATTTATTAAAATAAAAAAGGAACTTAATATGAAAAGTTTCCAAATTCACAATTGATATTTAATTAAAAAAAAATGTTGATGTTCCTATATCGATTTTTAAAATATACCTACCTATCGATTTTTAAAAGAAAATGATCAAAAAATTATATTTCATAGAACTGTATTATATGTAGGTACTACGTAATGCAAATAAATCAATGTTGAGTTTCATCAAATAACTATTGATCAATTCCTTATATTATGTTCTTGAATTCCTTCCTTCTTTTCCTGATTGTTATCTTTATGTAATCAGACTGTATATTAAAGTAATATTTTTTATACCATTTTTATTTAAAAAAATATATATTACCGTACCAGATTTACCCTAAGGGGTGAAAGGGAGAAATTGCCTTATGGCATTAAATATATAGATAAAAATATCATTTTTTATAATTACTTTTTTATACTTTTTTTCTATTTAAATAATATACGTGGGTCATAATGATTTAAACATGTGGAAATTATTTAAATCCAATAAATGAGTATGAAACTAAAAAAATATTAGTGAAAAAAGTCCATCTGTTTACGAATCAATCACGTGTAATAAACGGGTATTTGTCTATGGAAAAAATTATGAATGTGTATAATTAATGGTGTAGTGTTTTGTTTTGGGGGAAACGCGTGTATAATACCTTCATACGATACTACATAACAATATAATAGATGATACTATAATAGGTATAGTGAGTGCAGCGCAATGTGTATATTATGTACCTATGTACATATTATGTATGTAGGTAGGTGTAGGAGATGTATGGGCATGTTGTTGGGTTATATGTGTCGGTATTGTCGGTGTGTTGGGGGTGCGCGGGGTGCGGGCGTGTGGCGGCAGGTGCTGCCTGGCCAGGAGCGTGGGAACCCGCGCGCCGGGCGCGCTCCCACGGCACACGCACACACACTCACACTAGACTAGCGCATTCGCGCGCACACACACTATCTCGCACACATTGCCCCACACACACACACACACACATACTCACTCACGCCACGCTACCGATGCACGCTGCACGTTCCATACACACTTACTATATTGATGATAATACTGTAATATGCCACGCTGATCGCTACACTCACTCACAGTCAATAATATACCTACAAATACCTATGTATCTATATGCACGAACGCAACATATTACCAACTATCACATCCGAGTTACGCTGAACGTCTCACATCGTTGAACACCGTGAATTTCAAAACCGCGAAAATGCATTAATATTCCAACCAACCGAAACAACTTAATATGTAGCTATTTTATATGTGAGAATTATTATTATCTCACAGTGTTAGTCCCCAGCAGAGAAAACAATAATTAATTCATTACCTACTCACCCAATTCATAGTTCTGGGGGGCAAGTCTGGTCCTACCGGCGAAATCAAAACCCTAGTGATTACCCATATCATGGATATAATTATTATATGGAGTTCTATAAAATCTTTAGATGTCATAGAACTCCATATAATATGGGTATCCATGGTATGGGTAATCACTAGGGTTTTGATTTCGCCGGTCGGACCAGACTTATGCCAAATAGCAATAAATTGGCCACTTCCGCAGATTGTAAGGATTTTTTTATACATAATTATAATTATCAAAAAGATTTAAAAAGAGTTGTTTACAAAAAAAAAAAAAAAATTGTAAATTGATGTGATTTCGCTTGATTAATGGTGTCTTTTTGTTATCTATTTGAACCTTTTTGAAGTTCTTCTTATTGTTCTGTCCTGTCAGCCCCCCTAGACAACGCGACTGGCAACTGTAACTTCCGTACATTGAGTTATCTTTTCTTGTTTCTTTTCTTGAGCTAAATAACACGCTGTCTAGGGGGGCTGGAACTCATTCAAACAATTATATATAGGTACCAGTGTCTAGCGATGTATTTAGTACCTAATGGATTAATATATTTTGTAGTCAACATTAAGTACCTACCTATACCTACCTTCTTACATCTATGAATGACTTAAATTTGATATCATACATCGATTTGAAATATTTTTGATTTGATATTATATGTATAATTGGAAATATGTAAGTAGGTACCTACCTATATAATTAAAAAACAACCACAATATTCGAGGAAAATTAAAACTAATGCAAATATTTTTATAATCTCAATATAAATGATGAGAGCAGTAAATGGTGTGATATGTAAAGTGGTACCATTTGGTATGCGGGTCTTATTTTATATGTAAGACATGACATGACATGACATTATATATAAAGTAGATATATACCTTCCTATGTTATGTATATTCAAGAACGACAACCGTTAAAATGAAGAATGGAAGATAATGTAAATTCACAAGTTTATTGTGATGGGTTTTCGTGTTCGCGAAATGTGAATATTATGTAGAATAAATCGTGCAACATTTTAATCACAGTATCTTTTTACTTGCAGGGGACACAAACCTTTTCAATAAAAAAATAAATACAACAATAATATTATTATATTTTACTTAATGAAAATAGTATTTTTAATTATCATGACAATTCACATTCCTTTAACTACAAGTGAGTTAATTATAAGTGACAGCTTCTTCGTCAGAACAGATGAAATGTGATAGATGTGCTTCAAAACAATGTTATTTGTACATTATATTTAAAATTTTAAAAAATGTGCCACAAAATGAATAAAATATGAAAATTGCTTGCAATAATTTTCTTAAAAAATTATAAATAAATACTTTAAAAAAGCCCTGTAGGTTTTGAGTTCCTGGTTCTTCTATAATATTCCAACTTTGTCTCTATTGAGACGTTAAAAATTTGTCAAATAAATATCATTTGACTCCCGAAAGGAAAAAATGATTGCGTATATATTATGTAACCTTTAAATAGATTAGATTATTTTATATTTGAATTATTTTAATGAAATATGCCAAAGTTTCGATTTTGTAGCAAGCATTTTTACTTCGAAAATGTATGAAAATTCTTTGTTTTATTCGTACATAATCACAAACAATATATATTGTGGATTCTGCATATCTGTTGGAGAAAATTGCCTTTCGTTGGCGTTTACGCAGTACTAGATCGAATGAATTATTTGCTATTCCTATTTGTAAAACTAATTATGCGCAGAACTCTTTTGTCAGACGTAGTTGTTAACTGTATAATTCTGTCATTAAGTCTGAAATCGATATTTTAAATAACGATTTTGCAGCTTTTAAAAGAAAACTTTATAATGTTGTGTGAAAAGATTACTTTTTAACTTATATGTGGGTATGTATTAACTGTTTTCTTTTTTTTCATTTCTTGACTGGTTAACTGGTAATTTATTTATTTAATTATTTTTGTTTTTTATTATTTTATGTTATATTTCAATCTTGTTTATTCTTCCTCTTGCTACAAATAATGTCCTTTTTCTTCATAAAGTATCTTATTGTTAACCATTTATGGAAACTTTGCTGGTTTATTTGATTATTATTTTGTACCATTACAATTTATTAATAAAACTGTATGTTTCCTTGATAAATAAATAAATAAAATTAAAAATTCATTTATTATTAAACACAGAATTCTAAAATTGTCAACAAAATTTATATCAATGTCGATCTATAAATTTATGCGTGTACATTTAAGTTAGGTACATGTTGTAGGTGTATTCCTCATATACATGTTACTTCAACAGAAACGTAGAATAATAGTTTTGGTGGAATAAAAGAAGTCTAAGTATCTGCAAGATTTATGGACAGCCAACCCTTATCGATTCATCAAATAGTTTTTATCAAAACATTTAATAAATATTTGAACCCAGAAAAAAAAGTTTTTGATCCCTGTATTGTGGTGTAAAGTATACACACGCCAAGGCAGGGCCCGCCTTTACGCACACTCTATATTATGTGTCGCGCTCCGATCGTTGAATAGGTGAGATCATTGTGTGTCTAGGCAGTATATGAAATAGAGTCATATTACTAAGTTGAGTTTAATCACAATATTACTAGAAGAAAAAACAGTAACGCGATTCACAACATTAGGTATATCGTTGAGTAGGTACTTATTTCTTAAATTTAAGTCTAGCATGAGCAATATTTAGAATATTTCACATGACCCATACCTATTTACTTCCGATGGCCGTAAATAGGTAAAACTCCTGTAGAACTTTATAAGCTTCCTGTACGATGGATTTCTAAGCCTTCCTGCCAGCAGCTACATACATAACCCATACCATAATCTGTTTCTAGAGAAATTAATCAGTTTTGAAACTTTCTTTAGGCAGGTACTGACTGAATAAGCGGTTGACTAATCACAGACTTCAGTCATTTGATCTATGGATCTATTTGAAATGATGATGACTTTATTAAATTGTTGTTATGTTAGAATAAGACCGTCAAATAGGGAAGACAAGCGCAAATATCTGGTCATTTTTTCCAGAAACAGACTTATGACCCCAAAATTATTTAAGGACTGTTTTGACACTAGACATGTTATTTTTGTTAGAAAATAATGAATTTTTTAAATAAAGTAAACGTATTATTAATACATAATATTGATAAATTTGCTGGTATCTTTAATATTTGCGTTAATAATCCTGTTATATTTGTCCAAGAGACCTTATTTTGTGTATTTTTTGTACATCTATCAATAATAATAGGCATTAATTGTGACAATAAACTGAATGACGAATAATAATAGTAGTTGGTAATTGGACAAAATAGTATCGTTACATGAAGTGTTGGGCACATTGCGATATGTCGTATTACACGATCAGGTCTGCGACATGTTCAACAGAGCTGAAGGAAGCAGGGGCGGGAAGGTTAGAAGAGAGAGCCGCGCAACACTTCTCTTAGCAGTTATTACGAATATTCTGTTTACCTAATTGGAGTTAAATATGTATTCGTTCGCCTCGTCAGATTGGAGTAGGGGTGAGGAGTGCGGGAGGAATGGAGGCTACCTGCAATGGCGCTGCACGATTTTCATCTCGACTTGTTTATGTTTTTTTTGGCGCTTCGTTTAATTAAATATCATTTAGTAAAAATACAACCGTCTTTTTGCGAAACGCGAAAACATTATTTTGGCTGACTGTAAATAATTGGAGTCGTTACAGATTCATTTTTTTTTCTTTTTATCGATATCTCCTCCGTGTTCGAATAAACAACACTATATATTTTTTTTTGCTGTCTCTGTGTGCTTTTCATTTAACACAGATTTGAAAGTACAAATTATTAATCGGTTTTGATTTCTTTTGTGTTTCAATAAAGCGAAGTTTTTTATACAAAAATATATTTTGTTTTATATTATAATAGGTAAATTCAAGGATATGCAAGGAAAATAGAATATTTATTAATAGTTGCATACCTACACGCAAACATTGGATTTTTTGTTAATGATATTTTTTGACAAATTTTTAAAATCAGCCGGTGACAGTTCGTAAGCCCTGTAGGTGCCTTGAGTTCCTGGTTCTATTATAATATTCCAATTTCGTCTCTATTGAGATGTTAAAAAAATGTCAAAAAGATATGTATGGAGTTAGGACAACATAATTCAATACATTTTTTTTTTGCTCAATTATAGCTCTCCAAAACAAAACAACCTACGTATCATGCCCTGTCCATGATAAGGTGAGCAGAACGAACCGAATGCCGTACAAACGTAAACTGTTAAGTGCAAACTTTTTCATAAAGTCAGTCTTTTTTTATCTTTATCCATGCCTTAAATGTTTTTAGTAACTACAAAAAATAATTAGGGCAGGAAAATTTGGAGTTAATCCGGATTTGTTATTTCGTACTAAGAAAATTGTTGAAATCTACATTGTTGTATTGTATAAAATGGTACATGAATGAGAAATAAAAAATTGTATAGCGTTCGGTTCTATCTGCGATGTTATACATCCATGTAATTTGACAACATTTTTGTCATTGTGTTTTTTTTATTTTGAATATCATCATTTAAGGTTTAATACGGAAAATATATATTTTTGTTCACAATAGTAGGTACATATTATTAGGTACCTATGTACCTATTCGAAGACAGGTATATGTAATATTATTATGTATGATGTTTTTGTACTATTTCGTTTTGGGGAAAATTATTATTTATTTGCGAAGTAAGGGTATATCACTTTATGGATGGATTTGGGTATGTACAAAACATAATACAAATCTTTCGTCCTTTTACCCATATCAAGTATCCTTAGGTACCATTGGGTTGTCCGAATAGTCATCTCGTTTTTTTATTCTTTTGAAAATTTAACTAAGGCGTTTCACGTGATCATACATAAACGGTCGAGATAAATCTATCTCTCAACGATGTTACGAATTAGTTGGCATCAAGCAATGACTTTATTTTTTCTTCGTCAGCTTCAACTTGCCTTACAAAGCGTAGCGCATCTTCAACGTCAAAATTGGCCGAAATTTTTCAGTTTTGGCACTGGCACTCTGTTAATACATATTAACCATACGTTTCGTTTTTTTGCTTGAACAGCATTTTAAACTTTTCGATATTAAAAATTACAATACCTATGTTAATATAGCTGCTTTCGAGTTTCAGGGCACCAAATTAAAACTGTTGCGCAAAACCAAATATTGCCGTCAAAACAAAAAAATGATAGGAACCGGCTTAGAATGGTGCTTCCACTCTTTTCTATTTTTGTTTTCGAGTGTTCCGTAAGATCCGAGTAACCAAAAATACAACAAGCAACAATAACATCTCACATAGTTCAGCAATAACGTTCACCACCCAATTTAAGAGGCTATAGTAGGCTATATAGTATATTTTGAAAATCTTTTCCCCAGTATCCTCAAAAGATACGTCTTTGAAATAAGGAACAGTTTGTATGTAAATCTTTATTCTATTGCATGAGTGTTTGGAAATTTGATTTTGTTTAATACTTTTCTTGTAAAATTAGTTTTTGTTTATTTTTTTTACTGTATGTAACTTAAAAACTACAAGGCCTATGAAGTAGATTTTTACTTGAATCGAAAGAAAATATGAAAATCTACCGGCATAGTTTTTATTATTATAATATTTTAATTACTATTCTTGCTTTTTAAAAAAACTCTAAATTTTACCTTTTCTTCACGAAAAAAGTTGTATCACATATTGGGTGATTAAAAAAGGTTTACACATACGTGATTTTAAGTATCGGAAACCCAATATTTGTTGATTGTTTGCATTTTAAGAACAAACCTTTCTTGAAATGAAAAACTTTATCCTTCATTCACTTTAATTTTATGCACTCTTTAAGCATATAAAGGATTTATTTCTTGACGACACATAGTTATGGAGTAATTTAAATAAAAATTCCATAAAAAAGGATAATCTTTATATTCTTTTTAAGGGAATAAAGACTAAAACTTGCAATTGTGTGACGAACATTCATAAGAGAAATGTTGAAAACGCTAAGAAGAATCGCTAAGAGATCGCTAAGAAAAATCTGTAATAGAACGATGTATGACAGGGTCAGAAATAAGGACATAAAGAAAGAATATAGGATAAAGAAAGATGTTATTAATAGAATGAAAGTGAACACATTGAAATGGTTTGGCCACATGGGGAGAATGAATGAGGAACGCCTGACGAAGAAAATATACATTGCGGACAGGAATGGAATGAGAGGTCGGGGCCGCCCAAGGAAGGGATGGCACGTCCATGTGAACGGTATTTTGAAAGACGGAAATGTTAGAAGCGTGAACAACAGACGAACATGCATAAGACTATGTATGAATGTTGACGAGGCGATGAATGTATGTCAAAATAGAAGTAAGTGGCGTTCGGTTCTCTCTGCCTACCCCGTAAGGGACATGGCGTGATGGTATGTATGTATGTATGTATGTATGTATGTACTTATGGTATTTTTTCTAGAAACACAGTGTTTTACATATTTGAGGAATTTAATTTGAAATTAGGTTTATATGGCCCTTAGGTAGTAGAAAGTATGTGGGTTATAAAAAAATACAATGAATCCGCTGTTGTATAAAAAAAAAATGAAATGACTCTCTGAACAACCAAATATTTAAAAAAGGGGGATCGGCGATATGATCCTTCAAGGACCAGATGTGGATTTGTTTTGATAAGGAAATTCTAAATAATTATTAAGATGACTCAGAAAAGGGATTGGAATGCGCTTCTATCGATTGAATAGGAATTTTAACATTCTGTTTGTATAGAATACCAAACACATTTTGAGTTACTGTGAATGTTACGAATATTTATATAGGTTATACCTACCTATTGTTATGTTTACTTGCCGGTAATGCCTTGAAACCCGTTAATATCTGTAAAAGAAAATTATATATAATAATTTTTTTTTATTTCAAATTTGTAATGCATTTTTGAATATGTTTATTTCTAATTTTGTAAATTGCTATCTCTAATTTATAATGCAATATTTGTGTGTGTTTTGTTAGTTGCCATTCATTGTTAAAAGTATCATTATTTCAAAATGCTTTAGCCCCGGCACAGATTTTTTTTACCTAGTGGAGCATTGTAGTTACGAATATTATTTGTCAATTATATACATGTTTGTATAAATAAATAAATAAATAATTATATTTTACTTACACATTCATACATAGGTATATATGTACAATGTACATACATCAATCTCATTTATTTGGGTAAGCAGAGAGAACCGAGCGCCATATTTATATTTCTGTCTTTGTAAAAACTCATCACCTCACTCACATTCATTCGTATTTTCAATTTGCACTTCTAAAGTATCTTTTGCTTCTTAATTTTCTTAATCAGACGATCTTCAATAATTTTTCCATGTGGCCAACTAACCGAAATAATATCAAATATAATATTATATTTTATATTACTTCTCGGGCTAACAGGAACTATATCAAATATTAATTTAACACGCACCCAATAACAAGTTGCCACATTGTGGAGATTTACGATATTAATCGTTTCACATATCGTGACTAAACACACTATTAAAAACTATGTCACCACCGAGAATCGATCCCGGAACCTTTGAATCAGCAGTCAGATATCTAACCAATTGAGCCAAGAAGGCGACATTAATTAATTAATAACTTAGGTACTTATTAATTGGCTGCGAAAATTTTTGATTCCGCATTTCACTTGTTTTAGTGAATATGTGCAGAAAGTTTATTGAAACCCAATAAAAGCAGGTCCCTTGCACACTAAAATGGAAATTTTGCAAAAAAGAAAAAATATATAGTAGAAAATTAAAAATGTACCTAATAAATAATCAAATATGAATAGTTTTCTTTAAAAAAAATATTCAATTAAGCACAACCCGTTTTCGTTGCAATTCATCAAAAACAAAAATGTCACCTAAATGAGCATATTCACACTGAGATAAATAATAATGAATTAAAAATCAGAATTCCTTTCGTCAAATATATACATATAATGATTTTTAAAAGGAATTTTAGTTATTATCTAAATTAATGCATGCTTATTTAGGTTAACAATATAATGTGTTCAATATAACACAAACGTAGAGTACCTACCTATTGAGAATAATAAAAATTAAGGTATTGGAAGTATTAATCTTAAAAAAAACAATTAACCACTTTAATAATACGACAAATGGAGGTATTTGTAAGTAAATAAATACGCCTTATGTGTACAAGGTAAAAAAAAGCAATAAACTTGTCTCACACCATGTGCGAGTTAATGTCAGGGTCTGAAGATATAATAACTGCGAATGCGGGTCATGTTTTTTCAAACATCCTGGGAGTTCTTTTACAAAATTACTAAAATTAGTGATTCCGTTTTTCAGGAAAATACAGATTTTGCATAATGTGGGTAGACATATGTACCTAGTACCTACCTATAGTTCGCATGTGGTTTCAAGGCGACATTGATTTGATATAGGTACACTAAATTTTCCGCTGTAAAAATATATTACTCCTTCATTTTCCACATCATGGTAGTTCGTCCTGTTTTTCTGCGGTTTCTGCTCCTGGGCCTCGGACGTTTTCCCATATCTTTGATGGTCTGCTACCGCTATTTTTAATAATTTTGTGGAGTCTGTTTTTTCTGTGTAGTTACTCCAGGTTTTTTTTACTCTCTCGTATATACCTTCACAATTACAAAATGTACTATACATTTTAGAAACGAAAAATTAGCCCAATCATCCGACCTTAAAAACCTATATTTATCGGAAGTTCTGCTTCGTCTACTTTTTAATATTTCAATGTAAATATTTTGGTTAAATTTCCAAGCACAGTATCATTCTCGGAAACTGGTCGTGTGCTTTTATTTATAGCACGGAGATAGCAATATATTTTTTACAAAAGTAATTTTTACATTGGTTCCAAAATGCCAATATACAATAAACATACAATCATCACATACAATGTACAATACAATAACTTGTATTTAACAAATATGATACAACTAACGATAGCGATAGTATTATAATATAAATAAATAAATAGGTAAGTATTTTTCCACAATATTTTTATAACCACCGAACGTTTTCGCCAAGATGGAAAAATACTTATTTATTTATTTTAAAATGGAGTTCCACTTTGTTCACATAAAAACTCGAAGTATTATAAGTATTATAATATGTACCTAAATATTGCAAGAATACGTAAAAATCCATGTATGTTATAAATAAAAATAAATTAACCAATCGCAATTAAATCTTAAGTCCTAATTATTGAATATATTAAAATGTTTAGTTTTCCTATAGAAAAAATGTATGTCAGGATCAGTCCTTTTTTCCTACCCCGAATAGGAAAATTATAGTCTAATAGTCTTCTGATATTTTGAATTCTGCCATTCAAATTGTACGACACGATGTCGTCACTAAATTTATACCTGCATATTTTTTAAAGAAAATTAAATTAAGTGTTGGAAAATTAAGTGTGATTAAATTGAGGGTGTTTCGGCGTTTTTCGATATTATTGTAATTTCGTATGCAACTTAAACATTATAATTTAGTTTGGTGGTGGCAGAGCGGTTAGCGCGCTGGATTAGTAATCCAGAGGACGCGAGTTCGAATCCTGCCACGACCGATTTCGTTCACAGTATTACAGCTTATTTTAGGGAATGTATGAGGATGTGTATGTACTTGTTACAAAGACATGGTCATTCTTTAAAAAAACAACAAAATATAATTTTACTGGCAGAAATTAATCATCCTATTCATTAGATGAAATGTCAGTTGAAAATGAAGAAGAAGACTAGTTATAATAATTTACATAAATATATCTTAGTAAATGACTTTTTCAATGAGGAACTCTAAAACTTACTATGACTTCAAAGACTCTTACTAAAAAATATTATGATGCATCAAATTTTATTTTTCTTCAACGAATTATTACATACTCTCCATTCTGCACCGAATGCCATGCTCTCCATTCTGCTCATACATACATGCCATTCTGACATACACATATATTATTTTGACTTCTGTCGTTTCCATCTTTAAAACTATATACCTTTATATTATGGTTGTGTTGACATTCTCGGGGTACATTTCAACATTCGTTCTTTTCCTACGAGTCTTATATACTCGTTCCACTATTCATTCTCTTAGTCAATAAGGCAAAAATATAGGTACCTAATTTAATTATGGTTTTTTGTTTAACTAACTGATGATTATTTGAAAATAATGATGTTTTTTATTTCATTGAAAGCCAAAGGCGACAAAGTAATTTATAAATAATATATTTTTGATTATTCTTTTTTTATTTTCAAACATACAACAAGTAAAATAAAATTAGGTGAATGATTTGAGAGAAGAAAAGAAAAAAATATTTTTCAAAATTATTTGTCATATATTTTTTCAACATCAAATAATACAAAATTAGATTACAAAAAACTTAAGATTAAAATGCAAATCAAAAGAATAGATTATCTTAAATGTGAAGAAATAAGTAAACTACGCGAAACTCAGTAAATTAATTGAGCAAATCAGAAAGAAACTTAAAAAATAATTAAAGCTTTTCGATACTAACTAAACAAATACAAACTTATCTTAAATTATAAACTAAAAAACGTTATATTTTAATCCAAACCTGTTAAAAAAGGCTAACCTATAAACTAAGATTGGCACGTTCGGCCTATTATTATATTTTTTAATGTCTATAGTTCTCGCCAAGTCTTAATCCTATTAAAGCTTTCAAAATCACAAATCATAAGAATTTATCGTATAAAAATCTGTTCATAAAATATTTGTACACCAATTATGATGTTGTGAAGTTGCAAATTTCACTACATGAATTTACATAAAAATAATCTATATGATTAAATTTAAGTACATTATTTATTTTAACGAATATTTTTACAATAAAACTATATCACAGATTAATTTCTCGATCCTGATATAACGATAATAAAAATTTATCAATAAATTTAAGCAAATATATAACAATATCTATAAAATAAACAACTAGCTTTAAATCAATACCTCATATCTGTATTTTCTGATCTATTAACTAATCAAATTGTTAAATTCTAAAATTATAATTGTTAATACTTTGAAATCCAGTAAATAATTTTGAATTCAGTTGAAAATATTTATAATTTGGAAAAAATGTTGAAAATTATACTAAATATTTGAGTAACCCAAAAGAAAAATATATCAAGCTGCATGTTGCGTTAAAAAAACAATCATTTAAAATTATATTTAATAATTAATTTTATAAGACACTTGGATCTTATATTGTGCAGGCTTAAACAAAGAGTGCAAGAAATTAAAGCTATCTACCAAGACATTTGTATTTTTTGCTAAAAAGTTAAGCAATCAATTCAATATAAATGTAGAAAAGAAAACTAAAGCCAACACTGTATCAGTAATATCTACTTAATTCTAAAAAGAATAGAAAAAAAATAATAATAAGAAACAAGCTAAAAACTAAGAACATTAATGGACTCTATATATATTCGTTTATTTCAAAATTATAAGCTATGAAACTTAACATTATTTAATGAATTGAAATAAACTTAACTATTGGAAGACATTGATTTCATCATATATTATTATTAATCTTAAATCACAGAGGAAGCCCACGAATAAAATATGATACACACAACTATAAAAATTTACAAAAATGTTTTAAAAACTATTTACAGAACGACTTTTTTAAAAACAATCGCAAATAAATGAGTCTTTGCCATCAGCGACCATACAAATCTCTTTAATTTCATTAGCTATGTTGTCTTCTATTTCACGAGTATTGTCTTCTACAAGTTGAAAACGTTCAGTCTGCACAGTTGTATTGTTATTGAACGAAACTTCTCGGTCACCTGATGAACTTTCTGTGGTAGACGTAGAACAATTTATGGATTCCTGTGGAAATAGATTCTTGGAGATCCTCAAGGACCGGCTGGTATTTGAGACGTTCCTCTTCGCAGAATTGGGAGAGGTCATCAGTTCGCCAAATTTGACCCAGTACTTGTTGAGGTTAACTTTGACACTCGATGTGATCTTTCTCGAAAGTTTCGGTTTAGAGATCTGTGAAAAATATAAAAGAAAACAATATAATTATTATGTCGATGACAAAGATTAACTTCAAAGTTTGGAAAAAATAACAATATTCAATGATACCTATTTTATAAAATGTAGAGAACATATATTAAAAAAACTATTCTAAGCAAATATAATACAAATTAAAACATAATAATATTAAAAAGTTTGAAATAGGTTATGTTTTTATTATAATCAAAAATGTAAACAAACAATAATTACCTGTATTAATGGCATCATGTTGAGCGATGTATTTTGTAAAACTTCTTCTGAAGCTAACGCCTCGCAGCACTTCACTGACTTTAAATTATCTTTACCAAGACACATGTTGATATAATATTTTCAAATATTTTTTTATTCAAAAAGATTTGCTGTCAAAATATAACGCGAAAGAAATCGTGTATGAAGTTTAGTAGTGTATTGCGCGCGACACACGACCAGCGTGAGTCACAAGGAAAAGTGAAAAGCGGTGTTGCGCGCTGCATACTATATAGGTCCGTGGTGTAGTCGGCGCTGCCGGCGCATGCGCGGCTTGCTCCCCGCGCACGCTTAAGCGTGCTCCGCGCGAGCCGTGAGGCGTGCGCTACATATTTACTATGGCACTACAGAAGCTACTCACCGTGCTGACTGGATTAACTCGACATTTCGATATTTATTCATTTAACATTTTATTTTAAATAAATAAAATTCAAATGTTTTTAATTTTAAAAATATGATTTTAGAAATATTTACATAAAAATAAATATTTAGATATATTTTAACACAAAATTACTACTTAAATCACTGACTGTTCAATTACTTATGAATAAAAAAATTAAAAGAGAAATATACAAGCTTAAATCGTAATATTTGCAAATTATTTAGTACAAATAAATTATTTAAACAGTGTTATTATAATTATGTCATAAAAATACTTTCTTTCGATAAATAAATACATCAGTTCACTATAATACGATGTATAAAAAAAACGATTAAAAAAATATTTACTTGAGTAAAAGAAAAACAATGTCGAATTATCAATATGACGTATAATAAGTAGTATTCATCGATGTCGGTAGCAAAATGTAGATGATTATGTCTGACTTGCAGACGTTCTCTTGAAAAGTTCGTTTCGCGCCTTCAACCGCCCGCCCCGTTCCACCCACTATGAAAATTTGATAACACGATTACTTTATCTATAGAGCTTATTATGTACTTAATAGTTTCTCTGATTTCTATACAGACATATTTTATTTTATTTGGAAACAATAGTTTTTTTACAAAATACACAATATAGTTATACAATTGAATACAAAATTATATTATAAAGCAAATGGAGACGTTGGAAGAAAGAATAACAGAAGATCGTGTATGAGACGATGCATGAACGAGAATGAAGTGAGAAATGTATCTCAAGAGAGAGGAGTCTGGCGTTCAGTTCTCTCTGCCGCCTCAAATAAGGAAATGGCGTGATAATATGGTATGGTATTCTTGATTTTTAAATTACTCACACTTACATATTATAAAAGTGATGTGCCTTTTTAGCAATTTGAAAATAATTATATCAACTTTTAATTTTCCTTTTTTTTTTAATTTTCACATCGTTATATTTAACAGTTTAAAAATCACAGTTAATCCACCAAAATCTAATGGGACCTAAGCAAATTTTAAAAATACAAATTAGCAAAATTTTAAAATAAATAATCGAATTAGTAGGTATTTTAGTCTATAATCTATAAAGTAGAATAAACACGCCATAAATAACACACACATAACACACATGAAATTTAAATTTTCAAAATACAATCTCATTATGATACTAGTAGATAAACTGCAATTAAAAAAAATAATCTTAAAAATTGCTAATTCATAACTCGCCACTATATCCCCTTAGGGTAGTGAGGAGTAAAAACTATTAAGAAAATATTACATAACACCTAATACCTAAAAACTTTCTTTTTCCTCTCTTTTATAACAGTAACTTGTTTGTTATCTTATTTATTTACCTATTCATTTTACGCCGTGGCACAGTTGGTAAGCCGTTTGGTTTCTGTGCGGGCGTCCTGGGTTCGATTCCCAGCAGAGGAGAAATTTATTTAAATTCATTTCTCACGCAAATATAGCTTCTCTGGGCTGGAAACACTGGTTAGTTGGAAGAAATTGCCATACGGCAATAAACTCGCCACATACGCAGGGTGCAAGGAAGTGTTCATTATTTATTTACGGCGCTGGCCGATTTACTAATGATAATAATAACACTCAATTATTATTATTACCATTATACACTTCCTCAAAAGAATTAGCAGATCAATGCGTAAATTGTAAATTATTTAAAAGAGCAAAATAAAATGCAACAAACGCATCATCAAGCTTTCAATTGGGAATAGTTCACCCATCCAGATACTTAACATATCAAAGGATTAGGCTCTGAGGAGGTCTCTATACTACCTAACAACCCTACTGATTCCCGAATATTAACGTTTAAAAAATCTTTAACGATTCTACATGTATTCATAATTACCGTTTTTTGCATTTTTATTATTAAATTTTTCGATAAATCTATAATTTCTAAATTACGGATTAACGATTTTGGAATAATGCCAGTGGCTGAAATAATGAACGGTAATATTATTATTTTACGAGAATGCCAATGTCTTTTAATCTCATTACCTAAAGAGGTGTATTTTCTAATTTTTTCATCAAAAGTTTTTATTATATTACTAGAATTTGGAATAGCCACGTCGCAAATATATGTTATTTTTTTAATTTTATCATGTATTATTAAATCGGGTCTGTTATGTTGAATTGACCGGTCAGTTAATATTTTATTTTTTTTTTATACGGCGCTGGCCGATTTACTAATGATATTAATAACAATTAAGCACTACAAATAATAACACTCAATTATTATTATTACCATTATACACTTCCTCAAAAGAATTAGCAGATCAATGGGTCTATTGTAAATTATTTAAAAGAGCAAAATAAAATGCAACAAACGCATCATCAAGCTTTCAATTGGGAATAGTTCACCCATCCAGATACTTAACATATCAAAGGATTAGGCTCTGAGGAGGTCTCTATACTACCTAACAACCCTACTGATTCCCGAATATTAACGTTTAAAAAAAATATATATATATATATTATTATTATTATTATTTTATATATTTTTACAATTCTTTACAATTATCATTTTTTAAACAAAATAATCCACTTTGATACTTTTTCGATAAAGTTCAAAACTTTTTTTTTGTATAAAAATTGTTTACGGACATTATTGTCCGTCCTCAATAATTCATTATTCATTGTTTATGCGCATATCTTGTTTCCTATTAAATAAGTTCTGGTTAGTTGTATGAAACAGTCGATTTTCAACAAACTCGCCGCCGTGCATAATCTGCACAAAGAAAAATAAATACAACGAAAATAACAACCGGTAAAAATGGCGACAGTAGTAGTATTAGATTCGAAGTTTCATTGTTTCGCCACATCCTCTCCACACTATGGCAAAAGTCTTTATTATTTGTAGATTAAATGGATAATTATATTATTTGCCTACATCTATACAAAAAGAAACACCATAAATACATTTAGAACTGTTATTGTTATTGTTGAATCTTTTGAAGACACGAGCTCGTCATTCGATCCTTTCTTTGTTAGATCTTTACAAACTCACTGCAGGGCATAATAATGCTTGGTAAATGGCGCAAAAGGAAAAGAAATGTACGGTAGAATTAACACACATAAATGATCATGTCTGCCTATTTTATCTTGGGATATTTTAGTACTTACTAAAATATATATTATGTACCTACACTACGTGTACCAATATTGAACTATTCAATTTCAACTTACTATAAACACAAAGTTATTTTCGGATATTTCGCTAATAAAATTTAATAATATAATGTTGGTTTCTATAAATAAGAAGTTATCTTAGGATATTTCAGTAGGTAGGTACTACAAAACATGATTATGTATTTAAAAACATTTAATTATTCCTAACATACATAAGTTAAAGGAGTTTTCAGGTTTTGTATGAAAATTATTCAGCATTTTCATGAAATGAGTTTGTTAAATTATTTTTAATTTAAATATTTTATTACGAAAACTTGATCATTCTGCAATGCCATTTTATGAAGGTGGTTATCAACATGAAAATAAAAATATAATTTGCATACATACATACATACCATCACGCCATGTCCCTCACGGGGTAGGCAGAGAGAACCGAATGCCACATTTTCCTATCATGACACACATTCATCGCCTCATCAACATTCATACATCGTCTTATACATGTTCGTCTGTTGTTAATATAATTTGCGCTTATCTGTAATTGGAGTTATCCCTGTATTATGTTTGTATTGGCATTTTTTGTATGTGTAGTCTGTTGAAAACCATAAGTAAATAAAAATAATAAACTAAAATAAATAAATATTAAAATTTTAAGTTTCCTGGTATCACAGATTGCATGTCCCAGATTCGCTTGATTTCGTCTTGCTAGTCAGTGTATTTTCTATTTTTAACGGTTTTGTGTGTATTTGGTACTGCGATGTCAAATAATATTGTATGTTTATTTTGTTTATCTACAAGTGTGATATCTGGTCTATTGTTATGTATGATTCTATCAGTTAGGATGGATTTGTCATAGTATAGTTTGTGAGTGGAGTTTTCAAGAACTGGTGTGGGTGTATATTTGTAATAAGGCATTACGTCATTTTTATTTATTAGTTTGTGTGCAATAGCTAATTATTGATGGATGGTGTTTGCGATTTGATTATGTCTGTGTGTATAGTCATTTTGTGTGAGAGTGACGCATGCCCCCGTAATGTGCTGGATGAGTTCTAACTTTTGGTGGCACCTTCTATATAGGTCAGTTTGTACTACTACTACGTTGTCCATCATGATGTATTTCCTGTAATTCCTTGTTTTTATTACCTGATCCTGTATAGCTAACATGAACCCTTCCGTTTCTGGAAATAACCCTGATGTTTCCAGCCATTTATTTGTGGCAGTACAGTCTACATGAATTTTCTTTAAGTCACTAGCGTGTCTTCCATGCAATTCCTTCCCTTCCCGATTATCACTTTTTTTAAGTGTTTATGGTGTTTATGGGCTCTACATATATCCCGGCAGGTCAGGTTAAGTGGGGTGAATCTTTTGTCTTTATTTTATTTTATTTATTGTATCGTGAAGCTGGCTAGTATTGCCCTTCTGATGAAAGAATGTTTTTAGTGAGTGAATTCGCCTGTTATTTAAATGCATGATATATATTAATCCTCTACCTTCTAAATTTCTGGGCAATGTTATTCTTTCAATTCCTAATTTTGGGTGATGGTATCTGCATTTTGTTAGTATAGTCCTTGTTTTGATTTCCAGTGTCTCTAATCCAGTTACTGTCCATTTAATTATCCCTAATGAATATGTCAGGACCGGTATTGCGATGTATTAACGGATTTGAATAGGTTTTAGTTGTTTAATTTAATCTTCCACAATGCATATAATCGTCGGTAGTAGGTAGGTATTCACATTTAAGTTTTTTTTGATCTTATTGTGTTCTAGTAGCTGTGATTGTTGGTATCCCAAGTATCTACTTATACCATTCCGTATTATCAATGGCTTTAATTTGTCTGTCGATATCTAATGACTACCTATGACAGTTTTTCCCTTCTGTATGTTTAGTTTCACAGCATTTGTCTAGTCCAAAGTCCATCCTTATGTCTTTTGAAAATGTGGTAGTAATATTAAGCAGTCTGTTTATATTAAATTCATTATTGGCATATCGCATATAATTTTAAGTCATCCATGTATATTTGGTATAATTTCTGTCTGTTGCTTTTAATATCAAATCCAATGTTGGATTCACAGAGTTCACGCATAAAAGAGATTCAGAGCAAGACAAGGAATATTCCCCTTTTAATTGAGACCTCTTTCTTGGTAATATTTGTTAAATTTGTTTGAGAAGTTCTCCGAGTTTGCATGATATTTTTGAGTCGATTTTATAAATTACCAGAATTTGAATCAACCATGCATGGGGTACACTGTCAAATGCTTTCTTATAGTCTATATATGCCATAAATAAGTCTTTGTTACCTTTTTGAACGTGTCTCAAAAAAGTTAGATGAGATTTTTTTTATAAGAAATATTACTTTACTACATATCCTTTTTTTAAATAAAAAAATGAATATGTCCTTGTTAAACAAGTACATATACATCTTCCTACGTTCCCTAAAATAAGCAAATAAATGCTTGTGCTTAGGTGAACGAAATCGGTCGAGGCAGGATTCGAACTCGCGACCACTGGATTATTAGCCCAGCGCGCTAACCGCTCTGCCACCGACCCATCTACCTTTACTAAGGGACCCATGTACCTTTACTAAGGTACATGGGCAGAGAGAGCACTATTTGTTCCTAATATCTATATTATAGATATATTATTACGCTTCTACACGATATAAATTCTGTGATAATTTTACATTTTTGAACCCTTTCAACCTATCCCCCTAATTTCATTTTTTTTCAACCATATGTTTATATTTTTTATTAGTCAAAAAAAGTTATTATGTTTGTACATAATATGCTAACTGCGACAACAACGCATCATTTATTTAATTACCAACTCCTTTAATAATCCCAAAGTATTGAGTATTGACTCATTATGCTAGGTACCAATATTTGTATTTGTCTTGCAGTCTCTACGTTTCACCGAATTTATCAATCTGTATTTGCATACTTTTGAAATTCAATATACATAGGTGCTTAAATTGAGTAAAAATGCTTTTGATACAGGTCTATGAAATTGGTCGATGCTAGATAAGGATCGCTTATATTATCATACCAATTAGTTTCGAATCATATTATGACAATTCCTACAGTTTTGATAAAAAGACAGCGAATGTCACTACAAGACCTAGAGCATCACCAAACTAGTCTTGCGTTCACTCATCACTTACAAAACCTGAAAATTGAATATTTGCATAAGCAAGTATTTAATTTTCATTTGAACATATAATAAGTTTACCCAAATATTTGTCACTTAAGTATGGATCAAGAATATCTATGTTTATACATCCATACATTTACCAAAGAATAAATAAATTTGACTTCAATTCCCAAAGTTGAAGATTTTCCCTTTATTGTTGTATATTCCATATCAATAGCTATGAGCGCTAAAGATTATAACTATTCTATAAAATGTTTGCTTTGTATTACTCTAACCTTTCTTCTACGGTCAATACCTACGACTAGAAAAAAAACTATTCCTAACAACGATTCCTTATGATAATAATAACGCGCGGCGGATGAACATTCAATACTAAACATTGTATATCGAACATTGAACACGCCAGATCGGGCTTAATCGTTACACCACCGAATAACCCAAATTCTTTTCGAAAACTTTAACAAAGATGACACATCGTATTTATGAAAACCCATTTTATTGTAGAAAAAAAATATATTTCAGATTATTTTCAAGTAAACTTCGCCATATTGTATTCATTGAAATTGTGAAAGAGGTTCCCAACACAATAATAAGGTCCCGTCTCGATTAGTTCCGAGGCCTGCAAATCTATACATATCACCTTCACAATAGTAAACCACGACTAGAGACTACCATATACGGGATTCTTGCCGGGATGGAACCCGGTACCTACTTCTTTCCATACATTATCATACTCGCCGTGACCAATCGACACCGTTTCGAATCGCAGAAAAATTGTAGTTTTTCGCTTTTTTCTTTCAGATTTGGACGCTTTTTAAAAACGATTCGACACACGTATAAACTTATAGACGAATGACTTTTGCTAAAGATTTATGCTTTGTGATACTCGTTAGATGTTTGCAGTAGAGGAAATCTATTATCGGAGCGTGCAGTCTCGCCGTTTTGTTAAGATTTGCAACGAACAATTATTTATAAGGTATATATTATGTATAATTCTTTTGATAACTACAGTTTCGAACCAGGTGTAAAAAATAAATCCTTAAAATATCACAAAGAACTTACCGAAAACATACATGATATATTTCACACACATAAATATAAAAACATCTATGCTTATCGGGTTTGAAATTATTACTAATATATGTAATCTAAAAAAATTCTTCTTAGTAGGAATTGTCCTACAAAATTATACGGCGACATAAGAAAATAACTAGTCGTTTAATGATATCGAAAACCAATGATACTTGTTAAGGATAAGTAGTTGGCCAGATATTAAAAAAAACCTATCAATATTTACACAATGTTGCATCAAAAGCTTTTAAACCTTAAAACTTGTCCTGACATGCAACGATGCTTGTATGGACTTGAGCGATCCAGTTTCTTTATTAAAATGTATTATTTTCTTTTCAAAATGAGATAATATCTACGCAACAACGTTCGTCAGGTACAATGACGTAGTCAGGTATACAATGGAGGGAATTGTGAACACGTGTTTGCCAATATTTTGAGGAATTTTCAACAAAACCAATTAAGGGCTTTTGATGGCGGGTTCAGAATATATCGAAGATCTTACAAATATCTTCGAAACCTAAAAGGCTATTGTGAAAGAATATTCTTCATACATAATTACGAAAGAACCAATACAATGAACAAAAATATTACCGTTGCAATTTTATTCAAGTCATGGAATGTTTATATTTGTATCAATGGTTTCAATGTTTTTTGTATTTACTAAAATGCACTTTATTTAAATCAGCAATGTGTATAAATAAAATTGTCGAATATGTGCCACAAATATTAGTATTTTACTAAGTAATTCGTTATGTGTATTTCTGTAGTGGGAAGATAATGTTTAAGTTATTCTTTTGAATTAAAATTGTTTAAAAACATTAATTAATATTGATTTTAGATATAGATATACTTAAATGATAAAACTGTATTACTAAAAAAATATGTATTTTTAGGTATATACCTGTCTACATATTATGTATAAAAATGCCCATATTTGGGTGGCCCTTATTTTCGAAAATCCAAAATTTTCAACTGCTTTAATAAAATTATTACCTACCATGAAAAAAATATCAGAAAATTATATCCCATTCAACCAAGATGAACCCGTGCCGCAAATGTGTCAGTTTTGTTAGTGTCAATTGTACTATAATATATCTGACGACTTTTTACAATCTTCTAATATTCTAACCATACAAGATAAAACACTGAAATTTGTAATAGACAATTCCAATCTGTCAAAATGCTTTTTACGTAAAAGTTTCAGGGTTTGTATTAAGAAAAACATATATTTTTATGTAGGTATGTATTTTATTTAATAATGAATATGTCCTTGTAGTAAAAAGTACCTACATATACTTCCCTAAACTAAGCGTAATACTTGTACGAAATCGAACTAAATCAGTCGTGGCAGGATTCGAACTCGCGAGCACTGAATTACTACACCAGCGCGCTAACCGCTCTGGTAACACTCATCTAAACGTCTATATTTCCAAATATTATGAAAATATCGAAAAACACCGAAATACCCAATGAGATATTTTAATTTTCAATTATAAATTAGCATATTATAGTAGTACCTCTCTCTCTTTAAAAAAATGTAAAAATTGAATTTAGTGACGACCTTATTAGATAGGTACAATTTGTATGGCAGAATACAAGATACGACGACTCTTTATCCATCAAGTCATGTACGCATTTAGGACAGGAAAATAGATCTGAATTCCACAATATCTTATCCTGACATTGATTTGTAAAAGTATCGGAAAACAAAGCTAAGAAGTATCAAACTCGCAGATATTATTTACTTTGCAATACCTACAGATTATATGAAACGATGTCAATTCAATCTTTACAAAAATTGTCAAAAAAAGTTTGAGATGTACTTTATAATGTATTAATTTTTTATTAAAAATTAAATGATCTAATTGGTGTGTTTCGGTGTTTTTCAATATTTTCATAATTTTTGGAAATAAATAGAGGTAAACATATAAGTATATCGTAAAAAATTGTTCATAATAATTTTTTTTTATAGATATTAATTTTTAATAAAAAATAGGCTACAACTATTTACACGACTTAACCATAGACGAAAACCAAAAATAACCACAGAAAACGCAGATAAATCAAGTTATAAAAATATTTACCTTTGTTTATACTTTGTTATAATTGTAGATCTCGATGAAAAAATGATTTATAAAAGTAAGTAAATGTAATAAGATGCCAATATTATTTATTTTTTCTTCAAGTTGGTTTCCATGATGCATTTTTATGACCATTGAAAAAATGACAAAGGTAAATATTTTTGTATTTTGATTTATCTGCGCTTTCTATGGTTATAAATGACCTAAAAACATAGACGACGTCAGAAAATTTGTCGTGTAAATAGACACTTTTTGGCGAGAAAACGCTTTTCCCGCCAATTCCGGTCGTAAAAATAGTGGCACCGTAAAAAATAATACAATTTTATTTTCCCGCCAAACTGCAAAGCAGTTTTTGGCAGAAATACAGTTTGTGTAACTAACTTTTTCATAAAAAGCAGTTTGAGATATTGTGTTTGTCTATTTCATACATATTAATTGTGTTTGTCTATTTCATACATATTCTCAGAGTTCTATATTTTATGGTTAGAATTAGAAGAGATTGAAAAGTCGTACTACTATTGTACTAATTATTGTACTACTGTCATTAACAAAACTTTTTCACTTCGGTACGGGTTCCTTTTGGTTGATCAGCACAAACTTTTTTAAGGAATTTATTTTCATAGTAGGTCAGAGGGTAGCAACATAATGAATTTTCCATTTTTTTCCTATTCAATGAAGGGCCACCTTAGCTGTTCAAATTTTCTACTTCATTTGTCTATTTTATTTTATATTGCTTCTAGGGCAACTAACATGTACGTACTATGTCAAATATTAATTCTAGTTTCACACCACCATCTTTTGATACTTAGATATTTGATTCACAAAATCATGTCACTTTATTTCCACTTCAGGCACCTTTTCGAATTCATTGAATAGGTATAAAAAAATGGCTTTTCCAACTGTCGATTCGTTCAAGAGAAAGAAAATCTTTGAAATGTCAAAAGATTTTAATTCTCTTGAACGAATCGACAGTTTAAATCCAAAACGCGTGTATGAAGGAATTGTATGCAGGGTCTACTTTTTCACGGCTTTTCCAACTTTGAAGTCAAAAAACACCAATTTAGAGGCTTCGCAGCATATATGTTCCTTATACGGATTTACTCAGAATTTGGAGTAGAACATTTCGTGTGTCTGTGTGTGTGTCTGTGTGTCCCCCCTGTGTGTGTGTCTGTGTGTCCCCCCCCCCCCTTATAACTTTTGATCTGCTCAATTTACAGAACCCAAAATTTCAGAATATATAAACAGTCATAGGCCTACAAAACTTTTATTCTCCGAATTTTGATATTTTGTTTCAATCAGGGGTTATCAACTTTTTTAATTTTTGGTTTATTTTTACATATATCTCTGAAAACATTAAAAGCTAGAACGCTGAAAATTGGTATAAACATAGACAAATACAAAATCTCAAATAAGTTTTTTCAAAAAATTTACAGGGTTTCTCAAACATTTTTTATTAAGAAATATATTTTTTTTATTATAAAATTATGAGTTTAACTGCCTATATTTCCAAATATTTTAAAAATATCGAAAAAAGCTGAAACATCCCAACCAGATAATTTAATTTTCTTTAAAAAGTATTAATATTGTAGAAGTAAATCTTATTTTTTTTTAAATTTTTTATAAAAATTTAATTGAGTGATGACATCCCTTTTACAATTTGTATGACAGACTTGATCTCCTATACATAATATGTAAGAAGACTTAATAGTTTGATACTTAAATCTCCAAACATACATACGTACCATCATGCTGTTTTCATATTCTGGGTAGAAAAAAGGACTGACCTCCATACTGTCTATTATTATTCAATAATTTGGATTTATGGGTGTATAGTTTGGTACTTATTCTTCAACTATACATAGGTACTATCGCAATCGACAGTTGGATATCATGTGTTACATGCAACTAGTGAAATAGAATTTTTGTTTAAATATATATTTTTTCAGATTTTTCTCAGTGTATCTCACAATGGAAATTTCATATTATTTATCGATCGCAAAATTTGTATTCGAATACTTTCCGTTAATAAATATTTCATTATATCTTATCGACATCATTACTTTAATGATTAATTCAGTATTTACACATTTCGTGTTAAATTTTACCTGAATAAAATTATCCATTTTTTAATTAAATAAAAAAAACGGGGCATTATACTAAGAGGATATCCATAAAGTTTAGCGTAATTCATTTGACATTTAATGTGATAATTTACTTTTATATAAATAATGCAGGTAGTTACATATCTGTGATATACTGATTAAAATATAGGTACCTAAATTAGTACAATATTTTTATTTACCTGATTATGATATCAATCCTGTATATATCAAAAGCGTAATTCAAGTATAATATGTTTTTTACTTGATTATGATATCAATCCTGTATCATGATAAAAAAATGTACGCTATGGACCTATGGTATGTATCGATAACGTATTTGCATAATATATTTCGACTCGATGAATTAATTTATTATACAATCATATTTTTTCAAAGTACTTAGCTACTAATGACTCCTGAATCATTAGTTCTGATATAACGCTTAGTAAAATCACTCACCCTATAATTAATATAATATAAAATAAATTACGTATCATATGAAATAATATTTTCACTTTCTTGATCACCTACTACGGAAAATGTCCTAAACATTATCACATTCTTAGTTCGTTGAAATATATCTAAATTATAATTTTATTTGAGTAGGTACAAAAAAACGTGTGAGTTGTTGTGACCAGTCACTCTACAAAGCATTCAAATGTTGTATGGAAAATTATCGGCATTTTATAAAAATAGTTTGTGTTAGTTTATGGTTATTTATATTAAAAACGAGTAGTTTATGGCCAACGATAAACTCCGCACTAACAAGTCACTCCACAAATTATACAAATTTTGTATGGAAAATATTCATCATTTTCATGAAATGAGTACATATGTTAAATTATCTTTGATTTAAATATTTTATTATGAAAACTTGATAATTCTTCAAAGCTATTTTATAAAAGTAATGTGCCTTTTGAATTTGAAGCTACCTGAGCACTTTGAAATATTTGACAGTTAAATAAATCACTTTTCAAATATTTTCACTGATTAGATATCCTTCAAAATCTATTGGTGGCTAAGCGAGTATTATATATACAAATTTGCAAAATTTGAAAAGAATCGAATGGGTACTTTAGTCTATAACCGATTAAGTAGAATAAGCACGCCGTACATCGTACATAGCACATAGTACACAACACACTCACACAGATACATTGTGATGAAACTTTCAGAATCCAATCTCAGCATGATACTAGTTTATAGTCTCAGTCTCTGGGTTGTTTATACGGAATATTTGGTAAATCTACTATTTGGTATAAAACTCGTTTGTAAAAAAATAATGTCAATGCAATATGTTGGTAATTCATAGGTAATTGATGGATTTTTTTTCTTAATTTTTTCAAAGAATGAATATGTACATATACATACATCCACATATATTCCCTTAATTAAGCATAAATGCTTGTGTTATAGGTGAACGAAATCGGTTGTGGCAATTATGTACCAATCTCCAAAATATAATTGATCTCTTCTTTCGTTTATTCTTAAATTGAAACAATTTGTATTTTTTTTTATTGATAATAAATTATTAGATAATGTATATAGCGCCATTTTTGTTAATTAACCTGAAGGGCGCTTAACAACAATACATAAAAAAAAGATAAAATGAAAACTAAGGTAAAATCACATTTTTTTGAAAATTGTTTTTAACTATTTTTAGAAAGCATTAGACACCTACACCTTTAAAGCTTTTATTTTTATTCAAATATTTTGAAGATTTGGGTGTATTCATTATAATCATTGGAACATATTTGTATTTATCCTTGGGCTTGTTTTTTTTGGATATCATAATCTTGAGGAACGGTTGAACGATGATCTCATCATGTTATAAATTGGAGAAGAAAAAGGTACATTTGTAAGGGTAGGCAGATCTGATTGGATGGAGTGCTCCGCCCCAATTCGCCCTTATTCGTTTTCAACATAGACTTTTTGAAAGCTTAACAAGGCGTAACTTGATAATATTCTATTGCAAGAAGCATTCACTGTAACTCACTGTTTTAAAAAAAAAACATCATATATATACGAAAATAAAATCAAAACACATAACGTTCCCTAACGGAGTAAACATTTATTAAATAAAAATTCCATTAAAATATTTTTGAATGATTATGCCCGTATGTCATACGTATTTGGGAATGTTTTAGTTTACTAAGGTACGTACCTATAAATAAATAATAAATTTGTATAATTTGTATAGCGCCGTTTTTGTGAAATATCTCACCTCACGGACGCTGAAAAATTGATTACGTTGTATCATTTTGGCTCTGGTAAGATTTGCGAAAAAGGTGCGTTTTGAGTTTTTTTCTGAACGAAGATATATTTTCGGTTTGTCTGAGGGTGTGTGGGAGCTTATTCCTTGCATTTGGTCCTGCTACAGCAAACGCAAGATCACTGAAATTAGTTGTGTGCACCCTGTTTATTATATTAAATTTGTTAAAAATCTATCGAAAGATGTGGCTTTACATAAGGCTGACGCGCATCGTTGGGTCGATAGTCTCCAATGAAAGAGTTCTTTATATGCGGGAGATAGATAAAGGGTTGTTAACCACTGTCAAGAGACGCAAAGCCGCATATTTTGGCCACATATTCCGTGGTGATAGAAACGCCTTATACAACTTATAGTGGAGGGAAAGACAGAGGAAAAACGGGATATGGGGCGTAAAATAATATGGTGGCTTAAAAATCTCAGGCAGTGGTTCGGGATTCCGGATGCGGCGTCACTTATTAGATTGGCGCAAGATCTGGAAGAGTTTGGTGTGATGGTCGCCAACCTCCGTTAGGAGCGGCACAAGAAGAAGAAAAATCGATCAATTTGACTGCGAGATACTTTTATTTAAATTCAATACCTATATTGCAATGTACGTTATTTTTATAAAATAACGCGAAAATACCAACGTAAAACATCTTATGCGGATTTTTCATATCTTATAGATGTATATTATATTCATTGTATTTTAATCAGCATCTTCATAAAGCTTTTTTTTAATAGCTTATGCCAAGATATGATTTGGCTCTAGTAAATAATTACTAGAGCAAAATCATTTGTGATACATTTCTAATATTTCCACACCATATCCTCCTTCATTTTTATGATTGAATTGTTATTATTTCAATCATCGTGTTTATTTCACAAAATGGTATTAATTAATGCGAATCCACCTTTTTCTTCGTATTTGTATTTTTCGTGCGCTATTATGAATTTTTATCATTAGCCCTTTTTATTTTAATACGGCAAGATAGTTTACAAAAACAAATTTTCTAAACAGGTGTCTATTATATTATTAACCTATTCTGATACCTTTGTATAATAATGTGATAATACTTGTATAGGTATGTAGGTACCTACCAATAGTAATTAGGTGACCCGACCCTATCTGTCAAGTGTGACTCACCTACATTATATTTCCGTACGGTCCGATGCAGCATCCATCTTTTTCCCAAATAAAAAAAAAACCGCCTCATTTAACGCTACAATATTGTGTTGGTGTGCGATAGTGCGATCCTACCCCCGATAGAGGCGAATATTCTCCCCCGCTAGCCATCTGCCATCTGCCGTGTTAAATGCCAAACTCGATAAAAAAAACCTTCCAACCCTGGGAACCGTGGATCCGAGGCGATTCCCACGATACAACCCTCTTGTATATTAAAATGAAGAGCGAAATAATACATAAGTTACCCTGTCCGGGTACAAAACTAAGGTAGGCGAGATGCTACCCGTTCCACTCGCACTCACTCCGCGGGCAGCCCTCTCTCTCTCGCACGCGGTCGCGGGTCGCACACGTGTGCAACGCACCTGCCTACCACTTGTGGCGAGCTTTTTTTTGTACAACTTATCTCGATGCTAAGGAGAAGTCTCGGATAGGTACCTACTGCTTTGCTTTGCCGAGGATGAGATTGAAGGCTATGTATGAAAAGAAACACCTTGGGATGTTCAATATTTACATCGATTTTATTATCCAATCGAATTTTACTTTCATAATTCAATCAAAAAACATTAGGTACATCAATTATTGAACATAATCTAAATAATAACGTATTTGTAGTTTATTTTTGTTCATTATTACACAAAAATAATACAATTTATTCCCGTGTTTTATAGCTATAATAATTATATTGTTCCTGACAATTCCCAATTGACTCATATTCACCCAACAGCTGGAATGTGCGTGAGTAAAAAAATTTTGGCTCGTGCTCGGCATATGTGAACAAAATAAAACGAAACAAGTCACTTTCAAAGCTAAATTTGATAAACTTCAACAATAGATCGATGATAATAAGGGTCAGATTTTCGGGGGGAATCGACTGCATCCCCTAACCGAATGCCCTCCACAGTGTTGTGCCATGAGTCTCCCCCCTAACCTGTGAACTCCAGCGGCACCCCAATATGTACGCGTTCACACATCATTGTTATCCCAAAATTCACTTGACACATATTCACCTGATTTCTTTGCTAAAATTCACAATTCTTCATTGTGTAGTTTTTAAAATAACCTTGCGATCAAATATTTATCTTCAACCTGTAATGAACGATAAAAAATCCTAAAATCGCAACTTTTTTAGCATAAATTATGTCCAAAGAGATATTAAATGATTTTATTAATCGATACAAAAATCAATTTATATACCATTATTTATTTTGTGAAAAAATAATTAAAAACTAAATAACATGAAGTTATTATTAACAAAATAATATGACAAGTGAATATTGTACAAGTGTAGGTATATCGGAGCCACCCCCGGTAAAGGGTCGCCTTTATAAGGCCGCGCATCGCCGTACAAACCACATTCTGCCGCCAACTCTCCGCGAGCAACTATCTACATTTACTATCGAACGTTAATCAGTATTCAATTATATTTTCAACATGTCTTTTTACTCTACGAACGAATTCATCGTATCGTCGAACAACTCGATGAACGAAAACACCTACAACAGCCAAAAGGCTAATAAGACTCACGGGATCAAAGCAATCCTGAAGCCGCTTCTGAAAATACTCAGAAGAAACAAGACAAAAAAGAACTCGTTCTACTCCGAGATCAACGGCGATTATTGCGTCGAATGCTCCGACAACTCTGCCAACGAAGAGCTGGAGTCAAATATCTTCGAGGAGATCGACAACTGCAAGCCGAACTCTGCCATATTTGTGATTGACGAGGAAGGAAACTGGAACCTGAGCCCCGTGACAAGGGGACAGACAACCGTGCCGGTCCACTTCGCGAGAACCGAAGCTGGAACTTTCTTCTGGACATCCATGAGGCCCGCTGACCGTGACGTTTCACCGGCCTTCCACTGTTACACCGAGTGTCAGCAGCCCAGCCAGCAAGAACCGCCAATGTTCCTCCAGGATCGATGGGTTCAAGCCTAATCTGCTACCAATCCTGACGACTGGTTTTGGTGGTTTTCACCTGAAGAAGATGTCCTGCATGAAACGATGAGCTTCCAATTTGTGATATTAAGACTTTATTGTTGAAAGTTTTAAAACTTTTACTAAATGTTGAGTGATGACGTGATATAATTCTCCATTAAGTTTATTCGTGATACCTAGACATTAATGTATTCTTTGATAAGTTTAATTAAATATTGCCATAAATGAAGATTGCCATGTTATATTTAATATTTTGAATAGGGAATAATTTTATTTGATACACATAATATATATTTTAGTATACTATCTGTGATGTAGTTTATAATTTTTATTTTTCATGTTTTTAATTAAATGCCTGGTATTGCTCAATTATTGTATAACATGTTGTAAGAATGATAAAAGCTTTAAATTTTTGTTTAGTTTTTAAGAGTACTTGATGATGTGATTTATTTGATACGGTTTTTGTGATGTATTTCTATGCTTTAATTTTTTTTTTTAACATTTAATCAATGTCTTCCATGAAATTTTATATATGTTTTATTATGAATTTGAAAAAAATAAAAAAAACCAAACATATTTTATTCTTTCCTTTACCTCCCATTAAACAACCTGTTGAATATTTTATTTTTATTTTATTTTATTTTTTATTTTTCATTTGTTTGGAAACTTAACAGCTATACATTTATAATACTTAATTTCAAATGAGAATACAAAATAAATAGCCAATTATAAAGTTTCACATATTTAAATTATTATACATTATTAATGTTGGGTAGTCATTGTAAGATGGTGAGTGTATGTGGGGGAAAGGGAAGGGTAATGGATATAGGAAAGCGTTGATAAGGAAGGGATGAATGTTTAAGGAAAGTAGGTTTGATTTTTAACCAGTAATATTACCAATAACTGCGCGTAATTGGCGTTTCATCGATGTCTGTGTGTAGTTAAATATATCAGGTTGTGGGTCAAGACTATTGTAATAATTTAAGCATCTGTTGACATAATTATTCTGTGCGTAATTTGTTCTGCAGTATGGTGTATAGAAAAGGTGATTTTGGCGTGTTGTTTTCATGGGGCAGTTGAAAGAAATTTTTTGGAGTAGGTAAGAGCTGTCTACAAGGTAAAAATAAAAAATTTAAAATTTGTGAAATTGATAATATTAAAAAAAATACAGTGCTGTAAAAAATACTCATTTTTAAAAGGGTATTTAAGATTCTCTCATAGAGGAAATAAGATACAATTACATATACAAAGATACATGTAAAAAGGTAATGATATACTACAGGTATGTATGTAATTAGACTGCAAGTATGTATGTAATAAGACTGAAAGTATGTATGTATGTATACATACTTAACCAATAAACTTGTGTCTTTCACACTGGTTCTTTCAAAAAGTTAATTTGGTTATGTACTTATATACAGGTCCCAAAACAGGTATGTATTCTATAAAGCCATTTCACTTAACGAATTTTCTTCAATTAATAAAAATAATATGCACAGCATAGATATACCAACTAATTATTACAGTTTTTTTTAAATATTTTATAGCTATTTTTTATCACCTTTGGATATTGATTTGTATATTGAAATATTTCAATACTTAAAATTGAATCAATTTCTTTTCTTGTTTATATTATATTAATTATTTATATGTATTTTAACAAATATAATATCTAGAAATTGTAACATTTAAATATTTAATTACGATTTCTTTTAGTTATTTTGAAATTTAAGTCTGTACTAGAGATTTTCGATATAATCAGTATTTTTGTGGTACTAATTCTTATTACGGTGCAATATACTGCTTTATACCATTATTTAATAATATTTACTAAAAAATATTTTATTATAGAAGCGTTTTTGAAACAATTATTTTAATATGTATGCAAAAATTGTATAAAAAATAGTTACATAATTTATGTATATCTACTATACAACATGCTTTTTAATTATTATTATTATTATACGCATGCCCCTTTATAATAGAGTAAATAAATATTTGTCTTATCATATAAAATATATATGTATACATAATACTATACGAATCTCACTAACTTTTATTTTAATAATATATTTAATATCACCTATTGAATATTTAATATCACTTATTAAATATTTCATACCAATGATAATAAAAAACATAATTAAAAAATATACAATCTCTGACTTCTCTAATAAGAACATGTACCAAGATGTTAATAAAAAAGGTGGAATGGTTGTGAATTATGAAACAATAATATATTTCGTATATGCATTTTTCTAAAGAAAATCTTTTGACAATTGCCCTATAATAGCCTCATCATAGTTTACACTGTATTTTAACGAGAGAAAATTAAACATAAATACTAATTTATTCGATAAAGATAAATAAAAATATAGAACTTTTAAAACATACAAATGATTACAAATTTTGTCTTTGGAAATTCTCACCAAAAAATTTGGAAGCCTTGTGCTTCGTCGAAGAGTTCAGAAAATTCTCAACTTATTAATGACACTTAAATTTAAATTAGGTAATATATTATAAAATATGAGATAACGTTATAGTTTCAGTGTTTATATACCAACTATATGAATACAGGTAGGTATAAGTATACAAATATATAAGTTTTAATGAGAGGAAACGAAACCGTGAAAACACATTAGGTAAGTTTGTTATTGCAGTGAAAAATTCATCACAAATTAGGGAATCAACAAGTGGAAGCTATTCAGTGGCGAGACGTCGTAAAGATTTTTTTGTTCTCCACAAAAATTCTACCTGATTGGGATTATTAGTTCATCACAATCCCAATAGTGTCGTACGAAAATGGTACTTATCTGTATCTGTGAGAAGTATCTTTATTGAATACGTTGTGGAATCGCTTTGGTCCTTTTGAAAAAGTTCAGTTGTGGCGTGAGTTGAACACGTGAATCGCCCGAGGCTAAAAGCTTCTTTAATAATGTCAGTGGGGAAACGAAAGCTCTGTAGAAAAACCCCGTAACTGCATATTATTATCAATTTTAATTTATTCATTGATAAAACACGCAAATTATAGCTTGTTGAAATATTTTTTTTAAACAAAAAGTTAAAATTTAAACCGAGGTATAATTTTTCACTAAGCAAATCAAGATATGCACACCATCATAATGTATTCTTTCTCCTGATGGGGAATGTATAGACTTATTTCTAATGTTTCTCGAGAAACTGATAGGTACTATGTATGTCAAATATTAATTTAACACGCACATAATAACAAGTTGCCACACTCTGGAGACTAATAATATTTATCGTCTCACAGATCTAGACTAAAAATTCTCCACTTTTCAATTAATAATACTAAATAAGAACATTGTAATTGGCGCTATGAATAATTGTAATTTTTATACTATTTTTAAATAAAACTTAAAGCTGTTATGTTCATTCAAATAATAAAATAAAAAAAAATAGGTGTTAGATATCTAGCCAAAATACCACGAAGGCCGACAAATACTAACGAACCTTTATATTATTTTTTTTATTAATTTAAATATAAATATAGACAATACTACATGTTATCGAAATAATAAATGTTTCCTTTCCTACTGTAAGCTAGAAGCTTGTGTTTAGGGAAGCAGCAGTTTTTTTGCTTACACAATATAAATACTTTACAAAAAATCTATAAAGCATAACACATAAGTTAAAAAAAAACAAAAATAATTAACAATTATAAATAAAACACACTGTTTCAAAACCAAAAGCAACACGAAGAGAATTAAAAATATACATTAAATCAAGAAAAAAACACCATCAAAAATTTATTACAATTTTTTTATTTATTTATTGACAAATAATAAAACATAAAATATTACAAAAAAATAATGTTTCTGAGTCACGCCAAGTCTAATTTCTAGGCTTGTCAGCGTGTTCTCAAGACAATACCCCCTATTCAGTAACTATTTGAACTAAAATAGGAACGTTCTAAAATTGTACATTTTAGATTTACGGTCTTATTTCAGCGTTATAAAATATCAACTTGGACTTAATGGAATAGGAACGTACCTATTTTGGTCGGAAAGTTCTTAAAAAGTTACTAAATTAGACGTATTTTGAATAATTTACATTGTTTTTGCTTTTGCATTTCTTAATAGATGCCGGCATCATATTAAGCAATTTAGGTCCATTATATTCTAACGTTCTATAAAATAAATAGCATAAATAAAAATAAAAATGAACACACCAATTCCAGAGAATGTGTTACATATTGTTTTGAGTTTATTTTTAAATATCTTCGTAATTAGTTTCTGTCGTAATATATTTATTTATTTATTTAGGTTAAAGTTGGACAAAAAACAGCGTTAAGACATAGTACAATACAATAGTAACATCAAGTATTAAGGCCTATTACATTTTGTCGTTATGATTAATATAAAATAATACAAGTTTGCAAAAAATCAAAAAAAATATGATCATAGGTTGGTATGTTGGTATATATGTGATTAATAAATAAACAATTAAAATTTATATTCTGCATGTATATTCTGGCAGACCAATATTGCTTTGTTTACATTCATACATCTTACCATTAGCTTTATCGCAGCCTTAAGCCACCCACGCGCATCTCGTCACATCAAGGAGTTTGATTCATATTTTATAGTGCCAAAATTTATTTTCAGTATTGATTTCTGTATAATAGTGTTGCCCGCAAAACAATAATGTTGAAGTACCTAGTTTATTTCAATATATTCCAACTGTCGATTTGTTCAAGAGAATTTATTCTCTTAACATATCGACAAAGTATTAAGCAATGACCTGCGTATAAGGAATACTAGGAACATTTTGTATGGCGTAGTGGACTTTTTGCATGCTAAAACACCAACTTAGAGGCTTCGCGGCATATATGTTTCCATACATGGATTTACTCAGAATTCGGAGTAGAACATTTTATGTGTCTGTGTGTGTGTCTGTCACCCCCCCTTCTAACTTTTGATACGCTGAATTCACAAAGCCTAACATTTCTTAATATATAGACAATTTCAGGTACACAAAACTTTTACACTCAGTATTTAGAATTTTTTTCCAGTCAGGGGTTATCAACATTTAAATTTTTATAGCATTTGTCCACATATCTCAAAAACTATAAAAGCCAGAACGCTGAAATTTTGTACAAATATAGTACCTCGAAATAGATTTTGAAAAATATTTACAGGAATTCTCAACCTGATTTTATTAAGAAGCAATAAATTGGTATGACAATTTTTTGTCCTTAACTGCCTTTCTTTCCATTTCTTTTAAAAATATCGAAAAATGCCGACACATTTAAACTAGAGAATTTAGTTTTCTATAAAAAATGAATACATTATAGTAGTATATCTCAAACTTTTTATTTAACAAAATTTGTACAACTTAATATTAGTGACGACATCGCTTCATACAATTTGTATGGAATACACAATATCCAAGTTCAACTATACATACTATCGCTATCGACAGTTGGATCTCATGTGTTACATGCAACTAGTTATATACATGCGATCATTAAAATATTCGATTTGAGTTCTTAATAATATTTAAATTATCAAAACAATTTGTTTACTACGTTATGTGATTAGAGTGTTACACAAAATGGTTAGTAATAATAATTGTTACCAGCTCGGTATATTCTATTAGTTTTGAATACAACTTCTTGAATGCACGACCCTATATTTTAAAGAAATAAATATAACTAAAAATAACAATGAAAACCCTGAGTGTTACCAAGATTGACAACAAACATGGGTTGGGAGATATTGCTAAACAAAGACTTTGCAGAGAAGAAGAAGAAGTAGAATAATAAAGCATTTCAAGGTAAGTTAATCTGGTGACGTATTAGTTAGATTTTACCAGGTACCAAACCTAACATAACCTAACCTATATATTTGTATTAAACATTACTATACATCAAAGACATTCATAATTCGAGTTTAACAATAAAAGGTACCTAGGTATACTTTACTTGAACGGGCCGGGCCATAGAAATGATAAGATACACTTAAATACAATGATTAATTTTATTTTATGAACGATGCCAAGTTACAATCGTCGTATACAAAAAAGCTCTTTTCACTGTATAAAAAAAATACTAAAATTAAAATCAATAACTGAACAGACTACAGTATAAAGTCTTTTCTTGCTGTCAAACGTGCCTATACTATGTAGATGTTATTGGTGCATATTGAGACTGCCAATAAAATGGTCATGTAAAGCAATTATTTGATGAAGGGTCATAAGCCTTGTAAATTTCGGATTTTTCTAATATTATTAATGGAAATTTCAAATATGTTTCTGCTATCATTTCTACTTTTGTTTAATTGAGATAAAATTATCTTATATAATATTTGCTCTTTTCCTGCATTCTTAATAATTCTATAAATGCACAGCTTTTATAATCAACAAGACATAATAAAAAGTCTAAAAGTCCCGACATTTTAAAAGTCTCCCCATTTTTTAAATTTATGAAACTACTGTGTGAAAAACTCTATACCGAACTGGTACCTAAACTCTATCCGACTGTCGAGCTAGGACATCTATGACAAATGTCTACTTAACCATCAATTTTTCTTATTTATTTTGACTACTTGGCAAAAATGTCTTACCATACTTGTACAAAATTATTGACGTAATTTTACATTTTTATATTGTTAATCACCGGAGCCGCGAAATTCTCACACATATCCCACCATCTACGAAATCTTCACTGGCTAAAAGTGCCAGAGAGAATCCAGTACAAATTATGTTTGTTGACTTTCAAAGCGATCCATGGCATGGCTCCCACGTATCTTTCAGACTTCTGCATCCCTCTCACCGTAAACGAGCGACAACAAACACTTCGATCAGCCACCACATCCGTGATTGGCAAGTTGACTGAAATAAATAGAGTCAACACTACATCCTTCGGTGATCGTGCTTTTGCTGTGGCTGGACCAGCCTCGTGGAATAAATTACCCCATGAACTGAGGCAAATCGACAACTTAGCACTATTCAGGAAACACCTAAAAACTCACTTCTTCCGCGAGTCTTACAAAAACCTGTAATATATTCAAAGCGCCCTTGAAGTGAGGTTATCACAAAAACGGCGCTATAAAAATCATCCTAATTTACTATTATTATTATTATTAATCATAGTTAAAAAACATAGTATGTCGACGCTCATATTATTTGATTTGACAAAATACTTTTTTATCGAATATATTTAAGCGACTGTCGAAACCGGGAATCTATGACAAAAGTGTAAGTAACTTAACCATACAATTTTTCTTATTTATTTTGACTAATTTTGCGAAAATGTCTTACCATACTTGTATAAAATTACTGGCGTAATTATACATTTTTATATTGTTAGTTAATTTATTTAATATAGTTTCTCGGGCAACTAACAGGTACTATGTCAAATATTTATTCAACACGCACTAAATAACAAGTTGTCACTTTCTGGAGACTTACGATATTAATCGTCTCACAGATCCAGACTGACACACGAAGAACGACACACGCGTGTTTGCCCACACACTAGTCTCTGGTCTACTAATTAGACTACGTTAGGAATGGGTGGTATACCTCATTGCTGAATTTTGTGAGACGTTATTGTTGACTGTTGTATTTAGGATTACCTGACCTGACTCACAGCAAAAATATTTCATTCATTCATTCATACCATCACGGCATATCCCACAATGTGGGGTAACCAGCGAAAGTGCGGGTGCGGGTGTGCATTGCCTTATAAAAGGGAGCACAACATATCTGTGTATAACCACACACCAGTCTCGTCTCACCTCAAAAGGCACTATATTCAGAATGGGTGGTGAACCTCATTGCTGAACTATGTGAGATGTTATAATTGTTGCCTGTTGTATTTTCGATTACCCGGCTCTTACGGGACACTCGAAAAAAAAAACTTAAATCAGGGCGTACCTACCCGTATTGAATATAAACACCAATTGGACCTTATTAATATTATCATTAAACTCAAAATGCAAGAGATACATTGATAATATTGTTAATAGTATCTATTTATTTTCCAGAAAATAATGTTAATCTTCTTATCAAAATAGGTACCTATCTTCTCGTTCCTTTAACAACATCACATATCCTAGCGTCATTAATTTCTTGTTTAATTTTGTTACCATAATGACGGGAGATAAAAAAATATATCTTCGAGGATAATGTTTCCTTTCATTTAAGATAATTCAGCCACAGTTTACTTCCCCGTGAGAAGAAAATATTGTATTTTTTAGATGAAATGTTTACATGTGTAGATGTCATAAATATTATAGCTCTATACAATGATATATTTGAAATTCCTGTTTTATCTTGTGACATTGATATCTTAAAAGAGATAAAAAAATAAATGAAGCTTTCTAAAACATGATATCTTAAGAAATGTTTCCTATCCATTTTTTTTGAGTTATGTAGGTATGCATAAACAACTTTTTCACCTTTTGCCATTATTAAGAGAAACAAAATACTGCATTTCTATTTTGACAAGCTTCTATATTCTTATTTTGTGTAGTTTGTTCAGATTTATGTTAAAATCAAACAAGTACATTTCAGAAAGCAATGTCCAACTTTCCTTACTTTTATGTAGGTACTTTGAATATTTTAACTACATAAAATTAATTCCTAATTTATCAATGTAACTATCTATTTAGTACACGGATAGTTGTTAAATATATTTTTGTTGAAAGTGGATGCGATGCCACTCCAAATTGTTAAGTTTATCTCAATCTCAACGACCTGACCCAAGATGGGGACCCTTGTCACAGAAATTAATGGTTCAGGCAAGAAAAAATATGTGAGATTTTGTCACATTTGCCATTAGTTAGGGATTATTACATACCCACATAGAAGAGCACACAGCGTTCTCATGTTTCACTCGGAAATATCAAGCTTTATAATTATTGCTGTTATGGAAATATACACTAATATTTATTATGGGCAGTAAAAAAAATATACTTCAAGTGTAAAAGGAAATCCATTAGGCAATCGGATATTGGAATTTTCTAAATATTAGAAGTTGGTATCTACATAACTAGTGATTACTTCATTTACATCACTTGTCACTTGTCACTATATCCAACAATCACGTTTGTGACTATAGTCTATAGTTGCCACTTCACTTATACATAATGCCCAAACTGAGCTTTTGTTAAAGCTCTATTTGATTGAAATTTTACAAATAATAAACTTTTCTTCAGCTATCTGTGACTTTTCCTCTATCTTTATTTATCTCATAACCGATATCAATAAAGTATCCTTTACAGAAGATCTGAATTAAATGTGTGTGATTTTAAGCCAATATTATAATAATAAAAATAAATTACAAGTACCTTTTACAATCTGTCAATTTCGGACAGTTTTTTGTTTAATTTTTATTAATTTATGTATGAGAAGTGTATAAATTCGCCTTCGTGGCTCAGCTGGTAAGATATATGTCTGCTGATCAAAACGTGCCGGATTTCCATTTCGGTGGAGACACAGTTTTTAATTGTGTTTACAGTCTGGATCTGTGAGACGATTGATATCGTAAGTCTCCAGAATGTGGCAACGTATTTTGGGTGCGTGTTAAACAAAATTTACTAGTAAGTTAATGAGAAGTACCTAATAATAAAATAATAATGCATGTAGGCGTATTTGCCTCTTTCAACTAATTTGAGCAATACGAAATCTTAAAAGCAATAGCATTTAGTATGTACATATTGTACATATCTAAATAACTTAATTGTTAATGAATAAATAAATAAATAAAAAATAAATAAACAAATAAATAAGTAAATAAATAAATAAATAAATAAAAAATAAATAAACAAATAAATAAATTAATTAATTAATTAATTAACAAATGAATACACAAATAAATTAATTTATTAATAAATTAAGTAATTAATTAATTAATTAATTAATAAATAAATAAATAAATAAATAGGTAAATAAAGAAATTAATTAATTGATTAATAAATTAATAAATTAATAAATTAAGTAATTAATTAATAAATTAACAAATAAATAAATAAATAAATAAATAATTAAATAAATAAATAAATAAATAAATAAACAAATAAATAAATTAATACATAAATAAATTAATAAATTAATTAAAAACTAAATTATTAAATTAATAAAGAAATACATAAATAAAAAAATTAATAAATAAATAAGTAAAATAAATAAATAATGACAAATTTACAAAAACGTTCTCTTAAGTACCATGTTTAGCTTATCTTTGATATACATAGGTATGTTTGTAATAATAATAATATAAATAATTTATATAGAGCCTCTTTATGATTCAGGATCATTCCAAGGGGGCTTATTATTATGTCTAATGTTGCTCAACGAAATAAAACTGGTACCCTACGAGAGAAAGTCGTTTATTTGTATTATAATACATACATATTAGTTGTCACGGTATACATATGTCTTGTGTTAGACATTCTTGAGATAAGGTTTCGCGAAAATAGTAATACATATATGAATCATACAATCATTTTTGTAATTAAAAGAGATAATAAATATCCTTGTGACAAGTACATATACATCCTCATACATTCCTTAAACTAAGCATAAATGCTTGTACTATAGGTGAACGAAATCGGTCGTGGCAGGAATCGAACAAACTGGATTACTATAATCCAGCGCGCTAACCGCTCTGCCACCACCCATTAAAGCGTACAGTCTTTAGATCAGTATACAGTCAAATAAAAAATAGATGTACATATAAAAATAAGACCAATTACATACTAACCACAAGACTACAGAAATGTATCACAGCTACGAAATAATGTCTTCGGGACCAATCAATAAACAATTATTGTTCCATAAAAGCATAAAAATTCTATGACTAGTAATATTATGAAGTCACTAAGTTTCAGCAAACATACACAAAAACGGTTCTATATAAGTAAACCAGCTTTATTATTATATTAACTAGAGAATATTTCTAATTTAATAATAGTATAAGACATAGATTACCTACCACAAATATAACCTAACATGTTTATGATTCAAAAGAGGCCAAATTACTTCTAAATAACATAATATTAATGACACATCCTTTTCGCCATTTGAGTTCCTTCAGAGTTGTTAATTTTTTTTTGTGTTTCACTTTTCAAGTTTTTAATGCTCATTTAAAAATTCCTATCTACTTCAAATGGTGCCGTAAATTCAAGTGATGCACATCGCCATACCGTTTTTTCGCTGTGGCAGTCAGTCAAAGGAATTTTTGTTATTATTTCCAAATGTGGTAAAGGATCGTATGTTGTCGAAATGACGAAAAAAAATGTTTTTAATATTTACACAGAAAACGCATAAGGACCGACCTGCATGCACGTGGCCTGCATATTCTAGTTGTATGTGGATGTGGCGACATGAAAAAAAAATCCGACTAGAAATAGCTCAGTTTTTGTGGCTCATGTGTGCTCTCCTTCGTTCCTTGTTTGTCCCTTTTAAGGGTTTTCTTAGACTAACAATAAATATGAAAGGGTATTCTTTTTCAATAACAATTTTCTATACTTACTTAAGATTAGGTTAATGTTTGTAGAACAAGATAAACCGAAATATTTGATGTACATACCTTTTATATTATATTCAAAATGTCAATACATTCACAATATACCAATGAATAACCAAACATCGTAATATTATTTTTTGAATATGTACGTACCATTCATATCTTGGTTTTGCATTCAAATATGTACTTATTATGTGTGTACTTAAATATCTCTCGGTGATTTTTGTTATTAATTCCAATTGTAATAATTAAGTCAGTTTCTTAATAAAAAAAAATAGGTAGGTATACATAAATAAATGTAACGTGATGCTAAAGGATGGGTGATATTACCTATGTATAGAGATGAGTCTGACGTTAGGTTCTTAATTATATTATCAGTTGCAATTGTACTAATAAAGTCATTTTCTTATTAAAACAATTAGATATACATACATAAAAGCAACGTCAAGCTAAATGATGTGTGATATTATGTATAGAGATGAGTCTGACGTTAGGGTCTTAATAACTACGTATTAAAATAAAGTGTTTTACTGAACAAAAAATATGTAGGTGATGATCATGTGGGGCATGGATTCTAATTCGTTTACAAAGACAAAAATAAGTGTCACTCACTTATCTCTGCCGAACCCAGTCCACAACATGGTGTAACTGTTTGTTTGAAAATTGAAATATTCTAAATATTAGAATATACAATTTGAGTATGTTATTGAGTAAAGTACCTAATATGGATATGATTGGGTTTGTGAATACGTATGTAGTTGGTATAATAAATTAAGTATCTCGGGAATGTAGGTACATTTAATGTACCGTTTATTATATGATATATAAAGAATTATCGAGGAATCCATATTATATTGGTATGCAGACACTAACAAAAGATGTCTACAAGGACTCATTGTATGAATTAAGAAACCTAATATTTGATGCGTGAAATAAGAAAATAAATGGGAAATGTTATTAACCAATAAATATTAGCATATACAATTTGAGTATGTTATTGAGTAAAGTACCTAATATGGATATGATTGGGTATGTGAATACGTATGTAGTTGGTATAATAAATTAAGTATCTCCGGAATGTACATTTAATGTACCGTTTATTATATGATATATAAAGAATTATCGAGGAATACATATTATATTGGTATGCAGAGACTAACAAAAGATGTCTACAAGGACTCATTGTATGAATTAAGAAACCTAATATTTGATGCGTGAAATAAGAAAATAAATGGGAAATGTTATTAACCAATAAAGATTTTTACCTTCTTGGCATTGTGTAGTATTAGTGAATATGGAACCGTCAATTAATCGACCATGTAAAAAGGATGCCCTGCTGAAATGATTGACCAAATGTATTCATGTTTCTTTGTATGCGGACGAAAAAGTTCCGAATGCAATTCTAAAGCAATGGTATATACATTCATATATTGAGAAGGTTGTGAAAACCCACCCATAGAATTAAACGATCAATAATTTCTGATAAACCGTAGTCGGTCCTCTCCGTTGTTTGTCAGAAATAATATTTCATTCCTTGTCCTTTAGAATGTCATTTCAATTCACGCATCGCTAAACATTTCACTAGTCTTGGCTCGACCACATCAAGAGCAAACTACTCGGATGAGACATCTCGATGTTTTATTTGCATCCTTCTTGTTGGCATTTTATCAGCAAGGTGTGTGAAGAGTTCAGTGGACCGTTTCTAGCAAGATGCGAACGGTATAGGGTAGTCTTTGAGGTATAACGAAGACAAGTTAGTTGTGCGCACGTCGGACGCCATGTGTGCGTTTTGTGCACACATTATGTTATAATGAATACATTTTCATGGGGAGAACCGTGGGAAAGATATTCGGAGCTTCTGTTGAAAAAAAAGCTTCATATTATAAGATGGCCATTGAAATAAGGGGGAGGAGTCGTAAGACCCTTCGGGGTTCGATCTTTTTGTATAAAATTCTTTATTATACGAAATAATATCCTTTTTTGTAAATCGGGTTTTATTGCACCACGTGGAAAGAGATTTAGAGGGCCACGTCATGGATAAAATTGTGACGATCTTGTATTTATAAAAAAGATTGTATTCTTTTCTGCACACTCAGATATAGCGTTATCTTTTTATGGCATCAATATATGAGAAAATTTATAACAAATGACCCATATGCATTATATTTTATAACATTGCCTATTTACATCACATGTTTTTTTGTATACATAGTAGATAGATATACTTAAATATATTTATTTACCTATATTTGCTATAGTGAAGTAATATATATGTAGGTATTATAATCTAATATATAAACAGGATATTGATAAAATTAAGTAGATTTAATTTCTTAAGTGGTATGTATTGGTATGTTTTATTGTTTCTGATATTATTTAATAAAGTTTTACGATTATTAAATTTAATTACTATGAATTAAACACGTACAATGCGTAGGAATAGGAATTTTATTACAAATAATATACCTAGTAGATTATTTAATATCATTGAAAGTAAAACAATAAAGATAATGTTATTTACCTTCTTAATATCCAATCTGATAATAACTCACCTATTTCATTTTAAAATAACAACAATAATAATAGTTTATTCCTAAATGTCAATTTTATTCAACTAGTCCCGATGTGTATCAAGCCCGATGAATTAAGAATTAGGTAAAAAAAAATTAAGTACCTATAATGCCCTCTTTTTAAAGTCGAACCCATGACACCAAAACACAACTCACAAGAATTGTCATAATACCAAAACGGTCGAAGGTATATTTCAGTTTGGCATACTTTGTTTATATTTTTTTCTGCAAATAGTGATGTGCTAATCTAAGTGTGCTTTGTTAATTATATTTTGATATAAGTATTTTTAAATCTTCATATTGTAGACATATTTTGACTTTGATTAGCAGTTCATTGTACCTATATGTTCATATTTGATCTTCAAAGTTGTTATTGTCCCGAATAAAATAAAATAGATAGATTAGCTATAGTTACCTTCCCGTTTTTTGTTCAGATTTAAGATCAAATAAAAACAAGTATTGAAAGTTTGTTCTCATACAGACAGATGAATATTAATATAGTAATTAAATACCTATGGGTACTTACATAAATGTATAGTTAAATTGTCTGCAGATTCTGTATAAACGTGTACCTAATTATTATTATTTATTACTTCTCGGGCAACTAACAGGTACTTTGTCAAATATTAATTTAACACGCACCCAATAACAAGTTTCCATATTCTGGAGACTTACGATATTAATCGTCTCACAGATCCAGACTAAAAACGCAATTAAAAACTGTGTCTCCACCGGGAATCGAGCCCGGGACCTTTAGATCAGCAGTCAGATACCCAACCAACTGATCCATGAAGGCCGACGAATACTAATGTATAATATTATATTAAACAAATTATTTGGAATAATGTACCTACATAGTATAATCACAATTAATATGATGCTAATTAATCTAAATCATAACCGACTTATATGGTTGATAAACACTTTGAATATATTATGATAAAAATGGCAAAAAAATTGTTTTCTTAAAAAGAATAAGAAATAACTTAGATTTTCACACATCAAGATTAATTTTTAATTCAATTGTTATTCCCCATTTAAATTATTGTTCTAGTGTCCTTTTCCTCTGTAATAAAACTCAAAATAGAAAATTACATATCATTCATAATATGGAAATGAGAACAATTTTAAAATATAACAGATATACAAAAATAAACCTAATGTTAAATAAACTAAAATTAATGACAGTAAAGCAATACATTATATATAACACATTAACTTTGATTTTCAAACTTAAAAATAATATTCTTCCAAAATATATGCAGAAAAATATATTATTCAATGCCAATGTTCACACTTACCCTACGAGAGGATGTCAGGATTTTAGACTTCCAAAAACGAGATTAACTAGTACACAAAATTGTTTATACCATAAAGGTCTCAAAATATATAATAGTTTACAACCAAACATAAAACAAACCACAAGTCTTGCCACCTTTCGTGGGCTAGGTGCTGAGCACATAGTTAAAAAATATTAATTTTTCTCCATACTTCACATGTTTTAATAATTTAGTGTCATACTCTGTAGGTACTGTACCATAATTTATTATTGTATCGAAAAAAAAATTGTATACATTTTGTTTACACTAGATGTATTAATTTTGTTTTTTAACAGATTTTTAATTATCTCAATAGAGACGAAGTTGGAATATTTATTGTAGGAGAACCGGGAAATCAAGGCACCTACAGGGCTTACGACCTGCCGATGACAGGTCGTAAGCCCTGTAGGTGCCTTGATTTCCCGGTTCTCCTACAATAAATATTCCAACTTCGTCTCTATTGAGATAATTAAAAATCTGTTAAAAAACATCTTTGACTCCCGACAGGGAAAAAAATCCAATGTTTGCGCATATGCAATAATAAAAATATATTCGATTATTAATTTTGTATTTTTTACGTCTAAATAAAAGTTACTATTATTATTATTTTTTATACTAATAAATTAGGTATGATATAGTACCTAAGCATAGCTGGTATGGTAGCTAAAAATTAAAAAAATAATTCAACAATAGCAGACTTTTCATAGCATAGGAAAGGATGGAAGAAATTGAAGCATGCAGACGGAATATCGTTAAAGAATAATTTGCTATGTTTTTACAATGGTTTATGGTAGGTATGTAGGTAAATATTTCTTAAAAAAATATTCAAAAAAACATTAAATTATTGTATATAAGTACCATTGCAAAAATATATTGGAATAAAACAAATATTATATCTCATACGCGCACCCACACTAAATCACACATTTATGTGTTATTTTTATAGTCTGAATATACATATAGTAGGTACGTAAAAGGTATATGATTTATTAGTATTTTAGTTTATTTTCTTTTTTATAATTGTATGTAAGTGTGTGTTGTGCTTTACAATAAAAAAAATAAAAACGACAGACAGTAATTAGCATACATAAGATTGTTATAGTTATGCGAATGCAATCTTCGTGTATAGGTATTATGGTGCGGACAGCGGTGAGTTGACTACCATAGTAGGTAGGTAGGTATGTACCTACTATGTTTGATGTATGTATGTACTATCCAAGTAGTTAAATGTAAAGTAGTGTAATGATTGTGCGCGAGACTGTGATAGCAGTAATGTGTAATGGTTTGATTGTATGTTGAATGGAGCGGCACGCATGTATGTACCTATACCATTATCTGCTCGTGCCATCTCACTCTGGGGTCTGGCATGGACTGGGCGCGCTTCCTGCGATCCGTGGGAAAAGTGGCAGGTGCAACTCGAGCGGCGCACACTCATCCACCCCTCCCCACCGCATACCCTTCCTCCGCATGACATACCATCGCATACACGCTACACTCAACATACCCCCTTCCTCATTATGCATGCCTAATACTACGTGACTCTTTTTTGTAATACCTACCTTCTTTTTCTACTAGGTACTTCTCGAACACAACAATCTTGTATGAAGGTACCTACATACATAAATCTGTTTGTTATTTTTATTATTTTTAAATTAACTATTACGTGTAAGCCGTGTATGCATGTACTATGTATGTACCACACCTACGCAACCATAAATTAAATTTTATACCAGATTAAAGTTTGGGGATCAGATTTGGATAGTTAAGGACCTGCCTACATATTAAATTAAGGTGAATGCGCCTGTATTTGTTTTTTTTTATCAAACTGAGGTGTGTTATTTATTAATTATTGTAGGTAGGTACCTACTGATGATAATATTGTAGGTAGGTACCTACTGATGATAATATTGTAGGTAGGTACCTACTGATGATAATATAATATATGTAGATCATAATTTTATATTTTTTATTCTGTTTGTTATTATGGTGTTAAAATTGTATTTATTTTTTCTTTTGTTCTTAGCTAATTATGTTTTAGAAGTGCACTATTTTTAATTTATACTTATGTAATCTGATGAGATTGTGAATAATAAATTCATTAAATTATCTACCAATTTGGATTTACATAAAAATCAATATACATTAATATCCATATAATAATTCATACGTACCTATAGCAGCACCGTTTACTGATATAATATCATTCCATGGACGCTCAATCTTGATTGCAGGATTTTTAAAACTGCAGTCATGATTTTGGTCTCTAACTAACTAATTACGCGTGATCATGTTAAATCTATAAACGTAGTTGTTCGAATAAAAAATAACATGATTATACCAATTTGTGAAAAACATTTGAGTCGCCATATAGATAAAAAAAATATGAAATTTTGATCCATTAAAAGGTAGTTGACTTCGAAAATTGGAAGGGGTGTACATATTAAAACTATGAAATATTACAATATGAAGTTGCAACAAAAAATCATATAGCTGATGCGCTTCGAGCAAGCAACTAATGTGTAAAAAATACGGATTAAATTAATCAAGGTGCATTTTTATGTAGGTATGTGTCTATAAAATATGTAAAAAATATGTGTTCTGGTTTGGGCAGATGACTTTATGCAAATATCTTGTCTATAACAGCTATTGGAACACATTATTAAATTCGGAAGATATACCCGTGGAACCTATACATATATAATTATATGTTCCTACAATATACTCGTACATGGTACATATGCAAATTCTTTTTGGTTTATATGCATCTAGGACAATCAGTGAGTGTCATTTAACATCCCACGATGGCAATTCATTTAATTTCTGTGTTGGAGTCTCAACTTTTAATCTCGCAAGAAGAAGAAAATCATTAAGGCCCTTGTATACCTTGGGAATACGGATGTACCCAGAAACGCACGCTAAATTATAACCTTCTAATATATGAAACACAATATTGTACCTATATCACCAAATCTGTGATTGGCGATATTTTATCGTGAAGAAAATGTAAAATTTAGATAGTTTTTTTGAATAGCAAGAATAGTACTTAATTAAGATAGTAAAAAACTCAGCCAATGGATTTTCATACTATCTTTCGGGGACTAGGAAGGTAAATTGTAGTAAAAATCTACTTCATTCGCCTTGTACTAACAATAAAAAAATTAAAAAAGTTTTTTTTTAAACTAATTTTACAAGAAAATTATTTAACATACTCAAATAAAAAAAACTTATGCTATAGTATAAATAACTATGTAAAATATACTGTTCTTTATTTCAACGACGTATCTTTTGAAGGTTCTGGGGAAAAAAATAATGTAGGTACTATTTAGCCTACTATAGCCTCATAAATATTATTTATACATACATGCACAATGTGAGGTAAAGGAAGCACGACACATGGGTGTATGCCCACACACTAGTCTCGTCTCACCTAAAATAGCAACATTTAGAATGGGTGGTGAACCTCATTGCTGAACTTTGTGAGGTGATATTTTTCCTGTTGTATTTTGTATTTTCGATTAGAGCTCGCCAAGCGAAAGAATGCGGATGGCATCACCTGTACACAAACCAATTTTAGTACAGGGATAATAATAATAATAATAATGAACACTTTCTTGCACCCTGAGCAAGTGGTGAGTTTATTGCCGTATGGCAATTTCTTCCAACTAACCAGTGTTTCCAGCCCAGAGAAGCAATATTTGCGTGAGAAATAAATTTAAATAAATTTCTCCTCTGCTGGGAATCGAACCCAGGACGCCCGCACAGAAACCAAACGGCTTACCAACTGTACCACGGCGGTCGGCTCTACTCTAATTTGAATTAACCAATAAAACCACTTGACTTTCGACGTTATGTAGCGCATTGCGTGACACTTTTCCTCTGAACTTTGCAACGATTGATTTACAACCATACCTACTTTGTAAAATTATCACACGCATTATTTAATTTGTTTATCTCTACCCGACTCTCCCGAAAACGATGATAGTAGAAAAGAGTGGAAGCACTATTCTAAGCCGGTAACTCACAGCATAAAATTATTATTCATGTCAATTCATACTCCTTTGTACAAGAAAGACTGGTCAATTGGATGAAATCCCAATTATTATTCATGTCAATTCATACTCTTTTTTACAAGAAAGACTGGTCAATTGGATGAAATCCCAATTTTGATGAATTTGTAGTCTGTTAACCGCTCTATCATAGATATAAATCTTATAACTTTTGTGCTAGCGTCCTAGGTTCGATTCCCGCCATAGAATAAATTTTATTAAAATAATTTATCACTCGATCCTCGTTTTTCTGAGGTGGAAACGTTGGTACTTTGCCATTCGGTAGTAAACTTGACACTTAAATACACTTGTAAGTAATTGTTCATTATTAGTTCGTTATTACAATTAAAAATAGGAAGGTATATAAAAAGTATATCCTGCATCATTTATAATAATATATACTTGCCTATTTTAAATAAATTATAAAAGATGAAGATGCATGCAATATGACTTTAGATAAATTTATCATCATATAATATGATGAGCTATGCGTCAGCCTGACATTGTTTCCTAAAATAATAGATACATATGAAATAATACTCACGTAAACATGTTGTACATATTATAGTTAGTGATACCGTCATAATGAACACAAACAATATGCACTTACATACATAGTTCCTTGTTGACATGTGTATTTACATATGTATGTGTGTGGTATGATCCTGTATGTTCAATGATATAATCTTTTGGTGACGTCATCTCGTATTGCATGGGTGCTTTTATAAAACGAGTGGGTTATGGCCAACGCGAAACTCCTCACTAACAAGTCATTCTATAAAATATTCAAATTTTGTATAAAAAATATTCAGCATTTTCATGAAATGAGTTTTTTAAATATTTTATATTTAAATATTTTATTACGAAAACTTGGTAACTTTTCAATGCCATTTTATGAAAGTTAGCTGCCTTTTTATTTATTCGAAAATAAAAATTTCAAATTTTAAGTTTCTTGAGCATGGGATCACTTTGAAATATTTAACAGCTAAAAAAATTGAGAAGAACTATTCAGATATCCTTCAAAATCTAATGGGGACTAAGCGAGTATTTGATACACATTTTTGCAAAATTTGAAAATAATCCAATGAGCACTTTAGTCTATAATCGATAAAGTGAAATAAACACGCCGTACATAGCACATAACACACACACAGAGATACATTGTGATGAAACTTTCGGAATACAATCTCAGCATGATACTAGTTGATAATATGCAATAAAAAATACCCTTAAAAATTGCGAAACCATAACTCCCCATTATATCCCCTTGGATTAGTGAGGAGTAAAAAATATATTTTTCAAAGAAATTCATATATTATGTTTTTTTTTTTTTATGTTTCATGTAGTTTATTTTTGGGCATTATATGCCACTGATAAATTTCCTTTGGATTTACAATTATTAAATTGTTTTTTTCGTAAACATTAATTTACAATATACATATACCTATTATGTGAATAAATGTGTTAAAATTATGTTTGCGACTTGCATATCTTCATATACAGTAAAATCATTTTTATTTAATTTCAAATGTACATGTATAGACAACAACTTATATAAGACCAAAAAGGTTTTTATTCATAAAATGAAAATGTCAAGGAATCGACGAGGGAATTAATGGCAGCGATTAGTGAAAATATGTTGGAGGTAGAAAAATCCATGCATAAAAATGCCACGGTAAGAATGTTTGGCATTTCGTATAGATTTCGTATTATACGTTCAGTTCATAAATAAAATGTTGATTAGAGAAATTCTATTGAAATTTTTATTTAACGAGATAGTGATTCAATTTTTCTGTAGAAATTCACGAGTATCTAGTAGGTCAGCATAACATTAGACATAGTTCAAAGGTTTTCAAGAGTATTTAGCGAACATGTGTCGTATTTTCAAAGAATTATAATAATATTTAAGGAATTTATCCCTAACCGGTTTTCCTTCCACATTGACTAATAATGCTAAATCATGTGAAATAACCTAATTCTTAGAAGTCAAGAACTATTGAAATTGGTCTTTACGGAATATATTTTGGTGTTTAGTACAAATAAATTAGGTTTGAAGTAGATAATCCGTTTAATTGTGATTATATTTCACGATCATTTTAATAAATCAAGATTTTTTCAATAAATTTTTGATGTGCGTTTGTATCTGGAAAAAAGAGCGTTCACGTTTTTCAAACATAACCGATGAAAATAGGTTAAGAACTCAATCTTATTTGTTTATACGCGAACCCGATGTTATTAATATATTATTTAGTCTAATTAATTATTGTTTTAACAAATAATTAATGTTTTAAATCGATAACGATTAATTACTACTGTTGATGGTTTTCGGATTCCATGTTTAGTTTGAATAAGTGATAAAATTTGTTTACGATAATCGACACACGTACAAATAGTACCTACTACTACCTATAAAGCAATGTGTGTGATTATTTGCGCCCGGGGCAATATCAAAAGTCACGTAGTACAACTAACTCTGGTAAAAGCAATACTTAACAGATAGAATATCCACATTATTTTATAATATGTATAATATACAAGCTATATAGGTACGTGTTGAATGTGAACGCCGACGGATAAAATATTGGTCGGTTGGTACATGTATGTTGTATGGAGGCGACGGACGGCACGAGATTTCTTGTTTGGTATAATAGTATTCAGTGAGTAGATAGGCGGCAAGCTACACTATACCACACCATTCGATAATAATCATATATACCAATAACTACACTATACTGTTCTAACCATACTCGACAATAACAAACACAACCGCACAGCGGCCACTCTGGTATTCATATTGGACAAAAAAAATCATTTATCACTATTCAAATCAAAAAGGTCAATGCATTTCAGACAATACTTAGAAGACAAACATAAACTAAAATGTTATGATTTGTAAAACGATTACCAAATAGAGTTTTAAAAATTGTTTAAAAAAAAATAATAATAAACAATTTTAAGTATATTCACAATAATGTTAGCTGTTATTTACAACATGTAGCTTCAAATGTTTTTTTTTTGCTTTTGTGATAGGGTGATATAAACATATACATGATGTTGTCTTGATAACTTTTTTAATTTATTTATAAAATTGTGCTTTAATTTTTTTTAGTTTTGTTTTTATTTCATTTTACATTAATTCTCGGGCAAATAACAGGTATTAGTCAAATATTTATTTATCACGCACCCAATAACAAGTTTCCACATTCTTGAGACTTACGATAGTAATCATCTCACAGATCTAGAATGAAAACACAATTAAAAACTGTATTTGTGTGTGGAAACACAATTAAAAAATGATGTAATACCAAAGAATAATTTAAATATTACAACAGTATTTCTAACATATCAATTAAAAAGAAAATTTTATTAACATATCCTAAAAATCAGCTTTAAAAATCAAAATCAACAAATATTATAGATGGATCGGTGGCAGAGCGGTTAGCGCGCTGGGTTAGTAATCTAGTGATCGCTAGTTCGAATCCTGCCTCGACCGATTTCGTTCACCTATAGCACAAGCATTTATTTGCTTATTTTAAGGAACGTAGGAAGATGTATATGTACTTGTTTAACAAGGACATATTCATTTTTAAAAAAAAAAAAACAAAAATTTGAAGAATATTATTTGATTTTGCTTATCGCAATTTGAAATAAATGTATGAATTTGTTAAAAAATACTTAAATAAACAATAAATAAGAGAATGACATACATATGTACATACCAACACGCCATGTCCCTCGCGGGGCAGACAGAAAGAACCGAACGCCATATATTTTTATACATTCATGCATTGACTCATACATGTTCGTCAGTTGTTCACACTTCTTACATTTCCGACTTTCAGAATAGAATACACATGGTCGTGCCATCTTAATTTTCATCGTGCATTTCTAGTGCGCCCCCGACCTCTCATTCCGTTCCTCGACCTTTATTAGCTTTATATATTTTCTTGGTCAGACATTTTTCATTTATTTTTCTGAAGTTAACCATCTCAATGTGTTAACTTTCAGTTTATTAATTGCAGCTTTCTTCGTATTACATTCTTCCCTTGTGTCCTCGTTTCATATCCTGTCATACATCGTTCTATTTCATTTTTTTCTTAGAGATCTCATTCGACTGCATTAATTCGATGTGTCAACGTAAAAATGTCGATATGTCCAAGTCAAGTTAAATTGAACGTTAACCATTGTGCTATTCAAGCGCGTGTCGATACAGAGGCGAGGCAAGACAAGGCGAGGCGGTTTGGCGCGAGCCCATATTACCTAACTGGCTTGACCCGAGTCTGAGACTGAGACAGCCTATATACCTAGTATATTATAGTATCACCATTATAATATACATACCTTCCTAATGTCGTGACTCGCCTAACATGTATGTCTCGCCTAAACCATCTAATAGTATGCAACTACCTAAATTGTCTTTATAATTTGGTACATAATCTGACATACTACCTGCTTTGACAATTAATTAATTGGACACGTGTGGTTGTGATTAAGTACACCCAAATATACTTATACAAACAATCAAAATACAAACTGAATATTTAATTTATTGTCGGCCTCTGTGGCTTAGTTAGTTAGATATAATTTTCGCCAAACATCTAAATTTGTGTCTATTTGCTTCTTTGGTTTTCGTGAAAATCGCCCCCCTTCTCGGCTAAAAGTTCAAGATATTTGGCTACAACTCTATCTGACTCCTGAGTCAAATGTATCGGGTTCTATTCCCGGTGGAGACATAATCTGACATAAGTAATAATCTAATCTAACATAATCTGTCAGTTGTATTTTCAGTCTAGATCTGTGAGACGATAAACATCATTATTAGTCTAAAGAATATGGCAACTTGTTATTAGATGCATCTAAAAAGAAACATTTGAAATAATATCCCGTGAAGCAATTCAAAATAAAAAAAAATATGTAGCTACGATTTTTTTTTAGAATTCACGAACTAAACATATGTATGTTTATTACTAATTGATTTGAACATACCTTCATCAATTTAAGTCGGCAAGTTACTTTTTTTAAGTTGTGTCTTATTTAAATAGGTAATATAAAATACAAAGAGGTAAAAAAATTAAATCAAATAAATAAGACGTCAATAAAATCAATTCTAAGTTAATTGTAATTGTACTACTTGTTTGAATAATATCCAAGTTACAAAATAAATAAAAATATATTATTTCAATAGCCAATTCTACATAAAGGACCATGATTGAATGGTATCCAAGTAAAAAAAATATAGAATAGGTATATCATTTTTCCCATTTGATAAGATATGCAGTATAGTTATAGACATTATATTTAAATCTACATATGTATCATTAACGGTTGATTAATGTTTGTACAGGTTCTAATATCTCTTTTGATAAAAAAATAATATCAAAGATTCTTGTATATAATTTTATTATAATATTAAATTGCTATTGCTAACCGTCGAAACAATGAATATTCTTCTTGTATATAACTTATTGGAGAAGAGATTCAATGTTTGTATAGAAAATTACTCGTATTAAATAAAATAGGTATTTTTATAATTACATTTAGAAGTTTATTCATTACTAAGCTTTCAAACTTACAAAATAAACAGCACTACATAAAGCTAATTGTATTGTTATTATTGATTGAAATGTAATCTCTTTAAAACGTCATTTTATTGATTGACTTGTTTATTTCCTGACAAAATCAGTGCAGTATAGGTATCGTATGTGTAGTAATTAGTGATGGGTGACGGAATGGCATGCGGCTAAAGGGGTAGGTATATTTACTAGTAAGTTACAATATAGTATAGTGTGTGTATAGGGGTAGTACAACATTACATAAGCGTGCGGGGAGCGTGGGTCATGTCTTGTGTAGTGTTGTGTAGTGGAAGTGTGCGGGGGGTTTGCTATGGTATGGTATGGAGCATGGGCAGGGGCAGCTGCCGGCACAGGTGGCCCCTAGTACTAGCACTGCCAGCGCCTGGGAACTCACTGCTCGCATAGGTTCCCACGGCCACCACCTATATAAACCCCACTTACGTCACCGCACACTCATTCTGTTTCGAAGCGCACGGCGCGATACATGTGGCTCGCTCGCAACAATCTTATTTACATTTCAATACATTACGTTTCATTTTATCGCTCGCAACTTTATTTTTGTTTTTAAACTTTATCACAATGTCTTACGAAATCGCTTATGAGACCGCTCCCGTGTACGGATCTGACGTACGCCCAGTGTCAAGAACATACCAGTACAGGAAGGTGATGAAGCCGATGTTGGAAAGGAAACGTCGAGCTCGCATCAATCGCTGTCTGGACGATCTCAAGGAACTGATGGTTTCCGCTCTTCAGGCAGAAGGAGAGAACGTTGCCAAACTGGAGAAGGCCGACATCCTGGAGTTGACAGTTCGTCACCTCCGTGGACTGCGCAGGACTGACCGCTTCCGCGCCGGCTTCACTCATGCCGCCGCTGAAGTTTCCCGCTGCTTGGCCTCTACCCCCGGAGTGGACGTGGCTCTCGGCACCCGCCTGATGACCCACCTCGGTCACCGCCTCAACCGCCTGGACTCTGAGACGTCCTACTCTGAGCATCTTCCGCCCACCCCGACCCCATCGGAGCACCTGCCGCCCACCCCTGCAAGCTCTCCTGAGCCGTGCCCATTGGACTGCTCAACGCCCACCATAGTGAGCTATCACCCTGAACCACTGTGGCGTCCATGGTGAAGTGTTCCAGTCCCGCCCGAAAGGCTTGGACTAGTTGGAAATGTTTATCTGCCGCCGCCCACAGGACGTGGCTACTGCCTCCGCTCTCACGATGATTTGTTCAGTGACATGTGTTACCAGCTGAATTAATCCACCCAATGTTGATACAAAGTGATTGCGTGACAGTTGTAATAACTCATTTGTCTTCCGTTTCTTATTGAACTACGATTGATGTTATACATATATTAATGTTTTGTTTACTTGATCTTCGGTTTTTGAAGATTTTTGTGACTTTGATGAGATCTCAGGCTTTAATTAGATGTTTAGTTTAGTTAGTAGGTAAATAATTGTTATGGACTTAATTGTGAAATCAACTTGCAGCTTTAATAGATTAGGGAATTTGTGATAATAGATTAATGATAAATAATATTATATTAGAATGTTAGGTAATACATATTTTATTGTACCTGTGATTTAAAGAATGTTTTTTTAATGTAACATTGATTAAAATTTGATAAACCCATTTTACGAATGTTGAAATATGTATTAATTATGTATTGCAGACAATGCTTTAAAATTTCTGTGATACGAAATATGAAAAGAAAATTATACTGAAGAAAATAAAAAATGAATTAATATGACTTATTTTGTTTCTTTTCTGATTATATTATGTATCCTTTCCTACTGAAATAAATACTGAAACTGATACTGAAAAAATAAACAATATTTTTGTAAAAAAAACAATAAAAAAACTAATCAGAGTTTTTTTATTCTAAGATGAGAATTAATTGAGTATAATTAATGAATATGTATATCAGTTTAAAACAATTAATTTATTGACTATTTAATATGACCTACTTTGGTCAAAATAATAATATTTGCTGTGAATCCTAAATATCAATGAAAACTTTATGGAAACATCCAATTAGTTAATGAAAAACGTAAGTATTTCTTTTTAATAAACAAACATATCCCTACATAATTAATTTAAATATAATAAAGTGACACATTTAAAAAAGTAAGGTTAAACCACAATTCTAACTTTTCAAAATATGTAAATAGATCAAAATATTTTTCTATACGAATGCAATTATTTTTTTCTCTGATTCATAAGTAAAAATAAGGCCATGATTAGTTTGTTATGATTTTATTAAAAAAACTAGACTTAATTGTAAATACCATTAATTAAAATATTGATTTTCTTTTAATTCATTGTGGAAGAATTATTTGACATAATTATGGTCATAAATCCACCATTTATGATTTATTTTATTTTATTTAATTCATTTTTATTCTAATGCATACCTACTTTTAACTTATTTTACTTCACGTAAAATAATGTGTACAATGGCGTGTTTATTGCTATCTGCTATCAGATAATTTCTTTCAACCAGCCAATGCATCGTGAGGCCATTAATATTGTAGTGGTAGGTATATTAAATTTATATAAACAAACAGAAATACAAACACTCAACATTTTAAAATGTAAAATCACATTAACAAGGAAAGGAAAGAGATAGGGGTTGTGGTTGTGGTAGGAGAGAGGGGATGATGATGAAGTTTCAATTAAGAGCTATTAGACAGGTAGGTAGGTATAACAGCTTGGTCTTTTTTTTGAAAATTTGTATCGATTGAGACGTCGTGATATCACCACTTAAGGTGTTCCATAGTCTTGCTGATTGTAGATTGTACTTCAAAAGAGGAACTGATAAATTCAGTACAATGAATGGGAATAGCTAGTGTGGTACGATCAGCAGATCAAAAGGGCAGACCGTGATTTGACAAGAAAATAACATTTTTGTGGTGAATTAATGTCATTTATTATATTATACAGTAGTGAAAGTTAAATGAACGATATACCTAAATATTTTACAATTTATATGTAAAAAATGGTTATTATTATGACATGTAGGACCATGGACAACAGTGATTTTATTATATAACATTTTAATACGATTTTTTAGTTTTTTTATGGATCAGTAAGGTATAATATTAAGGTATTATCATGTGAATAATAATAAAAAAACTTCAATATCATAAAAAGAGAATGTATGTATTTGGTGTCGAATAAAATGAAATGAATAATCCATAAAATATGTAAAATATTCGCCGTCTTATATTTAAAATATAATGCTGATGAGTCATGTGGGCAAACAAGAATCAATAAGTTGTTTAAGTGAGACACGACTACTTACTATTTAAATAAATATTTTAAGAGTAACTTATGCCACTGTCAAAGCCATCTATTCATTCTATTGTTATCATTGTGCAATGTGCAAATACATACATAAAGATTATATATTTATAAAGATTATATATGTATTTCAAGGAAAACATATTCATTTAAAAGACATTTTAAAAGAGGGTTTTGTAAAAAATTGAACTGCACGCTTAATATAAAAAATAAATCAAAATACTGTTTGTAATGTCATACTATGTATGTACAATAATTATGAGTTTTTATCAGTATTTTATGATATATTTTTACTTACTGTAATAAAAAGAATTGTTTTCCGCCATCCTGGGAAGGCAAGTCTGGTGCAACCGGCGAAATCAAAACCCTCGTGATTACCCATATCATGGATATAATTATCATATGGAGTTCTATGACATCTAACGATATTATAGAACTCCATATAATAATTATACCCATGAAATGGGTAATCGTTAGGGTTTTAATTCCGCCGGTTGGACCAGACTTGCCTCCCAGGGATTAAACTTAGGGTGGGATAAGATATTTGTAAGACAATCAACACCAGCACTTGACAAAAATAAAGGATGACATATTAAAAACGAAATCAATCCATGTATATTTTATTTTATACACAGTGATACACAGTGCCAACCCCGACGTATGCAAGTGAGACTTAGACATGGCAGAAGTCGCATGAAAGTATGATAAATGCAGTTGAATGAGATCGCTTAGAAGAATTTATAACAGAACGATGTATGACAGAGGACGAAATGAAAACACAAGGAAACAAAGTAACATGAAGAAAGATGTAATTGACAGAATGAAAGTTAACACATTGAGACGATTTGACCACTTGGGAAGAATGAATGAGGTAAAAATATACAAGGCTGACAGCAACGGAATAAGCGGTCGGGGGCGCCCAAGAAAAGGATGGCAGGACCATGTGAACGATATTCTGTGTTCGGTTCTCCCTGCCTACCCCGCGAGGGACATGGCGTGATGGTATGTATGTATGTATGATACACATTATAACAGAGATTACAGCAAAAGTCATAATTTTAAAGGTGGTTGACTGGTAGAGATTGCCTGCGGGCAATAAGTCCGCCACGTTGTGTAAAACAATAAAAGTATTTTATTATTATTATTATTATTAATTTTGAATCCTATCTGCCTTTGGTTCGTTTTCTGTTAGAATATTTTTTATTATCTTTTAAATCCAAAATATAGCAATTTGTTATAAAATTAGTACCTATATCTAAAAATAACCCAATAATTTATATAATTTATTATACGCTGTATGTTTTCCTCTAAATAAATAAATAAATAAATAAATAAATAAATAAATAAATAAATAAATAAATAAATAAATAAATAAATAAATAAATAATTAAATAAATAAATAAATATATAAATATATAAATAAATATATAAATATATAAATAAATAAATAAATAAATATATTAATTTAAAATATATAAATAAATAAAATGTTTTTTAAGGTTTGTTCTTCTGTCTGCCATACAAAACAGTATTTAGGGGGATAGAAACCTATGTATATGAATCGACATTAGTGTAAGGCATCCATATGATAAATATATTTTATTTGTAAACAAATTCTTATAGTGATGTTTTATTTTAATCATCATCATCATCTGTGGCTCCACAACCCAGGTCGGGTTTTAGCCTCCTGCAGAGCCCGCCTCCATGACTGTCGATCCTGCGACGCATTGCGCCAGTTATGGACGCCGATGCTGTTCGCATCCTTCACCACTCCTTCCAGCCATCGAAGCTTCGGCCTTCCAACTTTTCTTCGTCCCCCCGGTGTACCATTCATGATTCATCCTGGGACGTCTTCCTCACTCATTCTTTGGACGTGTCTAACCCATCTGAGTCTTCCTTTTCTTATTTCTGCCAGTATGGTAGGCTCCTTTTACAGATGATACAATTCGTGGTTGTGCCTGATACGCCACTCTCCATTGTCATAAGTCGGGCCGTAGCACCTTCCTCTCAAAAATTTCCAGGGCTCTTTCATCAGATTTAGTGATTGCCCAACATTCTGATCCATATGAGAGTATCTACTGGTCGAATAAGAGTCTTATAGAGGATGACTTTAGTTTTCTGGTGAGTTGACGAGACTTCATGTGCCTCTGCAACCCATAGTACCACCGATTTGCGGACACTATTCGGCGTTTTATTTTAATAATGTAACTATATTGACTATATATATTTCACCCTCAGAAATTTGAGTTACTATAATTATTTTTCAATTCTGAATTTTCGTGGATAATTGATGTGTAAGTAGTTAATACGAAAATGTCCTTAAAAAGCCAAATTTCGGTGTTCTTTTCGCGTTATTTGAGAAAAAAGAGCAAAGTTCGCGTTATTCGAGAAAAAATGTAAAATTCGCGTTATTCGCGAAAAAAGTGTAAATTTCGCAATTGAAATCGGTTTATCGCACTTGCGAATAATTCGCTATTAATAATTTATAGTGGATGAATAAGACGCAGTGAATAAACATAGTTATGTAGGTAAATAATTTGTACCTATAATATGACAAATTCGAAAATAGAGGGTTGGTGACCTAATTTGAAAAAAATAATGTGTAAATTGGATCTATTAAAAAAAATAGTATAATATTAGCGCATTTATATAATAAAGCACCATTAAAAAATATAAAATCAATTACATAACAAAACTACGAAATCTTAATTTAAAAAAAAAATAATAACAAATACTTAGATTATAATTCTATGAACAAATAAGACGAAAATTGTCATGTTTATAGCCATCTTCAATAAAATGACAAATTAATTTTAGATAAAAATATTTCTTTTGATTTTAAATACCTACCTTTGCAATATTAGGTAGGTATTTAAACATCCAAACCTTAACATCGAACTTTCATTTAAAATATATCTCAACTTTTGTCTAATTTCTCTATCATTCATATTCATTTTTCGTATCACTATCATTAAAGAGTGGATTTTACAGTTTTGTATCAATATATTAAGTAACATACGCAAATGGGAAGTGAAAAAATATATTCAAGTAAATAGTATAGATATAAAAAAAAAACTACATAAAATTAAATAATATCATAAAATGCCTGGTCTAGTAGGTATTACCGTCTACTTTTTAATAAATTTTTCCCATAATCATTCTATCGGATGTCAGATAATATTTCAACAAATTATGATATGAAATAAACACATGAATATGTATAAGTACATAATAATAATTTATAAATAGTATTTTATGCGGTAATTAATAGTGTATACGTGCCCGGGGGCACGCGCCTCGTAAGTACATAAATAATAATCAGTTCGATCCATAGTATTTAATCAGACCATTTAGTATTTAAAAGTATTAAATTGTAAATAATGTTAATCGATCAAGTTATCAGGAATGATAAGTGTTGTTGACGTAAAATGCCGTCCCTGTAAAAGATTACTCTAACTGGATACCTATAAATTAAATATAAAAACCTATGTAATGTAATTTAGTGCAATAAACTTACTTATATAGGTACCAGCCCCCATAGACAACGTGTCATTAACTCCAGAAAAGATAACTCAATGTATGGAAGTGACAGTTGCCAGTCATGTTACTTTTCTTGAGCTAAATGACACGTTGTCTAGGGAGGCTGAAATAATCATTGAATATATCTATTGAAAATTGTGTCAAACTGTGTTGTATTGTTTGCTCTATTTTTCTGATTGTATAATTGGTTGTAAATTTTTTATATTTGTAGGTGTGTTTTTATATTAAAGGTCTGTTAGCAATGACCCACTTATAAAAATGTACCATTCTGTAGATGCTCTTTTAGCGAAACGCGTCAGTGATCAAGTTTTTATATAAAAAATGTGTTTTTTGTAACTTATTTTAAGTAATTAATAATATCATTTAAAATGAAACTCCATGAAGAAATAAGAAATAATAATTTATGCAATAGCATAAAAGCAGTATATCCAATATACAGGCAGGACAACGTTTGTCGGGTCCGCTAGTTTGATATAAAATAAAAACCCCGCATTATGACAAATAGCTAAAGAAGATATGTAGGTACCTTGTAGTAAGTATTTACACACTTACATCAATACAAATCCAAAAATCGCAATTTGTCCTTATAAAACATTTCGTTGTAACAATATAAAAATCAAATAATAAATTCATTGAAGAAATAAGTTAAATATACCTGCAAAATATATAATAGCCACAATATTTAAAATTCATTGATAAATTGTTTTAACTGAGATTATAATATTATGAAGTTTTAAAAAAATATTCTGATTTATGGAAATTAGTATGAAATACAAACCGAGTTTCATTAATATGTTCTGAGCTTTCTATATATCATGGGAATATACAAATAAATATATAAAATATGTTTTGATAAAGAAACCCAATAAACATTATATTATAGGTACCTACCTACTCTGATCTGAAAGACGAAGAGCTTTTCCGTGTTAGAATAAATTGATATTAGTGGGTAGGTAAGTATGTAGTTCATCACGATCAAAACAAACGCTTCCAATATGAGTAGGTAGAGCACATCACAGTAGGTACAGCTAGGTATTGTTTTGATTAAGAACTTACACGTGTATGTAACTACCATATTATAATGTATTGTATTCGATAATAATCTTGTTTTAATCACCAGGACATTGAAATACAAACTTATCATTGTATCTATATAATTCAACTCGAAACAGGATTTTTTTTTTGTTATGACCCATAATTTTGTTTACTTGTTCTTATTCAAATTTTCTGTTAGCAAAACTATTTAGATCACAAACTTTTTAAATATTGATAATTCCCGCCCATATTCAGAGAAATATGAAGATTAAGGAGGCCTCATATTTTCGTCTCTAAAATACGGATGTTAAATTTGTGATGTAGGTATATTAAAATAATTTAAAATCAACACAGACATTTTCGAAAACCAATTGTCAACTTCATTGTGAAGGCGGGCGATAATCACCAAACAAAAAACTCAATGCAGTCCTTGCGCAGTCCACGTTATTTCTTCAAGTTATTTGCCGAAAACCATAAACACCATTATGTCGTGATTTTTACGAGGAATGGCACACATCTCGATCCCGATTTTTTTTTCATATTCGTCTTACCATTATTTTGACTTACTAATATTCCTATCTTTTAATACTTTGTTCACACTGTCGTGTTATTTTGTCATCCAAAAAAATGGATTAGTACACTAATGTTATTTCTTTTATTTATGAAAGTCCTCTATTGTCCCTCCCTCACATTATGAATGTTTACCAAACAAACTATTATGACATAGTTAGTAGAGACATCTATGGAAGAAGTTGAGTATAACATGTCACGACAGATAAAAAACTGGAATGTTTTTCACGGCGTGAACCTTTGTGTTGTAATTTTCAACGCCTGAGTTATAAGTTATAAGGTTTGTCTTATAAATAATTACATGAAACAAACTTACAGGTGCAGATGGCGCTACTCGCTTTATTATTTTTTTATTTATTCAATAACGTTACGACGCACTATGGAACGAAAAGGCCTACTTCGGATCAAAAATCCGTAACTTTTTTATTAATTGAGATAGACTGGTCAAATTTTGTATCAATATTACATACTATATGAGGCTTCAAATTACACTAAAAAATATATTACTTTTAAAGAAATAAAAAAAATAAAAATGTTTATTTTTTTTTTTTTTGCATAAATAAATTATTACTTACTACCACATACAAAGTATTGATAATTATACTTAACATATCATGTAATTTATATAAAAAATACATATAAATAATAATAACTAACCACAAATAATAATAAATCAAAATTTAAATGTTTTTATAATTAAATTTAAATATAATTTTTAATACCAAAGAAGTTGTAAAGTAATAAATTAAATTGTAAATTCTAAAATTCGTGGTAAAATGAACACGTACAGACATTATACTTGATGAACTTCAGGATCAAAAATAAGCTCGTTTACTTTTAGAAGATGTAGGGTATCTTCGTCAAGGTCTTTTACATGTTTTGTATACGGTTTTCTAATGCTTGTTATATATGGATCTGAAGTATAAAGAAGCGTGTGAAATACATCTTCATTGGTAGCTATTCTAGAGCATTTTCTGGCATGATGCAATCGAAATTTTTTGTAATCCTTATTACGGGATTCTTGTGCATCTTCCGATAGCTGTCCTATAGGAAGAACTGCAAAATGTTTTATAATACTTTCTCCGTGAATTAAAATTTTGTGCACAGAAGATGGCATATAGTACCAATCATATTTATTTACATAAATTCTTGCTGTTTCCAGTACATAACTGCCAAATTTTTTATCATCTATCATAAAACCAGACGACAAAGCTTGTAGAATTATGTAAAACCGTTCAATCAACTCTACATCGACTCCTGTAATTTCAGCAGAACAGCTTGCTTTATAAAAAAATCTTCTAGCGGTATTGCCATCGTTGCTATTACCGCTCACATCGTTGCTTATCGATGATCAAACCAAGTTCTTCACGAAACCGTTTTTGTACCAAAGCTTTCTTTTCTTGCTTCAATCGTTTATTTTGTTCGTTTGTTGCTGACCATGTTTGAAAGGGAAGGTTATATGAAATATGCAATATCATTTCCATGCAACGAATCCAGGCATGTAAAGTAGATAGTCCGTATTGATAAGATTCTTCATTTTCTGGCCTAGCAGTCAATTTGGTCAAATCATTCATTTGTCGTGGAGTAGCTTCACATATTGTACATGTGGAACTGGAAGGCGTGTCTGTTAATACTTGAGCCACTTTTCCATCTATCATTGTTAGAAATAGTTCATGCTTTACTTGAACTCTTTCGCCTTCTTTATTTATGACTGTAACGGACGAGATTGGATTAGGTTTAAGTTATGAAATGTATCGCAGAAAAATAAAGCCTATGTGCCTGACACTGATTATATTGTATTATATTGTAATGTAACCGGGTAGCGGCGAGGATACATGTGTAGGGCCTAGCCGGGAAATGGTGAAAGTCGTTCGGCCGCCGGCGGATACCCGCCGCGGTACACGACTGCACACCCCCGCGCAGACCGACTAGCATGCCTCACCGCTCCCGAAAATCGTTGTACCGCCGGCCGCTCATTGACCGGCGGCAATATATAAATATACGGCACATTGTGCAAAATATATGTTCTTTCATACCACTACCTGCGTTTATAATTTATCTCTTGACTCGACGCTGCCTGAACCTGCTTGGAATACGGAACACTCGACGACCCTGCCTGAACCTGGACTACCATTTTGAACTGGAATCAACCACCGACGGAAGCATTCATCCCGAATATCTCTTCTACATAGTATACGAGTCGTATACTGTGTAGCGAGCTGCTGGAGCTACGTGGAGACGACGAGGCGATCCACGGTGAAGAGGCGAGCCACCGCCTTAAATAAAATAAAGTGCTGCGTTCGGCTAACCACTGCCGTCCGTAACAATGACCGAGGGGCACAAATCATTTATTTGGCTCTTTATTTCATTTACTACAGCTTTAGTTTTCTCTGGAGTTTCTTTGCAAAACTCAATTGAAATAGGCCTACAAAAACGAACAGATGAAGGCACTGGATTTTGCCAGACAACAGCGCCTGTTATTTCATCAATCAACCTGATAGGTACAAAAGAAGTGATAAATAAATTTGCGTCAGAAATAAGTACTGACTCCTCCGGAAGTTTTTGCTTGTATTGGCTTTGACCAGATGAGCCATCACATCCCCATTTACTATATAAAAGTAAATGTTGCAATCCATTTTTGTACACGGAATCTATGTCTAAAATTCTAGCTGCTGTGTGATCCAATAAATCTTGGAATTTCAACAATTTTGCATATGTATTTGTAATTTCAATTGCTGAAGAGGTTGGATAACATGTCTGTTTAATTTCTTGTATTTTGTAATATGGTGGGAATACATAACAATTTCGTTCATTAGTTATATTTCTCAAGTAAAAATATTGTGCTTTTGTTAAATCTAAATCAATAACAGCACTATGCTTCTTGATCCGTAAGCATGTTTGTACGATTAACATTATTCGTCAGATTTGAGAATAATATATTTTTATCAGTATTGGTGGACCTTAAGAGGCTATAGTAGGCTATACATTATATTTTGAAAATAATTTCCCTAATACCCTCAAAAGATACGTCTTTGAAATAAGGAACAGTTTGTATGTACATCTTTAATCTATTGCATGATTTTTTTGAATTTTGAATTTGTTTAATACTTTTCTTGTTAAATTAGTTTTAGTAAAACCCTTTTTTATTTTTTTACTGTAAGTAACTAAAAAACTACAAGGCGTATGAAGTATATATTTACTTTATTCGATAGAGAATATGAAAATCTACCGGCTGAATTTTTTATTATTATAAAATTTCAATGACTCTTCTTGCTATTTAAAAAAAACCTCTAAATTTTACCATTTTCGCACGATAAAATGTTGTATATCACATATCAGGTGATATACAATTTTTTCTCGTGTTTCAAACATTAGAAGCTAATTTAGTGTGCATTTTTGCGTACATCCGTATATCCAGGGTATAGTAGGGCCTTAATGTTTCAACAAGTTTTGCTTCAGCATCTTCTCCTATCGAACGCAATGCCTGAAGATATGCATCATATATGTGTTCAAATCCATATTCATTTAGTAACATGGTATTTTTCCTTTTTTTGCTTGATTCAGAAGAATCTCTGTAAGAGACACATGGTCTTCCTCGCTTATCAGAAGAAGTAGATGGTGTAGAGTAAATAAAATCGTCTTTAAAAGTTGGTAAAGTCACCGAGTATTCTGAATCCAGCCAATTACTATTATTTCTTAAGAATGATTCCTTTTTGCGTGTTGCTTGTTTCCATCGGTTATTGAAAGAAGCAATAATATTTCTTTGTATATCATTGACGATAAAACATATTTTTTCATCAGAAAATTTATAATTCTCTTGTAAAAATATTGATAAAACTGACGAAGTTTGTCCTCCTTCAATGTAAGTGAGTATTAGTTCTCGTTTTGAGCACTTGAACGTAGACATTTTATATTATTTAGAGTATTTATTTAAACAAATCTATGTTTATGTATGTAACTAATACAAAATTGTTTTGATGATATAAATTAGTCGCGTCATTTTATATATACTAGAGGAAAAATAAAAACTGTGTGCAAAACTGGATTGTTTTTCTTACATAAAATGAGCGCAAAATTTTCAAAATATTATTTTCAAAAAAATAAAAATATTTTTATGTATGGTTAAAATCACATTTGTTTTTGTTGTTTTATAAACGAAATAATACAATTTGTCCACGAACAATTGATAAAAATTACCTTCCTAGTATGTAACCGCAAAATCACAATATTTTGTGTGGTCCTCTAACATCATATTTTTCTTCATAACTTTTTCAACCGCAAATCTCCGCAGCCAATTTTTTTATATGTTGTATATGAGTATCTAAGCTATAGTTTAATATCAATTAGAGCGCACCGGGAAACGTCGGTAAAAACGAAAAGCTTTATCGAAATTGAAGAAACCTCAAAAATTGACTTTTTTTACTTTTTTGAGTTAAACACTCATATGCAATTATATTTTCTTAATTAAAATAATAGTATCGAATTTGGCATAATACTAGATTTCCAAAAATATATAGATATAGTATGTTTGTTTGTGAAAAAAACAAGAAATTTTTACTCAAAGAGTCACCGAAAAACTAGTCGAAATTGAGCACGAGTAGGATAGAACATTTTATTCAATTTTTATAATTATTTTCTAACGTTTAAAAAAATAAATACCTATTGTTTATAAATGATCAATATGTATACTATCAAAGTAAATTTAAAAATTTCACAATTGAGAAATTAGTAAAAAGCATTTTTGATATGGCTTTGTTCTACCATATTCCATAGTGCGACGCACTAAAATTGAATAGCATATTTTTTCATGGAATTTAGTTTATTATTATTTAGGTTATTGGATAAAAAAACAATTAAGGAAGCTTTAAATTGTATTTAAATTAATTGTTAATTATATAAAGTTCTTCGTATTATAGAAAAGTAAAGAAATATAAGTAAAAAACATATCGAAGTAAATTTCTTATAAAATTTAAATAAAATTCATGCTGATTGCGACAACATTTTCTTCTTCTTCTGTACGTTGCATACGATTCTGAAATTAAGAGAAATGAAATTCGCAATATTTTATATCATTTAACAAAAACAAACCCTCGTCTAGTTTATCATTTTCTATATTCTATTATTTCTTTATGTACCTATTCATGCCAACATTTTTATGGTCGTCCCTTAAGTAGGTGGTGTAGTTGTCTCCAAATATCTCGAGCCATTTCGCCGAGTAGGGGGGCGATTTGCACGTAAAGAAATTGAGCCGTTTCGCCGAGAAGAGGGGCGCTTTGCACGTATATCATCGAAGCAAAAAGACACAAATTTGCGCTCTGCGCACCCGGAAGCCTGGTTCAAGAAATTTGGCGAAAACTATACCTGTCATATTGTTGTTTCGCTTCTTTGTTTCTACTTCCATGCGTCTTTTGCGATGTTGCGATGTATTCCTAGCACCCATCGAATAAAAAAATAAATTAAATATTTGTCTTGAATATTCTGGATAATGCCGATCTCTTGTTTTTTTATAATATTAGTTCTAAACAGTGTTTCTGTATCTCTTATTCTCTTCCACTGGTACCTGAATTGTTTTTTTTAGTTTTTTTTAATTATTTATATTTCTTTTAAAAAGCCTAAAATATAATCAAAATAATTCAAATCTCACCTTAACGAAAAGAAGTATATGATCTCAATGAGACTTAGAATTGAGAATCCTAAAAAAAGTCCAAGTATTCCACCACAATTGGCAAGGAAGTCAGTCTGTCCATAAAGTTCGGATCTCCTGGATGTAATAAATTGCGACTCCTTGAAGAATATTGATACACTGGCCATGCTCACACTAAAAATATAAGAATTACTTTATTCAAACGTCTAACGTCGACTAAAAATGTACCAACGATATTTAAAAGATCTGACCGGCATAGTTGTCGCCAAATAACTTGAACTTTTAGCCGAGAAGGGGGGCAATTTGTACGTAAACCATAGAAGTAAAAATACACAAATTTGCGCTCTGCGCAACCGGAAGCTCGTTCAAGATGTTTGGCGAAAATTATACGTCCCTCTATACTGCAATCATAATTAAATTGAGTGTAACAAAGAAAATATACATGGAATGGTTTATTATATCAAACGGATATTAATGTACTTAAATTAAACTGGTATTGTTTTCTTAGATTTTATTGAAATACGAGTATCTAGATATATTATCAAGTAGGTACATATATTATGTGATAAATAATAGAAATGCAGGATGATCACAACCAGTGGTGGCTGGTGATTTTAGAGCAATCATTAATTAGAAAAATAATGAGTTCCCAAAGATTTCATTTCATACATTATTTGGAATCTTAATCGAAGTGTTTGGGAGGGCTGAGCCCGAGAGTCCTTTAGGAAGAGCCGCCACTGATCACAAATCACAACTGAGATTAAGGAATGACATCAACACATATGCCGACATATCTTGGATGCGGAGTGCAGATGGAAGCGAATGGAGGAGGTCTTTGTGTATTCTTGTATTCTTTATGTGTTCTTTCATATGTTTTGCAAGGAGTTGTTATTAGTCTACATGAGCAGAACGGGTGGTGGGAGAAGAACAGGTCTTCGTCCTAGAATGGGTTAAGAATAAGCTTATGAAGATTAAGGAAATATTATAAGGAATATAGAATAGAATTATATAATATTAACTGATTTGTAAATTATTATATTCACTTCTTTTTGTATAATTAATAATTGTTTAGATATAAATTTTTGTTTTTAAAGGACTCCTTGGTGAAGGGCAATATGCTTTTTTTCACTCACTCCGATGACGCTACAGCCCATATAGAGCCTTGGCCTCCTGTAACTTTTGCCTCCAACTAATTCTGTCCTCGGCTGCCGTCCTCCAGCCTCTGTCACCTGGAGGAGCTGCTCTGCATCCCTCCTGACCTCATCCTCCCACCTCAGCCTGGGTCTTCCAACTCGTCTCCTTCCACCTGGGTGTCCGTTCAGTATTCTTTTGGGGACGCGTGATTCTGGCATTCTTTGTAGGTACGTGTCCAGCCCATCTCAACCTAAGCAGTTTTAAATGCGTTGAGATGCTTGGGGCCTGATATATTTCGTACAGCTCGTCATTTGTGCGAATACGCCATTGGTCTCCCTCTTTTACCGGTCCACAGATTCGATGGAAGATCTTTCTTTCAAAAATATCCAGCATCTCGACCATCCTTACTGTCAGTGTAAGCACCTCACAATCATATGCCAGAACAGTACGTATTACTGTTTTGTAGATGGTGATTTTGGTTTTCCTGTAGACGCTACGTGACTTAAACACTGGCAATAAGGAAAAATATGTTTTATTGGTTGCTGTTATTCGTTTCCAGGTATGTTTTTTTTCACTGTGTATCTTTTCCTTTATCTTGTGATAGTATTTTTATTATAAAAAAAAATATGTATTGAAAATAGAAGTATCAAATTTATCTAACTTACTTTTCCATATGGCTTAAATCTAATTTAATTGCAGTCAAATATTCATCCCAATTGAAGGATGCTTGTGAAGTTTCTGCATCGTATGTGATAGATGTGCAAGCTGGCCGGCAGTCACAATTATTGGCAATCTCTTGCAGCTTTTTTTTTTTAGACGACATCGAACGAGTTTGAATTTCCTCTATTTCATGGCGAATTTCACTTTTAGTGAGGCGATCTAAATGTAAAAGAAATGTACTTATTATCAAATCAAATATATAGGAATGAATTGATAATTAATTTTATGCAGATATATTCATTTTACATATTTATACAACACAATAAAATGTATTAACTTCTCACCGCGAGATTTTCTTGTACATGATAGACTTCCCGATGAACAAACTGGCATAGAAGGATCTCCTATAACATACATAAATTATATAATTATTCACATGGAACACATCGATTAAAAATACAACTTATACGTAGATATAATTTTGTAGAGTGGGTTGTGGCCAACACTAAACTCTCCACACCATAGTAAGCGTTCATTTTTTCTTCTTGAAAGGTTGACAATCTCTAAATGCATTTTTATGAAGTGTATTTCTATTAGATTCTTAAACAAATATAAGATTCCCAGAGGACAAAAGTTTTCACAATACACAATATAAACAAAAACATTGTCACGAAACTCATAGTATGTATTTGGGATGGGTGGACGGCAGAGCGGTTAGCGCGCTGGGTTAGTAATCCAGTGGTCGCGAGTTCGAATCCTGCCTCGACCGATCTCGTTCACCTATAGGACAAGCATTTATGCTTAGTTTAGGGAACGTAGGAAGATGTATATGTACTTGTTTAACAAGGACATATTCATTTTTTTATCTAAAAAAAAAAAAAAAATGTATTTTCTACATGATACCTGTTGAGAAATTTTAAGTAAAATTGCAAAATTGTGGCTCAGTTGGTTAGGTGTCTGACTACTGATTCAAAGGTCCCGGGTTCGATTCCTGGTGGAGACACAGTTTTTAATTGTGTTTTCAGTCTGGGTCTGTGAGACGATTAATATCGTGCCTCCAGAATGTGACAACTTGTTATTGGGTGCGTGTTAAATTAATATTTCACATAGTACCTGTCAGTTGCCCGAGAAGCAATATTAAATAAATTACTAGCAAGATGAGCATGTATGAGACAGTGTATCAATTTCGATGAGGCAATGTATGTGTCAAGATAGAAGAATGCGGTGTTCGGTTCTCACTGCCTACCCCTTGAGTAAAATAGAAGTTGAGAATAAAAAATACACTTGTCTATAGAGACACATACAATATCAATATGAAGTTGATCACTCAATTTACCCTTACAGAAGCAATTTCAATTCTGTTATATACATTTTTCATACAAATATGAAATTTAATTCACATTGATATGGCAAACCATAGATTTTTTTCTATAAATTTTGACAAACCTAATATTGTAAAAATATAAATCTTAATCAAAACTCACGTGGCAATCCCAAAGCAACGCAGTCACAGGCGTGCATAGTATAATTAGTGAGGCACTCAATTTCACAGTTCTGTTGTGTGTAGACTTTGAAGAACTTCAACTTTCTCTCGGACGGAAAATAACATTGTCTTCTGCAACATAAATCATTTTAATTTTATTAACAAACCTATAGAGTACATTTTTTTTATGAAAATGTCCCAAATGATTTTTCCTGGAGATATTCTCGATATCCTTACCTCTTTGGTTCATAATCTCTCAATCCTTCTGCAGTGGTCATCATATTTGGTTTGACAGCAGCAACCACCTCGTGGTTCAACGGAACTCTAAAGAACTGTTGTGATACTTTTGGAAATTCTGCTGGCGTATGAAGAATCACCTACAATGTTTAGTTATTTTCATTTTTTATGAAGCGAGTAGAAAATAATTTAGTAGACACTTATTCGATTTGGAACTATACAATATAAATTATTAATTTACTAGAAATTAAGATTTTATTTCAAAATAAGCTTTCTTTTGAACAAACCTTAAATCCTTCTACGGGTCCACCGCAAATAAAATCATGATCTTCTTTATTTGCAACCATCATTATACTTAAGCCAGATATTACCCCCGAACCCTATAAATATAATTTAATTAACATTCATTATAGAGGTATAGTTTACCTACTATAGAATGAGGATTGAAGGATGGTTAATATCTATGTCATTTTATTTCCTGTTATCAATCGTATAAAAGTAGGTATACAATTAATTCATGGAAATAAGAAGCCCGAATACTTGTTTGAAAGATTGGAATGGTCTGAAAGTGTTTACAACTATGGCACGGGTCAGAGGCTTCTTATTGCTTATTCCTTGGCATAGAGGGGCAGCATTTGAAGGTAATTTCAAACACACTGCAACAAAATGCTGGAATGACTTGCCCCCACCGCTAAAAGCAGTGGAAAAAATCTATTTTTTAAGGAGGATTGTCGAGCGATGCTTCTGGCCTCACAATCATAGTGTGAAGTATGTAAGAATTTATGTGTATTTATGTGTGTGGGTGTGTACGAATATACCTATATGTATATGAGTACATTTTTGATTTGTTTCGTTTTTTGCTCTGGAGCATTTTTGGTACTTACAATATAATATATAAGTAATAGGATCATGCTGAAAATCAGCTGCTGGGGGGCTGGTCTTCCTGCAACATAGCTGAGCATGGTCCTTTTGAGTCGGAAAAGTTGTTTTTCTTTTTCATTTGCTAATATATTTCTTTGTATTTGTGTGTAAACATATTTTTTTTTCGCCTCAATAAATGTTAATTATTATTATTATTACTTGAAGACATACAAAATATTTGTTTAAATCGACGTTGTGTTTAGATTGGAAAATTCAATATGTGTACTATTTTCTTTTAAATAGGAATCTAAGTATGTACATATACATGAAAAGGTGAATCAAATAAATTATATTGAATAGCTGTAAAACCTTACCGATCCTCTCACAGGATAAGTGTTAAGTGGTACATTCTTTTGATATCCTTCACCCAATGACCATCCTCCTGAATTGTTGGGATGATTTAAGAAATCGAAGTCATCGTGTAAGCTTAAAGTACACACGCGAATATTATAAGCATTATGTGAAAAATATTGAGAAAAGTACAAGTATCAAATTGTAATAAACCCATTTCTCCATAGTAAACCACAAATTTATCAGGAAAATTCACGGTGATTTTGCTTTTGTGAGTTTTATTTATAAAAAAAATACCTACCATGTTATAAATATGTTGTAATAGTATCCAGAAAAATAAATATTAATCAAAAATGAAAATATAGTAGGTACGTCATACATTTTTTTTTAAATATAAAAAAATGAATATGCCCTTGTTAAACAAGTGCATATACATCATCCTGCATTCCCTAAAATATGCATAAATGCTTGTGCTATAGGTGAACGAAATCGGTTGAGGCAGGATTCGAACTCGCGACCACTGGATTAATAGCCCAGCGCGTTAACCGCTCTGCCATCGACCCATCTGATTATTGATTATTTATAAAAAGCCTTCTGATCTCTGTTCCAATTTCCAATAAATTCTGTGTTTAATTCCCGGTAGAGACACAGTTGTTCATTGTACATATTTTCAGACTGAATTTGTGAGACACTTACATTGAAAAAAATAATTTAGGTGCTTACTTTTCTTTTCTGAATAAATCCTCAGAATTGAACATATTGTAGGAATAACAATATCCTTCCTCTGTCAGTATTGGATGAAATAATTGGTCGCAACTCTTGATTTTCGATTTTATTTGACAAGCTATGAATACGTCATCTTTCTTGGGAGCTATCTGAAACATATTTGAAATCATTTTTACAATATTAAACGTCATGTAAGTCGAAAACGATCAATAGGTACTTATTTGTAACTAGGTATATTGAGAATATCTTACTTTCTTTAAAAGTTCTAGACTGTTGTTGTTCATAACTTTTTTTCCGTTTCTAATTTCATTTTCACACACTAAGGATACTATCTCATAATCTCTCTGTCTAAAAATGAAACATAAATATTTTCATTAGTAAATTCATTCAAATGAAATATCATTCATGTCCTAAATTTTTGCATTTGACACAATTTATTGAACATATAAATACGGGGTTATTTTTTGTTTGTTATAGTAATAAAAAAAAAAACATTCTATAATGTATCTTACTCTTCTTCTGTCATATTTTTAACTCTCCTATTGTTATATATTTCTGTGAAATTATACTGCGTTTGGAGAATTTTACCCACTGAACAAATAGTGACAGCAGGAAAAGGAATCTGAAATTTGCAATAACATTCAATAAGTATTACATTTACACTTTATTTATATTAAAAATACTTCCTTTAAATCAAATTTGGGTGCTTAATTTAAATGTATGTATAGACCGACTGCCAGTCTTACGTAATATTATAAAGACTGATTTTTTCTATAAAATGATACTACAGCAGGTAACAAGGATTGGATAGTGCGAACCCAGGGGCTTTCGGATATAACAGCCTTCAAAGTATTGGAAATTGCTATTTCAACACGTTAGTATGAAGCATTATAAATCGTTAGTATGTTAGTATAAAGCAGGTTTTTTTTATAATCACTACTTTATACATTACAAAGTTTTATACATTATGTTAAAACCACACAGCATTTTTTTTATTTATGACTCAGCAGTAAACAAATCTCACTATGATTAATCTATAGTGATTGCGTTGAGATTAGAATAATGCATGTTTTAAGCATCAAAAGTATAATTTGAGTGGTGTTTGTATTATTGAATTAAATCTAGATGATTTGTTTTTAATTTTTAATCCTGAAAATGTGCCTAGCCCGAAACCAGTTGAATTTTGTGGTCTTAAAATAAATTGAGAGATAAAAAAGTTTTTTATTTTTAATATGTATTTTAAAATTTTTATAATTTTTTAAATAGATTTCCATCAAGAACTATCGGTTGAAAAATTAGATTAAATTGAAATCTGGATGATTTATACTGTGTATACATATTCAATACACCGCTTTTCTCTTACGCTCATGATATTATATATTTAAATTTGACAAACCTGCCATACTGGAGTGGATGTCTCCGCAAAACTGACTATGACGGGACTCTGCTGCCATTTAGTCCAAAGTTTGAGAATGAGATATGTACAAGCAAAACCACTCAATCCAATCATCAAAAGCCACCAGATTCTAGATTATTTAATAAAAATATAATCAGATCTCCAGAATAAAATTGAAAAAAAAATCAATTTTTGTTATCTGTAAAATTGTGACTAAGAAGACTCGCATACACATTAGTTTTGTTCTTGATCATTTTCTACATAAAGAAAGTATTCGGACATTTAATTTTCATTTTCTTCATAAAGAAACTATTCGGATATTTCATTTTCGTTTTCTTCATAAATAAATTATTCGGACATTATATTTTCATTTTCTTCATAAAGAAACTATTTGGATATTTCATTATGATTTTCTATATAAAGAAACTATTCGGACTTTCTTCATAAAATAAATTCGACATAATATATAGATTAAAAAATGTGATTTATGCCTGTCTAACAAAAGTTTTTTTAATTTAAAATACTTAAAATAAGAAAGAAAAAAAACAATTTTTTAACTTTTTACCACTTGCAAAAACAATAAGATAGGAGAGTACAAGTATTAATTTTGTAAAAATGGGATACATAATATATGTACCTACATATAATGTAGTTGTTTCTAATAATTTGTTCTTGTATGCTCTGTTTTTCTTACAATTGTATATTTGTTTATAGTTATAATATTTTTATATTTGTACTCAGAATTTTCATTGTATTCCAACTGTCGATTTGTTCAAGAGAATTTATTCTCTTAACATTATCGACAAAGTATTAAGCCAAGACCCGCGTATAAAGAATACTAGGAACATTTTGTATGGCGTAGTGGACTTTTTTCATGCTAAAAACACCAACTTAGAGACTTCGTGGCGTATATGTGCCTTTACATGAATTTACTCATAATTTGAAGTAGAACATTTTATGTGAGTTTTGTATGTCTCTGTGTCTGTCCCCCCCTTATAACTTTTGATCCGCTGGATTCACAAAGCCTAAAATTTCAGAATATATAAACAATTTTAGGTACACAAAACTTTTATACTCAGTATTTAGAATTTTTGTTCCAGTCAGGGGTTATCAACATATTTTTATAGCATTTTTGTCCACATATCTCAAAAACTATAAAAGCCAGAAAGCTGAAATTTTGTACAAACATATTCATATATAGTAACTTTCCGACGAGAACTCTACGACGATGTCCGAGGGAATTTCTTTGGACCCATTGGACATGCGGACCTTGTAGCCACGAAGAGCAATTTTAGGGCTTTCAAGACTTTCTGTCTTAAATTCGGTGCACTATTATCTTCACTATCACTGAGCAGTGAGCCAGTTGTTTCAACATGATTAGCTCTCTTTGGCACATTAAGTGCAGTGTCTGCAAGGTTTTAGAGTTCTCCGGACTCTTCATATGTTCTTTGTGTTCTTTCAGAGTTTTGCAAGGGGCCGTTATTAGTCCCCATAAGCAGAACGGGTGGTGGTGGGGGAAGAACAGTATCTCGAAATAGATTTTGAAAAACAGTTCCAGGCTTTCTCAAACTGTTTTTATTAAGAAGAAAAAAATTGGTATGACAATTTTTTGTCTTTATCTGCATTTATTTCCATTTATTTTAAAAATATCGAAAAATGCCGACACATTTGAACTAGAGAATTTAATTATCTATAAAATATGTGTACATTTTAGAAATATTTCTCAAACTTTTTTTAGCAAAGTTTGTACAAATTAATATTCGTGACGACATCGCTTCATACAATTTGTATGGAATACACAATATCCAAGTTCAACTATACATACTATCGCTATCGACAGATGGATCTCATGTGTTACATGCAACTAGTTTATGAAAAAGTTTGATAGCCATGATTTTTTTAATATAAAAATACAAGGTCCACTAAAACACAAGTAATATTCTGTAGATGCTCTTCAGGGCCGGATAAATCATAGAACAACCCGGAACAAGAAATCAGGGCGCTTGTCTAAAAAGGGCGCTTAAAATCCTAAAATGTTAATTATATAAATCAAAAATTCCCCAGGTATGGCACTCGGTTCTCTCTGCCTTCCCCGAAAGGGACACGGCGTGATGGTGTGTATGATAAAATTCTGCGGTGTTAATATCTTGTCCGTCTATTACCGTGTTATTCGTAAACATATATAGTCGATTCACACACACACACACACAAAATAATCATTCTAATAATTTACTTGCTAAAGTGTTAAATTATCTACATAATGAAGCCAGCGCCCCCCTATCTGAAATCGCCCGGGCGCTTGATAATGAATTTCATATGAGATGATAGCGGCGTGTTTGAAAACATTCCAGATGCTACACGCCACAGTAACTTTAATTATACATTATACTAAGAACTCTTATTGCTTGTTAATGAAACTACATAAGCCGTTTCAATAAGCGGAACCTGTCAGCAACTAATAGCAAGGTTTTCTAAAAAAGGGAAACGAAGTTCTTTAGAAATGTTATGATAATTTCAGTGAAGTTTTCCCTTTCGACTTTAGCGACATACTTACTTATTTTCTCGATCTCGGTCGCCGACTCGTCACCTGACTCTTTCAATTATTCATATATTATTGTTTCTATCTCTCTCTTCTGTCTGATGTCAAATGTTAACACGTGTCCATATTTTTTACGAGTCTAGTATAGACCATAGATTTTAATATATACCTATAACTAGATGGAATACTAGTCGGCAAAGTGTATCGAAATCAATGGGAGTTTTCGTGTGCTGTTTTGTGTAAAATTCATTGGCATGCCTCGTTTTATTAATATTAATTTATGTAGGTATTTATTATACCAAGAACTTATTTAGTGTTTTGTGTTAATTAGAATCGCGATTTGTTTTTTTTATTTTAAGTTTGGTGTGATTTTAAATTTTTACTGGAATTTGATAATTATATTGAGTTTTTTTTAATTAAAAATAGTTTTTATGATATTTTTAGTGTTAACATTAGTTATTAAGTTTAGTTTATTTACATAATACTTGAGATAGTTAAAAGGACTTTTAAATTATATTTAACTTTAAACGGTTTATGTGATGATCCAATATTTTAAAAATTGTAAGATCTAAGGTTTTAGTTTAAAATGCCTACTTCTCAGGATACGTTACATACATGAATAGGAATAGGTAGAATTATAATTTATTTTTGTTCTTTGGTTTATATTGATATATTGATTTTTACTGTATAATATTGCATAATATACTGCATAATATAATATTGAAATTCCAAACATTTGAGAAGGAAGGGGGGGGGGGGGGGGCGGTTTGAAATATATTGCTCTGGGCGCAAAAACATGTTTATCCGGCCCTGATGCTCTTTGAACGAAACACGTCAGTGGTCACAAGTATAAAAAAGTAAAAAAAGAGCTTTGCAACAAGTAATGTAATATAATTTGTTGATGGAATTCCGTCAACAATAGACAGTCTTAAAATTAGAATAAACTATGATTTGATGAGACTTTTATTTCAAGCCTTGGTATCAATCTTATCTTTGCTCGTCATTTCTTTATAAACAATACACAATGTTTTAAATTACTCACTTTTCTGTAATGGATCTTTTTTCTTCTCCGAGATATTTGAGTCCGTGCAGACTGGTATTACCCGTAAACTCGGTAAAATATTTCCAACAAAATTTGAATTTCTTTCTTCTGCAAGATATACCAACTCGATTACATTTTTCATTTCTCAATGATTCAACATCTTTCGGTTTTGATTTCGATGGACTTCCAGGATCATTTACGTCATTTGACCTACACAAGCATTTCGTTTGATTATGAAAAAAAATGCAATTTTTGTGAAATCCACAAAACATCCATCCTACATAATATTATGTTCCGCGGTGAAAAAAAAGTTTATCATATATGTAGATATCTACAGTCATTAATCAACCTAGATGTCTCATGTGAAATATAATAATATGTACACTGCTAGCCCTAGAACAGGTATACCTAGTTGGGCAGCAGTTATCTATTTTTAATAACAATTATATAAACAGTGTGATAAATAAATAAATAAAAAAAAATAAAAAATGAATATTATATTTATTTATGATATAAAATAAATATAATATTGATTAATTTACAATTACTGCACATTGCACATGATAAATGACATCCATAATGAGTTAATTCAACTTATTTACCATCTTTTGAAACCATTTATAAATAAATAAATAAATATTGTATGAATAAATAAATATCATTGTTTAAAAAAAACATTATTTCGGAATAATGTTCATCATTTTATTAAGACAATGCACATAAAGAAAAAAAATTTTTAAGTAACAATTGTCTATTGCTATATGTAGATTACGTTTACTCTCGATTGGTCAAATTAATAATATAATGTACATACACTAATAATTTGTATAATTAATTAATAAAATAATAATTATGCCACCACCCATATTGGTTCTTGTGGAGACAGTTTTTAATTGTGATTTCAGTCTGGATCTGTGAGACAGTAAATATCCTAAGTCTACAGAAGGTGGCAACTTGTTATTGGGTGAGTGTTATTTGACATAGTACCTGTTAGTTGCACGAGAGTCAGTACAAAATAAAATAAATAAAAAAAACATTACAAACAGAGTTATAGAAAATAAATCTACATACCATGCAACACTCGCCATGGTTACACTATTTTAAATATATTTTGTTTATAAAAAAATACACATTAAGTCAAAAAGTTCGCAAATTTTCACTCTTGAGTGCACAGGTCTTGTCCAAATCACAAGTTCGAATGAAGTAAAATTTTCATGCAAATTCTAGCACACATATTACGTAATTAGCAACTAGGTAAATGGAGTAAAAATAAATTAGTGTAATGAAAAAATCATGTCATCGTAAATATAGTCATAGTACACTCGATATCCTATAGGAACGGTGAAAATATCAGCCTTATATGTAGTTAGTTACTTATTTGGTCGAAGAAAATTATTACAGTGAACCTATTTCGTATACTTATATTTTGTTTAAGAATTAATTATAAAAAAATAATAAGTCAATAAACTAAAATGATCACGGATCATGACCAAATATTAAAATTTAATTATTTAATAAGAAAATGATGATTTCAAGAAAATGATATTTTTTTTCTTTTTTTTCTTCCTTGCACCCTGCGCAAGTGACCAGTTTATTGCCATATGGAAATTTCTTCCAACTAACCAGAGTTTCAGCCCAGAGAAGCAATATTTGCGTGAGAAATGAATTTAAATAAAATTATTCTCTGCTGGGGAAACCAAATGGCCTAACTGTTGCATTGCGACCTGCGTATATAGGTATATTGAATTACTAAATTATTTTAAGGAAGCTACTTACAGACAAGTTACTTACAGACAATCATTATAATTATCGTTTGATAAAATTTTAAACATGAAATATATCATTTTGTTAAAAAGCAGTACATGGTAAATTTTCTCATTGAATGAAAATATAAGTGAAATTTACCTGGAAGTTTTATAAAAATATTACAGTGTTTAATCATTCAATAGACCTTTTCTACTTCAATAATTAACTAGGGGGAAATATTTGACGCCACACTGAAAAAAAAATATGACTACCGAACTGGCTACCTGCGTTTTTAGCCAAACCTTTGATATCAGATATAAAAGTTAATCTATTTATGACTGTACTGTTTGGTTAAGCGCACAAAATATTTAGTAGCACAAAATGAAGTATTTTGTAGTCACTATAGTTCGGTTAATTTTAACATAATTTTTTTCCAGTGCACGCATCTCGTCACACTATTCACATAAAATATTGAGCATATTTTGTTTATCTACTTCTTCGTGTGTCCTGTAGGGTCCCCCCAACGTTGAAGATCTCTTGGGAGAAACTCCACCTGTCCTGTGCGGTGCGTGACAGGTTCTCCACACGCCTCATTCCTGTTGTTTCGGAGCCCGGATAGCTGCTTCCTGCCGATCCCTCTATTACGGCCCTCAATCTCGCCCTTTATGATCAACTCTCATTATGTGACCAAAATACTTTAAACGGACTAGTATTTTATGTATAAGTTACTATTAATAAATTTTCTATGAATTTCTAAAATTATTTTTCTGTCGTTTTTTGAATGTCAATTTTACTGCAGAAGCTAGTAAATGAATGATTTCAATATATTCGTGATGTTTAGTACCAAATGTGTGAATTACATATTGTATTATTAGCATTTGCTATGTGAAGTTTGTATTTGACTATTTAAGACACATATCAAACGAGTAAATATACCTATAGACTTTTTATATACCTACGACGACACTTTTTCCATATTTGTTAAGTTTTTATACTCTTCACTAAACCTTGGGAATATATAGAGGCGAGTTATGAAATCGCTACGCTATTTATTAAGGCTATTTTATTATTGCAGATTATCAACTAATATCATGCTGAGATTGTATACTGAAAGTTTCATCACAATGTATCTGTGTGTGTGTGTGTGTGTGTGTGTGTGTGTGTGTGTGTGTGTGTGAGGGTGTGTGTGTGTGTGTGTGTGTGTGTGTGTGTGTGTGTGTGTGTGTGTGTGTGTGTGTGTGTGTGTGTGAGTGTGTGTGTGTGTGTGTGTGTGTGTGTGTGTGTGTGTGTGCTGTGTACTATGTGCTACATAATATGTCCTGTATACTATGTACGGCGTGTTTATTCTACCTTATTGATTATAGACTAAAGTACTCAATTTTCAAATTTGTATATCTAAAGGAAATCTGAATAATCCTTTTCAATTTTTATAACCTAACAAATATTTCAAAGTGACCCCAAGCTCAGGAGACTCGAAATTCGTTATTTTAATTTTCAAATTGATAAAACTTTTATAAAATGGCATTGAAGAATTATCATGTTTTCATAATAAAATATTCAAATCAAAAGTTATATCTATAATTAAAAGTAAAGAATTTTTGATTCTAATTTTATTATGCTCGATAGGCCTATTTCGCCTTGTTAGAGCATTAACTATCTTATAAGCTAGTTAATGCCCTAACAAGGCGAAATAGGCCTATCGCGCATAATAAAATTAATGTAGAATCAAAAAGTCTTTACTTTTAATTATCATCATCAGCAATGGCGCTACAGCCCGGTGCGAGCCTTGGCCTCCTCAAGAAACTGCCTCCATCCCGCCCTGTCGACAGCAAGTCTCCTCCAGTTTGTCTGTCCGATCGCTCTTATATTGCCCTCGATGTCGTCAAGCCATCTCATCCTAGGTCTCCCTCTGCTTCTTCTTCCTTCAGGACAGGTGTCCAATACTTTCTTTGGGACCCGGTTATCCTCCATTCTACAAACGTGTCCGAGCCAACGTAGACGTTGTATTTTGATGTATTGGACAACGTTTGGTTCGCCATACATTATTTCTAGCTCGTGGTTAAACCGGATCCTCCAAGATCCTCCTTCACAGGTAGGACCAAATATTTTGCGAAGTATTTTCCTTTCGAACACCAACAATGCATTTTCGTCCTTCTTGGTCAATGTCCAGCATTCTGATGCATATGTCATGACCGGTCTAAGAAGAGTTTTGTAAATGAGGGTTTTTGTTTTACGAGAGATGAGTCGTGACCTTAAGTGCTTTAGCAGGCCATAATAAACTTTTAATTATAGATATAACTTATAATGGAATTATACCAAACAAAAACTTCGTCGATAATTAATTTCAAATCAAAAATAATTTAACAAACTCATTTCATGAAAATGCCTAATATTTTCCGTACAAAATTTGAATACTTAGTGAAGTGACTTATTAGTGAGGAGTTAAGCATTGGCCACAACCCACTCAATTCATATTATTTAATAACACATTCTCTAAGCACGTCTATGTTAACTTTGTAACTTTTCTATGGGAAATATTGTGATTGCACATATAAATCAAATTTATTATTTATAAAACAAAAATGTGTATGTGTGATTGTTTTTTCTCTTAATAAATAAATAAATTCTGTATATGTTTGCTTTCAATTTTCATTTTTATAAATAAGGGCGTGTAGTAAATAAATATTCAATGATCATTTATTGCATGTTATAATAAGGAGACTATAACATTGAGCAGTATTCCAGAATAAACATATGTAGGTATATAAGTGCTAATAAATACCTACCTTTACATAATATTACATATACCTATGTGTAGGGCGACGGTATTCATAAAACTAATGTCCTTGCGTGTAAAATAAACAGGGTTATCTAACGCTAGCGAAAACCTACATTTACACACCCTGTTGGGAATCAAAATACAATTTCTCAAACTGTGAAAATAATTCGAGAAATTCTTCTTCTTTTTTTTTAAATGAATATGTCCTTGTTAAACAAGTACATATACATCCTCCTATATTCCCTTAATTAAGGATAAATGCTTTTGCTATATAGGTAAACGAAATCGGTTGAGGCAGGATTCGAACTCGCGACCACTGGATTACTAACCCAGCCCTTCCTCATTTAGAAGATCCACGATCAGTTTTAATCTGATTAATCCTGGGATGTGGACGATCAACTATTTTTCCATCGTTTTAATTGTCTTCCTGGCAAACGTAGACTTTGAAAGAATGAATATGTTTTTGTAACAATTACATATAGATCCTCAACAATCTCTAAACCAACCATAAATGCTTGTATTTATTGACCTACAGAGATTTCATTAGCATAGCTACGCGGGCGAGTCTATTTTCTTCCATTCTATTAACATGTTCCCGCAAGAACCGCCTTCTCTTGCGGCCCCACCGCACGACATCTTCAATTTCACGGGTTTCCCTTATGACAGCATTCTCCAATAATGCACAATAAATTACACTTTAAAAATACGTATGCTTACAATAATTTATAAATTAAGTGCCATCTCTATTGGGGAGATTGGTAACCATCAAGGTTATCTCCATCTTATTATTCATTGCAACCCTTAACAGCGATGCAATGCTTTTCTGAACCACTGTTTCAGGTTGTGGAGCCAAGAAACTCTACGAAATTCTGGTCCTCTCCTCCTTTGTATCCCTCCATGGATTTTAAGGTAGGTACTGACAAGCGTTGGTATTTATCTCCATTCAATACATGTCCAAAGCATTGCAGTACGGTATTCTCAACTCAATTAACTATATGTCAGACTGTAAAGTCCAAAGTTTCAGGTGGATACACACTTTTTCAGCTTAAAATTGTTCAGTGTTGACTTATGAGTCTCCATAATATGGAGACTATAATATTGGATGAATGTTGAATGAATATTACATAGATACATAAATCAAAATTCTACCTTAGAGCCATTTAATTTATTTTTAACTACGAAGAACCATTCATTCATTTATTCATACAATCACAGAATATCCCACAATGTGCGATAACCAGCGAGCATTACCAAAAAAAGGAAGCATGACTCAAGCGTGCATACCCATACACCAGTCTCGTCTCATCTAAAGAGGCAACATTCAGAATGGATGGTGAACTTCAATATTTATTTTTCTAAAAGAATGAATATGTCCTTGTAACAAGTAAGTACAGTCGATAAATTAAGCAAAATCATTGTACTATTGGAGAACAAAATCGATCGTGACAGGATTCGAATTCATGACCACTGGATTACTATCCCAGCGTGCCAACCGCTCTGCCACCACCCATCTAAATTTCCATACAACCACACGAAATATAGGTTGATGTCTTCTGAGAACAAATGTGGAACCTACTTTTTAATTGAAACTCACGTAACATTAATTTTCCAATTTGCATCAAGTGACATGAAATGACAATATATTATCTATAACATAAATATGTCATTTTATGTTTTGTTTCGCTTCTCTAGTTACTAATAGGTACTATGTCAAATATTAATTTAACACGCATCCAAAAACAAGTTGTCACATTCTGGAGACTTATAGATTCGTACTGAAAACACTGTAAAAAAACTGTGTCTCCAGTAGTCAAATATCTAGCCAGCAACGCTGTTCTAATTGCTACGTCCGAAGATGATTTCTGAGACTGCTGTATAGATTCCATTTATCCTCTCAAAGATTTAACATGAAAATCTCAGTAGACAAAACAAAAAACATGGTCACCTTAAGGAATCCAGTACGATGCAAACTTGTAATCCAAAATAAAACCATAGAACTAGTGATGCGATTTAAGTACTCGGGTGTCGAAGTGTCCAGCAGCAATTACCTCTTTGAAGAAGTAAGAGAGCAAGTAGATAAGGTAGCCGTTGTGGCTGGATGCTTGAAAAATGCTGTATGGAGAAACAGAGACATGTTGAAAGAGAGTAAGTTAATGATCTATAAGACCTGTGTATAAGACCAATCAAGACATACGGCATGGAAAAAAGAGCTGACAACGCCAGAACAAAAAGCCTCCTAAGAACCACTGAGATGAAGACTTTACGACCCATCGCAGGCGTAACACTTCGTGACAGAGTAAGGAACTCGGAAATAAGGAGATCTGTGATGTCGAATATGTTGTACGATGGGGAAGAGCACGAAGACGATTTTCGAGAGAACATATGGGGAGAGCAGGTGCGGATCGAGTGGTGAGGATAGCAACGGATGAGGAGATAAAAAATAGCAGACGCCCTGGAAGACCACCCAAGCGATGTAGGGATAGTTGGACGTTTACCTCACAAGAGCTGGCTCTGAGAATAACAGCAGACAGTCCTAACTAAAGCGGAAGAAAAATAAGAAGGAATTATAAAATATGATATTAAAAAAATTATAACACAATCACTTTTTTACACATTTTGCTCATAAATAATTTTTAAAACGCAATTTTGTAAATTCATTCTTACTCTATGTTATATGGTGCCACATTGATTAATTAACATACCCACTAAAGTTATTACGTTCGCCATCTGTGTTTCGACACGAAAACATTTTACGTTTTAAACACACGTGATAACTAATTACATATTTTGTTTCTACAAAAGGTAGCATGACAGATTTTCAACATAGTAAATGAAATTCACAACTTTTATATTGTATGTAAAAAAACAATATTGTAACCGCAAATAAGTAATTATATTCCTTAAAAAAAGTCAAAATTAAGTGAAAGTTGGAATAAGGTGTTCTATAGACATAAGTATTTTACAACGATTATTAACTAAACGATTTTAAAGTTCATGAAGCTTTTACTATACATTTTGCATAAATCCAGGCGTTGTTATGCTTGAATCTGAAATTCATGTGAATTCAAGAGTGTGCATCTTCAAACGGTAAATACATTTACTTTACTTTTTCATAATTAATGTCTTCTGTTTTCCATGGGAAAATACAGGAAGCATCGGCAGGCCCCAAAAATATGGACCGATAATAATATCAGGAAGGCGCGAGGCGGGGAGAAAATGGATGCAGATGGCATGAAACAGAATCATCAAAAGGTGGAATGAAATGGAATATGCCTATCTCCAGCAGTGGTGCAGTGAAAAAGGCTGATATGGAAGAAGAATGTGATTCTACGCGAATGGATATCATGCTTTAAAATTATTTATTGAATTATGTAAAAAAATCCACGATAATTAACTAATCTACATAAAATAACTTTAGTGTTAAGATTACCTATTAACTTCTTATTTTACAAAAATAAAAGGATACTTAGTCATTACACCCAATACCCTTCACAAATAAGAAATGCTGAACTCCTTACAGATGACTGAAGATGGCATGCTATGTTGCTTTTGAAGCACATGTAGATGGATTCTCAATATATTCTCATCCTAACTAAGTTATTTCAGAAGTAAAAGATAAAAAAATATCATGGAAAACTGTACATAATTTATTTATTTATTTATTTTAAAACTTTCTGAGCACAAGTGCACAATGGCGGGCTTATTGCCAAATGGCAATATCTTCCAACCAACCATATACATTTAGTGAAAAACTATTACAATTATGGTATGTAGCAAAATTTTTATACAATACAAGCAAGAGCTATAAAGAAAATAAAACAAACAAAATGAAAAAAAAACATATAAGCAAAAACAATAAAGAAACGGAGGTTACTGGAGAGAGGGGGGGGGACAAGGATAGGATAAGGAGACAAATTTAGGTGTTATGTGAAAGGAAATGATTTCTCAGATTTCTTTTGAAAGTGGGAAGTGTTAATGAAACTCGAAGTTGCGATGGGATGTGATTCCAAAGACGAGCTGCCTGTACGGAGAAAGAGGTGGTGAAAAAAGAAGTATTGTGTACTGGGATACTGAGCGTTCTTTCAGTATTTGATCGAAGAGGCAACCCGTGTTCAGAGAGGAAGTGAAATTGATTTCGTAGATAAACTGGAGCATTGGAGTTGTTTAAGACCTTGTATAGAAGTGTGAGGGTATGTAGGTTCCTACGCTGCCTGATGGGCAACCACCTTAAAAGAGATCGGTATTCCGATATGTGGTCAAATTTTTTCAATTTAAAAATATATCGAATGCATGTATTTTGTAATCGCTCCAATTTATCTAAGAGTTCCTGATTAGCGTCTAAATAACATACATCAGCGTAATCAAGGAAAGGGAGTAATATTGATTGGCATAACGATATTTTGACGGAGAAAGGCAAGAAATTTTGCAATCTTTTTAATGAGTGAAGGGTATAATGAAATTTCCTGCTCACCTCAGCAACCTGTTCCCGCCAAGATAGGTTTTGGTCTATTATTATCCCCAGGTCTTTTACTTTCTTACAAAGTGGTATAATGTTATTGTTGATAGATAAAGGGATTAAGGATGGCCAATCAATTTTGGCTAAAAGTTTGCAGCTGCCTATTAAGATTGCCTGTGACTTAGAGGGATTTATGATAATACCATTAGCTGTTGTCCATGTAAAAATTTGGCTTAGATTGTGATTCAAACAGTTTAGAGTTGGGTTTATGTTATTTAAATCACAATGCAAATATAATTGAAGATCATCGGCATAAAAGTGATAAGAGCACTTTAGTATGTTAGGTATAGAGTTAATCTTTCTTGAAAATCTTTAAATAGCAGGGGCCGCCCCAGAAAGAGGTAGCATGACCATGTGAATGATATTCTGAAAGAAGGAAATATAAAAAGCTTGAAAAATCGAGAAGCATGTATGAGACGATGCATGGATGAAAATGGAGCTAGGAATGTGTACATTAATAGAGGAGTATGGCGCTCGGTTTTCTCTGCTTACCCCGTAAGAGATATGGTGTGATGGTATGTATGTATTTATTATATCAAGTCCGGCCCGGATCCCCATTTATTTTTTTAAATATTGCACTCGAACTTCAGGTTCATATGGTACATCATAGTCATAGACTTACACCTACCAACATAATTAGATTTTTACATGAGTAAAATTATGACCGAGAGGGTTTCCCTATCAATTTAGTGCGACGTGCCGTAGATCCAGGCATTGTATACACATAGTTATTTTAGTGCTTTTTTATTCAAAGCTTGAGTTATTTTAATTAACTAATATTACAACCATAAAAACATTGCAATCCCACACCCATAAATTCTTTACGAAATACTCAAATTATAAATTGCAATGAAGGGTTGTGAAATGGAAAAATGTTAATTATTGTTCCTAGACTCTCCAATCCCAAGGGTTCTCATTTAATATCACATCGGGGTAGATGAACCATAAATGAATTCAAGTGAAACACATTAAACATTATTGAAGTAAATATATATTATTTATTCATACTTTGATAACAAATATGTATATAATATTATAAAATATTTATAATTTAATTTATAGTATATTTTTGAAAGTTGTGCAAATGATTTATTTTTGTGAGGTAAGTTATTTCTTTGTAAGTATATCTACATTATATCTTATAAATAATCTGTGACATTATCAGTTTTAAATGTAAAGTGTCATTGTAAATATTATTTTAGACATCTTCAACCTAATACACATACACAATAAATAAATAACTTTAGAATAAATTATTCAAATAAATAATAATTTACCTACTTAGTTTAAACTATTTAAAAGAACCTTTAAAAGGTTTATAACCTGTTAATATAATTATATATATTGTAAATTCTTATTGTAAACTGTTGGTTCTATAAAATTAATAAAATAAAATAAATATGTGACACATTTTAATCAACTAAGTATGTAGTTATATAAGAATAGTAAAAAAAGTATTTTTAATTTAATCTTACCCTGGTTAGTCCGTTGGCATAGATAGGTATGTCAAATGACTAACTGAGTAAAAAGGCCTCCATTATACCAAATAATAATAAACGTACGCAAACCTAGGATTTTATAACACATTAGGAATATAAGGATATGTTTTTAATAGGCACAAATATATTAAATTCTTTTAAAACCAAAAGGTTTTATATTGATTTAAGTAAATTAATAATATGTATGTATAAAAAGGATTGAAAATAAGCTATGATTTATATACAAATATATTTATTTTTATTTAAATTTTAAATCCCACCCAGACCTCCCGGTATACCAGTCCTCTCGGTAGACTGCATATAAGATAGAGGTATAGCTGGGAGTCCACTTACTAGGGGGAGCAGACCTCTTAAAAAAAGACCTAAAGGTCTACATAAAAGAAGGAGAAGAAGAAGATTTAAATTAATAAGGAAATTTTATTTAATAATAATGTATTATAATTCTTATATTTTTAAAAAAATTATTACAATCAATATAAATATAAATTTACTCTTTATGACCATTTTCTCCTCTCGTTAATTGAACTTTGGATAAACCCGTAGAACCTGCTATTTTACGTTGATTCGATATTTTCCGTTTCAAATTGCATAAAAGCCTGAAATCAAACCATAATTTCAATAGTAAAATACAAATGAGAATAATGTTAACTTTTTTAAGGACAACTAAATATGAGTGAAAAATTATCACTTGAAGGTCGAACAATAGGTACGTTTATAATTTTTATTTTACAACCCTATAAGAATTATGTACTATATACACATAGACCTGGTATTTCACATAGACCTGGGAAATTCATTATAGAAGCCGAAAACCTCGGCTTACCTATAAATAAAATATGTAAAGAAATACATAAAAAATATAATTACTGATTAAAAAAACTGTATTCAAAGAAAAATTAATTAAATAGTTAGTATTTTTTCAATTGCTTAATTGCAACCATACTACAACATTGGAAATTGAAATGTAAATGCGATCCTTTTCAGGGCCACAAAATGTAAATTCTATTTGGGCAAGGATGAACTTATGCTCAAAATCTTTATATTCGACATTTGCCAATTTCTTTCAGGGTTTGCGTAGTCTGTACTTCTAGGCATGCCCCTGCCAGAAAGTATTTTTTTTAAAAATGAATATGTCCTTGTTAAACAAGTAGATACATATACATCTTCCTACGTTCCCTAAAATAAGCATAAATGCTTGTGCTATAGGTGAACGAAATCGGTCGAGGCAGGATTCGAACTCGCGACCACTGGATTACTAGCCCAGTGCGCTAACCGCTCTGCCATCGACCATGTATTATTTTGTTAATCTAGGTTTATTTTCACCATAAAGCCATCAATATCAATAAATTAATATTTTTAATACTCATACTTTTTGAAATTATTATTATTTTATAAGTACATACAGATAATCCATATGAAACAAACCGATATTTGAAATCAAATATATATAGTCAAAAAATGTTTATTTTCTTATATAGCTAATAATACAAAAACACTGAAAAAATAAAATATTACCTCAAAGTAAGAAAATAGATGATTTCCACAAGACTGAGAAAAGAGAACCCGAGGAATAATCCAAGAAGACCTCCACAGTTGGCAAGAAAATCAGTCTGTCCATATAATTCAGATCGCCTTGATGTTATAAACTGTGATTCCTTGAAGAACAATACCAAACGAGCCATGTTCACGCTGTAATTCAGAATAATTATTGTATAATAGAAAATGTTCACAGCCTACCAAAACTTATATAATACCTACCAAAACTTATATAATACCTACCAAAACTTATAGGTATAATACCTACCAAAACTTATATAATACCTACCAAAACTTATATATTACCTACCAAAACGCCTAAGAAAAGGCTTATCAAATAAACTAAGTTTATTTATTTATATGTAATACCTATACATGATAATAAAGATTTTATTGCAGACTGTGAACAGGGATTAAAAAATATAGACGCTGCATACAGATCTGTATGCAGGGTCTATATTTTTCACGGTTTTTCCAAATTTGAAGTGAAAAAACATACCTACATATATGTTTACTCAGAATTCGGAGTAGAACATTACGTGTGTCTGTGTGTGTACGTATGTATGTGTGTGTCCGTCCGTCCCCCCTTATAACTTTTGCCCCGCTCAATTTATGGAGCCCAAAATAAAAAAATATTTAAAATATCGAAAAAAGCCGAAACCCCCCAACTACAAAATTTAATTTTCTAAAAAAAAAAGCATTGTAGTAGTACATCTCAAACTTTTTTTAACGACTTTTATAAAAATTGAATTTAGTGACGACATCGTTTCATATAATTTGTAAGGCAGTACTTAATCTATACCTACTTAATCTACAAACATACATCATGCCGTTTACATATTCTAGGTATGAATAAAAGACTGACCTCCATACTATCCTATCCTGACATACATACCTACATGTTTTATATAGAAAACAAAACATCTTAAAATATTTAATAATTTGTGTTTATAGTGTGGTACGTATTCTTCAATTATGCATAATATTGCCATCGACAGTTGGATCTCATGTGTTACATGCTGACATACATACCTACATGTTTTATATAGAAAACAAAACATCTTAAAATATTTAATAATTTGTGTTTATAGTGTGGTACGTATTCTTCAATTATGCATAATATTGCCATCGACAGTTGGATCTCATGTGTTACATGCAATTAGAGAAATTAAAATCAGTGAATTTCTTGATAGTAGGTAGATACCTAATTCCTAATCACCTTTAAAATATCGTTAAATAACTATTTTTATTTTATTTGTTTACAGGAAATTTACAGTATAATATCCTTTCTTTTACAGATATATTATGTAAACGAGTGGGTTGTGGCCAACACTAAACTCTCCACACCACAAATATTGACAATGAAATATTTTATTCATTCTAAATTTTACTACCAGGAATATAAATTTTCTAACGATAGTATATTTTCATGTTAAGATAGACAAACTATTAATGCAGTATGGTGAAGAATTCTAATGTTGTATGAAATATTTTAATAAAAGCAGATAAATTTTGTTTTAAAGGACGTTAGAGCATTTTGACAATTTTGACACGTGATATCATATGAAGAAATTTTTGTTATTTATGGAAAGCTAATCAGTTCGATGTTCAAGCTCTTTACATTATAACATGAAATCAAATTACTGAACTTTTCTATACATAAGAAATTTATCTTATTATATACATTTTTATTCATACTAAATTTTACTACCAGGAAAATAAATTTTCTATCGATAGTATATTTTTATGTTAAGATAGACAAACTATTATTGCAGTATGGTGTAGAATGCTTATGTTGTATGAAATATTTTAAAAAAAGCAGATAAATTTTGTTCTAAAGGACGCGAGAGCATTTTCCAAATTTTGACAGGTGATATCATATGAAGATTTTTTTTGTTATTTATGGAAAGCTAATCAGTTTTATGTTCAAGCTCTTTACATTATAACATGAAATCAAATTACTGAACTTTTCCATACATAGAAATTTATCTAATTACATTTTTATTCATACTAAATGTTACTATCAGGAATATAAATTTTCTTCCGATAGTATATTTTTATGTTAAGATAAACAAACTATTAATGCAGTATAGTGAAGAATGCTTATGTTGTATGAAATATTTTAAAAAAAGCAGATAAATTTTGTTTTAAAGAACGCGAGAGCATTTTCAAAATTTTGACACGTGATATTATATGAAGAATTTTTTGTTATTTATGGAAAGCTAATCAGTTCTATGTTCAAGTTATTTACATTATAACATGAAATCAAATTACTGAACGTTTCCATACATAGAAATTTATCTAATTACATTTTTATTCATACTAAATGTTACTATCAGGAATATAAATTTTCTTCCGATAGTATATTTTTATGTTAAGATAGACAAACTATTAATGCAGTATAGTGAAGACTGCTTATGTTGTATGAAATATTTTAAAAAAAGCAGATAAATTTTGTTTCAAAGAGCGTTAGAGCATTTTGACAATGTTGACACGTGATATCATATGAAGAAATTTTATGATATCTATGAAAAGCTAATCAGTTCTAAGTTCAAGCTATTAATATTCTTATATCAATATGAAATCAATGAACTGAACATTGCCAAATATAAAAAAATTCTCTTGTTACATATAAGTTTCATACAAATATCCATTAAATAAAATATAATTTTTGAAACCGTTGAATATTTTTCTTTTAACATTGACCAACTTTGAATACAATTTTATGAAGATTCTTGGTGTTGTATAAATAGTTGAAACCAAATTAAAATATCTCTAATTTCCAGGTCGTGAGAGCATTTTTTCAGTTTTAATAGATGAAATCATAAAGAAACATTGGGAAAAAATGAACCGTTGTCTATGGAAAACTAATCAGCTCTAAGTTTATGGACTTAACACATGTGATATCAATATGAAGTCAATCGGACTTATAGTTTGGGCTGCAGAGAGGACACAAAAAAAAAACAACGTAAATGATGAATTCATAGAGAAGAAATCAAAAGTTGTCTATGGAAAACTAATCAGCTCTAGGTCTTTGCACTTTACACATATGATGTTAATATGAAGTCGATCAGACTTATAGTTTGGGCTGTAGAGAGGACACAAAAAAGATAAATGCTACGGCGTACGGCGTACAGCGTATACGCCATACACACAAACACATCACGACGAAACTCATAGTGTGCATTCTCTACATGATACCCATTGAGAAATTGATGTAAAAAAAATACGCTTAAATTTTGCGAAATCATGACTCTCCCCTATTCCATAGTGTGGAGAGTAAAAATACAATCAATTTTAAATTTCCACAGCATTAATAATAAATTTTAATTTGTGTGCTTACATACTTAAAACCACGAGCAAAAAAGATATTTATAAGAACAGTGTATGAGTGTATGCATGTGTAGGTATATGAGGTTGGGGTATATGTGTGTGAGTGTGTGAATATTAGTGTCAGAGAGAGAATAATATGTATACTAGTGAACCCCCGACAAACTTCGTATTGCCTGTATAATTAAAAATGGTCCCGTCCATTACCACCCGTCGCTTCAGTACTTCCCGTCCCTTCAGTACCTCCCGTCCCTTCAGTACCTCCCGTCCCTTCAGTACCTCCCGTCCCTTCAGTACCTCCCGTCCCTTCAGTACCTCCCGTCCCTTCAGTAACTCCCGTCCCTTCAGTACCTCCCGTCCCTTCAGTACCTCCTGTCCCTACAGTACCTCCCGTCCCTTCAGTACCACCTATTCCTTCAGGCCCTTCAATACTTTCAGTACTTCCGTCCCTTCAGGTCCTTCAGTACCAACCGTCCCTTCAAGCCCTTCAGTACCTCCCGTCCCTTCGGTACCTCCCGTCGCTTCAGTATATCCCGTCCATATTTGAGGAATTTTATTTGCAATTGGGGTGTTTAGGTTTATATGCCCCCTTAATTACTGTTCTTAAAATTATTGCAATGATCATAAGTGTGCGTATCTACTTACACTAAATAATAAATTATTTTTTATGCTTCCTTTAAAATCTAATTTGTGGGTTATATTGTTATATAAAATTTGTAACTTGTCATTTAAATCAACTTAAATTATTCCACCTACTCTGGCATAACACTAAAATTAAATTACTCCACCTACTCTGGCATAACGACAAAATTAAATTATTCCACCTACTCTGGCATAACGCTAAAATAAAATCATTCCACCTACTCTCGCATAACGCTAAAATTAAATTATTCCATCTACTCTGGCATAACGCTAAAAAAATAAATTATTCCACCTACTCTGGCATAACGCTAAAATTAACTTTGTAAGCAATCAAAAGCTTTTGCCAATTGAAGTCAGCTTGAGATGTTTCAGCGTCGTATTGTATAGCTGTGCAAGCTGGTAGACAGTCGCACAATTCTGCTACTTCTTGTAATCCTGGCTTTTCTTTTTTTACGCGTGCTCCTGATTCTGCAAGTCCCTTCTTTATCTCAGTTGTCAGAAGGTCATCTGCAATCAAGTATCAGTTTGACAAAAATATTCAATAAAATCGTTAATGAAATCGATAATGATGAAATCAATTTATTTTCAATACAGTAAATATAAAAAAATATTTAAGTAACACGTATGAGTATTTCGTTTAACTATAGCACAAGCATTTATGCTTAAGTTAGGGATCGTATGAGGATATACATATATGTACCTACATGGAGCCAGGACATAATATTCATTCTTAAAAATATATTTTGTTTGAGATTGGTGGTGGCAGAGCGGTTAGCGAACTGGATTAGGGAGCACGGGTAGAAGTGAGCCATGGGGAGGAGTGAATCATTTAGCATATTACTATGAAATACAATTCGAAACATGTTCAAACTTGAACCAACATGTTGTTTTCTTGTGCTCGTCCAGTACATTCAGTTGCTATCCGAATCTCGTCGCGGCTTTAGGTGCTGACGGTGTTGCTCGCGATTTTCGACTTCATAGTAAAATTTACATACTTTTTATACAGTGTTTGACACCTAGCTAATTTGTTCTCAGCAACGGAAAGTGATCCGAAAGTACGTATTAAACTATGTAGTATCTATAACTGTGTGTTTGTGGTGAATATTACACATAACATTTTTTTTGGAAATTATTTAACTTATTTTGGGTACTTGAGGAGGACTGAACCAACTTCGATTGATTGGATTGAACCATGGTTCATTCCTACTCCGCAGTTACTTTTTACTTAATTTTTCTTCTTCATGTGCAGGTAACAACAATGCCTCGAATTTATATATGAAAAACAGAAAATGCAAGGACTGCCGAAAGTGAAATGAAAAATGCACTGAATAAAATAAAGGCAAGAAAAAGTATAAGAGAAGCAGCGAAAATATCTCATATTCCGTATCCGACTCTCCGTCGTTACTGGAAGAAGTTGCAGATTGGTGGTGAGAACATACGCCTGACGCCAAACTACTATGTTAAGAGAATTTGCACTGAAAGAGTATATTATAACCAGTTTAAGAATGTTTTATGGCTTACCTACCAATGAATTAATGTCGTCGTCTTGCTTACGAGATGGCAGTTATAAATAAAATCGATATTCCACAAAATTGGCATAAGGAGAAACACAACAAAAAGGCAACATTGCCATTTCAAATTTCCGGTTCAATTTGATTGTATTACTAACCACTCCAATAGGCGGCATGATTGTATTACTAACCACTCCAATAGGCGGCATGATTGTATTACTAACCACTCCAATAGGCGGCATGATTGTATTACTAACCACTCCAATAGGCGGCATGATTGTATTACTAACCACTCCAATAGGCGGCATGATTGTATTAATGTTCGTTGATTTTTTCTCCTTGTTATTTGTATTTGCATATATACTTATTTCTCTTCATTTTTACTTTTGATTACATTATTTTTATATTACTTTAATTGTAATTATTATTTTGTTCAAATATTGTTACACTTTTAGGTTTATTTTAATAATACAACCATCATGTAAATGGTTTAATTCTACCCACTCATCATCATTATCATCAGCTCCACATCCCAAGGTGGACCTGGCTTCCAAAAGAAGTCTTTGCCATTCCAATCTGTCAGCGGCTCCTTGTCTCCAATTGACCACGTCCAAAGAGTCCAGGTCCCCCTGGACGCAGTCCATCCATCTCAACTTGGGTCTCCCCCTACGCCTCACACCCTCTGGTCTATGGTGAAAGATTCTTCTGGCGGGCAGCTGCTCACTCATTCTCTCCACATGTCCAAGCCATCTGAGTCTCCCAATCCTTATACCTAAATACTCCAACGTCTATATCATCATAAAGCTGGTATATCTGATACCCACTACTTGGTTCAATCCTACCCATACACGGGTAGAAGTGAGCCAGTAGGTGTCTTGCTATATTTACTAAAATAATAAAGAACTAAAACATACCTATTACAAGATTTTATTTATTATCTTTACAAATGCAATAAACATAGCTAACATTAGCAACTTACTCTGCTGGTTTATCTTGTTCCCTTTCCCCAGAACAACGATTTAAAAAAAAAGTTGTTCACTCCTACCCGTGCTCCCCTAATCCAGTGGCCGCGAGTTCGAATCCTGCCACGACCAATTTCGTTCACCTAGCACAAGTATTTATGCTTAGTTAAGGGAATGTATGAGGATGTATAAGTATGTACTTAATTGTTACAAAGACATTTTCATTCTTAATAAAATTAAAATAAAAAATATATTTCATTAGTAATACATGTTTAACCAATCCCAATGTTTTACTTACCTTGAGCATTGGACATACATTGTACTTTGCCAGATGAACAGATTGGCATTGTAGGATCCCCTGAAAATTAAATTTATCATTGATTACATTTTTTTTATTTACATATATACCAGTGGTAAAGGTGGGCCAATCTTGACTTTGGTATGACTCATCGCAAAAATATGTCGATCGAACAAAAATACTTCTGCTTTTAATGTATTTATTTCTTATTCTCTGTATATAAAAAAACAAAGACGGAAGATGAAAGTAAGTCGCAGTGAAAAAAGCAAACACCCATATAAAATGTTGAAACGTACGTCTTTTATAAATCATACACTTATTTCGATGATACCACTCGTAAAAAAATAAATTTGAGTCAATTCATAATCTGATCAAAAATAATGAAGTAAACAATATTAATTTATTATTTCAATGAAAAAATATTATTCTAACGTTAAAATGATATCATTGTTAATGCTATATCATTTTTTAACAATTCAAAGATGAAATAACTTGGGCCGTTTGCTCGCTATTTTTTTCGACTTGTCACATTATACATCTGCTGTCAAAGTTAGCGGTTGAGAATTGAAGCAATGGCGTCCTTGAAATATAAATCATTAAAACGGCAATCCCAAAAAATTGTGATGAATGTCCTTCGATATTTTCAGAAGGAAAGAGATAATGATGGTCCATGCTTAGGTATCATTAACATCATTGATTCAGGTATAGTGCAGTTTTAATGACGTTTTAATGAAATATTTCAAATCTTCGTCTATAGGGTGACAATTTGTCCTAGTGCGTATTTTTAAACAAAAACATTATTTTAACAAATAGAATGTATGAAATTTGTTTCATACACACCACAAACATTTATTTGTCATTGATATTTTATTATTTATGAAATATTTTGTCAAAATTTCTATAATATTCTTATTGTAATGATTACGAAACCATGTAAGGTACGTAAAATAATGTGCAAATATTAAAATATATGTACAGTTATTGAATAAAATTATACTCTTTAGAGAACTGCAGAAGCATGTGGTATCACCGAATATAATGTGTCCATGATAAAAAAGAGAATGAGTAGTGATACACCTCTATTAGAAACACCAAAAAAAAAACCGAATAAAAAAAAATCTGTTGACGTTGACGATTTTACAAAAGATGCAGTCAAAAGAAAAATATATGGGTCCATTGTTAACAAAATGATGGTCACCGTATTGGCATCCAAATTACATGTACCAACATACGACTTACGACGGGTTGCATAGTTTTTTTATGACGTCATACTAAAGTCAAGCGTGGCCGGCCTATACTATTATTCTTCTTTGAACTATTTTGAATTGTAATAGTTAATTAAAAAAATGTGTATTTAAGAAGGCCTTACTTGGCATGGAAATGGCAACACAGCCACATGCGTACATAGTATAGTTAGTAAGACATTCCCATGCACAATTTTGCTGGGTATAAACTTTGTAGAACTTCAATCTTCTCTCAAATGGAAAATAACATTGCCTCCTGCAATAATAAAAAGCCATCAGACATAATTTATTTTTGAAATTGTATAGTTTTCAAGAACCAAAGAGACGAAGGCTCTCAATATCAAATACAGTAGGTATCAGTCAGTTTCTTAAATGTAAAGTTTACATGATATTATATTTCATTCAAAATAATGAATTTAGTCAAAGGTGGACTAAAAGGTTAGTGGAATAGAGACCTAGCGGGGATAAAAGGAGTAGAGGAAGACGATGACATTACTGGTAACTGGATTCAAAAGACTAGAGAAAATTTTTTGGAGAGATATATGGGAGGATTATGTAAAGCGGTGGACAGGAGTAGCTGATTATGTAAGTCAAGTCAATTGAATTTAACATTTGAATATTTCATTACACGAGTAAAAAAGACTTTTAATTTTCAGATATAGGTAACAGCCAAGGCAATTGTTTTTGTTTATATGAATCTGGAAACATAACAATTCAATTTCAATCCCATATCTTCATTACTTTTATTTTTTTCTTCGTGTACCCTGTCAGCAACTTTCGACGTTGGCGATCACTCAGGTGAATCCCACTCTGTCCTGTTCCGTCCGGAACGTCTGCTCCGCAGCTCTGAAGCCCGTCCATTCCCTAATATTACGCAGCCTTGTAACTCTCTCCTTCCAGTCCCTCAGCGACCTTCTATCTTGCCCTTCAGTATTAATTGGAGCAAATGTTATTTTTCTTCTCTCATTAAGTGACCTTATGCGACTATTATTGTAGACAGGAGTTGCCTGGTTGTTCTGGCTCGAATTAAGACTTCTGAGTTTGTATCCAGTGCTGTTCAAGGGATTTTGATTATTCTGCGATGAAATCACATTTCAAGAGCTTCCAACCTATTCATGGTGTTTTCTATTGACACTATGCTAATTTTCTAACCTTTTGGGTTCATAGTTCCTTAGACCTTCCGATGTAGTCATCATGTTGGGTTTGATGGCAGCAATTACTTCTTGGCTCAACGGTACTCTGAAGTATTGTTGTGATACACGAGGTATCTCAGCTGGCGTGTGAAGAAGAATCTAAAGTAAATTTTAATATGTATTAAAAAATATTATTTAGATACTTATCTCCATAATCAGCAATACAAATATGATTACTACATTTTGTGCTAAATTAATTTTATTTTTGAAAAATGTTGATTGAATTGTAGGTACCTTAAATCCCTGTACTGGACCTCGACAAATGTAGTCAAGATCATAATTATAAGCTCGCATCAATATGACTAGTCCTGCTTTAGTACCAGAACCCTAAAAATAACAAAGGAAGGTATCTAATATATCAAACAGTAGAGTCAATTCAATTTAGAGAAAGACATCAAAGTCAATATATTTTTTATTAAAAACAACATAGTGTTTACTATATTATTGGTCTGTGCAAATTTACCGTTCCTCTGACAGGGTAAGTATCCAATGGAAGATTCTTAGGATAACCTCCATCAAGAGACCATCCTTCAGATCTCCTTTCGTGGTCCAAATAATTGTACTCAGAGTGCATTCTGAAAATAATAATCGTTAAAGTGGTTAACGCACTGTTGTAAATATCTAATGATTCTGATGTGCGCATAATAAGAAATGGACTATTTACGATTCTTTTCTGAAGAGTTCCTCAGCATTCAACATATTGAACGAGAAACAAAGACCATCTTCGGTCAAAATTGGCGAAAACAAATGACTACAGTTCATTATTTCTGTCTTCCATTTGCAGTGCCACATCATTTCATCAAATTTAGGAGCGACCTGAAATATCAAATAATCTAATAGACATTTTTTTGTTGAACAATCAATAAATCATACAATAATATCAATTTACAAATCAAGAATTAGTTACTAATTGATCAATGTTACTTTTAGTATGTATATATTTTTTATTTCTAAAATATTTATTTATCTTTTTGTACATATTAAATTAGTAAATTTCACAGTTGGTAAGCCGTTACAGAAGCCAAACGGCTTACCAACTGTGCCACGGCGGTCGGCACAGTTGACAAATATATTGTATACCAGTGAACTTATTTCCATTGGGTAATTTCTTCCAATCGACCAGAAATATGCATGATTTATTTTATATTGAATTATGTAATTTGACATCATCGACAAACGATTGTTTTTTTACTTTGTGGTATCATTTTGAAATAATTAAATGAAATAAAACACAACTTTGTGTACACCACTACAATTATAATTTTTATTCAAATGAATAAAAATCTCTCTACATGTTACGAGAACAAAGTTCCCTTCCTCAGGAGGATACAAAGTATACTAAAATAAATTACAATATACAGACTTAAGGTTAACATAATGGGTGTCGTGTGGGCTGGGTTAAACTATTGATTGGTGGGGGGAGCTATGAAGTTATTGGTTAATTAATTTTTGTATTGGGAAAATATTTAATATAGGGTTATTAGGAAATTGTGTTTGATTATTAATTATATTATTATTTCGTTTTTTGAATACACTTTTTAAGTCTTCATTTAACCAAGCAATTTTTGCTTTTTGAGCCAAATTCGAGGTTGACTTGAATTTAAAATTTATGTAGTTAGGTATTATTTTAAATTTTAAACACTCTCGAAGGAAAAATAAGTTTAAGCAAATAAGTCTATATTTGATCATTAATTTTTTATACACTTTTGCCTTTTTAGCTGTACTCGCTAATATCAAGTCAACCTCGAATTCGGCTCAAAAAGCAAAAATTGCTTGGTTAAATGAAGCACAATTTCCTAATAACCCTATATTAAATATTTTCCCAATACAAAAATTAATTAACCAATAACTTCATAGCTCCCCCCACCAATCAATAGTTTAACCCAGCCCACACGACACCCATTATGTTAACCTTAAGTCTGTATATTGTAATTTATTTTAGTATACTTTGTATCCTCCTGAGGAAGGGAACTTTGTTCTCGTAACATGTAGAGGGATTTTTATTCATTTGAATAAAAATTATAATTGTAGTGGTGTACACAAAGTTGTGTTTTATTTCATTTAATTATGTAATTTGAGTTAAAAATATAGACCTGGCGTACAAATTTCACGTATCTTGGCTTGAAACTTTGTCGATATGTTAAGATAAATAAATTCTCTTGAACAAATCGACAGTTGGATTATGTTGAATGGTTGATCAACATTTTTGTACAATTATAATTATTGATTAATTTATTTTTGATTTAAGCAATTTTTTGTATTGCAAACGCCAAAGTACACAAAAATAATGGAAAACCCAAATTAATTGAAAATTAAATCTAACAGAATATAATATGTACAATTTTATATTTTATCACCTAATCAGATTAATATGATTGCTTGATTGTCAGAATAATATGTCTACAAAAAAAAATCATGTGCTTAATGAATATGAATATTGGTTAAAAAAGTATAACAATTGTCTAACGATAAGAAATATGCTATTATTATATCATTTCGACAAACTAACTCGTCGAACCTGCGTCATTTAGTAACAATATAATTAGTTCAATTAATTAACATATGATAAATATTATTGTTTGTATTTGTTACCCTTAAAATTTAAAATGTCCTAATTAGGTTTAGTTCAGTTGACTAATCGTAAACATTCACGCCTTTTAATCGTTCCCTTTGACATTCTAACACACATTTAATAAAATTAAAATTGAATGTTATTCTATCTACGTATAGAATTCGTCAAATATTGCGCGGTTACAATGATGTAAGGAGTGGTAATTAATTAAAAATGACTCAATTATTTTGTTATTTCATATAAAATAGGTTGGGTTTGTGGCTCTTACCTATAAATTTATTTATAACTACACATTCCTATAGATATGTGTCTATATCAATATTGGGGTATGTAAAGTATAAACTCAATTAATAATTCAGAAAAATTAATAATTATACAACTTATTATAAATATTACATATAATTATATAAACTCAGTGACATAGAAGTCAATAAAATATCTTGATGTCTCAATCCTAAGCTCGTTAATAAACGAAAGTTTAATTGATTTCAAAATGTATGCTGAGATGTGAAATTTTGGTGGGAAAACTTTTCAATTACGTTTAGTGAAAGGTGTATATAGTAAGTAGGTATAAGTGTAAAAAAATGTAGGTATATTAATAATTGATAACAGTTTATATAAAATTTAGTCTTTATTTTTTTTAAATAAATAAGTAGAGAGAACCGAACGCCAGACTTATTTACATAAATTTCTACATCGTCTGATACACGCCATAAATAATATGCCGTATATTCTATTCGAGAGAAAAATACTCAGAAGGATATTCGAACCTGTGCAGGTAAACGGAGCTTGGAGAATACGACACAACAATGAGATCTACAATATTTATAATGAGCCCAACATTATAAAGGTGATTAAAATAGGGAGGCTGCGATGGGCAGCAGGACACGTGGAAAGAATAGGCGATGAAAGAATGCCAAAAAAGGTCTTGCACACAAAGCCACAAGGTAGACGAAACGTTAGTAGACCCAAGCTCCGATGGCTGGATGGCGTGCAGCGGGGTGTGCAGGCTGTTGGTGTAAGGAACTGGAGGGAAGCATGTCAGGATAGAGGGAGATGGCGAGGAATGCTGGAGGAGGCTAAGGCCCGCAATGGGCTGTGGAGCCATTGATGATTATGATGATATTCTATAAAAAATGATGATGGTGTTTTGCACAGAAGTTGTAAGTAGGTGTATAATTTTGTTCAAATTGAGATAAGTACACAAAAATGCTTGTATTTTTCATAGTTTATTGAGCACAACTGTGACGGAAAGGGACACTTGCCTTTATATTTTGATTTATTTTATATTGCATCTGGGACAACCAACATGCTTTATGTCAAATATCCTAATTTAACACGCACCCAATAACAAGTTGCCACATTCTGGAGATACTGAAAATATAATTGAAAATTGTATCTTCATCAGAAATTGAACCCGGGACGTCTCATTTGGTTAGATATCTGACTCCTTTCGCACAGAAGTCAGATATCTAACCAAATGAGACGCGAAAGCCGTCATTGTCTTACTTTCGCACAGGAGTCAGATATCTGACCAAATGAGACGAGAAAGCCGTCATTGTCTTACTATTTAAGGCAGGTTGCTACTTTACTAAATGTATGTAACACATGAGATCCAACTGTCGATGGTATAGTGTACAGTGTAAGAAAATGTAGACCTAGCCATATAAAATCTCACGCATCTTGGCCTGAAACTATGTCGATATGTTGAAAAATAAATTCTCTTGAACAAATCGACAATTTGATACTTGAGTTAGTACATAACTGTACAGTAACTGTTTTTGGAAAATAATTTTTATAATTAAGTATGTACAGCAGCCCGACTGTGGAACGATCTTCCGAATTCTGTGTTTCCACCTTCGTACAACCCGGGTCTTTTTAAAATCCGAATTAATAAACTCTTCTAGATTGCAAACCCCTCTCAACGCTACGTAGTGCGCTTCTTCGGAAGAGTAAAATGGACCCAAATCCTAATAGCTGGCGTCCCCTACGTGGACATGTTAAAAAAAATATGTATGCATATATTATTTTGTATCCACTTTTAAAAATATTCATAACTTACAGATGTTAATAAACCAAGACTGCTATTGTCCGTTGTATTACTCCCTTCTGTGAGTAAATGATTATCACACAGAAGCGAGATTGTCTCGAAATCTTTTAACCTGAAATAAAATACACGCATATTAATTTTGTAAAATATTTGACGCTATGTACATGTTTTCATTTGGAGCCACAAATAAATTACACGTCGTGTAGGTACAGAGAGAGGTGATAAGGATAATAAAAAATATGTCATTTTATGTCACATTTTTACTGTCCTTTGATATTTTCCAACATTGACAGCTCATTCAACATTGGTAAAATGATTAGTGCGTTTTGTAAGCTCTAGTCTGTCGATGCAGGTCAATGCGCAGATATTCATGCGTTAACCGTTTAACTTAATAGAGTCGTGTAAATCTTATTTTTCTTGTTCTAACCCACGAAATCACAATCGATTTAAGTTATTCAGTCAATTCCGAATTTGATCATGTAAGTAAATCTTTTAATTGAAATCCTTCATCACCATAAATTATATATTATCAAATATTTATTGAACTGACAGTTTCAATATCATATTTGGAGGTTGATGTTTAAAAATATAAAATATTTTTAACACGCACATAATATAATCCTTTGGATTAAATAATAGATAAACATTTACTCCCAAATAATTAATAACATCCTACGTGATTTTTATATATTATTAGTGCACATTTTAGTGATGTAAAAAGTATCGTTCAAAATGTCTAAAATAATTCACATCGAATGAAAATTAGTGTCCCTGAAAAATCTAAACACGCATCCCTACGATCATCCGCATTCAGAGTTTGACAATAATCAATAAATTTAAATAATAGTAAGTATATAATTGTATAAAATCTTACTCTTTTTCAGTAAAGTTCTTTGCATAGTATCGATGATACATTTCTGTGAAATTATATATGGATTGGCGAGCTTTAGTTTCCGAACAAATTGTGATTGCTGGAAACGGAACCTACAAAAATACATGATTGAATTTGTATTTAAAATATATTACTTGCTCAACATTCAACTAAATGATATTATATAAATAGGAGAATAGGTATCATCTACCTGCCAAACAGGTGTAGAAGTTTCAGCAAAACTGACGATGACAGGACTTTGTTGCCACTTGATCCAAACCTTGAGGATGAGATGACTACAAGCAGCAATACTCAATCCAACCATAACACCCCACCAGATTCTGTCGAGGAATTCTTTTATGACTTAGAAGATATAATATATAATATAAATATTCTAATGTGAGAATTTCAATGTACCTACATAATGCACAACATTAACTTTAAAACAAGCTATGGTAAAAACAATAAAAGCTTTCGATACCTATGAGATTTTTTTAAAAAACAGGGGGGCATGTTTGGTCCAAACGGCAAAATCGAAACCCTCACGCACGATTACCCTGGATATAATTATTATATGGAGTTCTATAATATCTTTAGATGTCATAGAACTCCATATAATAATTATATCCATGATATGGGTAATCACGAGGGTTTTGATTTCGCCGGTTGGACCAGACTTGCCCCCCTGAATTCAAATCGAATCAATTCTCGAAAAAGATAGGTATATAGAAAAAGATAAAAATCCTATCCTTGGGTAGACATTAGACAAGGATTGTCTAACGCCTTATTTCTTTATTCTCGCAATTCGCAATGCTTCATTCACATCCATTCTAAATTTCAAACATTCCTGTAGATTATTCACTCGTTATATTTCCATATATCAAAACTCCATTTACTTGGTGAAGCCATGCTACAATATAACTTTTAATTTATTTATTTATACAAAAATTACAAACCGATCCAGGGGAGCAAGTCTCGTCAATCAAAACCATACATGTTTACCCTTTATCGTGGATATAATTACCTTATGGTTTTCTATAGTATCAAAAATGTTATAGAACTCCATAAGATAATTATACCTATGATATGGGTAAACATGGAATGACTCCCCCCCCCCAGAGTGTCCTAACTGAATATTCAAATATAAAAACCTATAATAAAAAGATAACAAAACACAAAATGTAATTTGTGTTTAGTGTTTATAAATATCCATATGTTTAAATTAAGTTGGAAATAGGTAATATTTGTTACTTCTCCCATATAGATCGATTTCCTTCTCCCAAATATTTCAGTCCATGCAAACTTGTGTTTTCTGTGAACTCTTTGAAATATCTCCCACAAGACTTTCCTTTCTTCTCCTTTAATTTCATCGGTAGGAAATTATTATTCTGAATAACTGCCCCCATTTCGACGTTTTCCAAAGGTTTCAATTTGGATGGACTCCCCGGTCCAAGGCCATCATCAATCCTAAAAATATGAAACATTATTAATATTATGTCCTTTAATACGTTTTTTTTTATAAAAGTAAATATTAATAAAATATATACGTAAAACAAAAATACACCGCTTTAGGTAACCAGATTAAAAGACTGGCATTCTCGTAAAATAATAATATTACCGTTCTTATATCAGCCACTGGCATTATTCCAAAACCGTTAAGCCGTAATTTAGAAATTTTAGATTTATCGAAAATTAATAATAAAAATACAAAAAACGGTAATAATGAATACGTGTAGAATCGTTAAAGATTTTTTAAGCGTTAATATTCGGGAATCATTAGGGTTGATAGGTAGTATAAAGACCTCCTCAGAGCCTAATCTTTTGATATGTTTGTATCTGGATGGGTGAATTATTCCTAATTGAAAGCTTGATGATGCGTTTGTTGCATTATATTTTGTTCTATTAAATAATTTACAATTTACGCATTGATCAGCTAATCCTTTTGAAGAAGTGTTTAATGGTAATAATAATAATAATTGAGTGTTATTATTTGCAGTGCTTAATTGTTTTTTTTATTTTTTTTATTTTCAGGCATATTATTTTCAGGCATTCGAGATATTTCCATACCGTTATAACTTTCATGTGTATACAATTATTTTTGTATTGATAATATTATTTTTATAAAACATATCTTTACTAAACTTCGAAATTCCTTAACACGATACGCATTTTCAATAAGAACATGATGAAATTTTAAATAAAAAAAATAGAAATATTGTTCGTCTAAAATTAATTTTCTGACCTTTCCATTTAAATACACTTGAATTACACAACAGTTACTGATATGTTCTGTCACTAAAAATAATTTAACGAAAGTATTCAACTGATTAGACCACAATAGACCTTAAAATTCACAATGCATGATATCCTGAGTAATAAATCCAACTGATTAACAATAAAATAATTTTATGGCTATTTTTTTGTCCAATTTACGAAAATGATAACAAAGGAAGCTGTTATCTTTTAGTAATTAATGCACGCAGCATTTTTTTTGTTTTGAAGTGATTAATTTACACCTACTCATGTTTAATCGGATGTGCATTTTAAGTTTAAATACTTACCAACCTTAATATTTGGACTAGTATTTATTTTGTAGGTACTATTTTGAAGGTCACGGAAACCAAGTCAACATACATAATATATGTAATCTGATCTTATTTTATAGTGCACTATTTAATTTTTAGAAAAGTTCGTGGATCGCGACATTTCCAAAATCTTTTCTCTACTTTTATGACTTATTGCAACTTTAAGTTGTTGGTTCTGATGATAACAAATAATACTTGAAGAAGTGATGAATTTCTGTACCATTTCAAATTTTTAATAATAATATTCGTAATTCAAAAATATATTATTTTTAAGTAGGATAAATAAGTAGGATAACTCCTTTATTTACCCTATTTCATTAAATGACACCATGAATTTATTATAGAATATGGGGAATCTATGATAGTTTTCACGTAACGTTGCTCTACCAGGAGTAGGTAGGTATATTAATTATGTATCCGAAAATATAATGAACTGCATGCTAAAAAAAGAAGAACATAATGCATGTAATGGCTTCTATAGCTTAGCTGTAATTTTTTTAACTGGGTTTGTGGGATCGGTATTTCGATAAACGAAAGTATTTCGATTATCCACTAGCATTATCAAGATGTTGGATGTGTTGGTACCTACTAACATTACATGGAAAATAATCAACTTTAGAATACAACTATGTAGGTGTTATTTGAAAAAAATAATTAAGTTATGAATTCCTTACGACATCTTTATTTGTAAAATTTAAGAACGGATAGTAAATTATTTCTATGTTTCTTTTACATTTAAGAAATAACTATCCGTTTGTGAATTTTGCAAATAAAGATGTCGTAAGGAAGAGAGAATTACACAAATATCTGGAAAACGAATGCTTTTATTTTTTATTTTAAATATAATGTCATCAGTATGTATTTAATATAATATATCAACTGCTTGAAATTCTTAACGACTTTGATAAACCCAAAAAAGAAAGAATAGGAAATGTTTATTTATTTATCTTCTTGTACATATTGCATCAATAATTATTTAAATTAAACACAAAACTATACTTTGTATATTTCCATTTGTTTATACAAAGTATAGTTTTGTGTTTAATTTAAATAATTGATTAAATATGAATTTCCACAAAGTTGAAGCCTCCACGTTTGATTATTTAAATATATTGCACATTGGCGGGTTTATTGCCATCCTGATTACAAAGTAATACAACAATGTGAACAATAGCAAAAAGATTGATAGTGAAAACAAAAATGCATTATAATAAGATAAAAGAAAATAAAAACAAAATACTTCATAGAATGGGAAAGGACAAGGAGAAGAAATCTGGATCAGGTGTTTATAGATAGATTATTAATATTCTTAAACATTACGGTTTTCCGTAGAATGTTCTATCTAAATCAATCAAACCATGGCATTATCACACCGAATACAAACAATTACACATGGATTCGAAAAATGATTGGTCTGTCGAAGTTACTGTTGAGCTTACAACTTATTGGCTTCACAACAAAAAGAAGGAAATAAAACGAGAAAATATTCATATGGCATGTGCATTAAAGAATAACTAATTAAATGCATCCTATAGACAAATATAAAATCAAAATATAATAAAACATTCACTGAAAAAAATACTATGACAATCGAACTGGCTACCTGCGTTTTAACCAAACCTTTGTTATCAATAGTAAAATTTTATATATTTATAACTGTACTGTTTGGCTATGTGTACAAAACATTTAGTTGCATAAAACCAAATGTTTTGTAGTCACTATTGTTCGGTTAATTTTATCGTGAAATTTTGTTACTTTTAACAAAAAAAAAAACATTTCAGAGTAGCTCGATCGCTATTGACTTTTACATCGACATCCATACCTACCTATAGATAAATAATATAAGTATCTACTTAGTGCCATATTTATTGCTATAATTTGAACTTGACATAAAAAAATAATGACAAAACTTTTCAAAAATTCACAAATCAATACAAAAGTAAGTAGGTATGAGTTTTTTCACATCAAGTAATCAGAAAACTGTTGATATCTACCTACGTTATGGTTATTATCATCATCATCATCGGTGAAACTTTCAAGTAGATTTGTAGATTACTAACTCTACTTACTAACTTTATTTATTTACATACCAAAGTAGTACAATTCAATTTTAAAATAATGCTTAGGTATAAATATATGTAGGCAGGTACATATTTCCATTTTTCGTGAAAATTGACTATCAATTTATATTTTTATCACAATGACTGACACATATTTTTTTGAAATCGCTGCTTGGTTTGTATGATGAGCGTAAGTAATAAATATTTTTTTTTTCATAATTTTAAAAATGTTTTTTTTTTCTACGTTTACCTATGATATCGAGATTATTTCTAGCAATATGTAAAATATAGGTACATGAATCACCTACATTCAATTCTAAATTCTTTTAACAATTCGAAATTGATACCACATCACATTTTTCTATTTTCTAATATTTTCGCGTATTTACACTTCATAAGATCGCGAAAGTTTTGAGAATCACGCTGTCAATTCTTTTGCATAATATGTAAGATTTATATTAATTCATATTTTCATTAGAAACGACAAAACGAAAACACTTGGCATACTTTCACTTATTTTAATGTAAGTATAATTTTTCAAATTCTTTAATTTATGCGGTCGTTGTATAATTTTTTAGTGTATGTATAAATATTAAAAAAGTATTTTTGACAAATTAATATCTCAATAAAAAGGTGGAATATTACAGGAGAAATGGTAAATCAAGGCACATACAGGGCTTACGACCTATCATCGGCTGATTTAAGTGATACCTAATTAAATTAAATTAATTAAATAATTTTAATTAAATTCCCTTATCAATTAAAATTTTGAAAAGTGATCATGCCACATATTTTAAAGAATTGTCTAGAATTGTGATCACTTTTTATGCTATCACTATGTTCATTATTTAATATTTTCTGTAGGTATCAGACATTATTTTTAACTTTTTCTTTTCAAAACTTTTTTTTAATCCTGTTTTGTAATAACAATAATTTTGCTATTTTCAAACAAAATTTAATGAGTAGGTAATTACTTCAATTTCTTCATAGTTATCTTGTGAATTTATGAAAGTGTAATAGGTAGGTACTTTCTATGTTTCAGCTTGATATTTCTGTATACAGCATCTCCTAATTTTATTGTTAAAATTTAATTAAATAATATTGTATTTTTTAAAATGTAAACTAACAAATGTAAAGAAACAAATACGATAAGGAAATCAACTTACCAAACTACGCTTCTTCTCATTTTTGATTATTTATCTAACCAAAAATCTTAAACACAAGGTTGTCCAATATATGTTTATGAAGGTAGGTATCAATAAGTTACGCAAACAAAAGTTTTAGTCAATAATATTTAAAATTTAAAATTTTGTTGCGAGGAAGCTACCCGACAGGACAAAATATCAAACATAAATGAAAAGTCTTCATAAAGTTGTATAGATAGGTAAGTATTATAGGTAATTTTTTAAGTATGTAGGTACCTATACATGGACACAAAGCGAAAATGCGTTGGGTGAGTCCGCGATAATTCCTTAATTACCTGTGAGCAGTTGTCAAACATAATACAAACAATTTTAATGAAACTGTGAACTCATTCAATATGGAACATATTAACGCTGTCATCAGAACCGGATCTAGGATTTTCAGGGCCTGGCGAAATAAATTCCACCTGCTGCGTTATGCACTACCTAGGTACTCATAAAATTTATAATATAACATTAGATCTAACTCATAGATATAAAAGAAAAGTCGAAACAAATTATAAAACAGTTTTTAATTTTATTCACTTTTTCTGTTAGTTTTTATTATTACCACATATTTTTTGGCTGAAAACGATAAATAGGTACTTTTACTGTAAGTTTACTGTATCTAAAGAATGTATGTAAAATCAAAATGCATAAAAAAGTGAATTAAAATTATTGTTCCAAATATACCCACAAAACACTAACAAAAACAAATTCGTCATAATGAATCAATTGAATCATTTACCAATGAAAACGAGTGGGTTGTAGCCAACACTAAACTTTCCACACCATAGTTAGTGTTCATTTTTCTTCTTGAAAGGTTGACAATCTCAAAATACATTTTTATTAAGAACATTTCTATTAGATTCTTAAACAAATATAAGATTCCCAGAGGACAAAAGTTTTCACAATACACCATACACAAAAAAACATTGTCATACATAAAAAACATTGTCACGAAACTCATACAATGAATTTTCTACATGATACCTGTTGAGAAATTTTAATTAATTGCATTAGTAGCAAGATGAGCATGCATGAGACAGTGTATATCGATGTTGATGAGGCGATGTATACCTACCTACTTAATTGTATATGTCAAGATAGAAGAATGCGGTGTTCGGTTCTCACTGCCTACCCCTTGAGGAAGATAGAAGTGAAGAGTAAAAAATACATTTGTCTATAGAGACACATACAATATCAATATGAAATTGATCACTCAATCTTCCCTTACCGAAGTTATTTTACTTCTGTTAACTATATACATATTTCATATAAATACGACATTTATTTCACATTGATATGGCAGACCATAGATTCTTTTCTTTAAATTTTGACAATCCTTGAATGCATTTTTGATGAGTGTATTTTTATTGTATCTTAATTTTAAACAATATAAAAATACCTCGATTTTCCAGAACATGAGAGCATTTTGAAAATTTGGACACATGAAATCATAGAGAAGAAATTAACGGATATCTATGTAAAACTAATCAGCTCTAAGTTTATGGAATTTAAATATATGATATCAATATGAAGTAAATCGGATTTATAGTTTGGGCTGCAGAGAGGACTAAAAAAAACAACGTAAATGATGAATTCATAGAGAAGAAATTTATAGTTGTTGTAGTTGGGCCATAGAGAGGATACAAAAAGGATAATCCGTAAGGGGTACACCGTACGCCATACATACAAACACATCATGACGAAACTCATAGTGTGCACTCTACATGATACCCGTTGGAAATTGATTGACGCTTAAAAATTGTGAATTCATGACTCCACTATTCCATAGTGTGGAAAGTTAAAAGCTAGATTGGCAAGTATATCAACCAATTTTTAGTAGGTACCATTCCTCACCCAAACTTGTTCATCGACACTACTCATATCAAGCTACCAGTCTTTACAATACCTACAATCCCGGATTAACTTTATTGGTCAATGAATCAAATACACCATAATAACATTTTTGTTTTCTTGCGTATGACTTTTATAAATACAGCCTTAAAAATTACGGTGTCACTATTTTTACGACCGGAATTGGCGGGAAAAGCGTTTTCCCGCCAAAAAGTGTCTATTTACACGACAAATTTTCTGACGTCGTCTATGTTTTTAGGTCATTTATAACCATAGAAAGCGCAGATAAATCAGAATACAAAAATATTTACCTTTGTCATTTTTTCAATGGTCATAAAAATGCATCATGGAAACCAACTTGAAGAAAAAATAAATAATATTGGCATCTTATTACATTTACTTAATTTTATAAATCATTTTTTCATCGAGATCTACAATAATTATAACAAAGTATAAACAAAGGTAAATATTTTTATAACTTGATTTATCTGCGTTTTCTGTGGTTATTTTTGGTTTTCGTCTATGGTTGAGTCGTGTAAATAGTCGTAGCCTAAAAATTATATCAAAAAATGAAAAGTTTTCCATCTGTCGATTTGTTCAAAACAATTTATTTTCCACTATCAAGCCAAGATACGCAAGATTTGTTTGTGCATATATGTTCTATATAATACTAGCTGACCCGGCAAACGTTGTTTTGCCATATAAATTATTTCTAGTGAATAATTTGATAATTAAATAAAAAAACTTATTGAAAGAATAAGTTTATTGTAAGTATGTGGGGATGGGGGTCTATGACTGAAAGAGGAATGGAGCGCTGTGGACGATGACGGCCTATAAAAATAACAAAACACCAACCATTCATTTTCTTAATTCAATGTACCTACTTCTTTAACTTAACTCACATATTTAAAGTTTGATCTCTCAAAAGTTAAATGTAAATTAAAAAAACCGATTTTTATCTTAAATTATGCCAATTAAAAAAACAATATCAATCTCGAAGAGCAGTGAACGATATTTTTTGTCAGTCCGTCATTAGCCAACACAAACAAACTGGATGATTTGCCCATGCCACGTATAATTGTCCTTGTAAAAACCATGGTGTGCCCAAATCTAAGCCATAAACAGACATCGTTTGGCCTTGTGACTTATTAATTGTCATTGCGAATACCAATCTAATTGGAAATTGAACGCGTTTTAATTCAACTACCACTTCTGTGGTAATCATTGGGATTCGTGACAGCAACACATTTTCGACTCGGAACTTGCCATTCAAAATGCTGGTTTCGACAATGTTTTTCATCAATTTTTTAATGACTGATCACGTTCCATTGCACAACGATGGTGGGTTAAAATTCCGAAGTAAAATAACCAGAGATCCAAATTTCAGTTGTAGATGGTGCAGTGACATGCTTGGCAAATCCAATGAGTTCAAATCTCTGTTGGATAATTTACAGCTCCTTAACTGTACCTATCGATCGATTTGTATGACACCAAGTCGCCTGGCATCAACTATTGTATCTTGAAATTATTGAATCATTGACGTCCACATTTTTTGGTGCCAAAATTCATGATTCATGTATTATGTGTGTACAACGGGAAATATGCTATCGATGAGAGTATTTTGCGAATTAATGATTGTGCAGAAATCCATCGGCAATTTTATGCATCCATTATTTTCATGGACAGCAACTTTTCCATCGCCGATATCTAACAATTGTTTTGAGAATGTATCAGCGGATGGATCTTGAAGCATTTGAACGCGCATGTTTACTTTTAGCTGTAGGTTCCTATGTACTTTTTCAACATTACGCCACAGTGGCGATGATTTCAAGCAAGCATTGATCTCATCGTACGTTGAACTTAGAGTGATGGGAATTGTTTGTCTGAAATCACCTGAAAAGGAGTAACAGAGGGCCGCCGAATAGTTTGTCGTTGTTTTTTATATCATTCAGTGTCCTGTTCAACGCCTCAAGCGAATGTTTGGGTGCCATAGTAAATTCATCCCAGCTGTTATGCCTCATCCAATAAAGTTGCTGCAATGCCAGATGATGCAACGGCCAATGCGATGCCATTATTTGATCGTATTTCGGCGAGAATTAGCGGAATGAGAAATGTTTTGCCAGTTCCACCTGGTGTAGGTATCCAAAAAAAAAACTCCACCTTTTCCTCCCAAAACTGACTGGATAATGTGGTCGTCAATGATTCTTTGTTCATCAGTCAGTAGTAAGACATTACAATTCAGATTACCGGCCGTGAATCATGTTTGTTGTAACAATATCGAACAGTAGTTGATCAGTAGACGGATCTGGAATTTCCACAGAAATTATACCTACTATCGATTTCCTCACTGATAGAATCGATGTACAAACAATAATAATGTCCGAACACTGTGTAGAAAGTGAGAGAAAGCTTATTGTGTGAGAGAGATAGGAGACCGCCATCTTCCTTGCTGTTTGCTGATTGAGAGGTCACACCTGTATAACAATCGCACTTTCTGTTTTCACTGGGTTAAATACATAAAATGCCCCTGCATATCTGAAAGAAAGATTTCAACCGTTGGCCTCTCATGGACTCCCACTTCAGTCTAGAGAAGAGAGAACCCTTGCCATCCCACCTCACGCCTTGCCATTAGAACTGCCACATCACTTCCAATTTTCAAATCTCGTCTTAAATGTTCACTCTTCCTCTTAATTCCATAATGAATATAATATATCCCAATTTCACTTTCCATCCCTTTTGTTCGCTCCTCATCCTCTCCCTTCCCTTTCTGATTTCCCTCTCCTTTCTGAATCTGTGTTAGTTCTCACTTTTTGTTTTGTTGTCTTATACTGGTTGTGTTATTTTGTATAATATGCCGAAACTCGTATCCTGACAATTGACCGTAGCCGATTGACCGTGGACAATTGACCGTACGCCCTTTTTACCGTATGGACAATTTACCGTGGGGAAAATTTTCCGTGTGGACAGTTGACCGTGGGGACAATTTACCGTACGGACAATTGACCGTGAGGACAGTTGGCCGTGAGGACAATTGACTGTGGGGACAGTTGACCGTACGGACAATTGACAGTGAGGACAATTTATTAACTTGTGTTTAAGTGTTTATAATTTGGTACGTATTCTTCAACTATGCATAATATCGCCATCAACAGTTGGATCTCATGTATTACATGCAACTGGTCTTAATAGAATATGCCGACCGCCGTGGCACAGTTGGTAAGCCGTTTGGTTTCTGTGCGGGCGTCCTGGTTTCGATTCCCAGCAGAAGAGAAATTTATTTAAATTTATTTCTCACGCAAGTATTGCTTTTCTGGGCTGGAAACAATTGTTAGTTGGAAGAAATTGCGATAAGGCAATAAACTAGCCACTTGCGCAGATTGCAAGGAAGTTTTCATTATTATTATTATATATTTATTCAGTGAAAAAAAATAGAAGACTGAAAAATTTATAATTTGGTGCTTATTTAAAAGTCTTATTTTTTAGTAAATCTTTTTTACGAGGGCAACACTTTTCAAAAGTTTTAAATAACAACGGTGTTTTTGTTTTGGCGCTATTTTTCTGTTTAGCTGTCATACTGTCATTCTGTTTTCTGTAATTCTTGATATAAATATCAGATTATTTGTTTGTATTCTGTTAAATAATTTATTTTTTCGGAATAATATAACCTGTTTTTTATGTGTGTGCTCATTAGTGGTATTATACACAGCAAAACATAATTGCAATAAATTTAAATTTTGAAACATGGATGTGGCTACAATTCAAATAGAAATTCAACACGAAATTGAATCCATAATTCAACTATTAGGAAAAATGTAAGTAAACTTGTAGAGTATGAAAACTCAATGTGTAACACGTATCACAGGGTTGGTTGTAAAATGTACATTCTTTGTAACTTAAAACAAACCGCTTTTGATCAAAACATAAGCAATTCTTCTTATTTTAGTATTGTTTACAATTTGATGATTTTGACATGACATGAGCAAGAAAGTTTTTATTTTTCCTATATAGATGGGCATTCCTAATGGTAAACACATTTTTGATAAAAATTTATAGTTGTCGCCAAATTACTTGAACTTTTAGCCGAGAAGTGGGCGATTTGCACGTAAACCAACGAAGCAAAAATACACAAATGTGCGCTCTGCGCAACCTCGTTCAAGATGTTTACCGGTTGCTCAAAGCGCAAATTTGTGTCTTTTTGCTTCGTTGTTTTACGTGCAAATTGCCCCCCTTCTCGACTAAAAGTTCAAGATGTTTGGCTACAACTTTACCTACTTATATTTTTTTACGAAGTTGATAACTACTTTGACCTTTGTTTTTTGAATTTTATGAAAAATTTGTGTTATGGTTTCCCTTGCTGAATCCAGATTTAACCTACCTCATGGCAAGCAAGATATAAACAAACTTAAACATATCTCGACAGAACAGTGTGTCTCAGTAACCAAAACAGTTGGGACCTTTTACATTATTTAAGAAAATTTGACTTATTTGGTATAAATTATTGCTTATTTTAGCCAATCAGAATTAGATGAATTAAATGCATTTTCAAAACCAGGAGGACCTTTAGATACGGCACTTAAAGAGGTAATTTACTTATATTTTATGTTATACAACCTTTTGAAAACACATACAGCCCATTCGAAACTTTAATAAACCTTGGTATAAGTGTTAGTGCATATCGGTGATATCGAGTGTACATTTTATACATTGTGATTGTATTAGTACAAGCGCCATTGGCTGATCGCACACACATACTTAAATCAGTACTGCTTCAGACTTCAAAACTGATGAAAAGTATAGGGTGTTTTGCATAATAATATTGATTTTAATAACAGTTCTTTTTTTAATTAAAATAACAAAATAGTTTTTTTTTTAGTGAAGTATATAATAGTTTCTTTCAATATGTCACAAAATACAAAATTAGGACGTGGCAGAATAATAATACAATATCTCCATTAAAACAGACATCAAAAGCAACTAAATTATCTATTGCGACTGTAAAAAATATAATAAGGAAAAAAAAAATTTACTCCCGATTGTTCTACTTCTTTTTCTTCTCCGAAATAAAAATGGAAGTGCTTTAATAAAATTAATGTCAATAGTTTCGACAGTGTATTTTTAAGACGTTGCATACATGATTTTCATGTTACAAAAAAAGAACTCCCTACACTGTCGAAATTATTAGTTGTTTTAAAATCAGGCATAAACTTTATGGGTGAAAGAACTTCTTTGTGGCACATAGACAAAGAACTGGGTTTCAAACGGAAAAAAACAGAAGACAATAGAAAATTATTAATCGAAAAAAGTGATATGGTTTTTAAAAGAATTACATTCTTAGAAAAAATGACTAAATATCGTTCTGAAGGTAGGCCAATTGTATATGTGGATGAAATCTACATTCACTCTACCCACTCATCAGGAATGTCTTGGTCTGATGGTTCAAATGAAGGGTTAAAGAAACCAATGTCGAAGGGCTCACGATATATTATTGTTCACGCGGGAGGTGAGGCAGGTTTTATTCCCAATGCTTTTCTGGTGTATAAATCTCACCAGAAAACTGGCGAATATCATAACAATATGAACAATACAAATTATGAAAAATGGCTGAAAGAGAAATTAATTCCTAATCTTCATCCAAGATCTGTTCTTGTGATAGATAATGCCCCTTACCATAATAACGTACTTTTCCTGTGCCAAATTCATGGTAGGGGTTACCCTCCCAACAGTGCCACGAACAACAGACTGCCACAGGGAGCCTTCGCCACGCCTGTAGTACTTTCAGTTCTTCGATTTCCATACCTCACGGGCCTTCACGAGTGTGGTTGGACTCTTAGTGGCAGTAGTATGAAATATGCATGATAGTAGTTCTTGTCTCCGACGAGCAGCCGCTCCGGGGATGAACAGAACACTTAACTAACGTTCCCTATGGAGTGGGGTAGGTGACTGCGACTTTTCCTCTGTGCCAAATTCAAATTCTAAAAAGCAAGCTATGATTGATTGGTTACAGAGTAAAAATATATCATTTCCTCCCAATCTGCTTAAGCCATAATTGTACAGAATAATACTTTACAACAAGCCATGGGAAAAGGAATTTGAAATAGATGCCATTCATAATGAACACGGACATTCTGCACTTCGATTACCCCCTTACCATCCAGAACTTAATCCAATTGAAAATATGTGGTCCATAATAAAAAGTTATGTGGGTTCTTAAAATGTATCATGAATACATGTAGAAATAACGGTAATAATGAATACATGTAGAATCGTTAAAGATTTTTTAAACGTTAATATTCGGGAATCAGTAGGGTTGTTAGGTAGTATAGAGACCTCCTCAGAGCCTAATCCTTTGATATGTTAAGTATTTGGATGGGTGAACTATTCCCAATTGAAAGCTTGATGATGCGTTTGTTGCATTTTATTTTGCTCTTTTAAATAATTTACAATTTACGCATTGATCTGCTAATTCTTTTGAGGAAGTGTATAATGGTAATAATAATAATTGAGTGTTATTATTTGTAGTGCTTAATTGTTATTAATATCAACAGTAAATCGGCCAGCGCCGTAAAAAAAAAACAATGGAAAGTGTACATACTTTGGTAGAAGAAAAAATATCGCAAATTACCAGCAATGATTGGGTTCAACTGTGGCGACATGTCCAAAAAGAGGAAGAAAAATATAAACTAAGTGATGCTATTATAGATTATATTATGGATGAGAACACGTGTGTTGTAAATACAGGTGACAGCTCATCATCACAAAGTGAATTTGAAGAGTCTGAATTATCGGGCGAAGAATGTTAGATACTAATTTGTTCTCGTCATTTTCATCTGATCACTGATCACAAAATAAAATTGAGACTTTCTGTAATTTGCATAATTTTTATAGAAAATTAAATTATCTAGTTGGGGTGTTTCGGCGTTTTTGTTTTAATATGACATGTATAAGTGGTTATGTTTGATTGTACCTATGTACTAAAAGTTATTGTGTATGTTTAGAATGTTGTGTAGGTAATTGATAAAATAAATATTTAAAAAATTAATATTTTTTTATAAAAAAAATTATAACCATCCTGTTACTAACACTTATGCAAGGGACTATTAAAGCTCCGAACAGACTGTACCTACATTAAAAAAATGATACTTATAAAATTTTCTTATTTGTTAAGAGAAAAAACAATTACACATCACACATATACATTTTTGATTTATACATAAAGTTGATATATATGTGTAGTCACATTTCCCATAGAGGTTCAAAAAAAAAATTCACTCGCTTAGAGATGAGATAAAATTAACAAAATATAAAACTCTATAAGTCCTGAAAAAACATATCATGAAGTATAAAGTATAATTTTGAATTCACAAGAATTGTGTTTTAAAAATCATCCATATAACATCATTTCTTCAACAGTGCATTCCAGCCATACCCAGGTCCTAAGAGGCTGTATCTATGATCAAATAAAAATGTCAGATGGTCTTTAAAGTTTTTATATATTCTATAAAGCGGTATGCTGAATCCTGCAATAGTTCTTGCTGTATTTATGAAAATAAGGTGGCGCTGTCTTGTTATTCCAGATGGAATTTGAAGCATACTATTTAATTTAATGCAATTTAATTTGTTATGGCATATTTTATATAATGTCAAGGCATCTATTATTTTTCTTCTGTTGGCAAGACTTATCATGTTATACCTTTTAAGTAATTCGTTATATTGGATCTGACGTTCATTCTTTGAGATTGGATCATTATTATGACTTGCGTGGGATAATTGCATTGTAAATATATTTTCTATACTCCTACATCAAAAAGAAATATTATCTTATTTAAAAATACTTAAATAAACATATTACATGTTGGGGGGCCCCAAACATACATGTGATTTTTTTTTATATACTTAATAATCTTCTCCTTTTCAACAAAAGTGTAACATTCTAAATCAGGGGCAGGTAAACTTTCAAGAGTTCAATAAGTACAATGGGCCTCAAGTGTGACCTCACATCGAGGCTTAAATTTGGGAGACTAAATATATTTTCAGAATGTAATTGTTAATTTTTTAAAATACAAAACATGAGAATATTGTCATAGGCACATCATGGAATTTTTATAAGAATTTTGTAAGGAAATAACTTCATTTTACTTTTCTCTTTCTAGGGTTCCTTGTCCACAGAATTATTGTCCAACATGACTGGATTATTAATTAATGGGGAAAAATTGAAAGAAATTCAGAGAAAAATTCAAGACTCCACTTTAAATATAGAAAATAATGCTATCCCTGACAATAGTGATTCTATAGTACATTAAGATGAACATAAAATTTACCAACATATTTTTAGAATGCACAATATGAAACTGAAAACATTTTTCTAATAATACATTGATATGTAAAATTACAAATACATATTTGTAGAAATTTTTAGTTAACCATAGTGTACCATAGAGGGCATAAAGTTATGTGTTAGTGAGGGTATCTATCGCATGCGTTAAAAAAACATAAAATTTGTAGAGTTTTTGCATTTTAAGAGCAAACCTGCCTTAAAATAAAAAAAAAACTGTCACGAACATTCAATTTGATTTTATGCATTCTTTAAACAAATAAGATGCATTTCCCCATGACATAAGAGTTATGGAGTAATTTGAAATAAACGCTGTAAAACTGGATATTTTTTTAGGAGATTTTATGCTGAATTTTTAAATTATGTGATGAACATTCACCAGAGAAATGTTGAAAATAATTATGGTATTTTTTTTTAGAAACACCGCTGTTTAACATATTTTAGAAATTTGATTTCAAATTTAGGTGTTTATGTTAATAGAGAATTTTAGAAAATGAATATTTCACTTAATATAATATTAACTGAATTATTAATTATAATATTGTCACTGGATGATATTTTTCAAAAAATGGATACCTACCAACTTATAATTTCAAAAAAGTAAAACAATGTGTCATATTATTGTAAATAACAACTTTATTAATTTATGAATAAAAAATGTATAAAAACACCATTCACTTTATTAATAGTTATACAATTATCCAACACTTAATAATTATCATTTTTTTTAATATAGTAAAGAAATCTCATAGTTATGCAAAGAATCTACAATTTGGATTCAGTCAACCAACTGAACTTTTGAGGCTTTCTGTCAGCAGATGGATTAATAAGCACATTAATGATACTAGGTTTGTCCGTAACTTTGAGGCTTTGTTGAATAGCAGTAGACAATTCATCAATAGTCCTTACCAAATGACCCTTTTCATTAAACATTGTCATTATATTTTCATAATGTGTTTCAACAGTAAGAGCTTGTGGCGGAGTTCTGAAATATAACAGAATAATTAAACAGTTTTAAACATAAAAGCACACACTAGCTATAATTTTCAGTCTGTATTATAGAATTCATTTTAAATTACAATATTGATTTGTAAATTTATAAGGAAATGACTAAAACCAACAAAACTAAAAAATAATCAGATATTATGGGAAATATAAATTCTTCTTTTTCGTGTCCGACTAAGCTCTACCACTCCAATAAGCAGCGACTGACATCGCGTTGTCATTTGTCCTAATCAGATCCCCAGGACTACAGACCACTCCCATCAGTGGGCACATCAGCAAGTGGCTGTTGTCCTGGGTTGCGCCGAATTCGCATAGGATGTCATTTGATGCAAACAGGTACCCCCACCTTTGCAGGTGGTAGAAAAAGAATGATAAGAAAGGAGAGTTTAAAACAAAGAAATGAATCGGAACAAGTAATCTGGCACCCCCTGGAAACAACTTCGGTAATTAAAATCCAATTAAAAGGTCCTTATCAGGACCATTCAGAACAACCTCAATAAACATTGAGGGATTTGGTGAAGATAAGGAAATTATTTTATCGGATCTTTCAAAGATGATAAATTGTGACACTCATGTGGTGCAAGAGACGCATAGAGGAAATATCAATTAAAGTATTTCCAAAAACAATTGATACAGCTGCAATTCTCAAATTGAATGTGACTTGTCGGCGCTAGTTTAATTAATATCAAAAATCATTTTGAATTAAATTATTGACTTCTATAGTATTTACTACCCCATGACGTCCGTGCATAAATATGAAAATAACTTAAATTTAATCACTATATTGGATAAATTAAGAAGCTGATTTTTTTTCTAATAAATAAATGGTGAATTGCTAAGAACTAAAAAAAAAATTATGACATTTTCTATAGGCTGTAAATTAATAATTTGATGTATGTATTCTAGTGTATTTGTGTCATCAATTATCCTTGTCTAGTTTATCAAACCATCATTATCAATGAATATCAAATTATTTTTGAAATCACAATCTTTTTCTCTTTAAATATATTTATCCAAATATCAGGTAAAGGTAACGGATTATTTTTCCTAAATAAAAGTATTATTTTGGTGACTTACACATTTGCAATATCTCCAGAATCCTGAATATCTTTCATGGTTTCTCCGTCTAATCCACCATAAATACCGTTATTATTTACAATAACAATAATAACAGGTAAGCGATAACGGAACATTGTCTCAATCTCCATTCCTGTAAAAACAATTATTAATTGTACTAGGGTTTTTTTTTATTTGCAACATACATGTACCTACATTAAATTCCAAATTTAGTTATCATTTGCAAGGTTATTTTCTGATTGTTAACTGTTTTGAATTAGAACTATATTTTTACACAACCCAATAAAACCAATTTTTTTTAAAACAAATGCAATTTTTATTTATGAATGAAAATTATATGTTGAATATATTTGTTCACTTCTATAATTATTTTCTGTAAATTAGGTGTGGATTGAAGTCTTACGATACCTATAATGTAATTGAATAGAAAAAAAAATACACTTTCTTTTCTACACTAGAAGTGGAGGGATTATTGGCAGATTGTTCGTTTGAAAATAACTATTTTTTCGATCCCAGAAATTTTACTTACTTCATCACTACAATCTTTTAAAATTTGCGTATTCGAATTCGTCCGAATCTTCCATGTCACTCAATGTATTGGCAATAAAAATGATTTTATAAAAAAACATGAAAAAATCTATCTAGTAGTGAATAAAAAAAAAACATAAAAACCACAATGCAATACTTGAACACGATTTTAGATATAATCTTACTGTCTAAATTTTTATGCTGGGTGTCTAATCAATCAAATAAATAAATCCATAAAAAATACTCATAAGTGCGCAGCGTGCATATAAATCAATGTCAAGCACCCTAAAATACTCATGAGTGCGCAACGTACATACAAATCAATGTCAAGCACCCTAAAATACTCATGAGTGCGCAACGTGCATACAAATCAATGTCAAGCACCCTAAAATACTCATGAGTGCGCAACGTGCATACAAATCAATGTCAAGAACCCTAAAATACTCATAAGTGCGCAGCGTGCATACAAATCAATGTCAAGCACCCTAAAATAATGGGTAATACTGGTTCAAACTAGTTATACCAAGGAACGTCATTGATTTTGAAGTGAGGGATGGGTGATTTCTTGTTTACATTTCAAGACAATCTTTTATTTCACTCCCAAACAATGTTCCCCGTAAGGTGTGCGCGCGCACACCTACTAAAATGTCTCCGCACACATGTCATGTTTTACCCTCCGCACAGTCAATATTATATAAGAAAGTTTCCATTGCCAGATTTTAGTTATCTTTTTTATTTATTTCAAAAATTATCTTTGTTAGTGTTATTATATAAAATCATAGTGATTAATAAATACCCTAAAAATATACATTTTAATGAAAAATTGTATGTTTGTTTATGGGGGGGGGGTGTAAATTTATCGCACCGCCACTGCACAGATGCGTCGAAGATCCGCACACACAATAGAAAAATTAGAGGGAACGTTGCTCCCAAACACCAAAAATCTTAATTATTTTCACCTGAAATAACTCAGACATGGAGTTTTCTGCAGGTTAAGCTTGCCTGAGTATACTTTGGTATGGTATTTTTAGCCGGTATAGTATACTCGGGCATGGCCCTGAAGGTGTTAAATAAGATTACTCCGTGTAATCTTTGAGCTTTGCACACGTGTTAGGAGAGCAGAATCTCCAATTAACTGGTGTATGCAAAGATTGTATTGTGCTTACTATAACATGTACGATAGATAAATAAGTTGTCTATTATTTTTAATCATAATATGTATTTGAATGAAGCCACTTAAGATGATCCTTTAAAATGAGAATAATATTTAAAAAAAACTAAAATCTCTTTTTTATACATAGTGCTAATAAAAAAACCTTGTGTTAATTATAAACTTATATCATAATGTACCTGAAAATCCAAATGCAGAATCACCTTCAACACAAATGACCTTTTTATTGGGAGCATTGTCTTTACACCAAAAAGCAGCAGCAACCGCAAAACCAAGTCCGACCTTAAAATGAAATAATGATTTAGCATAATACAAAATGTGTATATATCAGTACAAAATGTGACCCTCAAATTAATAGTCCGACATTATTTATGTACAGCTTACAGCAAAATAAAAAAAAAAATACATCTATATATATATAAAAATGGATGTACATATATTTGTTTGTATGTTCGCGAGGAACTCCTAAACCAACCATCCGTTTGCGATGAAACTTTGGGAATTTGTTCAGCTCATTCAGGAGAAGGTTTATGCATTATAATTTATTTATATATTTATTCGATATCTCACGAAAAAAAGTTGGTATTGAATTGATACTTAGTGGGTTTGTTCAGCAAAAATCCTATATACCCATACATAAAATGGTATATTATATAAAACTGGAATAATGCTAAAGGTTCAAGTACCTATATTCGTTTGTATAATTAAATAAACTTTAAATGAATGAATAAATAGGGACGGAAAGGAACCGTAGGGATGGATGGGAAAAAAATACGGAATTATAATTAGCGAATCTAGATAAGAATGTTAAGTGATAAAAAGGAAACATACCGAACAACCATTTTTATATATTTGGAGGTAAATAATTAAACAGGCAGGACGTCTGCCGGGTTTTACTAGTATTTATATAGGGATAACCCACAATTGGCTGACAGTCAGAATTGTTATAAATCACCTAACTAGAAACCAAGACCCATAGTGCAGAATTTCAATATGATTAACTTTTTCACCAGTCGAGTTTTAAGTCCTTATGTAAACTCATTTTAAAACACAACTTGCCCCCATAGTTCCAAAAGTTCCAGCATCGAGTCTATGTCTAGGATGTGTGTTCAAAAGCATACTTCTTCCAATATCCATTGTATTAGCTCCTTCACTGACAATAATACAGTCATTTGGTATAAATTTTTGTAAATTATGTAACACAGCATAGTAATTCAACGGAGGCTGAATCAATGATGCTTGTTGCTGAAATATAATAAAATATTTTTTACAATATAATGGAAATACAAACATATCTATTATTTGATATTGCACTGTTAGTTGCCAGTGAAGCAATATGAAATATATAAAAATTACCTCAATAAACTTAAAATTCTCTTGTTTCTTTTCATTAAGTGTTTTCCACCAATCGTTAGTTGTTGGATCAATTTTAAACTTATTGCTTTTTAGTTCTTGATTCAACTGATCAACAAATGGTAATATTTCCGAATGTACAGCTACCTGGCACAGTATACTATTATTCAATTCCTCAGGACAAATGTCAACCTAGAAATATATTTTTATCAAGATACATATTATTTAAATACAAAAATAGACTAGATCACTATTTTAAAAATGTAATAACAAAATAAACATGTTTGTCCATCAATTCATTTTAAAAATATACTGATTAGTGATAGATTCATAGGCTAAATATTTTTTATGTGATAATTAGTAGACAAACCTTTAATTTTCTGAAAACGATTTATATTATCTTCATATGATGTTGCTATTTATATTCTTTACCAGGGTACTTAAATGTACCTATGTATTTTATACACTGTTTCTTTTTAAACGGACGGAATAACTGCATAACTATTAAAGAACGTGAGCCAACACATTTGTAAACCATTAACATTTATCATTAATTTAAGTCTTGCACTAGGAACATTTCCGACAGTATATAAAAAAGGTATAATCACACCAATTTACAAAAGCGGAAGTCAAGATATTGTTAGCAACTATAGGCCAATTACCCTTGTATCGAATATAGCAAAAATTTTTGAAAAAATTGTAAAAAAACAATTATTAAATTTCTAAATGAAAAAAATATCATAAACAATCAACAATACGGATTCCGGGAAAATATGGGAACACAGGACGCCATTGCTGAATTAACATCCGAAATAATCGACACTCTAGACAATAGAAAAAAATGTATAGGTATTTTTGTAGACCTAAGAAAAGCATTTGATAGTGTATCTCATACTAAATTAATTAATAAAATAAATGACATTGGATTGCAAAAGACAGTTAAAACTTGGTTCTATAGCTATCTCAATAACAGAGAACAATACACTAAAGTAAACAATCATATAAGTGAACCCCTAACAAGTAATTTCGGAATCCCACAAGGTACAGTTATAGGCCCAATACTATTTATAATCTACGTAAATGAAATATTTAATATTGATCTGAACGGAAAAATAATTTCATATGCCGACGACACTGTACTCATTTTTAAAGAAAATTCGTGGAAAAATGTAACATACTTAGCCAATAAAGGTATTAATAAACTCAAAATATGGTTCGATGATAATTTACTTTCATTAAACTCAGAAAAAACAGTTTTCGTTCCCTTTTGTTTAAACGTCAATGAAATAACGAATAATATCAACATAAATATAATACAAGAAAACGAAACTCAAAATAAAATAGCTAAAAAGGACGAAGTAAAATACCTTGGAATAACCATTGATAAAAATTTAAAATGGAAACACTTCATAGAGTTAACAAAAAATAGAATGAGAAAGTTAATTTACATATTTCTACAACTGCGTAATATACTGACAATCCAAAATTTAAAAATATTATACTTTGCCTTTGTACAATCTATTCTACAATATGGAATCCTTGGATGGGGTGGAACGTATAAAACTAATTTAAAACCGATTGAAATCACTCAGAAACTGATCATAAAAATAATCTTAAAGAAACCAATAGACTTTCCCTCCAATGAAGTATTCAAACAATTTCGTGTACTAAAGCTAAACAATTTATATAAAAAATATACTCTTTTAACAACATTTAAAAAATATTATAGTGAAATACATGAAAACAACAATAGAACCAGATCGAAAAATAATATTGCTATCCCTCGCGTCAATACATCTGCAGCCCAGCACCACTTTACATACCTGGGAATAAAACATTTTAATGACCTTCCAGATGAATTGAGGAAAATGAAGGAATATATACAATTTAAAAATTCTATTATAAAACAAATTACATCCAGTGATGGATTTTTGTTTTGTTGTTTTTTTTTATTTTATTTTAATTTTTTTATATTTCCAAATTACGCCAAATTGTGAGTGTAAATTTTTTTTTTTTTGGTGTTGAGTTGTGTGTACTTTTTTTTTTTTTTTTGATGATATGTTATGTGTATATATAATTTTTTGATGTTGTCTGTTATTATATAAGAAATATTGATTTTGTTTTTGATGAGTAATTTATTTGAATTTGTTCTTGATGTAATTAATGTATTTTTATTGTATTCCAGTTTTTGCGGTTAGTGGTTTTTGTTTCGTGACGGTGGACGGTGAACGGTGAATGCCTGCTAGTGGGGCCCTGTGAACGGCAAATGCAGTTCGCGGTTCTCAGTATGCGCTTGCGTATACTAGAGTATGCTCCATTGGTGAGGGTTCATCCGTAAACTGTTCACCAGTTCGCGTAATATTAATTTAAATATATGTGTGTTATTTTTAGTAATATTATATGTTATTGAAATAAATGAACCGATAAAATGACTGTGCTCCTCCCTCGAACACGAGATTTGATCTCAACTGAGGGATGAATAGATATTAAATAATTTAATTTTAAGATACTGTGTATAATTCTTTTTATCATTAATGTATAATTGTTAAAATAAAAAAAAATAAAATAAAATAAATAAATAAATAAATTTAACATACCTGAATAACTTTAACATCTTTTGAAAATCGCGGCGGTCTTCCAAAGTGTAATATCCAGTTGAGTCTGGCACCAAGTAAAAGTATTACATCAGACTGAAGTAGAGCTGTTGTTCTTGCAGAAGATACACATTGACTGGCATCATCTGGTACTACACCTTTACCTATTATTCAATATTATATTACTCCTTAACTTTTATTATTCAATATTATAAATAGCTTATAATAATGCATACCAATATGTTAATGCATTTATTTTTTGGGGTATTCATTTATTTTTATCTTACATAATAATAATATTGGAGAATTATTGATACAATATTATTTCAACATAGGAGTTTAACAAAACTTTATTTAAAAAAACAGGTAGCTACACATATAAATATGATTTATATCATTTGTATCATAGGAAGTTTTGTTGACAAATAACTACAGAAATCACATGGGCTACGTAGAGTGCAAATTTGAGTTATTCTTAGTCGGTATATGTGCAAACCGTCCCTCTAGATGACAAAATTTTTCAAGTTAATAGCCAGAACCTATCTATACCCAGCATTAATTTCAATAATTAAACCTTGACAAGCAAGCCTAATTGTGCTAATTACTATTATTTTTGTATCTAAACTTTGTTTTATCATGTGTATGTGATTAACCCATAAGATAAATAAATAATTAATTTCAATCGAAATTTTGTATCTGATTTTCTAAATTAAAATTAAATTGTATAAATGTTACATACAAACGAAATTCTTCAGAATTATATGTTTTGAGCAATAGTTAAAACAGATAAAAATATCTTTATGCTCTTTTAGTCAATGATATTATTGACTAAAAGAGCAATGATGTGTCCAGCCAATAAAATATCTATTTTTTTTCAGAATATTTAATTTTAAAATGATATTTGCACTATTACCATCTCTTACCCAAAGAATGAAAAATGTAGAATCTCAATAAAACAACTAAATTTGAAAAATTACATGTGTATTTTCGACTATGGTTTTGATAACTAAAACCTAATCATTCTAGCTGTAAATAGATGCTTGCTTTCCCTTTTTTCTTTTAAATAAAAAAAAACATGCGTGGTAATAAATGACAAATATTTGATATAGTGAACAAATTATTAATATCATACCCATTGGAGTTGGTAAAAATGGTAAATTAGTGAATTCAATCAATTGCCTGACACCAAGTTCAGCTCTACCATAGGCTGCTCCTTTACCAACTATCACAAGAGGTCTTTTAGCATTCATTAACAATGATGTGGCTTCTTTAACTAATTTCACCGATGGTAAACATTTCTCTAAAGCGGGCGCTAAGTAACTGATTCTGACAGCGGATTCTTGGACAACACTCTGAAATAACATTATTTTAATACTTAACTGTGTACATTGAATTGTTCTAATACTATTTTGCATGATTTCTCTTTAACTCAATAAACCCTTCTTAATAATTTTATAATATATATTATGTATAATCTGTCCATATACATGCGAATTGGATAGGCCATGTGTTGTGACACGAGGATCTCCTACATATCATCTTAGAGGGAATGGTTGAGGGAACAACTAGCAAAAGGCGTCCCCATCGGAAGTATCTAGAACAGCCACGAGATGAAGTGTACCTCCTACACAGAGTTGAAGAGAATCACTGAAGACCAAGCGGAGTGGAGAAAGATATGCATCGCTTTTCTGCCAACCAATCCCCAAGATTGAAACCAAAGAAGAAGAATTTGTTTGTTTGTGAAGAATTTCACTAGAATAAAAATATTATAACGAAGTATATTATTTCTACAGTTTCCTTAACAATAGATAATTCAATTCATACATTTTTCATAATTTCAGCAGCCTAGTTCCTACTGTAGATATGTTTGTTGCAGTAGTAATCTTGTGAAGCAACAAGGGCGAAAAACAGTGTGGAAATAATGGGACAAAATATTCAGTAAAAATGGTTTACTATAACATTGCTTCATGAAAAAATATTTTTCTATACAAAAAACAGCAAAAATTTGTAGTTTTGTCCATGACTAATCCGTCCATCTTGTCCCAGAGAGCTGAATTGCAGATTTGTATCTTGTCTACTGTTTTATTATTTCATGTTTCTGACATTGGTGCCAACACACAGCATTTGATGACAATCACATATATAACATTAAATTTCAATAACATTAATTTCATGAACCATCTCGTCCCAGAGAGCCGAGAGTTGCAGATTTGTATCTGTCCACTGTTTTTCGTGTTTCTGATATTGTTGCCAACACACAGCATTTGATGACATTCACAAATATGACATTTTATGTTAATAGTATTAATTTCATGAATATGTAGCTTTCAGTTTAAAATATATGATTTAAAAAATATAAACCTTGAGGAGTGTTCCGGGAACATCTAGATAAGAAACACCAGGTCGTCCATAACAAGCCAATCTCACAGCTTTCTCAATATGTTGAGGAATGAGTGCTGCACTTGGTGGCCTTGCAGCATATTTACAATACAAACGACTAGCTTCAACCTGCATTAATAAATAATCCTTAATGCCTTACACATCAAACGTTGGTTGTATATCCTTTGTATATAAAGGTAAAAATATAAATTCTCAATTATGCATTGGTAAACATTATGCAGATTACATGTAGTGGTTAACATTGGTGTTAATTTTTTTGGGGGAAAATTTCCCTATTTCTTAATTTGGGATTCGCATGAAAATTTAACAGTAAGTACCATATTCAATGTATCCAAACAAGCCTGGACCAACTGAAGCAGGTACATCAATTCTGCAACGTCACATCTGACCGATAACTTTTCGATTTCAAAGAGTGATAGGCGGTCCTGATAGTCTAAACCACTACCATGGCCCCCTCTATAAGAGAGGATTTTGGTGAAGCATCTTTGGACGCGCTACTTAGATTCAGGCCGAGGTCATTAATGATAATTAAAATAACAATGGTCCAAGGTGGGATCCCTGTGGCACACCAGAGGTGGTGTGGATTTATCTAAAGACAAAACCCCCCACTGAAACTATTTGTATTCTATCACTTATAAAGGTTTGTCAATAATTTAGGTTCCTAATATTTTCTTCCTTCAAAATATCATTCAATCATTCTTTCCTGGACCCCTGCCTTACAATTCATCCTTTTTACCTTTATACATTTCCTTTGGCTTTAATAAGAAGTATTAGTTGCAAATGATAACAGTGAAAATGAAATTGTTTCTAAATATAATATTTAGCAACATATTGATATTTTGAAAAGACAACCCCATTGAAAATGATTTGATACAATAAACTGGTCAAAAATAAAAGAGTATTACTTGTGGACATTCTTGGAAACCGCCAATACCTTCATGATCAGCAGGTGTGGAACCCCCAATAACCACAAGAGGCCAACAATTTATTTGTGCATTAGCCATTCCTCCTATGCAGTGCAATAAACCAGGACCAGACACAACTAAGCATACACCTGGCTTTCCTAAAATTGTATAACATAAATCATATGTTTATTTCTGTTCATTTAAATCTTTAAAATCTAACTTTTTATTCTTAAAACTATCCACTGTAGACATGGTCGGAGGCAAATATCAATGCCTTCTAACAAGGTGTAGTAGTTACAGAAAATTATATTTGAAAGTATTGCACAAACTTCTTTATTTATTTTATATTGTAGTAACTATACAAAATACACTGAAATGCCTGTATTCAAAGTCGTGTTTGTTAGACTCAAAATTATTATTGTTGATTGATTCGGTATGGTGATTTGTGTACATTTGTAAATTTTATTTTTTCTGGTATTTTTTTCAGTTTATGTGAAAGAGAGAATCTGCCCTACCAAAAACTAGCTACCCAGTTTGTTGGGAAAAAATATATTTATTTATTTTTATTAAAAAAAATCAAATGACAGAATCTCTTCATTGTTGATTAACTACTGTAACATGCAACTAGTCATATTATGTACTGTGATCTTCTATGTGGTTAAATCTTCTTGAAATCGGTAAATTAGAATGAAGCCAAAAATTGAAAAGCACCAATTATTAATTCATTTACTTCTCAATTTAAATTTTACCTGGTTAGCACCAAGCCAATCCAGTATAGATACCAGCGGCCTTACTCTCCACTGCAAATCCGATCCCAATACGATCCGACTCGCTAAGAACCTACCTTTGTAACGGAGAATGAATGTGGTAGGTAGGTATGTTTTAATAGTAATAGTCGTTCATTTGAATGTACGCAGGCGGCAGATAGGTAAGTTCTAGTTGAAAATTTGAAATTGGGATCGGATTCGAGTTTCAAGAGTAAGGATACAGACAATTTCTACTACTCAATCACATAAATGCGCCATATTGAGTAAATTTCCCATTCTGAACACAGTTAAAAGAATTTTATTTCATTTTTTAATTATTTCTCGGGCAACTAACGGATACTATGTCAAATATGAATTTAACACATACCCAATAACAACAAGTTGCCACATTCTTGAGGCTTACAATATTTACTGTCTCACAGATCCAGACTGAAACACACTTAAAATTGTTTCTCCATCAGGAATAGAACCCAGGACCTTTCGCTCAGAAGTCAGATTCTAAGCACGAAGGCCAAACATTATAATCATAGTCAAATAATACTTTCATAAAATTTAAAAAATAATTTAAGTATGATCATGTATCAAAGGCATACCTACATTTATTTTGGTGCACATTTTTATCATATTTTTGCATCTTATCATAATTTTATGATACGTACCTATACATAATCGATTTACTAAATATACCTAACAAATATGATGATGTAGCAAAATTACATAACATTCGAAAATAATAGTTTTTATTTATTATCAACTTGTTACTTGTAATCTTGTTTTAAATCAGCTTATTGTCAAAATATAAATAAAATAAGTTAAGATTAAAAAATGGTAAGTAGGTACATATCAAATACGTTCTTATTAAGGTCCCAGAGCTAAAATAGCCTCAGGGCATTTATCATCTATCGGACATTCTATCACGATAATACATTGATTTGTTACAAATTCTTCTTAACAATTTCATTTTAACAGCATTTATTCTACTTGGTGGTATCAAAAAAATCTTGAAAAATCACATGGGCTGCACAGAACACTAATCTATGTTTTTTGCTTTGTTGGTTGTATTCGTAAAACATCCACCTCTCCACCAAATATTATCAACATATTTATAAAATCTTAAAAGTATTAAAATTTGGATATTCCATTAAGTTTTAAAAAATAATAATATTATCTAATAGAGACTGTTTTGCGAAATATCATTTTCATATTACGAATCATGATTTCTAATGAAATTGTAACTATCTGTTCCCAGTCAAGTTGTGTGTCAAGCACAAAATAATATCGTGTGATTTATTGGTGATACATTTTGAATGAAGCTGTTCACACTTATCCAACAATGATTTTTTATCGTAGACGAAAAGAATTGTTGTGTTTTGCTAGCGCCGCACCCTCGGTAAAATATCATGCTATGTCTCATTCGCATATGAGTTTGTATAATGCTGCTCACACTTGTCGTGTGCTGGACATGACAATCTCTCCCCGCTACCTTTCCCCACCAGCTCTCCTCGACCTTTCATACTTTTATTAATTATTTTAAAGTTTTTATATTTTACTATAATAGAAAATATTATAAATTCTGAATACTTGAAATAATTAAAAAACTTATATTCGTCTCTTCTCAACTCAGTGATTAACGTCTGAGATATTTCTAAAGTAAATCTCTCCTTCAGGATTGGGTGTACCCAAAATTTTCTTTCATTGACTGTTTTTTTTTTGTTTTCTTCTGAAATAATAATGGGTCAACATCCATGGCACAGATCCCCAGCAGAGGAGAAATTTTTAAATTCATTTCTCATGCAATTCTTGCTTCTCTAGGCTGGGAACACTGGTTAGTTGGAAAAAATTGCCTTTTGTCAATAAACATGCAACTTGCTCATGATGCAAGGAAGTGTTTATTATTTATTATAAATAAATAATACATCACTACAAAAGCTTCGTCAACGTCCATTGTGCATGGTCGCCTCGTGTAGTATGAAATATTGGCTCTACCTATGTACTTATAAATAAATCATGACATCAGACAAGTGGAATAAGAAATTGTGGCGCGACACACAAGTGGGAACGGGCTCTTTGCATAGAAAATGCCACTTCCGTGGTAAGAAAAAAAAATCCAATGTAGTTGATAGTTAAAATAAAATATAGGTATTTGACGAGTATTAATAATTACATTTAAATTTTTGAACTTCAATTTATACAAAAAAAAGAACAGAACCAGTTATAATGTATTTGAATAAAATTACCAGTTAAATATCCCACAGCCTGAGCAGCATAACAAGCTGCTTGTTCATTTCTCATACCAACAAACTTCAATCCAGCAATTTGCATAGCAATTGACAATTCAATTACTGGATGTCCAATTATACCAAATACATATTCAACACCCTGTAACAATAAATAAATTACATAAATTTATGATGTTCATTAAAAGAAATGATAGATTTTAATTTATATTTTTAATAACAAAACACCACCATTTAAAAACTTAATCAAACATAATGTAAATGTCATTCATTCTTAGTAGTGATATCGTACATCATTTTATTGAACGATTAGTAAAATTTATGCGCACACAAGATGGCATTGTTTCTAAGAATGAGAGTGACATGCGCTTGTCATAAAACTGATGCACCTGCTACAAATAATATTTTCAGTGTTTAGTTTGTATGAGTCAATGATATTAGGTATTCCTTTTTATTTATAACATAATTCAATCAATTTTATCACATATAAAGATTGTCATATTAATCTTTGATACAAGATCTAAGCAAGGTCATTTAAATAATAAAATGAAAATGTGTTGTAAAATTAAATAACAGAATACTAAGGTTTCATTTTTGGGAGTATGAAAACTTCATGGTATATTTTTTTATGTTGATTGAGATTTGATTCCCCAAAGGTTGATATTCCCCAGCTTTTTTTTGTCATCCCAATACATCTTTGGTAGAATTTTCTTTTCCAGAAAAATAACTCACTTATGAAAAGTAACTTCAATTCAACCTTAGTAATTTAATAATTTACCTGTTCTTTCAATGCTCTAGCTAAAATAGTATCTCCATCCAATTCCGAATCCATGTTTACTGAATATTTAAAAAATAAACAAGTATTTCATTCAATGATTTCATTAAGGTATAATAAAATTATAATGGTGAAAGTCCAAAGTGTATTATTAAAAGAGTAACTATTGAAATAATAACTGCTGCTATTGCTGAATTTGATAAAAACTTATAATGTGTTTAACAATTTATTTATATATCATAGATATAAAAACATTATATTAAAAAGAGATAAGTATATACAATGCTTACATTGCGTAGGAAAACAGCGAAAATTATCACCGATTATCACTCAAATCAACCTGTCAACAAACTTGAAATGTCAGAATTGGTCAGAACTCAGAATTTACATTTACCCACGAGTGTGATAATGTAGATAACTACACTACTATCTACATAATATTATATACACGTCAAACAACTTGTTTACCAAATGGAAAACAAAAATATGAACTTGATTAAAAACACATGATTAAAAAAATATTTAGAACATGAAGATAATAAGATGAGTTTAGAGGAATATGATTGAGTAATACCATTTTCCAAAAGGAAAATTTATTAATATTGAAACATGAAAAATTTCTAAGATTTTTTAGATATACAATTAGAAGAAAATCAGGCGCTTACCAGTGATATAGGTCGGATAGTCTTTTTGCATTATTATAGTATAATTTTCGCCAAACATCTCAAACGAGCTTCCGGTTGCGCAGAGCGCAAATTTGAGTCTTTTTGTTTTGTTGGTTTACGTGCAAATCGCCCCCCTTCTAGGCTAAAAGTTCAATTTATTTAGCGACAACTATATGTATAAACTTGTAATGAAATATCTTTGGCTGTACCATTTCTATTAGGCTGGTTTTGATTACATTAAAAAGGTTACATTTCAAAAAAATAACCAAATTAGTAAAATATTGTTCCCAGCTATTTTTCATTTGTTTTTCTTTCTGTCAAAATGAGTGAATCAGAAGAAATTCGATTCCTTAATATAAATATAATAGATACGTTACTAGTATTTAAATTCGGTAAACAAAAAGTAAGGCACATACCTCACTTTAGTTACACGCAATATGTTGTAGCCATAGGCAGCCATAGGTTGTAGCATTCGGACATATGTATTGTCATAGTCAAAATGTCAACTTGTATGGTGAAAACATATAAATAATAATACTGTGAACGAACGACCAATTATAACATTTCATTCTACATATTTATTCGGTAGCTAATATATTTATATGGATTTTTCGATAGTTATTTTTATTTTGAGTAAACAAGAGAGTAGTTAAATCATATTCGCTTTAATGATGCAGAGAAATTATGTTGTTGTATTTGTTTTTTTACATAGCTATAACTTAATATTATAAGTTCATCTCTTTCACAGTCATTATTTGGTGTAAGAGATAATTATAATAAGACTAGTGAACACCCGGCAAACTTCGTATTGCCTGTATAGTTAAAAATTGTCCTCCATAACCACCCGTCGCTTCAGACTCTTCAATACCTCCCATCCCTTCAGTACTTCCCGTCCCTTCAGTACCTTCCGTCCCTTCAGTACCTTCCGTCCCTTCAGTACCTTCCGTCCCTTCAGTACCTCCCGTCCCTTCAGTACCTCCCGTCCCTTCAGTACCTCCCGTCCCTTCAGTACCTCCCGTCCCTTCAGTACCTCCCGTCCCTTCAGTACCTCCCGTCCCTTCAGTACCTCCCGTCCATTCAGTACCTCCCGTCCATTCAGTACCTCCCGTCCCTTCAGTACCTCCCGTCCCTTCAGTACCTCCCGTCCCTTCAGTACCTCCCGTCCCTTCAGTACCTCCCGTCCCTTCAGTACCTCCCGTCCCTTCAGTACCTCCCGTCCCTTCAGTACCTCCCGTCCCTTCAGTACCTCCCGTCCCTTCAGTACCTCCCGTCCCTTCAGTACCTCCCGTCCCTTCAGTACCTCCCGTCCCTTCAGTACCTCCCGTCCCTTCAGTACCTCCCGTCCCTTCAGTACCTCCCGTCCCTTCAGTACCTCCCGTCCCTTCAGTACCTCCCGTCCCTTCAGTACCTCCCGTCCCTTCAGTACCTCCCGTCCCTTCAGTACCTCCCGTCCCTTCAGTACCTCCCGTCCCTTCAGTACCTCCCGTCCCTTCAGTACCTCCCGTCCCTTCAGTACCTCCCGTCCCTTCAGTACCTCCCGTCCCTTCAGTACCTCCCGTCCCTTCAGTACCTCCCGTCCCTTCAGTACCTCCCGTCCCTTCAGTACCTCCCGTCCCTCCAGTTACTCCCGTCCCTCCAGTTACTCCCGTCCCTTCAGTTACTCCCGTCCCTTCAGTTACTCCCGTCCCTTCAGTTACTCCCGTCCCTTCAGTTACTCCCGTCCCTTCAGTTACTCCCGTCCCTTCAGTTACTCCCGTCCCTTCAGTAGGTCCCGGTCATACGCTCGACAATTCACCAAAGTTTCATTGCGATCGGATGAACGGTTCTCAGGATAGTCCACCTTCATCGGTAAAATGACCTGATACCCGAGGAAGAAGAAGAAGATTTTTTTTTAATCCAGAAACCATCCCGGTCTTACACTCGACAATTCATCAAAGTTTCATTGCAATCGGATGAACGGTTCTCAGGATAGTCCACCTTCATATGTAAAATGACCTAATACCCGATGAAGAAGAAGAAGAAGAAAATATTTTAAATTCAGAAATCATCCCGGGCATACGATCGACAATTCACCAAAGTTTATTTGCAATCGGATGAACGGTTCCCAGGATAGTCCACCTTCATAGGTAAAATGACCTAAAACTCGATGAAGAAGAAGAAGAAGTTAAAAATTTTTGATCCAGAAACCATCCCTGGTATACTCTCGACAGTTCACCAAAGTTTCATCGCAATCGGATGAGCGGTTTAGGAGCGCATTCAACACATACATAGATACATAGATACATACATAGATACATACAAACATTCAAATTTATAATATAGATTTCACTGGAGTAAAAGAGGAAATATGCCTGCAGTGTGTATTTATTATTGTATTATATCTTTCTAGCCTGTCGTGTGTGCTGTTTCTTGGTGATATTGAAAGAATTTAAACTGTACCATTTTTTTAGAGCGTTTTGTTCTCATATAACGTGTCTATATATCAAATGTCATTGGCGCATACATAATATATTTTAAACAATAATAAGTAATTACCTTTCCCCATTTTCCAAATTATTTAGATAATAATATCCAATACCCATTGTAATAATGTGCACCTATATTTACATCGGCTATAACCTACTACTTTTCTTGGCTTAAATTTAAACGTGAAGATTGTATGTTGATGAAATACATCGTGTTAAGTTATCGCCTAATATACTATACTATAGGTACAATACCTATAATGAATGGTACCTACTATAGGAACACCATTGTTATGACAACTGAAATTTTGACTTTATTTCAAAGGAAATTTATGTTCATGTTCCTCTTAGATTATATAATATGATATCTATGGTGTTCCTATAGTATGTCGATTTCATTTGTGAGATATCAAGTAAATAAAGATTTAATCCAAAAAGTATCCCGGATTAATACTATACAATCACAGAAGAGGGAAGGGTAGATTTCCTCTTCTGTGTATAGGTACAATAGACAACTTATTACCATGGCGATCGGATGAACGATTTAGAAGCGCATAGGTACTATACATCATCATTCATCATATGTACAATAATACTACTTACATAGTTGATTAACAACATGAACAAAAAAATCTCAATTCAATAAATTATAAAATAAAAATGAAATATAGTTTTCGCCAAATATCAAAAGAAATAGGTTGTGGCCAACACTTGATCACTTTACAACTTCTAATATTCAATCAAATTTCAAACCACTTCCCATAGTTCGATTTTGCGGAAATTTTGTTTACACTATATACAAAGGAATGGGCTGGCCTACTTAAAATAATTTACAGTCAATCAAATTTTAAATCCTTTCCCATCTTACTTAAATATTGTGTGACAATATTATAAAAGTGATTGCTCATTCCTTCACATATTTATACATTCTTAGCCAACGGCGGGATATTGAAGCTAGTATACAATATAAATTTCATTATACCTAGTATTTGGCCTGTGTGCTCTCTACATTATACATTGCAAATATTATTAAATATAAATTAGCGCAATTAATCAACAACGGACATAGAGATTTGAACGTTAGGCCAATCCCCTTTTGATATAATGATTATCATTGCTTTTTTATTACTTTTTTACTTCTAACTCCTCCAAGGGTAGGTATATAGTAGGGAGTTATGAATTTGCAATTTTTTTTTACTGCATGCTAGGCATTTTAAGGTTATTTTCATGCTGAGATTGTATTCTTAAAGTTTCATCACAATGTATCTGTGTGTATGTGTGCTGTGTACTTACTTTACTTTAATTTACTTTTCGTATGGCGTATCAGATTATAGTCTTGGTTCCAGTGCTGAGAGCCAGTCCACCACCTCTGGTTTCGCCTCATGTATATCTTGGAGGCTTCCGTTAAATTTCTTTAGCTGGCACTCTTGGACCACGTGTTTCACAGACTGCTCAGCTCCACACTCACAGTCAGGATTATCCCTTTTTCCCCACCTCCAGAGTAAGTAATTACAGCAGCCTTGTTCTGTCCTCACTCTGTTTTGCTGTAGGTACCCAAACCCTCCGTGGCAGGTCGAAACCAGGTACCTACTCGAGTTACAGATGTTTATTTTCAGTATTTTCTGTAGCCCATCTTTCTCTCCAGACTGTGTACTGTGTGCTATGTACGGCGTGTTTATAATAATAATAAACACTTCCTGCTTGCACCCTGCGTTAGTGGCGAGTTTATTGCCGTATGGCGATTTCTTCCAACTAACCAGTGTTTCCAGCCCAGAGAAGTATTATTTGTGTGAGAAATGAATTTAAATAAATTTCTCCTCTGGTGGGGATTGAATCCGGAACAACCACACAAAATCCAAACGGCTTACCAACTGTGCCACGGCGGTCGGCGGTGTTTATTTTACGTTATCGATTATAAACTAAAGTAATCAATCGATTATTTTCAAATTTTACAAATTTGCACCTACCTATATCTAATGCTCGGTTAGATCCCGTTAGAGTTTGAAGAATATCTGATTAGTGCTTCTCAACATTTTTAACTGTCAAATATTTCAAAGTGACCCCAAGCTCGGGAAACATAAATTTTGATATTTTTATTTACAAATTGCTAAAAAGGCACATCATTTTCATAAAAAGGCATTGAATAATTATCAAGTTCTCCTAATAAAATATTTAAATCAAAAATAATTTAACAAACTCATTTCATGAAAATGCTGAAAATTTTCCATACAAAATTTAAATACTCTGTGGAGTGACTTGGTAGTGATGAGTATAGCGTTGGCCACATCCCACTCGTTACCATTGAAGTTACTGTAGCTCAATGTCATGGCCTGCTGTCTACAAACCATTTTATGTACGAATTTATTTCGTAATCAGGCCCAGATTTAAGAAGTTCAATTGAATTATTTATATAAACAAGAAGGCACTTCATTTTCAAAATATTAATTACTAGCTTTTATGTCCCGCCGTTGGCCAAGAATGTAAATTAGTGAAGGAATAAGCAATCGTTTATATACCTACATAATATTGTCACACATAATTTTTTTTAACCGTAGTATGAAAAGTAGTTTGAAATTTAATTGAGTTTAAGACTATGGGAAATGATTTTAAATATGACTTATTATAAAAAGACAACGTCGTACGCAAATAATGTCATCGAACGCAAATAATGTGTTTTAAATATTTAGTGATTTTGGATGATGGGAAATGGTTTAAAAATTGATTAAACAAAAGTACTGAAAATATTCTAGTGTTGGTCCCATCCCATTCGTTTTTATATTTTTCGTCAAGTGTGCATATAGTGAGCCTCCAAATTTTCTCACATCTCTCACCATCTTCGCAATCTACATTGGCTTAAAGTCCCCGAAAGAATTGAATATAAGCTCTGTCTCATAATCTTTAAAGCACTTCGTGGTATGGCTCCTACTTACCTCTCCGAACTGTGCATTCCGCTTTCAATAAATGACAGACAATCATCACTTCGTTCTGCGCTGCCTCTTCATCCATGGTTGGGAAATTAGTTGAAATAAACAGGGTTCACACAACTAATTTCGGTGATCGTGCATTTGCTGTGGCAGGACCAAATGCATGGAATAAGCTCCCACACACCCTCAGACAAACCGAAAATATATCTTCGTTCAGGAAAAAACTCAAAACGCACCTTTTTCGCAAATCTTACCAGAGCCGAAATGATACAACATAATTATTTTTTCAGCGCCCTTGAGGTGAGATATTCACAAAAACGGCGCTATATAAATTATCCAAATTTATTATTATTATTTATTATTTATAGTTTTGCACAATAAAACTGATAGACTTAAAACTGACACATAAGTCTACATTACAGAAGAAGAAGACTTAAGCTATGTTAAATAGTTTTTAATATGAATATAAACGTTGTGAAGATCCACCAATGGCCACAACCCCGATTTTTTATATATTGTCATCAAAATGAAATGTGTAGTTATTGAAATTTAAGTAATATATGATGATATAATAAATGGTGTAAATTTGATTGAACAAAAGTAATGAGAAGATTCTAGTGTTGGTCACATCCCATTCGTTTTTATGTATTTTCATCAAGTATGCATGTTGTTTATAATATTTCGTTACAATAGACTATTAGACATAAAACTAATCCAAAAGACTAAATAAAAAAAGAAGTAAAAGTATAAAACTATAACAAATAGTTTGTAATAAAAACTGACCCAATGGTATACATAGAAGATGAAATAGAAGAATTACACATTAGGAAATGTATTATATAAAAAACTGACCAAAATGTCTTCATAAAAGAAGAAGAAGATGAATTGAACTATAGGAAATATTTTATATAAAATTCACCCAACATCTACATAAAATAAGAAAACGAAGAATTAGACTAAAGGATAGTTTGTTTAAAAATAGTTTGTTTAAAAACTAACCAAAAGGTCTACATAAAGGAAGAAGAAGACGAATTAGACTATAGGAAATAGTTTGTATAAAAACTCACCCAAGGTCTACATAAATTAAGAAAAAGAAAAATTAGACTATAGGAAATAGTTTATTTATGAACTGTCCCAAATGACTTCACAAAAGAAGAGGAAGAAGATTTAAACCCCAAGAAATAGTTTGTAGAAAAAATCACCCAAAGGTCTACATAGAAAAAAGAAGAATTTCACTATAGGAAATAGTTTGTAGGTATATTGAATGTGTATTGTAGTTAACCTAAAATAGTTTAATAATTTTCCTATACAAAATCAGTATATTCTTGGTTTTTAAGTAGTAAGTATTAGGTATGTAGGTACCTACCTACAATGATGTTCTAAATTAATTCGAATTCGATTTATAACAAATATCAGAATGTGTCCGTTACCATAGTAACCATGTTCCAACATGTGAAAAATATCAAATGTTATGGACACATTTTTTGAATATGTAGGTACCTACATTGGTTTGTTCGATGCCATAAAAATGAAAATTGTCAGAAAAATCAAATGTTTTTAACAAATTATGCAATTTTATTACGCCTATATCTTTACTAATAATTAACAGACTTTTACAATATATGTCTTAAAACTTGCTGTAATGTCTTGTGTTTCATTTTATTATTTTATAATCACATTTATTTCAAAGGTATATTATTTTAAAGAACATATTCATTCGGTAGGAAAATTAAATATCGTATGAAAAGATATTAAAATGGCGGGGTTATATGTACATTTGTACAAAACGCTTACTTTAAAAATAAGTTAAACATTATAATAAGACAAAATATTCACCATGTTTTTCACTTAAAAGCTAAGTTATACTTGAAAATATATTTTTTTCGTGTAAATACGTACTTCTAACTTATAAACTAACAGATATTTGCGTGCAAAATGTACACTTTTTTGACAGATATGACTTGGAAAATTTTGTATGAAAAAAATAATTATTGAAATATCTTTAAAATTCAGCATTTTAATCGCATTATTTTTAGCGTGACACTGCATCAGGTATACTGGTACACGTTCGCACATAAATTAGATTTTTAGATGCTCTTGGTTTTTCAAAAGGCGTGAGACAAACACACACACACACACACTAACATATTGATTGCTTTTTTACTTTAGATATTTAGGTACTAAGTATTTTTTTAATTGCAGAACATCAATATTACCTCAATGTTTAAACAACGATTGGATATTATAAACCATGAGTACCTACTGTTGGCTTTCGGAGAAAACATACATTCATACATACATACATACCATCACGCCATGTCCCTCACGGGGTAGGCAGAGAGAACCGAACGCCACATTTTTCTATCTTGACACACATTCATCGCCTCATCAACATTCATACATCGTCTTATACACGTTCGTCTGTTGTTCACGCTTCTTACATTTCCATCTTTCAGAATATCGTTTACATGGTCGTGCCATCCTTTTCTTGGGCGCCCCCGACCTCTTATTCCATTCCTGTCAGCTTTGTATATTTTCTTCGTCAGGCGTTCTTCATTCATTCTCTCCAAGTGGCCAAACCATCTCAATGTGTTAACTTTCATTCTGTTAATTACATCTTTCTTCATCTTACATTCTTTCCTTGTATCTTCATATCGAACTCTGTCATACATAGTTCTGATACAAATTCTTCTAAGCGATCTCATTTCAACTGCATTTATTCTGCTTTCGTGCGACTTCTGCCATGTCCAGGTCTCACTTGCATACGTTAGGGTTGGCACTACGATTGCGTTATGAATGGCAACTTTGGCATCCTTTGATATGTTGCGATCATTCATAATTGGTCTTAGTGCTCCATTCACTCTGTTTCCTGCCATAACTCTTCTTTGAAATATGCTTCCCAAGTATACATACTCGACTTGTTCAAGCCATCTCACATTCACTCTCTACTTTTATTCGACACACTGTTCTGCTTTCACTCTTTTCAATGACCATTACCTTCGATTTGCTGGCATTCATTCTAAGTCCATTTTCTATGCATCCTTCATATACCATACTTACAAGATACTGTAACTCTTCCATACTTTCTGCTAACAGCACTTTGTCGTCTGCATACATCAGATCACGTACTGTTACAGTACTCAGTTTCAGACCCTTACTTTCATGCCTAAGGGCTCTTATGCAGAAATCAATGTAGAGATTAAAGAGCCAAGGGGACAACACGCACCCTGTCTAACGCCATTATTTGTAGAATCACATGTTGTTGTTGTGTCGTTAACACGAACACATGCTTTGCTGTTCTCATATAATGAAGCGATTGCACGTATCAGCTTACTCTTCACTCCGTACATGAATAGTATATTCCATAGTTTTTCTCTAACAACTTTATCATAGGCCTTTTCTAGGTCTATAAAGGCGCAGAAAAGTTTCTGATTTTTACCCAAAACCTTTTCTGTGATCATACGTAAAGAAAAAATTTGGTCTATGCATCCTCTGCCGCCCACAAAAGCCCCTTGAGCATCCCAAATCTTGCTCTCTGTAACCTTTCGTACTCTTTGATCCAGGATCCTTGCATACATCTTACCAACTGAGCTTAGCAAACTTATGGCTCTATAGTTTTTGTAGTCGAGCTTCGATCCTTTACCTTTATACAAAGGTACCACGACTGCATTTCTCCAGTCTGAGGGAGTGTGTCCTTCTTCCCAACATTTGTTGAAAAGAGAGAGACACCACTCCAACGTCTGTTCGCCGCCATATTTTATAATTTCAGCTGATACACTGTCATACCCGGCAGCTTTCCCCGCTTTCGCGTCTTTTACTGCTTCAAACACTTCTTCTTGCGTTATTTCATCCTTATCACTTTCGCTTACTTGCCATGTTCTCTGACTCACGTCCCCACTTACTCCGCTATCATACAGTTCCTTGAAATATTCTTTCCATCGTTCTTTCACGCCGTCTTCGTTCATAATTATTTTTCCATCTTTATCATTTATTCCTTTAGAAGCTTTCACAGTTCCATTTTTTCTTTTCGCTACGCCTTTCCAGAACATTTTCATGTTTCCAGGAAAGTCGTTGGCTATTTTCAGGCTTTCTTTATCTTTTACACTATCTTTTTCCCTTTACTGTGTCTTTGACTACCTTCTTGCATACTTTATAATTCTCTTTTGCTCTTTCTTCATTATTCGATCCTTTCGCGGCTATTAATGCCATCCATGCTTTCTTCTTTTCACCCACAACTATCTTAACTCTCTCATTCCACCATGCATCGCCTTTCTTTCCACCTCTTTTAGCAATACCACAGATATTCTTCGATGTCTTACACACGGTCTCTTTCAGCGTCGTCCATGCTTCCTCAATATTTCTTCTACTGTGTATTTTATTTTATTTATTTATTTATTTTTTGTCAATAATTATTATGGTACATAAAAAAACATTACAGTCAATCATCTCACTAGGGTTGAACCTGTATCGAGATGAGCGACTTTACAACAACGAGTAAAATTTGAACAATATTATAATTTTAGAATATTGACTAACAAAACAAACAAAAACATTAACAAACACTAAGTCAAAAAATTTTTTTTTTAACAAATACTATGTTACAATATTGTCTGCAGTTGGGCACAAGGAAGATAACTGTGACAATAATATCTATGCAACCAACATACAGACAACTAACACAAAAGAACATGACATGTATAGGGTGACCATACACTTCAAAGACCACCAAAAAAAAAATATTAATATAAAAATGAATTGCTTTAAAGAGTTCGTTTCCGGTCTCTTTTGCATACTGATTTCTTACACTCTCATCTTGCAGCCTTTCCACCTTGGTTCGCTTCGGTGGATCACTTCGGTGTGTTTTAGAGCGCCACCCGGTGAACAAATCAATTCTTGATATCAACAAATAGTGGTCTGTCTCCAGTTCCGCGCCCCTATACACTAGTATCCACTGTCGCTTTCCTTAGTGCGGCGTCAACACATACATAGTCAATTATTGACCTTTCATTCCCTCTTTCCCATGTATACTGGTGAATTCTTTTGTGGCTGAACTTTAGTGGCTATATCACTCGATATCGGGTGGAACGCCAGAAATTAATTAAAAAAAAAATACTGAGTTCGCCACAAACAGATTCCCTTCCGTGCACAGTTCCAATAGTCTTTTACCATTGTCATTCACTCTAATATCGCCGTGAGGTCCAAGGAATGCCTCAAAATCTTTCCTACGGACACCCACCCATCCATTTAGATCTCCAGTCAGAATCTTTCATTATCCTTTTTTTCGTTCATTATCTCGGTCACACTGTTCCTGAAATCATCCTTTTCACTCTCACTATCGGAGTTTCCGGGCGCATATCCTATTATTAGGAATACGCTTGTAATTCCGATCTTCAGCCTTACCCACATCAGTCTAGAGATTTTTTAGCTTGTACTCTTAAAATGCTATTTTAACACGTCAGTTATAGTATAAAGCGTGTTTTTTATATTTACTACGGAAACCACGTCGTACATTTACAGAAACTTTGATTTGGGGAAACCTCCCGACATATTATGTATGTACTTTTACATTTTTTGTCCTTACCGTATGTACTCTACCTACACGTTGCGTTACACAGACGTGGTGAGCGTTATTGTCACGAACTCAGTCAACTTAGAATTATAAACATAATTTATTTATTTATTATGTACAAAAAATACCTGACATTTATTTAAAAAATACTGATTTAAAAAAAAAGGTTTCCCTTTAAAAATCAAGAATACAGGTCTTTTAAACGGAATTCTAATTTTATATCAAAACTTTATGTTTGTATCATAATTTCGTAGCGTGTATGTTTGTACATATATAAATAAGCATAACCACGTATGTTGGCTCAAGGAGAGATGAGAGAAATTGTAACAATATAAGAGAGAACGAGAGACGAATACTTTAATAAATTTATTTTATAATAAATATCGCACTAATAATATTAAGTACCTAACCAATTAAATATTTCACCCTGTAGGTACAATATCTTGCCAAATTTTAGGAAACCATGGTGCAAACAGATTATCTTCATATGACCTTCTTATTATCGGCCTTCGTAGCTCAGTTGGTTAGGTATCTGACTGCTGATCCAAGGGTCCTGGGATCGATTCCCGGTCAGTTTTTAATCGAGTTTTCAGTCTGGATCTGTGAGACGATTCATATTGATAGTCTCCAGAATGTGGCAATTTATTATTGGGTGAGTGTTAAATTAATATTTGACATAGTACCTGTTAGTTGCCCGAGAACCAATGTAAAATAAATAAATAAAATGACGAAAAATGTCGTCAAAAATTAATTAAAAGAATATTAATGTGATTATTTTATTTTAGTGAATATTTCATGAGTTGCAACTCTTTGATTCATTAATTTGTTTTATTTTAGTGAATATTTCATGAGTTGCAACTAGTTAATTTATTAATTTGTTTTATTTTAGTGAATATTTCATGAGTTGCAACTAGTTAATTAATTAATTTGTTTTATTTTAGTGAATATTTCATGAGTTGCAACTAGTTAGTTTATTTATTTATTTTATTTTAGTGAATATTTCATGAGTTGCAACTAGTTAATTTATCAATTTGTTTTATTTTAGTTAATATTTCACGAGTTGCAACTAGTTAATTTATTAATTTGTTTTATTTTAGTGAATATTTCATGAGTTGCAACTAGTTAATTTATTAATTTGTTTTATTTTAGTGAATATTTCATGAGTTGCAACTAGTTAATTAGTTAATTTGTTTTATTTTAGTGAATATTTCATGAGTTGCAACTAGATAGTTTATTAATTTATTTTATTTTAGTGAATATTTCATGAGTTGCAACTAGTTAATTTATCAATTTGTTTTATTTTAGTTAATATTTCACGAGTTGCAACTTGTTAAGTTGTGAATTCGTAGATAATATAATACATATTTGGGAGATTTCAAGTCCGCCCCTGCTAACACTACTTTTTCCTTCCTATATTTTCAACAAAATGTTCGCGTGTTATGCGAATCGGTCCACAATAATTTTGCAGGTTCGTCGAGCGACAAGTTGACTCGCATGAATGTAGAATGTCGTGTATAATAATATTATGTACCAAAACATTCCATCAACATTTACTGAATGTCATCTAGAACTGTTTAATTCATATAACGGATTACCCATACTTACTGTGATTCATCTATAATATACTTACTAGTTATAGTTTAAAATGTACACATTATTTTATAAATAATTAGTAAGTTTAGTGTATGAAAATAATGATTTTTTGATGTTTAAAAATCATAGTGAGTTTGTGAATTAATCTGTGATAAATTAAGCTAAAATGAAATTATTACCGGGAAATTTTTCGTGTAAGTATTCAATTTTTTTAATCTATTTGTTACGTTCTATAATATAAACCTATTTTTTATTATTAACAGCATTTTTTTCCCACCAACCAGAATTAATATTTAATATATAGACAGTTATTTATTATGATGTCAAAATATCGTGAATTATCGTGAAAGTCAATGTTAAACATATCAACTAATTAAAGAGAGATTGGTGTAAATTGGTGCATGTGACTGAAAGCATGAAATAATACACTATGAAGTTACGTGTTAGTAAGGGTAACGATTACGTGCATCCAAAAGGATTTTTAAATTGACGGAAACCCAAAGTTTGTTATTTTTTTGCATTTTAAGAGCAAACCTGGCTTGATTTGAAAAAAAAAACTATCACGAACATTCACTTTGATTCACGAACATTCACATAAACGATTTGTTTCTCTACGACATATACCTACCTATTTATGAAGTAATTTAAAAAAACTCTGGAAAACAGGTTATATCTTCAATATTCTTTTAGGAATTTATGCTGTTTTTTTTTCAATTGTGTGACGAACATTCACTAGAGGAATGTTGAAAATTCTTGATATTATTTAGAAACACCCTGTTTAACATTTTGAAAAATTTGATTTCAAATTGGGGAAGATATTCGGGATATTCAAAATGAATATTAAAAAATACATCATAAATAATGGGAGGACAGAACTAACACAAATACTTTGTATTCAACAATAACTACTTAAATAATTCAAAATTAACAACATTTGATTTGATTTATTTATTTCATTGATTTATTTATTGGTTGATTTATTTCTTGATTTGTTTATTTATGTATTCATTGATTAATTAATAATCTTACCTAGTTACAAAAAAATATTAATATTTGGTAATGTCTGGAGTCTTCACTGGTCTATATGCTGGTAACTCATTTTGTGTATATATTATATGAATTTGACTGTTTGTACTCTGTAAAACAAAATAAAATAAAATAAAAATAAAACATTTGTAACTATGCCGTATTGTGTTTACGATGCTCTTTGAGTAACACATAAAAATATTTTATTTGATAAAAGGTAAATATATAAATAAACAATAAATTTCCTTTGGAACAAATACATATCCATTCTCATACATTCCCTAAATTAAATTAAATACTTTTACTATATGTGAACGAAATCAATTGATGGATGTTGAAAACGACGTTTATTCGTGTCACTAGTTTGAGTTCTAATAGCAAAAAAATTGATAGATTCATATAAATTATTTGCACTAAAAAAACACTTACATACTGACCTCTATGGCTTAATAGTAAGCACCTTGGACTCGTGTCAGAATTTCGCGGTCAGCTCGATTTTTTTTTAAAGGGGGCAGTGACTTCACACGCTTATCCTGTTTTTATGAAAAACTCTAATGAATATCACGTTTTTATTATACTACCTACCTTTATTTTTGTCAAAATATAAATTGTACAAAGCTATCATCTAATTCCATGGCGGTGAAATTTTGACAGTCCCATATAAAGAAAGAGAAAACAGTTGGAGGTTTGTTAGCATAAAAGCAGCGGTTTATAATAAATTGGTTTTGTTCCGTCATAATAAATTACATACATATATTATCAATAGATTATAATAATAAGTAAGTTGACATAGGTGCTATTACGATTAGGTACAATAGTATTTTGCACTTGCCAAATGAAATACCTACATTTTTAGCTGAAAACACAATGTACAATCTGGCGATTATACATTATGTGTATTCAAATTATAGTAAATATGCTTGAACAACATATTATACGAACGATTAATTTCAAAATTACAATACCAAAAAATGTCAACAACTTCCTAAAACCCTAGTTTATTGCCGAATGGCAATTTCTTCCGATTAACCATTGTTTGTAGTTCAAAGATGCAAGTTGTGCTTGAGGAATCATTTTTAATAATTTCCTCCTTTGCTAGAAATAGATCCCACTGTCCCACTTCACAGAAGCTAAATAATTATAAAATAATGTAGGTACAATAATTATTTTCGTTATAAAAAGGAAATTAAATCCAAAATAAATACGAAACAATTGATTGCAATATTAGTTGAAAATTGATATAAATATATTTAAAATACGACAGCTAATGTATTTGTACCTACTTTATCAACTTGGTATAAAAATGAAATTGCTCCGCTCTTTCAAATTTGATTCATATATAAAGCTTTCGTATGTTGTTTTAATGTAACAATATTGTCACTCGTGTAATAAATACTACATTTTTGCCATATCGGCAAATATCATGGGCTGCGCATTGTTTTTTTTTTTTTACTTCCCCGTCCTCTTCTCATCCGAAATGCATCAAGTTATTTGCCGATATTTATTTTGATTCTAAATTCTCTCTATGTATCCTCTTTAATTCTGCCATTAAAATAAAAAAAAATGACATGATTCAAAAGAATTACCTACCAAAAAAATCATAATTACACTTAAAAGTATTTTTGTCCATCTGGCGGTTATTTATTCAAAAAATTTAACTACAACAAATTTTAACGAAGAATAAAAAAAAATAAAAAAAATTACTCACCATTAGATACATAAATTATTTGATATATTGCTTTTCGATCTACATATGAATCTTTTTCTTTCTGTTAATGTTCGGATACTTTGATTTATTCTAAACATGTGATGTATTTGTTTCATTATACTTATCTTATGATGAGAGAAATCCATACATTACAAAAAAAAAAAAATTAAATAGGATATATTGGAGTGCAATGTCCAGCTAATTTAAGATATTTCGATATCAAATATTATTATATCCGACCACATATTGGCAGAAATATATACGACCACATATTGGCAGAAATATATCCGACCACATATTTGCAGAAATATAGGTACCTATACGACGACATATTTGAATTAAATTATAAATATTTCGCTTGAAGGTTGATCTGCTGTGGCCTCTGATAAACAATATGTTGGTACATTCCATGTAAAGATATCAAAATGTTTTGTTTTACCATTGTTACTTTTAAATAGCGTATTCGGATACTTAACATAACAAAAACTCGCGAAATTTACATAACATTCTATACAGATAAAACAATACACGTGTGTCATAAATATGAAAATAATATCTTTTCGTTTGAGTCTTATAATGATGTCAAGTGTTATCCTTAAAAACACCTTTGTCAATGTCTACGCTCTCTCACTAAAATAAATGTTTCTTGAACTCTTTAAAAAATCCCGTTTTACGTATGTTTAATCTAAAATGAACCTGACTTTTTGCACATACCAAAGCACTATCATGTCGATTGTAAGAAGACCTTATACCTGGTAATACAGGTTTATGTAATAAATTTATGTGTTAATCCAGGTTATAAATACACTATCATTGAACGTAAATATTTTGTACCACAACAGATATCCAAAACTTGTGGCACATGAACACATTTTGATCTGAATATAAATACCTAAGAACATCATGATATATCAATAAAATAAAATACTTTCTTGAATCATTAGAACAATTTCCAGCAGACATTTTCAAGACTAAATAAAGTGTGTTTGACAACAGAAACGTTCACATAACATGCATAATGAATACAACAATATTATTATACCATAAGAAGTTAAGTACATATACCTATCTCAAAATAAAGAAGCAAGATATATTATTATTTTTATAAAACTGGAAATATATATGACTAATCTCTTCCCAGGTTGAGAAACAAAATACCTAATGTCTGAAAACTTATTCCTATTGCGAATATATTTGGAATTAAGGTAATAAAAAACAGGATGAAGAAGTGTATAAAATATAAAAGATATTTATGTATATCATAAATAAAAAATAGTCATATTTATCAATTTGCAAATTATGAGATTTTAATGCAACATTTATACAGATTTATACAGATCAAAGACACAATATGATGTAGAGAATAATGGCACCATATTAAACGCCGGATCGGAAGAAATGCCAGAAATTGATTACGATGAGTTAATAAACGCACTTAAATATATGAAACACAATAAAAGTCCGGGCGAAGATCAAGTAACAAGTGACATGATAAAACTAGGTGGCGAAGAGCTCATTGAAGCAGTTAAAATACTTCTCAATAAATGCCTAGAACAACAAATAATACCAGAAATCTGGCAAAATGCCGAAGTTATACTTTTACACAAAAAAGGAGATCCCGAAAATCTAGAAAACTACCGACCGATCAGCTTATTATCACACTTGTACAAATTACTTACTAAGATTCTTACAAACCGTTTAACTAAGAAACTAGACTTCTACCAACCGATAGAGCAGGCAGGCTTCAGAAAAAGTTTTGGAACTATTGACCATATTCAAACGCTACGCCTGCTTATAGAAAAAGTCACCGAATACAATATTACAATCCATTTGGCATTTATTGACTATAAAAAAGCCTTTGACTCGGTAGAACAGTGGGGAGTAATACAAGCTCTAAACGATGCAAGAATCGACTCAAGATACTCAAGGCTAATTAAATTTATATATGACCATGCCACAATGGTTGTAAAAATTGACGAAGAAACAAAAACGGAAAAAGTAAAAATCTGTAGAGGCGTCAGACAGGGAGACACCATTTCTCCCAAACTATTTACTGTTGCCCTGGAAAATGTTTTTAAAACTTTAAATTGGGAAAAAAAGGGTATAAAAATAAATGGCATGTATCTGACCCATCTCAGATTTCCTGATGACATAGTTCTTGTAAGTGAAGATCTGGCAGAATTAAGTGGCATGATCAAAGATCTGCACGAAGCTTCCCTAAAGATTGGCCTGGAGATGAATATAAATAAAACGAAAATAATGAGTTCATCCAGCAACAGCTTAAAAATCGACAACAAAACGATTGAAGCTGTAGACGAGTATATTTATCTTGGGCAGAAAATCACATTAGGGAAGGAAAACCAAACAGCGGAAATACCTAGAAGGATTGGTCTCGGCTGGGCTGCTTTTGGCAAACTCCAGCATGTCCTAAAAAACAAAGAAATCCCCATTAATTTGAAACGAAGAGTTTTTGAATCGTGTGTCCTCCCTGTGATGACGTATGGTCTAGAAACGATGACATTGACTGCCAACACCACATACAAACTTAAATGCGCACAGCGATCCATGGAGAGGCAAATGTTAGGCATAAGTCTGAGAAATAAAATAAGAAATGAAGAGATCAGACGCCAGACCAAGGTTGTCGACATTATGGACCATGTAGCAAGATTAAAGTGGCAATGGGCAGGTCACGTTGCTAGACAGGGAACAGAGAGATGGGCACCCAGAGTTATGAGGTGGAGACCATGGGGAAATAAACGGGGAATAGGTCGACCGATGAAAAGATGGGCGGACGATATTGTCCCTGTTGCGGGTAGAAACTGGCCGAGACGAGCCATGGACCGAAATAAATGGAAGGATTTTGAAGAGGCCTACATCCAGCAGTGGAGAGACGGCTAAAGAAGAAGAAGAAGAAGAATGCAACATTAACAATAATGTTGCAATAAAATCTCATAATTCAATTTTATTTTATTTTATTTTATTTTATTTTATTTTATTTTATTTTATTTTATTTTATTTTATTTTATTTTATTTTATTTTATTTTATTTTATTTTATTTTATTTTATTTTATTTTATTTTATTTTATTTTATTTTATTTTATTTTATTTTATTTTATTTTATTTTATTTTATTTTATTTTATTTTATTTTATTTTATTTTATTTTATTTTATTTTATTTTATTTTATTTTATTTTATTTTATTTTATTTTATTTTATTTTATTTTATTTTATTTTATTTTATTTTATTTAATTTTATTTTATTTTATTTTATTTTATTTTATTTTATTTTATTTTATTTTATTTTATTTTATTTTATTTTATTTTATTTTATTTTATTTTATTTTATTTATTTATTTATTTATTTTATTTTATTTATTTATTTATTTTTATTGTTATTTTTTTTTTTTTATAAGAAATAAATCGTTTATGTGTTTAAAGAGTGCATAAAATCAAAGTGAATGTTCGTGATATGTTTTTCATTTCAAGTCAGGGGGGGTCCAACCGGCGAATTAAAACCTTCACGATTACCCATATCACGAAGGTTTTGATTTCGCCGATTGACCAGACTTGCCCCTGTGGCGAAATATTTATAATTTGAAACATGGAACGATTACTAAGAAAACAAAATTTTCTACCAAACGAGAGTCTATAAATACTGGAAAACCAACGAAAACGGGCAGTGCCAATTTAGAACTCTCACACGTCAGTTGTCTCAATCTCGTGTAAATTTGTGTATATTATATTGTACCGAAATTTATATTTATTTATTTTATTATGGTTCAAAGTCTTATTTATTTTTACAATTTATATTTCTACAATTTATATTTTTACAAGGTTTGTCTAGTTTTTCCAACTCACTACTCAAATCTTTTGTTTTCATTTTTCTTGGGTTCTTATTTTCAAAATATTTCTATTTAAATTTTCAATTTAAATAGAAATAGTACTTAATTTCATAACACTGCCTCCCTCTTAGTTCAGTTCGTCCCGAACAGAATTCTCTAGATGAATAAATCGGCATTTTGAACCTTCTCTACAGTGAGATGCTTTGAAAAAGTAACATGGTACACTTTTTTTTATATTTTTACTGTATCTTGGATTATAGCAGCAAACTAGAACATTAATTCCAGTATTATGAAAAATCTCTTCTATCATATTCCGAACCACTTTCCAATCCATACCATCACTGATCTTTGGAATGCCGAGCTTCATAAGATTCAACTGTAACATTTGATCCCGCATACTTCGGAGACAGTTCCACATCTGAGCATACTCTGCTCGTTCCTCAGACGTTTCCTTATTCGTCATGTAGAATAAATGCTGTTTTCCATGCTGTGAATGGACCGCTTCTCCAATCTTCAGATTCTTGGCTTTTAGCTCATATAACATCCCATACTTTCTCATGATAACTTTGGCTATACCACTAGTCATCTTCATGTCTTGAGCCACACAGTAAGCTAAAACATTATCTTCTGGGATATCGAAGAGGTCTTGCTCAATTTCCACAGTCACACCATGGCGAGTGCGTCGATAAGGAGTCATCATGAATTCCTCGAAGGTCTTTTCTTCACTTTGGACATTGCAAACTTGAGCAACTGGATTTTTTTCCTCATCCTTGTTATCACCTAAAAAGGGAGCCAGGCGATTGAAATGTACCACTCTTGGCTTCCCATTTGGTTTTCTTCGTATACGATAAACCACATCATTAATCCTTTTGATCACTTCATACGGTCCTTCCCAGGATTTCTGAAGCTTTGGTGAGTAGCCTCGTCGTCGTTGTGGATTAAATAACCAAACCAAGTCTCCAGCCTGATAACCACCTTCCACAGCTTTAATGTCGTATCGCTCCTTCATCTTGTCACTAGCTACTTGAATATTGGACCGTACACGGTCATGTATAGCATTCATTTTCCTCCGAAGATCTGACACATAATCTTCTCCAACTAGATCTTCTCCAGGCTTAGATCCATACTGCAGGTCGCAAGGTAACCGTAACTCACGGCCAAAAATCACACTTGCCGGTGTTTGCCCTGTTGTCTCATGAATTGCTGCTCGATAAGCTAATAAGAACAAGTGGATGTATTCGTCCCAATCCTTCTGGTGATCGGACACTGCTTTTGACAAAAATCTTCCAATTGTTCGATTCATTCGCTCCACCATTCCATCCGACTGTGGATGCAAAGCAGTTGTTCTCGTCTTTCGAATTCCTAATGCTTCACAAATTCCCTGGAATACGGCTGATTCAAAGTTTCTTCCCTGGTCCGAGTGTAACTCCAATGGTACTCCAAAACGACTTATCAGTTCCCTTACCAAGACTTCAGCAACAGTGGTAGCTTCTTGATTCGGTAGTGCATAGGCTTCTGTCCATTTACTAAAATAGTCCATTGCTACCAGAATATATTTATTCCCTCTTTCCGTTGTGGGAAACGGCCCCGCTATGTCAATGGCTATCCTTTCAAATGGGCTACCAACATTATACTGCCTCATTGGCGCACGCCTTCGTTTCTGAGGTCCGTTTGAAGTGGCACAAGTTACACATCTTCTACACCAATCTTTTACATCTCCATTGTAATTGACCCAATAAAAACGTTGACGAATTTTTTCTGTGGTTTTTTTAACTCCCAAGTGTCCCCCAGACACATCATTGTGAAGCAGTTTAAGAACTTCAGGAATTCTCTTCCTTGGAATCAATAGTTGTTGTCTCTGCTGTGTTCCATCTTCATTCTCCAATACACGCTTTAACAACCCATTTTCCACGACAATGGATTGCCACTGAGCCCAGTATGACTTAATATTTGGAGATAGTGAAGCTATTTCTTCCCATAAAGGTCTTTGATCATTTTCCTTCCACTGCATTACAAACTTGAGATCTGGGTCTTCCAATTGGTCTGCTCGTATTTCATCATCTTGCCAAAAATTGTCAACGACCGTGGTTCTACAAGCTATAAAAAACTTTTCCTCAGCCTTATTACAGTGCTGGCAATCCTCTGGACATGGTCGCCTTGACAGTGCATCGGCATTTCTATGATGAAGTCCGGCTCGATGTTCAGAATCATAGTCATATTCTTGCAATCTCTCTATCCATCTTGCCACTTGACCTTCAGGATTCTTGAATCGCAAAAGCCACACAAGTGCCGAGTGATCTGTCCTTAAAAGAAATTTCCGTCCATATAAATACTTGCGAAAGTGCTCAACTGACTTGATAACAGCAAGCAATTCTCTTCGTGTTACACAGTAATTGCGTTCTGGTTTCGACAATACTTTACTGAAGTAAGCAATCACGCGTTCTGCCCCATCTTGTACTTGGGAGAGCACACTTCCGATACCAACGTTACTTGCATCTGTATCCAGAATAAACATTCCTTCAGCTCGAGGATAACTCAAAACCGGAGAATTAATTAGAACCTGTTTTAATTCTTCAAATGCATGTTGGCACTTGAAATCCCATATGAATTCACTGCTTTCCTCCGTGAGTTTTGTCAGTGGCTTTGCGATGTCAGCAAAGCCTGGAACAAATCGTCGATAGTAGGTACTCAGACCCAAAAAGCTTCTTACTTCATGTTTGTCTTTAAGTACTGGCCAATCCCGAACAGCTTTAATCTTCTCAGGATCTACTGCTACTCCCTCCTCAGAGACAACATGACCTAGATAGTTGACTTGCTTTCGGAACAATATACATTTCTTGCAATTGAGTTTAAGGTTGGCCAACCTCAATCGTGAAAATACCTGTTCCAAATTTCCTAAATGTTCTTCAAAACGCTTCCCAAGTACGATGATGTCATCTAAGTATACCAAACAGGTCTCCCACGATAATCCTCTTAGCACACTTTCCATTAGTCGTTCAAACGTAGCCGGTGCATTGCAAAGTCCAAATGGCATCACTTTGAATTGCCACAATCCACTTCCAACAGAAAACGCCGTTTTTTCTCTATCCTTGGGTTCCAATCCAACCTGCCAATAACCACTCTTTAGATCCAAAGTTGAGAAGATCTTACAACCAGCCAATGTATCTAGGGTGTCATCGATTCGAGGCAGTGGATAACTATCCTTCTTAGTTACATTATTCAATAAGCGAAAGTCCACACAGAACCGAGTTGAGCCATCTTTTTTTTTAACTAACACTACTGGTGAACACCATGGGCTGCTTGATGGTTCAATAACGCTATCCCTTTCCATGTCTTGAATAATTTGATCTGCTTCCGCCCGCTTTGCTAATGGTAGCCTTCTAGGTAATTGGCGGATAGGCCTTGCGTCACCCGTATCTATTTGATGTTGAACAACATTGGTTCTTCCTTTAGAAAGACTCGCATTCTCAAAAACATCTTGATAATGAGCAATGAGGTATCTAATTTGTTTGCTTTGTTCTTTGGTAAGTTCCTTACAAGCATCTTTTACAAAGTCTTCAAGATGTTTTGGTACATCCTCTGAAGAAACTTGTGCGATGCAGGCATTTTGTGTTACTGATGAAACTGATGAACACACACTTAAATAAGCTCCTTTTTTGACAGTTACTGGATATTCATTTATGTTCATTAATCTGACTAAAATTTCCTTTTGGTTTTGAATCAGTGCTCTTGCAATTAATACTCCTTTTCCTGCTTCATTGTTGGCGTTGGACTCCACAACCAAAACATGTCCATTCGGGATAACACAGTCTAAATTGACTCGTACTAACATCTCACTTTGTTTTGGAATAGTTACAACATCCGCTGCAAGAACACGTGTAGAAAATTCCTCACGCTCTTGCACGAGAACATCTTCATCTCCAATTTTCAAAGATCGCCTCTTTAGATCCAACTGGAATCCATATTTCGCCATTATGTCCATTCCGAGAATAACTTCCTCCTCTATATTCGCCACTAGCACCTGATGATCGAAGATAGAACTACCAATTTGAAAGTTGGCATATGTCTCACCACATATAGATGCCGACTCCCCAGTAGCTGTTCGTAATGTCCATTTAGTTGGTGTAATACACTTTTTGTTATAAAGCAAATCTGGTCTCATGATTGTCATCGTTGCTCCAGTATCCAGCAAAAGTTTCAAATTCTTTCCATTTACTTTGCCATTTATAAACATACTGGTATCTCGACCACTGAATGATGCAACAACTGCAGATCTCTTTGAGGCATTGGTAATGTAGGTCAACAGTTGCCCCTTCCCATCAACCCTTTTTAGTTTTCCTGTGGCTGTTGCTGTTGCGTTGTTGCTTCATTTGGACACCGATTACGTAGATGTCCAGCTCGTCCACAACCCCAGCAGCGAAACTGTCTTTTTCTTCCTTGCAATGCCTTCATCACCTTTTCGACAATGCATTCGATGAGTTTTTGATTCTCTACAATGGCCTCAACAACGCGGGCTTGAGCATGACCTCGTAAAGATTTTTTTATAGATTCAAATTCGAGTGCCTGGGTTAGAGCGTCACTCAAAGTTTGTGGTCTAGCTAGTTTTACAGCTTGTTGTGTCTCATTTGCCCACAATCCATCCAAGAACTTTTCTACTGCAAGGCTTTCACACACATCATCAGGAACCGTAGGGTATGCATATCTAATTAGACGCGCTATATCCGCCTCAAATTCCTGGAGAGTTTCATTAGATTTCTGATTACGATTCTTAAGTTGTGACCTGTAAAACTGTTCCATGTGCTTATGTCCAAATCGCATCTCAAGTCTCTCAATCAACAATTTTAAATCTCGTCGCTCAGCTAGAGGAATTGTCTCCAAAACTTTTAAAGCATCACCTCGTAATGATACACTCAACACTGAGGCCTTTCTTGTCATGGACCAGCCATTTATCATGGCCACTGTCTCGAACAATGTTAAATATTCTTCCCAGGGGCATTTTCCATCAAAGGTTGGCATATCATTTCGCACGCACTCCACTGTTGGTACTCTTGTATCTTCTACACACTTAAAATTTGTATCTACAGCTGAATTTTGCTCGGAATTCATTGGCGTGATTGAAGGAAGCACTTGATTCTCCAAAACTTTCATCTGTTTAGTTAATTCATTTATCTTCTCATCAAAGGTCATAGAATAATTCTGGAATTTCTTTTCTATAGTATTTGAATGCTTTTGAAGCATCGCTACTTCTCCTTTGATTTCTTTAATTTCTCCTTTTATATCTCTGGAATGTTCTTGAAACTTCTCTTCTATGTCTCTGGAATGTTCTTTTAAGACTTGACAAAGATCGTTGTTAGAGCAAGGCATTTCAAAAAGGTATGTGTCTGGATCCTCACCTACTTCTTGCATCACTTTTCTCAATCGTAGTTGAAGTGCATTTTTATTTCCTGATGTATCAGCGTCTCTCTCCTCCAACTCATGTTTTAAATCAACCACTTTCAACTCTAAAAGAGTTATTTTTTTTGATGCCATAATAAATGTCTTTATAAATAACTATTTTATTTTTTTCTTACACAAAAAATACTTGGGTATTTTTATACCCCACACCTGACACCAAATGTACCGAAATTTATATTTATTTATTTTATTATGGTTCAAAGTCTTATTTATTTTTACAATTTATATTTCTACAATTTATATTTTTACAAGGTTTGTCTAGTTTTTCCAACTCACTACTCAAATCTTTTGTTTTCATTTTTCTTGGGTTCTTATTTTCAAAATATTTCTATTTAAATTTTCAATTTAAATAGAAATAGTACTTAATTTCATAACAATATATTGTAAATAAAAGCTGTAAATAAATGATTATTGATTTTCACTATTCGATCTACATTAACACCTAGTATTATATGTATATAATATATTATAGAATACTTCGTAAATTACATAATTATTACACCCCTCTGGTTTGTTCATAAAATTCAAAACTCAACTCATTTTAGGTTTCCGATAGTTTAAATCTCGTATAAACCCTTTTTAACGCACGCGATAGTTACCCTTACTAACACGTAACTTCATAGTGCATTGTGGCATATATATCATGTTTTCAGTCACTAAATTTAGCGTTATATGCCCTCTTAACCTCTAAAAAATATCTTTGCTTATTTCCACTCTGTTCTTTTTTCACAAATAATTTCAAGAAATACCATTCTTTTGTCCAGGTATGTTATCCACAAGGTACATAAACGGCTCTATCATAGAATATTTATAAACCTACTAGCGGATATTTACTAGTTGCATGTAACGCATGAGATCCAACTGTCGATAGCGATAGTATATATGGTTGAAGAATAAGTACCACACTATTAACTCATAAAACCAAATTATTGAATATTTTAGGATATTTTATTTTCTATACAACACATGTAGGTATGTATGTCAAGATAGGACAGTATGGAGGTCAGTCCTTTTTTCTACCCATGATATGAAAACAGCATGATGGTATGTATGTATGTTTGGAGATTTAAGTATCAAACTATTAATAAGGGCCGGTCTTATAAACGAAACACCAAATATTCGTAAGTATGTTAACGATTTACTAACGGATGGATGTTCCAAAGTAGACATTACTATCGGCGATATTATAAAACTATTTTAACTGTCCGTTTATTTGACAGTTACAGTCTAATTAGACTACAATGGATTTTCAATAGATTTGTAATGGACGATAATGGATTGTAATGGATAAAGCGGTGGTGTCATTGCAATATATAAACAGAGAGTGTTTAATTTTTTTGCTTACTTCAAACAATATCAAAAATTACAAAAATGGTGATAATCCTTTATTATTTAGCTAGCGCGCTGGATTAGCAATTCAGTGGACGCGGGTTCAAATCTCGCCTCAACTGATTTTGTTCACTTATATCACAAGCATTTATGCCTAATTTATGGCAATAAAATGAAATTTAAAAAACTTAATGCATATGTAGGTACTAGTTACAATTAATTATTCATTCATTTTTTTTAAATATATTATTTTATTTTATTTTATTTAAGTTTAAAGTTTTAAAAAAAATAATTAAAACAAAACAAAACGAAATTCAGTGTCATCAATGTTATGTTGAAATAATAAAATATTTGGTCAAACACAAACTTATCGAAAAAAAAAGCAATTCAATATAAAAATCCAAAAAATATAAAACAGTATATTTAAAAATATTCGTAATATTAAAAATGTACCTACCGCAACATAAAAAAACAAGTGTGGTAAAACTCAATCCTTCCATAACTTATCGTTAACGAACGCTTAATCGGTGGTCCGACCGTCGGTATAGGCTATCGGTAAAATTTTACTAAAATTTAACTAACGGATTGTTATAAGACGAAATATAGAGCATTTGCATCAAATTTCGGTTTGTTTGGTCTGAAACCTAACTAACGGACGTTTATAAGACCGGCCCTAAGTCTTCTTACATATTGTGTATAGGCGAATATGAAAACAGCATACAAATTGTATGAAGTGATGTCGTCACGAAATTCAATTTTTATAAAAATTTGAGATTTACTTCTACAATATTAATATATTTTATAGAAAATTAAATTATCTAGTTGGGGTGTTTCGGCTTTTTTCGACATTTTTAAAATATTTGGAAATATAGGCAGTTAAACTCATAAATTTATAATAAAAAAAAAATTCTTTATAAAAAATGTTCGAGAAACCCTGGAATTTTTTCCGAAAAAATAAATTTGAGATATTGTGTTTGTCTATGTTTATACCAATTTTCAGCGTTCTAGCTTTTATGGTTTCTGAGACATATGGAAAAATAAACCAAAAATTCAAAAGTTGATAACCCCTGACTGAAACAAATATTCAAAATTCTGAGTATAAAAGTTTTGTAGGCTTATTACTGTTTATATATTCGGAAATTTTGGGCTCTGTAAATTGAGCGGATCAAAAGTTATAAGGGGGGGGGACACACAGACAGACACACGAAATGTTCTACTCCGAATTCTGAGTAAATCCGTATATGGAACATATATGCTGCGAAGCCTCTAAATTGGTGTTTTTTGACTTCAAAGTTGGAATAGCCGTGAAAAAAGTCCACTACGCCATACAAAAAGTTCCTTCATACACGCATCTTGAATTTAAACTGCCTCTTCCTTCAATAGAATTTCATTCTCTTGAACGAATCAACAGTTGGATAAACAGACGCTGTCCTGTCCGAACGTTGGCTTGCCTGCTATTTCATCTAAATTGGTCAAGCCGTTTAAGAGTTCAGTGACATGCACACGTAAAGAAGAATTATATAAAGATATCGATGAAACTCCTGCTTCGCATTTTATTGCATATCGCAATAGTTAAACTGTTTGCATAATACCAGGCAGACATTTTTTTGACATGTTTTTTTTATATTTCCTATTTCCGCTGTTACAATTTTTGATTCGATTTGCGAATCTAAACAATCCAGGTACTCACTCAAACACACACAAAATATTTCATCAAAATCGGTTTAGCCGTTTAGGAGTAGTTCAGTGACATACACACGTACAGAAGAATTATACATATAAACCTATAAACTAGAGATTACGAGTTCGATCTAAATCAATCCGATCGAATTCTTCAGTCAAGATTAAAAATTTAAAAAAAAATATATTAGCGTGACCGGTCATGAAAATCCTGTTACTATTTGAATCTAAATTATATAATTTTTATGAGTATATTTAAATTGATTTCTCTTAGTGTTCCTATAATTTATTTACAGTGTTGTTCAAACTTCATATCGTTTTCATTTTTATATAATTTTTATATCAACTTTTAGTAAGTAATTTTTATTATTGTCAAGTTGGTAATGTAATTTTATTTACATTTAAAATGGTCACAAACGTTATCAAGTAATTTTATTATCGAATCGAATAGAAATTAAATGTATAATTCAATCTAGTTTTGCTATTAATAGATGCAAACAGTCATCACTTTTCCTGCCTTTAAGGTGAAATACTTCGACATATCTATTATTAAATGTCATTATATTAATTAATCACTTAACAGAGTTTTATTCATTGGCCATTGCTGTAAATAACTCTTAAGATATATAGGTGTATTTTCTCTTTGGCGACTTTATCTCAGTAGATCCGGAACATCAAGTTTTATTGCATATTGCAGAAAGTATCCATGGCGCCATCTTCTGCCTACGTGTGCACATTAAATTGTACATTACTTTTTACATCATTAAGGATAAGCTCGCATTTAAATCACACAAGTACAGTTCGAAAACTGGATACTAAAAATTGTTTACATTATAAAACAAACATCCTTTTATGTATAATATACAGATATTTCAAAAATTTCGATCAACTAAACATGCTATATAATTCCCCACATAATTTTATAGATATGCCTGTCATTTTTATTCTCTGTATACCAAACTGGTAATATATGTATTTTTATTTCACTTTGGTATTTTTCTAACTGACATTTTATATTTACTTGTACCTTATTTACTTACATAGTTCAAGCCTTACACCCTATGCTTATTTACTTTTCATTTTTGTTGATATTTTATTTTACTAGGGAATATTTACAGTTTTGAATAGGAAATTAGTCCAAAAAATAAGACACATAAAATCAGGGGGGCAAGTCTTGTCCAACTGGCGAAATCAAAACCCTCGTGATTATAACCCATATCATGGATATAATTATCATATGGAGTTATATGACATCTAAAGATATTATAGAACTCCATATGATAATTATATCCATGATATGGGTAATCACGAGGGTTTTGATTTCGCCGTTTGGACCAGATTGCCTCCCTGACCAATTTGAAATATTCCACTGATTAATCTATATAAATTATTTGACAATTATAATATGCATTTTGGTGAAGGGTGGTGGGAAGGGAAGACTGGGAGGATAAATGGAGAATGAATAATGAAAAGGAGTGGAAACGAATTTAGTCATCTGTTGAGTGTGTGAAATGGTATATACCTATGCAAATGTTAATTTGTTTAAAATACATCTAGGTAAACCCTATTTATAGTACCAAGTAAATAAAAATAAATAAATTAATATTTTTTCATTCAATAAACCGACTTTTAATGTAGGTATGTCAAGATAGAAAAAATGTGGTGTTCGGTTCTCTCTATGTGCCTATCCCATGAGGGGCATGACGTGATTGTATGTATGTATGTAGTAATATTATCTTTCATACAATTCATTTACAATAATACGCAAATCCTTCGCAAATTGGCGAGTTTCATCTCATGATTGGCTTAGTTAAGATGGAACCACCCAAGTCCTTTCTTATGAAAAAGGTATCATCGAGTTCGAATGAGGTGGCAAAGAGTTATTATTAATTTCAGAGCATTTTGCAAGTTGGAGAGTTTGATATTTTTGATAAATTTCTGGTGGATCCCATGATCATATCTTACCCAGCGGTCGGGGAACTTTTTAGCCACTACCCCAAAATATTTTTGCGTATGTCGATATTACCCCTTCCCTCCATTTTGAAAAGAAGACAGTCAATGTATATTTAAATAAACATTATTTATTGAATTAATTTACACGGAAATTAAAAAAAAAAGTTACATGTAAATATTAAGTAGGTATGTAATAGCCAAACAAAATAAAATCCTCAAATTGGATCAAACAAAAATTCAGATTTTCAGGTTTCCCTCTCAGTTTTTGGAGAAATGATGTTGCTTCATGTTTGATGCAATTACGTCAAAATTGGGACTTATTGATGTAAGTAGCAACTGAATTGATTAAGTTTGTAAAAATAATAACATGTTTATGAAATAGCATACTAGAAAAATTTTCTTATTACCCAAAAAAAAAACATTTTTACCCCATTTGGGGTAGTTTACCCCGTTTCCCCGACCGCTGTCTTTACCAAATTGAAATGACTCCAATCGGAAAAATCGCACGTTTAAAAGTTCACGTCGAATTTATAAATTCCTCCGTTTTTCATCGGTTAGCTTGAGACTTTGTGTTTCCACTTTTTTATATTATCAATCATTGTCTTCGATTGTCCCGAAAATTTTGGAACCTAATATAATAATCGATTAAAAGAAAATAAATAACGTCTCACGTTTAACAATAAAGTTGCCACTTTAGTGTCATGCTTCCTTTTATGAGGTAATGTACACCTATCGCTGGTTAGTCCATATTGTAGGATATGCCGTGATTGTACTAAACTAAACAAAAGAGCATCTTCTTCTTGTGGCGCTCCTGACTTGAGTTTGAAGACTTTTACTCCAAACTCATCACATCATGATTCGAGATTAGTTTGTACCTATATTTTTTTTTATAGATTGGCCAGCTACAAACCTCGGTTAGCAAAATCCAAAAGTTTAAGGTCAAGGTTTCTAAATTTGGAAATACCCAATTAGCTACTTGCAATATTACCTATATAATAACGTCTACGCAATATTTAAGGTCGACCAGATAATTATATTCAGATTACGTTTTATTATTTCTAATAATGTATTTGTCCAACTGTCGATTTGTTCAAGGGAATTTATTTATTTGTTTAGTTAAAGGGGAAACATACAGCAATTTATTTATTTATTTAACTATACAATATACGGCATAAGCCATTTACTTGTCACAATACTAATAATAAATTACAAATAGAGATAAAAATATCGAAAGAAATAAAAATATAGACAAAGATAAAAATATAGTTTCAGATAAAATCGTTGATTCATATAAAAATAGACAAAAAAGAATTAGAGAATAATAATTAGACACCTTACAAACACTACAAAAAAAAATTAAGAATAATAATGTTGCAAATATTAAAGCAAAATTTTAACCATAAAAAAAAAATTAAAATGAGCCCAACTAACATGAATAAAATAAAAAAAAAATTGTTTACACAAAGAAATAAATTTATCAATCAATGTACCAATGACAATAAAAAAAATAGTAATAAGAGGGAAACTATCGATATATGAAAGATCCATAAATTTTTGTTTGAAGACCGAAAATATCTGCATCATCACACAGTTCATTACCAAACCTATGTAATCGCGGTATTGGTGAGTTAAAAAAATGGTGCGTGGAAGCTGCTACCTCATTATTTAACTTAATTAGCATATTACAAAAGACAAAAATGGATATAAATATTTGTCAAAATAATTCCCTCGTCGTTATACATCACATTAGGCGTAATATAAAAATAATAATAAAATTACTACAACATATTTAAATAGTCGAGTAATTTTGAAATTCAAGATATATGAAATAGAAATAAAATATAAAAAAAAGTAAAGAAGACCATGCCGGATAAGTAAACAAACAAACAAATGATAATGGGACATGAAGGAATTTGGGTGAGTGGAGAGGGATAAAGGAGTTTGGTATTGTATGCCTCATATCATTGCGTCATTGCCGATATACTTCTGCAATATTGCGGATATGTGTGTGTCCGTCCCACCTTATTACTTTTGATCCGCTTGAAGCCCAAATTTTCATAAAATATAGAATATTTTAGGCCTACAAAACTTTAATACAGAGAATTTTTATTTTTTTTCCAATCAGGGGTTATCAGTGTCGGGGAGGGTTTGCAATCTGCTCAGGAAAAAATATTAATTCGGTTTTAAACTGACCCGGGATGTAAGAAGGTGGAAACACAGATTTCGGACGATTGTTCCACATCTGGGCTGCTGTGTTAATAAATCTTAGTTTTGTATGCATGTTCGGCGTGCTATCCCTACTTAAATAAAATAATATGTACAACAGCAAAAACATTGAAAGAACGCTCAGTATCCCTGTAGGAACTCAATACTTCCTTATTCACCACATCTATCTCCGTACAAGCAGATCGTCTTTGGAATCACATCCCATCGCAATTTCGAGTTTCATGAACACTGAGTCTTTATTTCCACATTTCTTAAAAATTATAAAAGCTAGATCGCTTAAAATTTATATATAGACAAATAAAACATCTCAAACTCGTTTTAATGAATAATTTATGTGTTTAACTACCTATACTTCCAGCTTTTTTTTGTAAATATCGAAAAACGCCAAAACATCCAAACTATATTATATTTTATGATAATTTTCTATAAAAACATCTACACCTCAATTTTTTCTTAACAATTATTGTAAAAATAATTATTTATGTCTACATCGTTTCATACAATTAGTATGGCAGAATACACAATATCTACGGAGATTTACAATTTCATTCTTAATCTGCATACATACATATATATGCATAACATCAAGCTGTTTACCAATTCGGAATAGGAAAAAAGAACTGAACTCCACACTTGTATTCTGTCATACATTTTTTGTATAGTAAAACAAAATAATTTAATATATTCAATTTTTTGGGTTTATGATTTATAGATTGGTAAATTTATTTTTATTTATATGTAATATCATGGATTTTTACATATTCTAACACTATTTTTTTATACAAAATTTCAACTCTTATGAAAACAGTACAGTAAACAATATAGTAATCAACATAATTTCTTAATTTTACACTTCGTATATAGTATCACTTGTGTTATAAATCAGAATTTTAATATTGAACATTTTTTCATAGTAAATAAATATAATATTATATTCTAAGTGCAAAGTGTTGTCATATATTTTTTTTTAATTTATTTATTTATTTATTTATTTATTTATTTATTTATTAATTTATTTATTAATTTATTTATTTATTTATTTATTTATTTATTTATTTATTTATTTATTTATTTATTTATTTATTTATTTATTTATTTATTTATTTATTTATTTATTTATTTATTTATTTATTTATTTATTTATTTATTTATTTATTTATTTATTTATTTATTTATTTATTTATTTATTTATTTATTTATTTATTTATTTATTATTTTTTTTATTTATTTATTTACTAAAAGGTACACCAACAGACATCCAGCTTACAATTTTAATAAAAAGAAAACAATATGGGTTATTATTATGAGTGCTGGACGCAGGACATCCAATATTGTGGATGCACACAACATTACAAAATGACATGAGCTCAGTTGTACAGAATAATACATTCGACAGTTTTATTGTAAGTTTAGTTTAGTAACGTCATTCCTTTTTGTTAAAATGTTGATTGGATTCTGTGATTTTACATTTATTTTTTGATTTTACCTATGATTAAATTGATTGTTCCATTTTATCCCCCTATATGAGTAATGGTGTTGTTCAGTCGTGGAATTCATTTTTGGAATTGATACTATTTTTAGTAGACATACTATTTCCATCGACAGTTGGATCTCGTGTGTTACATGCTACTAGTAAATATAGCAATAACTAACTAACCAAAAAATTGACGATTCTTATAACGTATAATTGGATAATTTCCTGAATTATTTACGTACCATATTCAAATGACACATAAGCTTATTTGCTATATTCCAACTGTCGATTTGTTCAGGAGAACTTTGTTCTCTTAACATATCGACAATGTATCAAGCCAGAATATGCGAGAATTGTATGGAGAGGTCTACTTTTTTCACGGCTTTTCCAACTTTGAAGTCAAAAAACACCAACTTAGAGGCTTCGCAGCATATATGTTCCATACACGGATTTACTCAGAATTCGGAGTAGAACATTTCGTGTGTCTGTGTGTGTGTGTGTGTGTATGTCTGTGTGTGTGTGTGTGTGTGTGTGTGTGTGTGTGTGTGTGTGTGTGTGTGTGTGTGTGTGTCCGTCCCCCCCTTATAACTTTTGATCCGCTCAATTTAGAGAGCCTAAAATTTCAGAATATATAAACAGTTACAGGCCTACAAAACTTTTATACTCGGAATTTTGAATTTTTCTTTCAGTCAGGAGTTATCAACTTTTGAATTTTTATTTTATTTTTCCATATATCTCAGAAACCATAAACGCTAGAACGCTGAAAATTGGTACAAACATAGACAAATACAAAATCTCAAATTAGTTTTTTCAAAAAAATTCCAGGGTTTCTCAAACATTTTTTATTAAGAAAAGTATTTTTTTTATGATAAATTTATGAGTTTAACTGCCTATATATCCATTTTTTTTTAAATATCGAAAAAAGCCGAAACACCCCAACTAGATAATTTAATTTTATATAAAAAATATTAACATTGTAGCAGTACATCTCAAATTTTTTTTAACAATTTTTATAAAAATTGAATTTAGTGACGACATCGCTTCATACAATTTGTATGGTAGTCACCTATACACAATATCAAAGAAGACTTCAAACTTCATCAGACAAAGATACTTCATCTCTAAACATACAATATACATATACCATCATGCTGTTTTCATATTCCGGGTAGGAAAAAAAGACTGACCTCCATACTATCCTATCTTGACTACCTAGGTACATGTGTTGTATAGATAACTAAATATCATAAAATAATAAATAAAATAATAAATAATTTGTATTTATGGGTTTGGTACTTATTCTTCAACTATACATACTATCGCTGTCGACAGTTGGATCTCATGTGTTACATGCAACTAGTCTATAAAATAAAATCAGGTAGAACCCATTCGTTTATTATGTTTGAACAGTATTAGTGGGACTCACATTACTGATAACAATACTATTTACACATTAAAATTGTTACAGTAGATTAAATTCGTCTCAATTTCTTGTGTGCACACTGAGACAAAAAACAACAAAATAGTTAACTTCGGTTGTAAACTTCTTATTAAGGCCTTATACGAAATAAAATATCAAACATTCTTCACGGCTCTACAAAATAAACATGCAAGTTAATAACAATACATTCTTTTAATTAGGTATAAGTACCTACAAGAGATAAATTGATATACAGTCAAAGTATTTATTTATGAACATTTATTTTTATATTGTAAATATATAATATATATATATATTTAAACAGAGAAGACGCATAAAAATACTACCAATACCTAACATTTTTTCATTTACGAATGTAATATTTTTTTTGTATACATAGGTTATAAAAGAAGATATAAAAAAATCAAACACAGATAAGTGATATAGGATAAGACCAGGGAAGAGTTTGTTGAGAAAAAGATAAATTTTGTTTAAAGTTAAATTGATTATAAAATAGCTCTTGTGAAAATATTAATTGTGTAGATATTTGAATCTATCAAATTTTATGTGAAATATAAAAATAAATCACTAATTAGTTACTGCATAAGTAACTAATAATTGATTTATAACAAAAGTAACTAATTATTGCATAAGTAACTAATTATTCATTTAAAGGCTATCGTCCATACAGACGCAGCGGACGGAGCGCATCAGACGGATTTGTTTGTGGCAGTGCGTCCATAAAGGCGCACCAATGGGATTGCTGACACGACTGTCATATGATTTTGTTGACAATTTTCCATAGAAAACGCATACACATTTTTTTTGGGCTTGGTAATCGCATGCTAACCTTATACATGATTTTATTCGATAAAAATGATTCGATAAAGTGAAAACAAGAATGAATGTAAAAAATATAAAACTCCATACCCTTTTCAAGGATATACATATCTTAATGCCAAATGTCATCCAAAATCTTTCAGCCGTTTTCGCGTGATTGAGTAACAAAAATCTAAACATTTGAATTTATAATATTATCGAGATATTTCCACTACGTAAAAATGATGAAAATCCGCCTGAGGGAACGGTTACCTCCGAAACCGGTCGCAATGTCAATAACGTGGTTTATAATATTAAGTAATAAAATATAATTTATAACAAAATTTTAAATGATAATTTTTCATAAAAAAGACCGTGGCCTACGACATACAGGCCTGCGCGCGCTTTTTACCGACATCGAACTTAGTGCTGTTGTTTCACCTAGGTAGATTAAATGTTTAATTTACTAAATAGGTATAAAGGATTTTTTTATTATATTTTGAAACATTTAAGTAGGTATTTAGTAAGTGGTAAAATGAAGCATGTAGATAAATTTAATAGTGTTTTATATTTCATTCCGCTACTTTAAAAATATTAATATCCATAATGCTTATCTCTGTTATTATGTATATTGATGCTATTGAAATTAATTAGGTTTATACACAAATATTTTTAAAAATGTAGTAGATAAAGAAAACAATATAAAATGTACCTATGTTTGCATTCGCAATTTAAAATACTAAGAAATTAATAAATACATACAACGATTGATTATTAAACAAATCAGCAAAGGACTACAACTAATAATATTTATACCAAACTTTCAAATTGCAAAACATAGATATTATACCTATTAGTATATTGACAATTATTATTGAATGAAAAAATAAAAGATAGGTATGTGTACAAAATCTACTTTCTAAGTCATCGTTCTGAAACAATATTCTGTAAGAATATATTAAAATCAATTAAAATCATGTTCCATTATTCGATTACATTCATGTCGTATAATTATAGTATTCTACATTATACTATAAATATCTGAGAGTATAATATAATATATTAAAATGTAAACTAGCTGTCAAATATATATTATTTCTATTATTCAAATAATTCATTTAGAAATTGACAAATATTTTCTATAGGCAAATTTTAATTAAAAATGTAAAATAAATTCGAATAAAATTCACGAAAACAGTTCCTATAGGTATATCAATATAATATGTACTTTCAATTATATTTTAAATGAGACAAATAGTAAGAAAATAAAGGCCGCCATTGATGAAATGTTAGCACGTGCTTAAAATGTAACTTGTGCTCTTTGATCGATTTGTGTATATTAACTAGTTAATTGTTGAATAAATAACTTACCAACGTACATATATCACTGCTTATATTTTCCTATACAAAGAATTCTAAAATCTGTCTAATGCGATCCGACCGCTGCGTCTGTATGGAAGCTAGCCTTAAATTAATCATTATGCCTGCTATTGGTTTGCATGCAATTTTGGAAGTCAATTAAATTCAAATATATAATTTCATGAAGATATAAAACTACACTGAGTGTTCAACGATTTTTAATGAACTGGTTTAATAATTAGTTGCAGCGTTGTTAAATTTACATATTTTTTCTCATCTAATAACTCATAAATTATAAATGGATATTTTTAATAGAATAGAATGCACTCATTTGCCTAAAATAAAATTTCATAACCTATGCTTTATGTTATGATCCCACTTATAAGCAGCGAACATAATGCGACCACATATTTCACATTGATTAATACCTGTATTATATTTGTATTGAGGAGGCTTCAGGTCTCAGTTTTTATATTTATTTTAAATAATAATATACTTACATATGATTGTTTTTTAATAATTATATTATATCTAATAAATAAAAAAATGAGGCCTAATGCCTCGTGAATTCTCATATTTGTCTCTGAATACGGATGTGAATGTAATCCAACATAATAAAAACAAAATCCTGGTGTTATGAACCTTACCGAGTAATCAAATACAGCAACTAGTAGGTAATTACCTACTTAGTTAAGAATCGTTTTGTTAATGGAAACATTTTAATAATGTAAGAGAACGCTAGATATGAGATATAAAAATTATTAGTCTTTTTTGTATAAAAAATTAGCAGTAGTACATACCTAAATATAAAAAAAAACATTCTTTAAACTATCATGCTTCATACTATAAATGACGTGTTAAAATAGAAATTTTCAACACTTTGAAAGCTGTAATCTTAGAAATTCACCACTACACTACATTTTTTACACTATGACGTAAGTCTGGCAATCACTGGCCCTTAGTCTTAAACAACTAATAACCTAGTCTCAAGTAAAGATTTAAAAAGTTCTTAAGTGCACTTTACACGAACACTATTTTCAACGGGTTTCAGGTTTTCGACGGGATTTTCAACGCAATGAGCAAAAAAATAGAACGTGTTCTATTTTCAACGCGATTTTCATCCTTTTTGGTAAAACAGAATTCTGTAAAATTATTCGCTGTCGTCGTTACCGACGAGTCAAAATGGCTGCCGTTTGCGTTGACTTTTACGTGTGACATTCGCTCGCGATGTATTTTGTTTATTTGGAAAGTGTCTAAACTTTCGATATACTATATTATAATTATTATATAATATTTCGATATACATTTATTTATATTATATTAAAAATTTGCACATATAATTGTGTAAACTGTGTAAAGTACTGTAAAGCGATGCTCGGAGTAACCTATATTTTGAATGCTGTTTTAAGCGTTGCGTGTAAAGCGATGTTTGGGGTAACCTGCAAACCTGTATTTTGGATACTATTTTAAGCGTTGGAAACCGGGTCGCGTTGAAAATAGTGTCCGTGTAAAGTGCACTTTAGAGCACGCTCCCAAACCGTTTATAAATTTAGTTGCATGTAAAGCATCCAACTGTCGATGGCGATAGTATGTGAACATATAGTATAAGAATACGTAAAAATCCATGTATTTTGTATATAAAAATAAATAAAAGTACCAAATTATGAAACCTTAAATCCAAATTATTGAATATATCAATTTTTTTTTATTTTCCTATACAAAACATGTTTATCAGGATAGGATAGTGTGGAGTTCAGTCCTTTTTTCCTACCCGAACAAGTGAACAGCTTGTTGTTATGCATCTATTAAGTATCCATGTAGATATTATGTATTCTGCCATACAAATTGTATGAAACAATGTCGTCACTAAATTCAATTTTTAAAAATTGTTAAAAAAAATAGAGATGTATGCTATAATGAATATATTTTTACAGAAAAATAAATTGTCTGGTCGGGGTGTTACGGCGTCTTTCGAAATTTTCAAAAAAAATGTAAATATTGGCAGTTAAACACATAAATTTGTCATAAAAAATATAGTTCCTTATATAAAAAGTTTGAGAAACCCTGGATCCTTTTCATGAATTAAATTTGAGATACTGTATTTGTCTATTTTTATACAATTTTTCAGCGTTATAGCTTTTATGGTTTTTGAGATATATGAAAAAATGAAGTAAATATTCCAAAGTTGATTACTGAGTATATTTGAGGCCTAAACTTTTCTATACTTTCTGAAATTTTTGACTGTGTGCATCAAACGGATCAAAAGTTATAAGTGACACATACACAAACCGACACACTAAATGTTTTACTCCGAATTCTGAGTTCATCCATATATATACTGCGAAGCCTCTTAGTTGGTAATTATTTACTAGACCTGGCCTGTGACCTGGCCTTACAATATCTCGCGGATCATGGCTTGAAACTTCGTCAATCTGTTAAAAGAAATAAATTCTCCTGAACAAATCGACAGTTGAAAAACTAAGTACATAATATATAATCAAAAATATTACTGTATCTCACCGAGGTCTGTGTCATCATAGACACTGTCATATATTCAAATAATTAACGCGCTAATAATGGTCTATTAAAATTAAAACGTATTCTTTTTGATAGAACGTCATAGTGGTTTTAATATAAATTAATTAGCTATGATTTTAATTTGATATTGACATGTAAAACGAACAAATTGTACTAATCGAGGACTTGTCATTTGTGTTCCATCCATTTTACAACACTTTAATTGCTTTTTTACAACTGAATTGTTGAATAATATAATGGCAAAGCTCACGCAATAATGCACATCATAGTAGGTTTCTACAAACCATGTATTAGGTAGAAGGGTCCAGTAATTCAGATATAGTTATTACTAACCACACTTAAGCCGGTTGCAGAATAAAGGCTAAGCTAATTTAGCTTAGTTCGCATAGCTGAGGTCGTTTTTCATACAAGTGTGCAGACCGCAAACTATGTGAGATAATATGAAAAATGACCTCAACCATGCGAGCTAAGTTAAACTAACTTAGCTTAGCTTTTGGTCTGGAACCCGTTTTACCCTTTGACATAGTACTGATATAGCCATGTAGGGTGAGGCCATTATCTCTGAAGGTACCAACTGTCAAGGTTTATTATTAGATAATTATATCTGGTTGTGTTCTAAATTAGACACTGATTTTTTTTTAAAAAAGATTTCAAATCTAGATTAAACCATCTTCAAATATAAAGCTATATTTTTTTAGTATCCTACACTGAAAGAAAAAAATGAAAATATGTTGATTTAAGCACCAGAATTCAGTTTTGAAAAATCAACAAAAAGATTTTTAAGACGGTTTTCAAATCAAAACTTTTTTTCGGTGCATTCTCATATCTTGTCATCATCTTTAAATGTTTATATGTATATATGTAATATCTTTATACAATAATAATGACAACTGATTTAGCAATGCAATCGCCACAGATCCAATTATACATTAAATTTATTGAAGTATTCATGTATTTTTTTTTCAGCTCCGACGAGGTTAACCATCGGAATCATGATGTTCACAGCATGCATGCAAAGTTACATGCTAAGAGTCAACATGAGCATCAACATTCTTGATATGGTGCAACAAGATAAATCTTCTTTAAAATCTAGGTTTGTATGTAAGCTTTTTCCCACCACGTCCTGACGCATATCATGTCCATATTAACGCAGCCTTGTTTCTTTCTTTTCCTTGTTTTATTTACCACTATTGGTGCTTTATAATAAAGCTTCCTCGAATATAGCTGTTTCTGATCTTGCTCTTGTTACACCGCCGGCGCCGGCTGGCACATCTATGCCTTTTCATTATGGTAGTGTAAAGTTTTTTCGTAGTATTTATGTGGTCCATCATTCATCTCCATACAATATCTTAGAGTTTTTTCAGCTCCATATAATATCTCACACAGACTTAGAGTTTTCCATTACACCCATGTCACATTTATCCTGTGTGATACCTATATCATTGTCTATTATACGTTGGCATCATTTATAACCATTAATCATCAAAGGTATTTAAAATGATTTATTCTTACTGGGTAATCCTCAATAAATAGTTGTTCTACGTTCTTTCGAACTCACCTACCATGTATTCCATCGTATTCCGACTTATCCGCAGGGCAATATCTTCTAGAGCTCTTCTTCATGTACCGATAATAAAATAAATATAGAATATATTTAGTTCATTATCAAGCAAGAAATATATTGCCACATTTGGCCATCATCGCGAATATCGTGATCTTCTAGTCCGTTTTGTGGATGACTAATACATAACACTCTTATTTGTCCTTGTGATAGACCTCTATTCTCCAGTCTAGGGTGTTGCTCCATCTGTCCTCCTGCAAGGCAGATTCCCAGATGTCCTTCAATCTTTGGACGAGTTCCATTTGTCTGACTAATGGACAAGGACATAGATGGGTGGGGCAGGGCGGTTAGCGCGCTGGGTTAGTAATCCAGTGGTCATGGGTTCTAATCCTGCCACGACCGATTTCGTTCACCTATAGAACAAGCATTGCTGCTTAGTTTAGTTTAAATCATGTCCATTCTTTGGTTCCGTCCTACACTATCTAATCCATTTGACAATGTCCTCAGTCTCACATATTTTTCTTATTTTGGAGTTCCTCTATCGATCTCTGAGCTCTGAGTTTTGCCCGGTATCATCCACAGTCTTCATTTTATAACTTCAAAATACTAGGTTGGTCTTGGCAATGTCCGGCATTGCTTCAACACCAAATGCCGTTGTTGGTATTGCCGTCGAACGCATGTTTTATAAATTGTTCATTGAATGAGGAATGCAGAGGAAGAGAAAGAGACAAGACCTCATAATTAATTCTTCGGAGAATAAATATGGATACTTTCAATTAAGTATGGTTCATCTTAAATATATGTAGGTACCTACCTTTTCTCCACTACCTTAATTAAATCATGCAAACGAGTAGTTTTTGTCTATTGGCAATTATTGTCAAGCCGTTTTAAAATTGTTTGTCTTTACAGGTAACATTACATAGGTACCTACTTATGTGAAAACTGTATGTTGCATGTTTTATATCAATAGTATCAAATAAGTTTGGCTTATCCTTAATAGATGTAGGATACACAAACTAAATTAAAATCTATTTAAAACATATCATTAACTATTTATAACGGTGTTTATTATAAGTGTCAATAGAAATTATTAGCTATAAACGTCACTTATTAATGTAACATAATAATTATCATATTATTTTATACTACAGTTGATGAAATATATATAATGACATATTTACATATGTATTATATCTCTATGACAATTATTCAGATAAGAATCAAAACAATGACAGGATATTCGTGTTTTCATTATCGCTTTATTGAGTCAATTATAAAAAATAACTAACATAAAAATTACTAATAACAGGTTACTATACCTACCTGATATAATAATAGGTCGGATAGAAAGTATTTTCGCATATAGTATGTATAAACATGTAATGTAAAATATCTTTGGCTGTACCATTTGTGTCTGGCTGGTTTTGGTGACATTAAACAGGTTACATTTCAAAAAATGAACCAAATTAGTAAAATGTTGTTACCAGCTGTTTTTCGTTTGTTTTTCTTTCTGTCAAAATGAGTGAATCTAATGAAGAAATTCGATACATTTTAAAATTTTATTACAAAAAAAGGAAAAAATGCAACGCCAAAAAGTTGTGACGTTTATGGACCTAATGCAGTGTCAGTAAGAGTAGCACAAAAAAGCCTTTTCAATCCGGGAATTTTGATGTCAAATATGCACCTCGTTCTGGTCGCCCTGAAACGGATAAAATGGACGCCATTTTTGAAAAAAATGGAGCAAGATCTACATATCCATCTATACGACATACTAAAGAACTGGGAATAGTCCACAAAACATTGACCCATTTGAAAAAAGCTGGGTACAACAAAAGCTCGATATTTGGGTGCCACTTAAGCTCACTGAAAGAAACCTAATGAACCGTGTACTCATTTGCGATTCTTTATTGAGACGTAATGAAACCGAACCCTTTTTGAAGAGATTGATGAAAAGTGGATTACGTACGACAAGAACGTGCGAAAAAGGTCGGTCAGGCTTCACATACTGTGTCGAAAACCGGGTTAACTCGCGTAAGATGATGCTGTGTGTATGGTGGTATTGGAAGGGCATTGTTCATTATGAGCTTTTACCACCAGGCAGAACCATCGATTCTAATCTCTACTGTCAACAACTGGTTAGATTAAAGCAAGAAGTTGTGAGAAAGCGGCCGGATTTGAACAATAGAAAGGGTGTGGTCTTTCATCACGATAACGCTAGACTATACACAGCTTTAGCCACTCCGCAAAAATTAAGAGTTTGGCTGGGAGGTGTTAATGCATCCGCCATATATCCCTGACCTTGCACCTTCAGATTTCCACATGTTTAGGTATATTCAGATTTCTTTAGGCAGTGTCAGGTTAACATCAAGAGAAGACTATACCAAAATTACTTGTCGCGTTTTTTTTATCAGAAGTCCCTAAATTTCTATAGCAACGGGATCATGTCACTACCTACAAGATGGCATAAAGAAATTGAACAAAACGACACTTTAATTAAATGCAAATAAACTTTGAAAAAAAATCTCTTGAGTTTTCTTAAAAAATGCGAAGAAACTTTTTCCCAACCTAATATTTAGTTCAAAACTTACTGGGATATCTAAAATCATACATTAATATTATAACTTTAGAGCGCAAATATAGGTTTTTTGCATGTTTACTATATTTCCATACCGTTTCCTTTTTCTCCAAATTTCTCAAGTTATTTGCCGATATTTATATGGTTTCTTGATATAATTAACCGTTACAAAATCCATAAAGATACAAAAATAGGCATATTAGTGTGCAGCATTAACATACAAAAGTCAAAAATTGAAATTTCTTACAGCTGTCGATGAAGTAGATTGGTAATATATTTTTCTTTCTTATGAATTATTTTATACTAGCCTTTATGTCCCGCCGTTGGCCAAGAATGTAAATTAGTGAAGGAATAAGCAATCGTTTATATACCTACATAATATTGTCACACATAATTTTTTTTAACCGTAGTATGAAAAGTAGTTTGAAATTTAATTGAGTTTAAGCGGTGTAAAATCTTAAAGTGATGGCCACAATCCATTTGCTTTTATATATAAGCACATACAATTTCTGCACGCATGGACTATGGGAAATGATTTTAAATATGACTTATTATAAAAAGACAACGTCGTAAAGAGTTTGGATTTGGCCACAACCCCTATTTTTATATATTGTCATCGAACGCAAATAATGTGTTTTAAATATTTAGTAATTTTGGATGATGGGAAATGGTTTAAAAATTGATTAAACAAAAGTACTGAAAATATTCTAGTGTTGGTCCCATCCCATTCGTTTTTATATTTTTCGTCAAGTGTGCATATAGTTTATTATAGTTTTGCACAATAAAACTGATAGACTTAAAACTGACACATAAGTCTACATTACAGAAGAAGAAGACTTAAGCTATGTTAAATAGTTTTTAATATGAATATAAACGTTGTGAAGATCCAGCAATGGCCACAACCCCGATTTTTTATATATTGTCATCAAAATGAAATGTGTAGTTATTGAAAATTAAGCAATATATGATGATATAATAAATGGTGTAAATTTGATTGAACAAAAGTAATGAGAAGATTCTAGTGTTGGTCACATCCCATTCGTTTTTATGTATTTTCATCAAGTATGCATGTTGTTTATAATATTTCGTTACAATAGACTATTAGACATAAAACTAATCCAAAAGACTAAATAAAAAAAGAAGTAGAAGTATAAAACTATAACAAATAGTTTGTAATAAAAACTGACCCAATGGTCTACATAGAAGATGAAATAGAAGAATTACACATTAGGAAATGTATTATATAAAAAACTGACCAAAATGTCTTCATAAAAGAAGAAGAAGATGAATTGAACTATAGGAAATATTTTATATAAAATTTACCCAACATCTACATAAAATAAGAAAACGAAGAATTAGACTAAAGGATAGTTTGTTTAAAAATAGTTTGTATAAAAACTAACCAAAAGGTCTACATAAAGGAAGAAGAAGACGAATTGGACTATAGGAAATAGTTTGTATAAAAACTCACCCAAGGTCTACATAAATTAAGAAAAAGAAAAATTAGACTATAGGAAATAGTTTATTTATGAACTGTCCCAAATGACTTCACAAAAGAAGAGGAAGAAGATTTAAACCCCAAGAAATAGTTTGTAGAAAAAATCACCCAAAGGTCTACATAGAAAAAAGAAGAATTTCACTATAGGAAATAGTTTGTAGGTATATTGAATGTGTATTGTAGTTAACCTAAAATAGTCCAACTGTCGATTTGTTCAGGAGAACTTTGTTCTCTTAACATATCGACAATGTATCAAGCCAGAATACGCGAGAATTGTATGGAGAGGTCTACTTTTTTCACGGCTTTTCCAACTTTGAGGTCAAAAAACACCAACTTAGAGGCTTCGCAGCATATATGTTCCATACACGGATTTACTCAGAATTCGGAGTAGAACATTTCGGGTGTCTGTGTGTGTGTGTGTGTGTGTGTGTGTGTGTGTGTGTGTGTGTGTCTGTGTGTCTGTGTGTCTGTGTGTCCGTCCCCCCCTTATAACTTTTGATCCGCTCAATTTACAGAGCCTAAAATTTCAGAATATATAAACAGTTACAGGCCTACAAAACTTTTATACTCGGAATTTTGAATTTTTGTTTCAGTCAGGGGTTATCAACTTTTGAATTTTTATTTTATTTTTCCATATATCTCAGAAACCATAAACGCTAGAACGCTGAAAATTGGTACAAACATAGACAAACACAAAATCTCAAATTGATTTTTTCAAAAAAATTCCAGGGTTTCTCAAACATTTTTTATTAAGAAAAATATTTTTTTTATGATAAATTTATGAGTTTAACTGCCTATATTTCCATAACTTTTACAATTATCGAAAAAAGCCGAAACATCCCAACTAGATAATTTAATTTCCTATAAAAAATATTAACATTGTAGTAGAAGATCTCAATTTTTTTTTAACAATTTTTTTAAAAATTGAATTTAGTGACGACATCGCTTCATACATTTTGTATGGCAGTGTGTCTGTGTGTCTGTGTGTGTCCCCCCCCCCCTTATAACTGTTGATCCGCTCAATTTACAGAGCCTAAAATTTCAGAATATATAAACAGTTACAGGCCTACAAAACTTTTATACTCGGAATTTTGAATTTTTGTTTCAGTCAGGGGTTATCAACTTTTGAATTTTTATTTTATTTTTCCCTATATCTCAGAAACCATAAAAGCTAGAACGCTGAAAATTGGTATAAACATAGACAAATACAAAATCTCAAATAACTTTTTTCAAAAAAATTCCAGGGTTTCTCAAACATTTTTTATTAAGAAAAGTATTTTTTTTATGATAAATTTATGAGTTTAACTGCCTATATTTCCATTTATTTTTAAAATATCGAAAAAAGCCGAAACACTCCAACTAGATAATTTAATTTTATATAAAAAATATTAACATTGTAGCAGTACATCTCAAATTTTTTTTAACAATTTTTATAAAAATTGAATTTAGTGACGACATACAATTTGTATGGTAGTCACCTATACACAATATCAAAGAAGACTTAATAGTTTGATACTTCATCTCTAAACATACAATATACATATACCATCATGCTGTTTTCATATTCCGGGTAGGAAAAAAAGACTGACCTCCATACTATCCTATCTTGACTACCTAGGTACATGTGTTGTATAGAAAACTAAATATCATAAAATAATAAATAATTTGTATTTATGGGTTTGGTACTTATTCTTCAACTATACATACTATCGCTGTCGACAGTTGGATCTCATGTGTTACATGCAACTAGTCCTATACAAAATCAGTATATTATTGGTTTTTAAGTAGTAAGTATTAGGTATGTAGGTACCTACCTACAATGATGTTCTAAATTAATTCGAATTCGATTTATAACAAATTTTATTTGAATATCAGAATGTGTCCGTTACCATAGTAACCATGTTCCAACATGTGAAAAATATCAAATGTTATGGAGACATTTTTTGAATATGTAGGTACCTACATTGGTTTGTTCGATGCCATAAAAAGGAAAATTGTCAGAAAAATCAAATATTTTTAACAAATTACGCAATTTTATTACGCCTATATCTTTACTAATAATTAACAGACTTTTACAATATATGTCTTAAAACTTGCTGTAATGTCTTGTGTTTCATTTTATTATTTCATAATCACATTTATTTCAAAGGTATATTATTTTAAAGAACATATTCATTCGGTAGGAAAATGAAATATCGTATGAAAAGATATTAAAATGGCGGGGTTATATGTAGGTACATTTGTACAAAACGCTTACTTTAAAAATAAGTTAAACATTATAATTAGACAAAATATTCACCATGTTTTTCACTTAAAAGCTAAGTTATACTTGAAAATATATTTTTTTCGTGTAAATACGTACTTCTAACTTTTAAACTAACAGATATTTGCGTGCAAAATGTACACTTTTTTGACAGATATGACTTGGAAAATTTTGTATGAAAAAAATAATTATTGAAATATCTTTAAAATTCAGCATTTTAATCGCATTATTTTTAGCGTGACACTGCATCAGGTATACTGGTACATGTTCGCACATAAATTAGATTTTTAGATGCTCTTGGTTTTTCAAAAGGCGTGAGACAAACACACACACACACACACACACACACACACACTAACATATTGATTGCTTTATTACTTTAGATTAGATAGCAGCAACTGTACATTATTAGTTGTAGAGAATTAAACATATTTGTTATGATATCGAGCTACGGTAAATTATTTCAATGTTTTTTCATGGCAATGAAATTTCAATTCACAATGGCAACATTTTTTATTTAAATAATAATTTAATGTTATGTCATGACCTCCGTAAATCGTATATAGCATGTTAACAAGGCTCATCAATGCAAAAATCTTACATTGAAAATTAGCACGAGGCAGCGTACTTTCCAATACTATAGGTATATTATATTATTATATTGTCAATGTTTGTATTGTAAATAAATTGTTGTATTTTGGTTTGCAAAATAACCTGGTCTACCAAATAAACATTGTACTTACATTATATATTTTGAACACGAGAAGACAACTAATCTATATATGTGAGTACTACTTTATTTGATGCAGACAAAATTCATCAAATTACTTGCAGCACAGAAATATAATTACATCTGCAAAAAGACAAAAGACTGAAAGAAAAAAAGAAAGAAAAAAATGAATATGTCCTTGTTAAACAAGTACATATACATCTTTCTACGTTCCCTAAAATAAGCATAAATGCTTGTGCTATAGGTGAACGAAATCGGTCGAGGCAGGATTCGAACTCGCGACCACTGAATTGCTAGCCCAGCACGCTGACCGCTCTGCCATCGACCCATCTGAAGACAAAAGACTTTGCATTCCACTGTTTTTTTTAACAAAATAACATTTTTTTTCGTTTTCATCAATCTTTTTAAGTTTTAAGTAGGTACTGTTGAAATCAACTTTCGTTTTTTTTCTTATTATATACACCGTACTATAAAAATATATATTTAAGATTCAATTGAATGAAAATTGTTGTTTAAAAACATATATTTTAAATTTAAAAAAAAATTGAGCATTTCTTCTTCTGTCGTATCGGCAGCGCCCTAAACTCCCATCTCAGACCAGTAAGTCAGGATTGAGATGATCTTCCTAGTTGGTTCCCCCCACAACTCCCCTTCGGTGCACTTCGCCTCCGCCAGAGGGAACTCCAACAGGTGTGCCATCGTCTGCTCTTCACCGCAGTCACAAAGTCCATCTTGGTTACTCTCCAACATTCCACATCTCGCCAAATTGACCACACCCCGTTCTTATTCTAATCAGAGTTTTCCAGATACACCGTGGAAGGTACTTCCCTGGGGGCAGGGACTCGGGTGGTTCTTGGGGTGTGTGGTTGCCTAGCCTTTCCTTCCAAAGCATCAAGCGTTTCTGTATTTAAAAAAGAAAAATACCTGATAAGTTCATTTCTATGAGAAAAAAATATGTTCCCTCTCAGACCAATAATCTATAGACGTGATATAAGCAAAAAAATGGTACACACCGCGTGACTGTGCCATCAAAATTTGGTGGCCATGTATAACGTATTTATACCCTCGTTTCACATCACCTTACCCCTGGCCTAAACGTCTAAAATCATAGCTTAGGTATGCCAGCTCTATATATTTCTTACTCTGTGATGCCACTCCTAATATTATTTTTGTGTTTCAAAACAATATGAAAAATTATAAATAATTTTTTTTACAGATGTTTTTTTGTCCATATTTTGTTTACTTTTCATTTATAATCTGTCAAAATGTGAAAATTACAGTTGAATAAAAATACCTAACTGTGTAAATATAACCGTCCCAGAACAGGTTTTTTTCCTAGTCAGCTTATATACATATTTTATTATATTTACTTAGTGTAATAAATGAATATATAAATAAATAAATCATTTATTGTTTTCAAGGATTAATTTCATGTATACCTATATCTATTTATTTCAGTCTATCACAATGTACAACAGAAATAGAAAAAAACTCCACTGAGCTCGATGAAGGAATAAAGGCTGAAAGATTACAACTTGACAATGTGAGTTATTTTTTTTTTATTTTCATAATAACCTTTGTTCTACGAAAGTGTCAGTAAACATGTACGTAGATAGTTCAATGTTGATAATGACCGTGATAAACAATACTGAGTTTATACTCAGTATATATACAATACTGAGTATAATTTTCGCCAAACAACTTGAACGAGCTTCCAGTTGCGCAGAACGCAAATTTGTGTATTTTTGCTTCATTGGTATACGTGCAAATCGCCCCCCTTTTGGCTAAAAATTCAAGATATCTGGCTAAAACTTCATGAAAATATATTTTAACGTTTATTTCCCGACAGCGTCACATCAGTTTATCCTACATTGTGGGGTAATCAGTGACAAGTGTGCGGGTGTACATTACCTTATAAAACTAACCACGATCTAGAATCTTTTAGATACCTGAAAAGCTACATAAAAGATAATTATTTCATAGGTAAGGTAACTAAAAACATAAATTGAAAAAAAACACTTTTACTTTTGGCAGAAAAGTCAGTTCACTATTCTTCTTCGTGATCACAATTCATGGATTGGTTCCCACCAAGCACTCATCTTTCCACATAATATCTCTGTTTTCCGCAAGCCCCTTCATCTTCATAACCAATAATCCATATATTCATTCCGTCATTCCTTCGGCGATAGTAACAAGCAGACCCGGATGCCAGATGTTCTTCATTTTTAAACAATCCAATTCAGTGAACCCGGGCTCGACCGGTTACATTAATTTATCGATTTCATAAGCATTTGCTATTAGGGAATGTATAATGACCTAAGTATGTTTAGGAAATTAATTTCACCTACGAAATCAATCACCTCGTACAACCATTTAGTCTTTTGTGGCAATTAATATGTATCACATGGAAATCACATTTTTTTGGTGATAAGTATCACAATTTCGAAACGCTCGTTCTAGCCCTCCTATACTTGTTTCAAGGATACATGCATTATTTTTAAAACATAAATGTAAATTCAATAATAAATAATTAACATTTCACTGTACATAATATGTAGGAGTATGTGTGGGTATATGTAAGTGTTATTAAAGAAAGAGAAATTAGGTATGTGCTAAAATAATAAATGAGGTTATATACAGTTAGCTAATGGAGCAGTGGCAGTGCATGTTGTAATAATATCCACTTTTACTTTTTAATGCTATTCTCACTAAACTCACTAAAGGATCAACACGAATATTTTTAAATGCAGGGCCGGATTTACGGTCTTAGCGCCTGTCGCATTAAATAGAAACTTCAGTATCTTTGATTTTTTTTAAATGGCATATGAGCGTAAATGAATAAGCTCGATGAAAACCTTCATTGTTTTAACAATAAGCCAACGTTTTACAAAAAATAGCGAATTTGACAACGAAGCCAAGATACAATAGCCAAAGGTTAACACACTTCTTTATGTGCCAAAAGTTAAAACGACATTCGCAAAACGGTTTTTTTGTTTGTTTAGCTCCGCGAATATATAATATTTTTCTAAAACAAACAAAGTTGGATGTTACTATGCCGGAATTTGTATGTAATTGATCAATATACAGTAGGATCCTTAATAAAGACCGGAGTCGAATCTCGACTCCCTTGATGTAAATGTAATTATGTTATTAAATATTATATCTTAGGTGTTCTTTTATATAAACTTTGTTGTCACAAAAATGTAACGTTAAAAAAATGTTATGTTTATAAAAAAATATGTTACAAAAATATCAATAATTGTCGAGGATGATAAAATGTTATGAGTGGTATGTTTTGTTATATTGCTGTGAGACTTGGACGCTAGGTTAATACCATTGATACCCTCTTCCCAAGAGGCTTTGAGGTAGAGCTCACTTTTCTTTCAACGTCTGTTATGGAATTAGATATTCCACACATTACCTCGCTGGACGAGATGCATAAAAAAAAGTAAACGATAATTGAAGCCGTGGTCTGACGATACACAAATGTCAAGTGTCAGCGCACAAACGTCAGACGGCACGGTCATGTCACAAATTAAAATGATAAAATTTGAAATAAAATAAATAATTAAAATTGGTAATAAATTAGGACGTCACAAATCAAAATTAAATAGAGTCAATATTGGACGTCACACGTTAAAATGGATTCAATAAAATAAATAACTTAAAATCACACAGCCGAAATATTGTCACATAAAATAAAAGAATGTCACAAGTATTGTTTTGGGGCACACATAATTTTCTCTTCTCGGCCATGGGCGTGCTGATGCACCACCAATGCCGGAATGGATCGTCGTCGATGGGCGAAGGGGCAAGGCTATCGGCGACAGCAACCTCGGGTCCCAGACACCGGCAGATGCCGGTTGGGTGACTGGCGGGAGCGACAGCGGCGGCGCGAGTCTCAAGGAGACGCAGGCCGTCGCTCCAGGGTCCAGCGCGACCCAACAGCGTTTGGAACACTTTCCAAACTCAGCACCCGCTTCGGTCCAGGAAAGCGGCTCACTCGCCGAATGGTGGTGCGCCGATCCATCTCGACACCCCAGGTGTCACATCCATGGCCGCCGGTGTGGAGCGAGCCTAACCGACACCCTCTGGTGCGGTTTGCAGCTGCTCCGGCCACAGTGAGCGCGGTCCGTGCAGACACGACGCGTGTCTAATTTCGACTGTCATCTGTCACTTGTATTGTCACATTTCAGGTTATGTCTTATTGTCAAATATTTTTTCTTACACTTTATTTTTTTTCAAATGTTTGTTTCTGGTCTGATTTAGCGCCGATTTCAAAATAGAAAATAACGCGAACAGGAGAGGTCGCGTCACCATGAGTAGGTTGGAAGCTTTTGAGATGTGATTGCATCGCAGAATGCTCAAAATCCCTTGGCCAGATGTGGTTACAAATTCAGAAGTCTTAAGGCAACTCCTGTCTACAATAAAGGTCCGCAAGATGAGGGGGGGAAAATACCACCTACTCCAATTAATACTGGAGGGCAAGATAGACAATCGTCGAGGAACTGGAAGGAGACAGATGACCTGACTGCGTAATATTAGGGAATGGACGGGTTTTAGAACTGAAGATAAGGTATTCCGGACAGTACAGGATAGAGAGGGATTCACCAATGTTGATGAATCGAAAGAAACGTGTCAACTAATGTAGAATTATATGGCCATCTTCTCTATCTACCCCGTTAGGGACATGGCGTGGTGTTATGTAAGGATGTACGTAGATATGTTCTTCCCATGGATGATCAGAAAACCTGAAAATTGTGCAAAGATCGATGTTCCATAACACACCATATATGTGTGTCAAAAATGTTAAGTACATATATATGTATAATAATAAGATGAGGTTATATATTATTATATGCAGACCTACGTTCTTGACATTAAGAGCTAAAAACTAAAGAAAAAGTCTTAAGTAGACCAGTCTTAAGCAGAAGATTTAGATTATATTATGATCGAGTACTGATTTATATTTTTTTCGAGATTAAGACAAGATAATACGTATTAAGATCAGGTCATGAGCTCTAAAAGAACCAAGATTATTAAATTGTTCATTTCTCGGCCTGTTGGCTAAGATTAAAGTGTAGTATCTGTAAATTGTTATTTTTTCTAGGTTACCACCGATAAAAAATATGAGTGGAGTTCTCAAGTTCAAGGGATTATACTTGGGGCATACTTCTGGGGTTATACTATAACGTCACTCCCTGGTGGACCTGCAGCAGAACGATGGGGTCCTCGGAAGGTTGTAGGAATTGCCACAGTACTATCTGCAGTCTTCACCATCCTATCTCCTCTGGCTGCCAATATCCATCATGGTGCACTCTCGGCTTGCCGTTTCTTCATCGGTGCATTTGCAGTAAGTTAAAGAAACACTTGTATACACTTTTTTTGTATAATTTTGAGTTGCGACTATATTATAAAAGATTTACATTAAATCAGATCAGATCTACCTAATAGAAATATATGACATACAATAAAAGAAACTGAAAATTAAGCTTAGTATTAAGAAAATCGCCATTTTCCTATAAAAATTAATTATTATAATCCTGTATTCTTAATTAATTTGATATAATATGTTTATTTCAATTTATGATATATAATATTTCAATTATGATGGAGTACAAATACGCTTGGACACGGAACGGGAGGATTTTTTTAAGGAGGAACGAGGGATCTCCAAAAATTTACATTTCGTGCTTGGAGGATTTGACCAGTATCAGGCGAGGCAACATGGAGCGGGGACCTCAAGAAGAACCCGATGTGATATAATCTTAATAACCATTATTAGCATTATAAACAACTTTATTTATATTCACGTAAAATCGCTCCTGAAACCCTCATTGTGCTTCGTGTTTATAGGTCCTCAATACTTTTCTTCCTTGCAAGTGTCCTTTCTTATTTTCCTCTTAATTTCGATTCAGATAATTGAATCACATTCCATCCCTCGCCGCATAAATCACAAATACGTACTTACACAAACCGACTGTTTACGATCCCTAATATTAAAACACACAAACGATAATTACCTACCACTACAATCATACAATACTATCAATAAACAACAATCATATTATTATATACACAAACTGCAATTGACAGGGTGCTATCTAATACCTAGAACTACCGTGACATTTTTATTTGTTCTTAACATAGTGTATATCGGACTTATCTTCTTTGATTTCTTGTTATATTTTGGTTCTTTACGCATGTCGATGACTGTGCTGAACAATCGGCTACCATTTCGGGGGCGCAGAGAAACTTAACATATATTATCAAAACGTCAGAGGTCTTCGTACAAAGACAAACGAGATTTTACAAAACTGTATCGAGGATCATTTCGATGTTATTTGCTTGACCGAAACATGGTTGAATGACAGTTTTCACTCTTCTGAAATGTTTGATCAAAGGTACGTTGTATTTAGAAGGGATCGGTGTTGCTCTGTAGCCGGTGTCGGAGGAGGGGTTCTTATTGCAGCAAAATCAAACCTGAATCCGATACACAGAAGATCGTGGTCCTCTTCCTCTGAGGACATGTGAATTTCTATACCTAGAAACTCGCGGGACTATATACATATCTGTTGCACTTACATTGCGCCTAGAAACAGTCATGTTTCAAATCTCACATCACATCTAAACATGGTAAACGAAATATACACTAAATATTCAGATGACACTTTTGTTATGTTAGGAGATTACAATCTCCCGCACATAAATTGGATATTAAACTCTGACTCGTTGCCAATCGTGGGTGATTATACTCGAGGAGCGGCAAACGTGCAATTTGTTGACTTTTTATCGTTATCAGGCATGCATCAATATAATTACGTACATAATTCTTCAAACAAAATCCTGGATCTAGTTCTATCAAATGATGAGTGTGAAGTCAGACCTTCCCCTCACCAGCTGGTTGCACCCGACCTCCACCATAAACCACTGTTAATTATCACTAGTATTGGGCTAGCTAAAGACAAGTACATCAATAACAACTCTCGAGATATAATACAATACCACAAGGGTAATTACTTAAAAATTCGAAGCGATTTGTCAGCCTACAATTGGCATCACCAATTTTCAAATCTTGACACCGAAGAATGCTTGTCAAAGTTCTATAATATCTTATTTAAAACTATTGATAATAATATTCCAATCAAAAAAATTAGAGCAAATAACACATATCCACACTGGTTCTCCTCAACATTAATAAGGATTATAAAAGAGAAGCAAAATTTTCATAAAAAATGGAAGAAATCAAATAATCCACTAGATTATCAAAGTTTCTCATTATTGCGTACTAGACAAAAGCTAATTCAGAAAGATTGTTACGATAAATATATAAACAACATAGAGAACAACATAAAAAAAAATCCTAAGTACCTTTTTTCTTTTATAAAAACAAAACGACACGTTGGAGGTATTCCATTAATTATGACGTATAAAGGCATAAAGTATACCGAGGCGAAAGGTATCTGCGATTCGTTCAACGACTTTTTTACGTCAGTACATATTCGGGGCGACAGCCCTGTCAGTGATCGCGACGGTCAAGATAACGAGCCGTACTGTTCGAGTATCGTACGAGCAAATACTATAGTAATAAATAATGATCTTGTTGAAAGGTACCTAAACGCTATAGACATCACTAAGGGACAGGGCTCTGACTTAATACCCGCTATATTTATAAAACAATGTTCCAAGGAGATTTCGTTGCCGCTGTCTATTATATATAAAAAATCAATTATCGAGGGATGTTTCCCATCTCAGTGGAAAAAAACGCAAATATTACCTATTTTCAAAAGTGGAGACCGCAATGATGTGACGAATTACAGACCCATCTCTAAACTACCGATAATTAGTAAAATCCTAGAAAAAATAATTATTGACCAAATAAACCCCCTAATAAACCCTCATATAATACAAAACCAACATGGTTTCCGTAGCAAAAAGTCTGTAGACTCGAACTTACTTGAATTCACGCACACCGTTACTCAATCAATACATAAAAAAGCTCAAGTCGATACAGTTTATACCGATTTTAGCAAAGCGTTTGACAAAATAAACCATAATATTTTACTTAATAAAATTGAAAACATCGGAATCGCTGGCGAGCTATTAGTCTGGTTTAAATCGTATATAACAAATAGGATGCAGGCCGTGGTGCTTCATGGGTATGAGTCAGACTTCAAACACATTTACTCTGGTGTACCACAAGGATCTCACCTGGGACCATTACTGTTTTCAATATACATCAATGACATTGAAAAATGTATCAAACATTCGAATATACTGCTCTTCGCTGATGATGCTAAAATATACAAAGAAATAGAGGTGGTTGGTGACTGCGAGGGGCTACAACAGGATTTGGATAACTTACATAGATACTGCAAGCGGAACCAATTATTTTTGAACCCAGACAAATGCAACAAAATATCTTACACGCGTAACCGTAATAAAATCTCATATGATTATAAGATAAATGGTAAAAGTATTCAGAAAGTAACAGAAATACGTGACCTTGGAATCATACTAGATGAAAGCCTCAGCTTCACTAAGCACATTGAGCATATAAGCTCTCGAGCTTTTAGATTGCTGGGATTTATTATAAGGAATACAAAACAATTTAAAAATCCTGACTCTCTAATGATATTGTTCAATTCTTTAATTCGAAGTGGCCTGGAGTTCGGATCAACTATATGGAACCCCAACTATATAACACATATTAGTGCCATTGAACGCATACAAAATAAATTCATAAAACAAGTCAATTACCGGAATAGATTGCATTTTGATAATTATAACCAAGCTCTACGACATTATAAAATAAGTACCCTAGAAAATCGAAGATTAATTATTGATCTCTGTTACTTACATAAAATCTTGAATAATAATGTTGATATTGCATACCTAATACCTATTGAGCATTTTGCCGTTCCATTGCCCGACCAGAGAACAACGTGGCCCGCGCTTGTTCTACACGGAGTCATCGAGAACAAATTACCACCAAAATTCATTCATCAACAGAGTATGTAAGAGTTTTAATAGAAACTGTGTAGACTTGGACCCATTCGCCACGAGTCGAAACTTATTTAAGAGAAGACTGGCTGTAGTCGCAAATTTTGGAGCTACAACCTTTTAAAAGGTATGTCCCCGGTAAGGTTGGTTGGGCATTTTGTTAGTTGCATTTCAACGTATGATTGTCACCCGAAATCAGGTAATTTCAAAACTAAAAAATCAATCACATTGTTGAAATTTATTAATGACGTACATACACAAACTACTGACTGACTAACATAACGAAATAAAACATATAGGTAAGTACATATACGCACATGAATACAACCTGTACAAATCCACATTGGACACCTTCAAGTGGTTTCATTTGACAGCGGAAATCTTCCCTTTCCCCATTCTTCCCGTCTATCCCCTTCCTTTTCAGGACAGCGATTTTGTATAAAGATACGATGTAATATTACTGATTTATTATTTTGAAATTATATACCTACCTATGTTTAATAGATGGATACAGTAATTGGCGTTGTAAATCATATTATGTTGTTTTTTTTCATTGTTAATTATTTTGTAGCTGTTGTATCCAATAAAATAAATAAATAAATAAAAAAAAAAAAAAAAAAATTTAAAACAGCATAATTTAGAAAATATTTTTTATTCAGTCATTTTATATCTGCAAGGTTACTCATGAAGTTGACTGAAAAAATATTAAGATTAAGATCAGCTTCAGACTTCAGAAATATTTGAGGCCAAAATGAATTGATTAAATATATTAATTTTTATAAAAATTAATGACAATTTCATACTAAACTTTGATCTTGACATTTTTTATGATTCAATGTAGAGTGATATTAACATTAGATTATAATCGAATACTGATTAATATATTTTTAAGATTAAGGCAAGGTAAGAATGTATTAAAAATGTGTCATGAGTAACCCCCATGTTATCATTTGAACCCACTGTACAAATTGTTAAAATTGTATCGTAGCATTAAAATTTAAATTATATAGGTACATAGACCACATTTCCATTCACTATGGAAAATGGATGATAATAATACGATCATTTTTGTGTAGGGAGAAACTAAAAATGGTATAGGTACTTACCATAATGATCGAAATAATAATTTTCGAGAAAATTAATTCGGGAATCAGTAGGGTTGTTAGGTAGTATAGAGACCTCCTCAGAGCCTAATCCTTTGATATGTTAAGTATCTGGATGGGTGAACTATTCCCAATTGAAAGCTTGATGATGCGTTTGTTGCATTTTATTTTGCTCTTTTAAATAAATTACAATTTACGCATTGATCTGCTAATTCTTTTGAGGAAGTATATAATGGTAATAATAATAATTGAGTGTTATTATTTGTTGTGCTTAATTGTTATTAATATCATTAGTAAATCGGCCAGCGCCGCAAAAAAAAATAGTATTATCAACACCTAAAAAGTATATAACATACCTTACTTTGTTTAATATTTTATTTCTTCATAATCAGAGTAAAATTGACAATGTAATAACCAGACTCGCCAATTCCAGGATCATGGTCAAAGCGTACCCCGATAGAAACGGGACAAAAAGCGCTAAGGGGGAAAAAAATCAGAGTAAAATTGAGCAACAAGTTGACTAGTGTAATCAAACTAATATATTAACATGTATATATTAATAACGACTACTCATTTGCAATAAACATACCTACATCCGTGGCGTCTACCATCTTATTCAAAGCCGGCTTTACCATTGCGTACTTACGTATCGCCTTTACCATTATATACTTACGTGTTGCCTTTACCATTATGTACTTACGTGTTGCCTTTACCATTATGTACTTACGTGTTGCCTTTACCATTATGTACTTACGTGTTGCCTTTACCATTATGTACTTACGTGTTACCTTTACCATTATGTGCTTACGTATTGCCTTTACCATTATGTGCTTACGTATTGCCTTTCAATGTAAGTACACATGTGTAACAAACTAACAAAAATATAGCCATGACTGATCTCACTAACCACAAGGAAGAATGTGCGAGTAGGTAAATGGAATGTCTTCATTCCATCGTTTATCGGGATTTGCCTTACTTATTCTGATAGGAAACTAAAGAAATGAGATGGATCAGAAATGTCAGTATTTATGAAAAAAAGAACGTTGATCTATCAATCCAACTGTTCTGAAATTTAATTCGTATTCCGGTATTCCAGTCTTAACATTTAGGGCTACTAGTGACACAATCTTAATACGTTATTATCTTGCCTTAAACTTATAAATAAGTACTCGATCAGAATCTAATTGTCATTTGTTGAATAATCAATATTATTAATTACTTTTATTCTTAAATATAGGTTATTATGTAAATAAGCTTTTTGGTATTTTAGGGAGTCATGTATCCTGCACTTCATTGTCTATTAGCCAACTGGGCCCCGCCTGAGGAGAAAGGGAAGTTCGTAGCAGCACTCATGGGTGGTACTTTCGGTACGGTCATCACCTGGTCAATCTGTGGACTTCTCATCTCATACCTAGGCTGGCAGTGGGCTTTCTACATACCCGGTATTATATCTCTGCTCTGGACAGTTCTGTGGTATTTCCTCGTCTCCGATACCCCTCAAGACCATCCTAATATATCTGAAAAAGAGAAAAACTATATCATTAACAGCATTGGAGGAAGTGTTGATAAAGAAAAGGTGATGTTTCTTTAACATATTTTCGGTCACCACATAGAAAGACGTTCATCGTTCATTCTGTGTGATCACCTTAAGGCATACCTGTATTTTTTTAATACCTAATATTATATCGCTTTTACTCCTGGGTGCATTTGCGTCTAATTACTTTGTTTTTCATTCTACCATAGATTGTTTTATCACTCAGATTGTCTAATTACTCTTGAATTACTTTTTAAAATACCCTCATTTAAAATAAAAATCTTCATAAGTAGGCTATCAATTTATAGATACATGTAATTAAATACATACTACTAGAATTGAAAATTTTATGTAAAATCACTATAACCTTGTGATGTTGAATACCTATTATTGTTATTTTTATACTGATTTATTGAAATTTATATAGTAGGTAAATAACAAATATTACACTAAGATAAAAACGAAAAATAATCCAATGCAAACTAAAATTATGTTTAAAAAATTAAGAGAAGATATTTTTAAACGGAATTTCGAATTTACAATCAATTTTTTCTCCTGTATAGGAAACATTTTTTACGCTGATTGAAATGTAAACTATAAATCAACTGTAAAACTATTGTAACGAATTTAAACCAATTCCAATAAAAACGAAAAATTAATATAAAGAGATACTCTATGTATGTTCTAAAATTTAACATTTTGCTACTTATTGTCTAGCCCTTGGTACCAGTCAAACAACTGCTGATGTCTGTCCCATTCTGGGCCTTCACACTATTACACTACGGTAACTTGTGGGGACTCTACTTCTTGCTCACCGCTGGCCCTAAGTATATCGCTCAAGTGTTAGGATTCAACCTCTCCAAGGCAGGGTTCATATCTGGTCTTCCATACATTACCAGAATGCTCATGGGATTCGTATTTGGAATCGTCGGAGATGCTATCAGAAAAAGAAACATTATTTCCATAACAGCCATGAGGAAAATATTTTGTATTTTTTGTAAGTATTTTGCACTTCATATACTTAATACATATATCGGTAAATCAAATGAAACATTTAAATTATAAAAATCTGTATATACATATTGTGAATATTATTTTATCGTGACTTATTATATACCTACACATAATATAAAATAATGATTTAACACCAGCATTATACCAACAAAATACGTCTTATTTCAATATTTTTTTTTTACTAAGATGTTACTATGTACATAGTAATTATTTAAAAAGATATTCGCTTGTTATAAAAAAATAGTGTTACAATAAAATAATATTGAATATGGTTTGACCATGATTTTGTTGTTGTAAGATTATTTTATTTTATTATTGCTTCTCGGGCAACCAACAGGTGCTATTTCAAATAATTATTTGACACGCACCCAATAACAAGTTGCCACATTCTGGAGACTTCGATATTTATCGTCTCACAGATCCAGACTGAAAACACAATTAAAAACTGTGTCTTAAAATATTCAATAATTTGGATTAAAGGATTTATAGTTTGGTGTGTATTCTACAACGTCAAAAAAACAATTTATATTTTGATGGCTGTTTTTTTATGTTTCCTTCTTTATTGAATATAGGCATGAAAAAGGTAAGTCTAGCACCTGGGAGTGGTTGCGTTTACCAGTGCGCATCCCCTTTCAATGAAAATTGCAGATTTTACTCCTCACTAACCTAAGGGGATATAGTGGGGAGTTATGAAAGTTTCATCACAATGTATAATATGTGTGTATGTGCGCTATGTAATGTGTGCTGCGTGCTATGTACGGCGTGTTTATTTTACTTTATCGATAATAGAATAAAGTACTCATTCGACTCCTTTCAAATTTTGCAAATTTGTATACCTATCTAATACTCGCTTAAACGACCCCATTAGATTTTGAAAGATATCTGAATAGTGCTAATCAATTTTTTAAACTGTCAAATATTTTAAAAGGACCCCAAGCTCAAGAAAATTAAAATTTGAAATTAATATTTTCAAATTGGTAAAAAGGCACATCACTTTTTTCATAATAAAATATTTAAATAATTTAACAAACTCATTTCATGAATATGCTGAATATTTTCCTTTTAAAATTTGAATACTTTATAGAATGACTTGTTAGTGAGGAGTTTATCGTTGACCACAACCCACTCGTTTTTACATAACATTTTTCACTTATAAGAGGATGCGCACTGGTAAACGTAACCACTCCCAGGTACCAGGCTTAGGTACCTTATCTCTCGAACTATACATTAGTATTCCGACTACTTAGATCAATTCCAAATACTTTCATATGCATATGTACCTAACTGTTGGCTAATTACAGCTCACTTCCTTCCTGGAATATTTCTTGTGGGACTTTCCTACGTGGGTTGTGATCCAACGGTTAGTGTGGCCATCATCACCACATCTCTGGGCATCAACGGAGCAGCTTCTGTCACTAATCTTCAAAACCACCAAGACTTGGCACCTAACTATGCGGGAACTCTGTACGGGATAGCGAATTGTATAGGAAGCACAGCCGGCTTTGTCACACCCTTGGTGACCAGCTACTTTACCAGAGAAGGAGTAAGTTCTTTTGGAATTCTGTCTTTTTATACAAACATTCATTCATATATACCAACACGCCATGTCCCTAATGGAGTAAGCAGTACCTTTGCAAATATTATTGATGGCTTTCTTGGCTGTATTTACAATGAACGCCGAGTGCACTTAATGACGCTCTAAGCCGTTCATAATTACCAGAAACAGACGCTCGAAGGGCACTCTGTGGCATTCACATTGAAAGATAATAAAAAAAAACATATTCAAATTAAATTATTTGTATTTTATACCAACTGTTTTAACAACCTATTCTTTTTTCAGAATGGTATTGAAGAATGGAGAAATATTTTCATTACTGGTGCAGCGGCGTATTTTATAACAGGGGCGTTTTTCTTGATCTTTGGAAGTGGTCAGACCCAACCATGGAATAAGAAGAAAACGGACAATGAAAGTTTACACAAAGATCAAAATACCGAAAGTTATAAACAATCAGTTGACAATTTAGCATTTGAAACAGAAAATAAAACATCGTGAATTTATGTAACTGCGATATTGAATGCATGTGTACCTATGTATATGTACAGTGGCGTAACTTCCTAACGGCAGGGTCGTGCAGAGCATAGGGCCCAGCTTGACAAGTGGCCCAAATTTCTAGTGAAAAAATGAATTTTTATCCATCTAATTCTGACTGAAACAGAACCATTTAAATAATATTTCAAAACTAGTTCATACTTTTTTCTAATGTAATAAATTAATACTATTGTTCTGAAACAACTTTTGAGCGTGCATGTTGTTCGTGTTGTTTGAAAGAGAATACTTTATGGCAATATATAATACTTTATGTAAATAAAACAATACTTTTAGGTGATTTCGCAAAACAAAACAAGAATAAATTTTAAGAATGGTGACCTTATTCTTAATTTATTTTCTACTATGGGAACTTTTACTGTAATATGTAGGCAGTACCTCTACCTACCTAATAGTAGTAAATATTTTAAATATAATTTGCAAATATGCTTATTGAAAAAAAATAGGGCCCCTTACTTGGTTTTTGCATGAGGGCCCAACAAAATGTCTAGCAACGCCACTATAGTGTATTGTGTATGTATATGCAATAAATACTAAGTATAAAATATATTATGATATTATTAATAAGTCTTAGAAAAGTTAATGTAATTATAATTTCATTGTATGTACCTATACGTGCACGTAATAAAAATTTAGGAACCTGAGAGATTGATATAATTTAACAATAGGTAGGTATGTACATATTGTACATACTTATATGATATAGTATAGTGTTTGGATTTATAAATTTAATTCAGATTTTTAAATGTCTTAAAATGTATATATATAGGTCGCTTAGCAACCGGGTTGTCAACAAGTTTGTGTTTATATTCGCTCTGAAAAAAATATTGTTTTTTTACTAAAATATAAGTGTATTTTATATTTATTGTGCACTAATTTCATTATTGTGAGTTTTAGTTTGTATCCGTTCATTATCCATGAATATGGATTTGGATATTCCACCTGATCCGGGACCAAGTCTAAGTGTTAAAAAATCTGACATGTCAACGCCACCTAAACAAAACAACAAGAGACCTAACACAAATAATTCTGACATTATCCATCCGTCTAAAGCTCCAAATTTAAATAGTTCTCCGGAAAAATTGTACAATACTCATAGTGAAATTGAAATCCAATACCTGGAAAATTCGCCTGGGCCTTACATTGTTTTCGTTCAAGATATTGACTCTAGCAAGAATATTCACCCAATGAAAATTGGTAATATCCTTATTAAACATAACATTAAAAATATTTCTCCGGGTGGAGTAAAATCAGAAGGGAGAAATAAAATCTCAATTACTTTCAAAGATGCTAAGAGTGCGAATCAATTCACGACAGCCATTTTTTTAAAAATAAATAATTTAAAGGCATATATACCTAGATTTAAAGTGACAAAAATGGGTTTGATTCGTGGTATTTCAACAGACTTTTCGATTGACGATATTATAGAAAATTGTGCAGTACCAAACCATATTGGGAAGATTTTAAAAGCAAGACGCCTCAATTTTAAAGATAAATCATCAGGAGAAACAATGTGGAAACCATCTCAATCCGTTGTCTTAACGTTTGAAGGACAAAATCTCCCAGAGTATGTTTACCTTTTTTATAACTCTTTGAAAGTTGAAACTTATGTATTTCCAACCATCCAATGTTATCGCTGTTGTCGCTTTGGTCACATGAAGATTCAGTGTCATTCTATAACTCGCTGCTTCAAATGTGGAGATAGTCACCTTGGTGAAGTTTGCCAAGTGGTGGACTTTTTAAAGTGTATAAACTGTTCAGGATCTCATTCAGCTACAAGCCCAATGTGCCCGGAATTCACTCGGCAAAAAAATATTAAACATTCAATGGCTACAAAAAATATATCATATCTGCAAGCATCTCAACTCTTCCCATCTTCTGTGAAAAGCTATTCTGAAGTGACTAATAACCAATTGAACAATAAACAAAGTTTTAAAAAAACAATATACACTAAAATGTCTTCGGAAACTCAAAAACAGACAATTCCTCATATTAATATTAAAGAAATAAACAAGTGCATGTCGTATTCAAATGGTGAAGCTAGCCATCCTACAAATGGATGCGCTGTTTTAAGCCAGTCAACTACTTCTGCATCTAATGAAGTCCAAGAAAATATTTTCCAAGATGATGCCCATTCTGTTGTATATTTAATTACGCAAATTCTTATTAGTTTAATTTCCAACTCAAATTTTAATTTACCGTCCAACGTTGCCAATCTTATCCCGCTTTTAAATTCTTTTTTAAAAAATGGTTCAAAATCACAAAACCCATAATCCTTTAAACATTTTACAGTGGAACTGTAGAAGCGCATGTTAAGTGACTTTCTTTTATTTGATACTGTTCATAGTGTATGTCTTGTTTATATTTAAGTTTGAGTGTTCTGTGAATACAAATATGGCACAAATCATACAATATTGTGTGAATTGCCTAATAAAATAAAAAAAAAAAAAAAAAAAAAAAAAAATGTATATAAATTAAATAATGCATGAACTAGGATCTTCGCAGTTAGTAAATTGAAATATAGGTGCATTCCTTTTCAATTTCGTGGTTGTAATTGAAATATACCTTCCTTTTCAATTTCGTGGTTGTAATTGAAATATACCTTCCTTTTCAATTTCGTGGTTGTAATTGAAATATACCTTCCTTTTCAATTTCTTGGATGTAATTGAAATATACCTTCCTTTTCAATTTCTTGGTTGTAATTGAAATATACCTTCCTTTTCAATTTCGTGGTTGTAATTGAAATATACCTTCCTTTTCAATTTCGTGATTGTAGTTGGCTTGTTGTTTTTAGTTTTGAATGAATCTCATTTTGCATTGCCTGTAATACCTACATACCTTGTACTCTTCACAAAAATATTATTTTATATTTTACACAAATTTAACTTCACCAGTACTGGATTTTTGCAATTTATTTTTAACTAACTTCCCGGCAAGTAGGAGCTCTGAAACTTTCAGAATTTGTGCATAACCGATGACAATGCATGTGCAAAAGTGTACACTGCGCCTCCACCAGCTCCAGTATCGTCTGCTCCGCGTGTAAAGCAGTGTAGTAAGTCCACCACAGTATAGATAATAGCTTCCTGCTTAGCAAGCCATATATGGACATAATTATTTAAAAAAAAAATTATTACTTTATGTCTTATTGAAAATATTATACCACGTACATATTGAATAAATAATATTTTCCTGTATTAATATTTTTTCGCTTTAATACTTGTGCAAAAATACAAAAATAAACTGCTTCAAAAATTGAAAAATACCACCACAATACCAAATGGCCGAACACTAACTGTTACATCAAGAAAATGACTTAATTTCTGGCATTTGGTGGACTTTTTCATACCTAGTGTAATTAACAGGATTGTAATTTTAGAATATTGACAGGAACCAAAAAATATTTTTATGGAAAAACAATATTTTATGGCCATAAATAATTATGTTCATATATGAACACTCGTGCAGAAAGGACCGAATATCATATTATGAATTAAAATAAGACAATCATGTATGACTGAAATAATTAGATTTAACTATATTATTTAAATATTAGTGTATACTTACATATATGCAGCCATAACGCATAACATTTATGAGAGCATGTGAGTATAAGAATTAAACACATGTCACACCCTAATTTTTAAGCTAAGATAAATCTTGCTTTGTTTTAAATTTGCCCGGGGCGGATGTCACAAGTTAAAGGTTTTAAAAATAAAGTAAAAAAATTAATTAAATAATAAAGTATATTAAATTTGATGACTGATGAGAACTCTCCCCTGCGTAGATGTCCAACTTACCATACGCCGTCTCTCATTTACAGTCCAGGATTCGGATGAATGAGCCTTACATACGTAAGGTGACTGTGTAGTTATTTGTCAAATAATTATTATATGTATATATTTCAAAAAAAAACTTATTACCCTTTGAATAGGTCCATATTTGAAAATGGAGTAAAAATCTTTTGTGAATTAATTATTAAAAAAAAATATAAAAGAAACTCAAATGCTTTGTATAGATCTCTGCATTTATTCAGACAATAAAACAAGAAGGAAAACAAGAAAACAACAAGGGAACAACAACAAAATAAAATAATTCAAGGAAAAATTATTCAAAATAGAATTATAATTATAATCTAAAAACTAGACACATATATGTATTTTTTACTTCAAAGAAGGTACACCAGATCAAGATGACCGAGATCCTGATGATATGTAGATAAGAGAATTTTTGAATTAAAAAACAAAAAAAAACAACAATCAAATTTACTATAAGATTTAAATATGAAATTTATATTTAATTAAAAGAAGAAGAGGTTGCAAGAAAAAAGGAAATTTGAACAAATTAAAATAAAAAAAAAAAAAAAAAAAAAAACCAAGATAGAAGTATCTTATTCAAAATAAACCCCTTCCCTTCGGTAAATGGTTCAACAACAATTAGCAAATCATCAGTATGGTAAAAAAAAATTAAGTTATAAAATAAAAAAAAAACTATATGTATTTATTTGAAGAAAAGGTACCAATATGTATGAGAAGGAAAAGAACAGAACGGAATTGATTTAACAAAAATAAACCAATCATTAACTATAAAAATAATTATATATTGATTCCCCAAAGTTTAACAACTATAGGTCTCAATTGAATAAAAGAATTTAATTTATCCAGTAAAGGTATAAACCTTCCCACAATTTAGATAATTTGTTGTATGAAACAATTCAAATCATATCAACTTGAATGACCCTGTTACTTAAGGTATGGAGGTAACAATTCACTTCTGGTTTATAATATTTGAAAAAATTTACTTATGTACAAGGCGGTTTAAGGAACCTATACACATATATGTATAGACATATTCATATAAGAAAATTGAATTGCCTTTCTATTTTTTTTAATGCCTGTGGAGCAATTACATACTCTCTCGACAGGTAAACAAAAATATATTATAATTGTAATCATCTATACATATATACAAACTCTATATACATGCATATACATCATGAAATCAACATATTGAACAAGGTACACAAATACTATCAGAAGGAACAATAAATAGATTCTCAAATTTGGTATTTTAAGGTGTTTTGGCTTGGCTTCATTTCAACCTTAAGGAACAACAAAAAGGTTGATTTATATCTGTGGTTCGTTCAGAATCAAAATATATATAAGTGGGACAAATGTAGTCTTCCAAAAATAAATAAAAACAATCAATTCAAATCTCAAAAAAAAAAGGGCAATTAAGTCGACAAAAGTTTCACTTATGGCTGCAAAATAATTTAGCTTCTTCAAGAACTGGACCCTCCTCACGAAAAAAAGTAAACGTCGATATATGTAAAACAATATAGATTCTGTCTTTTACCTTAGCAAATTTCAGACTGGACCTGTCATGTGAATTAATCAGAGAAACGGTGCTTACGACCTATCTCTGACTATCACACAATTTGAAGATAATCCTTTAATGCGATTCCACCAGTACACAACTTTTATTTTAGACCACTTATCACAATTAACTTTTTACACTCGACCTACGTGGGATCTTTCTAAAACGTCCAGATTCACAAGGCGCGAAATTACTATTAAATTGTATGTATTTATTTAAATCTTTTCTTAAAGGCCATAAAAAAAAATCTCACAACACCAGTATTTTCGAATAATGTCTTCCTATCAGTAATAGCATCAATTCCTTACTCCGATTTATTTTTGATTATACAACGAAATCATTGATAATCACAGTCTTTAGTCTTTAAACGTTCCTGATCAATCAAAGGATGCGGTCTTAGTTAGCTTTAAATCCACTGGGCGGCAAAATATATATATATATATATATATATATATATATATATATATATATATATATATATATATATATATATATATATATATATATATATATATATATATATATATATATATATATATATATATATATATATATATATATATATATATATATATATATATATATATATATATATATATATATATATATATATATATATATATATATATATATATATATATATATATATATATATATATATATATATATATATACCTTAATCTACAAGGTGATAGTTCAACATTTTACGCGGGAAAATATTATGAAATGTTTCCATGTGTACTTTATTTGGTTTGGAAATCAAGCTCGCACATATACATCGCCGAACAGCCGGTCTTTCTTTCTCAAGCAGCTTCAGCTCACCTGCCTCTCGGCGCGAAGGTTATATTTATATTTCTTTTGACGATGTTAGCTTGCCTAGAACTCAAACCAGAGTATATAACTTGAATAATCAGCTCTTTCAAGCGGCTTCCGCTTACTTGTTCTTTTTGGCGCGAAATTTAATAAATATTTCTTGACGATGCTTAAAACTGTCTGGAACTCAAGCCAGTGTATATAATTGAATAATTTGCTCTTTCAAGCGGCTTCCGCTTACTTGTTCTTTTTGGCGCGAAGTTTAATAAATATTTCTTGACGATGCTTAAAACTGTCTGGAACTCAAGCCAGTGTAGATAATTGAATAATTAGCTCTTTTAAGCGACTTCCGCTTACTTGTTCTTTTTGGCGCGAAATTTAATATATATATCTTGACGATGCTTAAACTGTCTGGAACTCAAATCAGTGTATATAATTGAATAATTTGCTTTTTTAAGCGGCTTCCGCTTACTTGTTCTTTTTGGCGCGAAATTTAATATATATATCTTGACGATGCTTAAACTGTCTGGAACTCAAATCAGTGTATATAATTGAATAATTTGCTTTTTTAAGCGGCTTCCGCTTACTTGTTCTTTTTGGCGCGAAATTTAATATATATATCTTGACGATGCTTAAACTGTCTGGAACTCAAATCAGTGTATATAATTGAATAATTTGCTTTTTTTTAAGCGGCTTCCGCTTACTTGTTCTGTTTGGCGCGAAATCCAATTTATATTTCTTGACGATGCTTAGACTGTCTGGAACTCAAGCCAGTGTATATAATTGAATAATTAGCTTTTTCAAACGGCTTCCGCTTACTTGTTCTTTTCTGTTTTATACTTCGCAACGTTAAAGACTTAATTCCTTCCATTTCTTTTCTTTTAGCCAAAATCAACGCTTCTAAATACCGAAATGATAGTTCGACAATTTTAATGAAAAACGAATTTTCAATGTTTCTTCCGAGATTTAAATTTATGAAGACGAATTTTAATTTAAAAAAAAAAAAAAAATAATAATAGAATATTATTAAATACAATGCAGAGATCTGATACATCCTTATTTAAATTTGCACATTTTTCTTCTTAAAAAAAAAATATCTAATCGCCTTGTTAAAAAAAAACTCTATTATTCTTTCTTATAAAAAAAAATAAATAAAATCCGGCGTCCGAAGCCGGGAAAATGTTTTATATGCGAGACTCACGTGATAATTCGTTTGCAAAGACAAGTTTTTTTTAAAGAATTTACTTTGAGAATGAAAATAAAAAAACTGCCCTACTGCTTCGTGAGTAGTCATATTTATAAGTTCGGTATTAGCAATCTGTGAGTGTGTGCGTAAGTCAGAGAGGCTTTCAGTCCCTCTGAATACGCTCCTAGAGAAGGTTATTTCGCGGATTTTCGGAGCGCTAAATCAATGGAATCGTATGAAAAAAAAAATATTATTTTTTCCTTCAATCACAAAACATCCACAATCCCTACACGATTCTGAGATTGAAAACGAAACTGTTCTAACGCCTAAATTAGAGACGCTACGAATTTTCAAAGATAGATGTTATTAGTTTAGGCGGCACAATTACTGCCATCCCGCCTGAATTTTCAACTTGGAGTTCGCTCGCTAATTGTAGGTACATAAGCCGCGTCGACCACGCTATGTATTTGAAGTACATAAGGGTGTAGCCAGATCATCTTTTTAGGATTTTTAATAATTATTTTTACGAAAGTAAATTTTGGTGACCATTATTTAACAAAAATGAAAAACCCAAGATTGTTCAATGATGAATTCGTTGCCTATACGCATGAAAATAGAAAGGAATAAAAACATTTCCTAACTCTCCTAACTTACTAAGATTTCGGAAAACTTCATACTCAACTCACAAGTCTTTCAATGCTATTATTATAACTTTTCATTAGGATAGGGAAGTTTATTAAAAAAGTTATATAAAAACGTGAGTCAATAAAATGAACTTATCCTCAATTCTACCTTTTCTTTATACTTAACCAACTAATTCTTTACCCAAAATCAATGATGCTAGGAAAACTAGTAATTAATAATAGTGTATTTCAATATCAACCATAATTCTTTCCTCATACAAGATCTTCTTCCAAATACTATATTTAATTTTATTTTTACTTCTGCTATGTATCTCCTCACACTTCAACAAAAACTTAACAATGTGAGTCCAACCATTTGGAAATATATAACACTAAAATAATAATCTATACTTACAAAACTTTTTCTTTAAAAAGGAATTTTTTCAACTATACGTTCCACTAGGCGAAGATTGAGTAATAGTGTGGACACCCTAAAAAGACGTCATACATAATAGATAATTGTCTTATGTAGTTGACACGTATTCGGCTATATGTAAACAGAGAAGGATGACAACATACGCGATTATACTGAGGGAAAGAGATAGCAACACTGGCTATTTACTAGAGGGAGTATCAAGTATAAACTTTTAGAGAAGTGATAAAAAAGTATAGCATATCCCCACTCGACTTCGATCGTGACGTCACAAACTAATCATCATCATCATGCCAATTTGTATGAAAACTTACCTAGTTCTTAGTAAAAATACGCGGATTTGTTCAAAACAAATTGTGGTGTTCTTTTTGACATGAGACATGTACTAAACTTATTCATTCCTTAGCAAAAATACCTGGCTTCGCTCAGAACCTTTGTCGTGTGATTTTCGACACGCGACACACAAAGGCATTACAGTGTATCAATAGGTATATGTAATATGTACCTAATAAGTAATATCAGTTTAGAGATTATTTTAATGTCTATTATATCTTCATGGTTTTCATATTGTTGTTGTTAATATAAGTATTATCGTATAAGCATTAAGCATGTTGTATGTTGTATTTTGAAATAATATTGGATATAATATAAAAATGTCATATATTATATTCGCAACATTCAAATACTGCAACTTTTTATTACTAATAAAATATTATTTTATTGTTTTATTTGAATTTTTATTGCAGTATTGAAAACCAATTACAAGTATAAATTCATTTTTTTATCAAATTATTTGATAAAGAAGGATTCTACAAAATCTTGAAATTTTTCGACCTGAAGGGGGGTGATTTGAGCTAATCAAATCAACCAAGCAAAACATCAATATTTGCTTCAGGCATACCTACTGGAATTTTTTTAGATGTAAGAGATAAAAAAAACGTCGATCCGACTAAAACATCTTAAAAGGGGAAGTGTAACGCCAGTGTCGCCAGTCCATTTGCGCCCAGCCGCTGCCGTTCCCGATGCAGCCACTCGACCAGCATCTGCTGCTGTCTAAGGAAGGGGGAGCATTTCCTTGGTATCCTGCCACCATCAGCCGACGTCGACGTGCATCCCAGCTGATCATAGCTGTGTGAAAGAAGAAAAAAACAAAATGTGCTGTCGCATGCTAAAAATCAGCGACAAATTAAATTATAAAAATAAATAATTGAGTATTTTTACAAATAAAATCAGCACTTTTCTTATAAGTTTTGTATGAGAAAATATGTCTCATACGTTTTACACAGTCGTGTTTTTGTTGTGTAATTTTGGTATCTATATAGGTATGTGTATGTACGTTACGTATTTTGTGACGTCACAAACGAAGTCGAATGCGGAAGCGAGGTGCTATATTAAATTTTCACCCAGATAAATATCTGTGGCAGACCACATCTAGAAATTTCTTTCGAGCGCCCGCCTAGCGACGGCAAGTATATTTGTTTGTCGCTAGGCCGAGTTCATCGCCCGCGATGTCAAACGAGTAACAATAATCCTCAACTGGGTATGTCAGTTCAATGAAATGGTCTAGAAAGTTCGAGGACATTGAACTTGCTACCCCCGGCGCAGCAATATTTAAGGGAGTGTACACCTGTACAAGTGTCACTTCATTTCGTCACTTCACACCGCCGTTACGACCACGTGACCACTGGTCGCTTCTCGACCATGCCGTCTCGCCGACACTTCGTCTCTCGACCACCGGTCAACTCTTGACCTCGCGAGCACGATGGTACTTCACCATGCGAATAATCGGAAACTTAACACACTCGCTAACTCGCTCCTTATACCCACTCATCGTGAGAAAGTTCCTTTGTGAATTATTTTATCAATAGGCGTGATGACAGTAAGAAAAAATCATAAAAATTATGATTTTATAAAATAAAATATGTTATAAAGATTTGAAAAAATATATTTATTTTCATTTTAAAAGAGCGAATAATATTAATATTATTAAAATAAAAATACAAAATATGTTAGTCGGCCATTTTATGTGAAACACCAATCAGAGCGCATGACGTCACCATATTGCTACTCGTGGCCTACGACATACAGGCCTGCGCGCGCTTTTTACCGATATCGAACTTAGTGCTGTCGTTTCACCTAGGTAGATTAAATGTTTAATTTACTAAATAGGTATAAAGTATTTTTTTATTATATTTTGAAACATTTAAGTAGGTATTTAGTAAGTGGTAAATTGAAGAATGTAGATAAATTTAATAGTGTTTTATATTTCATTCTGCTACTTTAAAAATATTAATATCCATAATGTTTATTTCTGTTATTAGTAGATTGATGCTATTGAAATTAATTAGGTTTATACACAAATATTTTAAAAAATGTAGTAGATAAAGAAAACAATATAAAATGTACCTATGTTTGCATTCGCAATTTAAAATACAATTAATAAATACATACAACAATTGATTATAAAACAAATCAGCAAAGGACTACAACTAAAAATATTTAAGTGTGTGTACCAAACTTTCAAATTGCAAAACATAGATATTATACCTACCTATTAGTATATTGACAATTATTATTGAATGAAAAAATAAAAGATAGGTATGTGTACAAAATCTACTTTCTAAGTCATCGTTCTGAAACAATATTCTGTAAGAATATATTAAAATCATGTTCCATTATTCGATTACATTCATGTCGTATAATTATAGTATTCTACATTATACTATAAATATCTGAGAGTATAATATAATATATTAAAATGTAAACTAGCTGTCAAATATATATTTCTATTATTCAAATAATTCATTTAGAAATTGACAAATATTTTCTATAGGCAAATTTTAATTAAAAATGTAAAATAAATTCGAATAAAATTCACGAAAACAGTTCCTATAGGTATATCAATATAATATGTACTTTAAATTATATTTTAAATGAGACAAATAGTAAGAAAATAACGGCCGCCATTGATGAAATGTTAGCACGTGCTTAAAATGTAACTTGTGCTCTTTGATCGATTCGTGTAAATTAACTAGTTAATTGTTGAATAAATAACTTACCAACGTACATATATATCACTGTATCACTGCTTATATTTTACACTTTCATCTATTATACTAAAGTTTTAACACAAATAATACTTATAAACACAGTTCAAAATAAAGTTATCTTCGCGGAGAAACGTCACCCGGTTGAAATAACTTACTACTACTAACTTGGTAATGTGAGGATGGACGGCACTAAGTTCGTATTTTGTCAACGGAGATTGACCAGCGCGCTCAGGCCTGTATATCGTAGGCCACGATTGCTACTGTCATATTGTGTTGTTCGAAATGGCTATTTTTTTCATAACAAGCTATATGGAATATGCTGCTTACTTTTAACATGCTATTTTTATTTATTGGTTTATTTGGGACAATAAACCAAATAATATCGCTATCCGCTCTATTGAATCGTTGACGCATCTGTTATAACACGCACCGAGTATTGTAACGTGGTGGAGAATATTTAACGTTTCAGAAATAAATAACTTGGTGGCTTTCATTGCTTGATTATAAAATAAAATTATGTTATTATATTGTTTCTTTGATTTTGTTATGTACAGTAATGATGATGTTTGTGGGAGTTGTACAGTGTTATATGAGGTTGAAATACAAATACACAATGTATTTATTATGATGAATCTAGTAGATCAGAATATAATAAGATATACATATGGGATAAATGTTATGATTCATATACATATAATGATTAATATATTAAAAAAAATATAATGTAATGTAATAGGTGTGATGACTGTAAGAAAAAAATCATTGAAATTATGATTTTAAAAAATAAAATAGGTTATAAAGATTTAAAAAATGTACTTATTTTCATTTTAAAGGAGTGAATAATAATAATATTATAAATATAAAACTACAAAATGTGTTAGTCCGCCATTTTATGAGAAAAAACAATCAGAGCGCACGACGTCATAGTATGGTCGCGTCAATTCTTCTGATAGTCTTCAATACAATATACGCATTAATTGTCGGTCTGGACTATGTTTATTTTGGTGTTATCGATATTTTAATATTTTAATTAGATACTTAAAACTAAAACAAATCAAATATAAATGGAACAAGGATTCATCAAAGCAAATAGTTTCAATTTACCTAGATACTCGCCTACCTATCGGGGGACACTATGGGCCGGTATTACAGTGTCAGTTTAAGAGCTAAACTCAAGTTTTACAAAAATATAGCGTATTACAGTGTCCGTTTAGACCTAATCTTCCCTCAAATACGTCACTAAAACGACAAATATTTAACTCAACGTTTCTGGCAGATTAAGTACTTAACTGTGAGTCAACTGTCATTTGCTATGCAACTCGTGTAGTTTCAGTTTCTATCACTAGAGGCGTTAGGCAACGTGTGTAGATTCAGTGTTGTATCACTAAAGGCGTTAGTTATATCGAAGGTGGCGCCACACAACAAAACAAACTGACAGCCGTATTGAAACGAACACGGGCATTTAAAAGCATTATTTTGGTGAAAAAAATTAAATTTACCATGTTGGATAATAAAACAATGGTATTTAAAGTCTTAGCGTCCCGTTTTGTATTTCGTATTATTTGAGGTTATTTAAATTTGACAGATAATAACCACAGAAAAAGTGAAATATGTCTATAATTGAAGATTTAGTAACTGACATGTCATATTGCACTGTAATACGGAAATGGATTCAATCTCCCCTTAACATTAATCTTGAGTTTGGCAAACTCAATGAGTTGAGGGCCGACTGTAATATCGGGCCTATGTTAATTGTATTTTGTATGTAACTTAGTTTTTATTGAATAAATAAATAAATAATGAACGCTCGCAACGTATGGTAAACTAATTTAGTTTTAGTATTCTACAATTTTGTCACGCGATGGTGAGCTGACGAACGTTCGACATGTTATGATGCTGGTCACTGCCAAACTAAACTAGCAAGCTATATTTTTTTCATGCAATGAAGCGATTTGCGAAACGACGGCGATTACGCGAAGCATGCGTTTTAAAACATCGTTACAATTTTAGCAGCATACGAATTATTACATAGCGCTTGTTATTTGTATTGTGTTCATAACAAGCTATATTTATCTGCTATCGTTATTTTTAGCAATAGCAGCCATAGTAGTTATTTTTCTGCCTGTCTTAACTACTCTTAACTAGAATGGAACTTTTGATGGTCGGATATTTCTTTGCGTCGAACAAAGACTTTTGTTCATCAGAATTTCGAAACGTAAAAACTTTATAATAAGTACATATAAGTACTTTATTTATCTGTAATTTAAATACAACTTACATCTCGAAAATCGATAAAATATGCTCCTTCTTCTCTCTACATTATGTGTTCATAAGCTAAAAACATACGCGGGAAACGTATGATGGCCTATTTTGACGTTTGGACATTAATGAAGTTCTTTATATGCTTATTGCCTAAATAATGGTAAATATTATATTATTGAGAGCTAAAATTGAGGGAACAAATACTGTACTTCATTGTAAACGCGTACTTAATAAAATACACTTGTGTCTCGCCGTGCGAAATTTAATCACTTATTTCTCTTTTTTTTCGCGTGGGACGAAAACATATACCTCAGTAGGTGTTTTTTTCGTCGTGTTTGTACATTTAGGGACCGCACAACACTTATGCACTTTTGAATTGATTATAAATACACAAATCGTCCTAGAATACATATATTACATATAGTAGTGATATGCAGTTTACAATATCGTGACGTCACCGTCAGGGTCGGCAGGCGTTATGATACTACAAGCGTTTTTTGGCGTAAATGTCAAATTTTATTTTAAAATGGCGATTTTTGCTACTAAACCTTTATTTTATGTAGAAATGTATATATATTTGAAAACAGTGAATGCGTAAAAACATCGTGAGATAGTTTTTCAAAATTAGTCATCATGCCCATTGTAAATTTACCTATAAGAAAACTGTTAATTGTTATCAATATACCTACTCATTGTAAATTTTAACCATTCTTTCTCTCTCAACCACTGCCCTTGTGTTCTTATTTCAAATCATTTCAAATCACCTTGATTTGATATTAAACGGTTAACCACTTGGTTAACTAACCCACTTAATTGGGATATAGCAAACACTCTTTATTGGTAACCCCTCTGGTTACCAATTACATTTATGAGTAACCCCTTTGGTTACTAAACACGCTTGATTGGTAACCCCTCTGGTTACTTATTAGCTAATATTAATACTTGATAAACCCATCTGGCCCCTCCTTAAACCTGCCCACAATTTGCGTAGGCAACTCCTCCGATATGCCCATTTCTATTTAATTGAATTTTGGAGTAAATAGAAATATAGAAACATCATCAACATTGTTTTTATGAGTACCTGTAATCCAACTGTCGATTTGTTCAAGAGAATTTTATTCTCTTAACATACCGACAAAGTATTATGCCAAGATACGCGAGATTTGTATGCAGTGTCTATATGTTTCACGGTTTTTCCTACTTTGAAGTCAAAAAACACCAACTTAGAGGCTTCGCAGTATAAATGTTCTACATATTATGCATATGGATTTACTCAGAATTCGGGGTAGAACATTTAGTGTTCCGTATGCCTATGTGTCCCCCCCCTTATAACTTTTGATCCGCTCAATTTAAAGATCCCAAAATTTCAGAATATATAGATAGTTATAGGCCTACAAAACTTTTATACATAGAATTTTGAATTTTTGTTTCAGTCAGGGGTTATCAACTTTTGAATTTTTACTTTATTTTATATATCTCAAAAACCATATAAGCTAGAACCTTAGATTATACTCTAGAACCCTGAAAATTGGCATAAATATAGAAAAATATAAAATCTCAAATTAGTTGATAACATACATACCTACATGTTTTATAAAAAACAAAATATCATAAAATGTTTAATAATTTGTGTATAAGTGTTTAATAGTTTGGTACGTATTCTTCAATTATGCATACTATCGCCATCTACAGTTGGATCTCATGTGTTACATAAAAATAACTAGTAAATTTCTATATATATATATATATATATATATATATATATATATATATATATATATATATATATATATATATATATATATATATATATATATATATATATATATATATATATATATATATATATATATATATATATATATATATATATATATATATATATATATATATATATATATATATATATATATATATATATATATATATATATATATATATATATATATATATATATATATATATATATATATATATATATATATATATATATATATATATATATATATATATATATATATATATATATATATATATATATATATATATATATATATATATATATATGAAAAAGAATTTTCTGGGTTAACCCGTGTCAGATAGTCCTGAGAAGGACTGTTTAAGACCTGACGTTTCGCCCGAATATCATCGGGCATTGTCGAAGGAACGCAACGAAAACCGAGCGAGAACGAACGCGCGTGAAACACGACCGCACACACCTAAGGCTTTCCGTCAAGTGAGAAGCGCCAGTCTATGCATGAGCGCAGAGGTAGCGAGCGGGTAGGTTCCCCTCCCCCCTCCACCCCTTCACTCCCCGCACCTATTAGCTATTTATTCTATTATTTGTACCGTTAAGCCGACTTTGTGAACGAGTTGTCATTTTAATAGTGGGTTTTTCAAATATTGTTTGTTTTGTTATGTGTGGAGGTATTGAATTTCTAATTATTACTTTAGTTTTATGAGTATTACTGTCTAGAATATTTGTCCATGTTTGAGGAATTCTTATCGCGTCATTTCTGCTGTTCATATTATTTGCATGTTTGAAAATCTCAATTGCCTCTCTGTATATGCGTTGTGGTTCGGAATTTAAGTTGGCGATGGTGGATGAATTTTCGAAATCAATAGTGTGGCCTTCGTTAAGAACGTGTTGGACTAACGACGAAGTTAACTTCTTATTTTTGACGTCCACTCTATGTTCTGCTACTCGTGAGGATATTTTTCTATTGGAGCGACCGATGTATACTTTGTCACACGAATTGCATGGAATTTTATATACTCCGTGCGACTCGAGTGCAACTGAATCTTTGGGATTGCGAAGAAAGGTAGATATTTTATTTTCTGTTCTGAAAATTGTTTTTATGTTATTTTTCTTCAGAATGCGGCTTATCTTGTCTGTCGTGCCCTTGATATATGGCAAAAAAGCTATTGAAGTCGGAGGAAGTTCTGGTTTTTTGATATTTTTATTACTGTAGCGTCTAATAGATTGTTCGATTCGTGATTTTGAATAACCGTTGGAGATGAGAGCGTTTTTGAGACAGTCAAGTTCGTTGTTTATGTTATTATTATCAGATAGTCTGAAGGATCGGGTCACTAGAGTATTAATTATAGAAGATAGTTGAGCCGGGCTATGGTTTGAATTTGCATTTAGATATCTGTTTGTGTGAGTAGGCTTTCTATAAACTGTGTGACCAAGTGTGCCATCGTCATTTTTGATGACAAGGACATCCAAGAAAGGTAAGCTATTATTTTCTTCGATTTGTGCCATCGTCATTTTTGATGACAAGGACATCCAAGAAAGGTAAGCTATTATTTTCTTCGATTTCCATAGTAAATTGAATGTCCGAGTGGAAACTATTAATATATTTTAGAAAATCTGTCAGTTTATCGGTACCGTGGGGCCATATAACAAAAATGTCGTCGACATATCTACGCCATAAGAGTGGTTTTAAATTTGTCTGTTTTAAAATACCGGTTTCTAGGAATGTCATGAATATGTTGGCAATAACCGGACTTAAGGATGAGCCCATCGGAGCACCTTCTGTTTGCTTGTATATTTTTCCTTCAAATTGAAAGTAGGTATTATTTAGACAGTGATCGATTAAATTGATGATATCTTTTGATAATTTTAACTTTGTTTTTAATAATTCGATTGACTCTTTGATGGGAATTTTAGTGAATAATGACACTACATCAAAGCTTACCAGAGTGTCACCTGTGTTTATTTTATAGTTAGATAGTGTGTTTATAAAATGTTCAGAATTTTTAATGTAAGAGTCTGATTTTTCAACATGGGGCTGTAATTCTTTAGCAAGGTATTTAGCAAGTGATTGAAGGGGGGATCCGTATGAGCTAACTATGGGCCTTAAGGGTACTTCTGCTTTATGTACTTTAGGTAGACCGTATATTTTTGGGATCCGTGACGATTTTTCTCGTGGGATAAGTTGTTTTTGGAGTTCGGAATCGAATTTGGTGGACATTATTTTAGATTTTGTTGTCTTTTCTAAGTAAGTGGTAGGGTCCGATTTGTTTACTTTGTAAATTGAATCTGAGAGAATGTCACGCATTTTAATTATGTACTCATCGGAGTTCATTAAAACGGTCGCGTTTCCCTTATCAGCCGGTAGAACAATTATATCTCGGTTAGATTTTAATGCTTTGAGGGCTTTAAATTCTTCCGAAGACATATTTCTTTTAGGGTCGCGAGCTTTTCTTATGATATGACACGTCTCTTGGCGGATTGTTTCGGCAAGTTTTTCTGGTAGTTTAGAGATGGAGGTTTCGATACCGGTAACTATTTCTTCTTTGGGTATCTGTGAAGGGACCACACCAAAATTAAACCCTTTCATCAGAACTGAAACGGTGGCGTTGTCGAGCGGCTGGTTAGTAAGATTGTGAATAATTTTATTTGAATCTAGAGTAGGAGGATTAAAAGTAGATATATTACGCTGGAGTGATTCATATTTATTTATTTGACGTTTGGTTGTAAGTTGTGAATTTAATTCAACGCGTTGTGTTACTAAATCTTCTAAAATATTCCAGAGCAACGGATGTAATAAATTTGATAATTTTAAATGTAACGATAAAATATTTTCACTGACCTTATTTAGTAGGAAGCGAACGTTGTGAATTTCATCCCGGAGTAGAGCAAGGCTAGCGTCGTTCAGGATTCTTGTAGACGAACGACGTTTCTGTGCACGTGGTTTTAACTTGAACGCGATAGGAATTATGTTTGTATCACGACATCGACGTAAAAATGACAAATCACACAACAATTTAGCACGTTTGGACTGTAGCTTTTCGTACGTTTTACACAACCGAAAATTATCCTCCCCGTAGAGGTATACTATGTTAACTTTTAGGTTTTCACGGGTATAAGATGAAAAAGAATTTTCTGGGTTAACCCGTGTCAGATAGTCCTGAGAAGGACTGTTTAAGACCTGACGTTTCGCCCGAATATCATCGGGCATTGTCGAAGGAACGCAACGAAAACCGAGCGAGAACGAACGCGCGTGAAACACGACCGCACACACCTAAGGCTTTCCGTCAAGTGAGAAGCGCCAGTCTATGCATGAGCGCAGAGGTAGCGAGCGGGTAGGTTCCCCTCCCCCCTCCACCCCTTCACTCCCCGCACCTATTAGCTATTTATTCTATTATTTGTACCGTTAAGCCGACTTTGTGAACGAGTTGTCATTTTAATAGTGGGTTTTTCAAATATTGTTTGTTTTGTTATGTGTGGAGGTATTGAATTTCTAATTATTACTTTAGTTTTATGAGTATTACTGTCTAGAATATTTGTCCATGTTTGAGGAATTCTTATCGCGTCATTTCTGCTGTTCATATTATTTGCATGTTTGAAAATCTCAATTGCCTCTCTGTATATGCGTTGTGGTTCGGAATTTAAGTTGGCGATGGTGGATGAATTTTCGAAATCAATAGTGTGGCCTTCGTTAAGAACGTGTTGGACTAACGACGAAGTTAACTTCTTATTTTTGACGTCCACTCTATGTTCTGCTACTCGTGAGGATATTTTTCTATTGGAGCGACCGATGTATACTTTGTCACACGAATTGCATGGAATTTTATATACTCCGTGCGACTCGAGTGCAACTGAATCTTTGGGATTGCGAAGAAAAAACCCACTATTAAAATGACAACTCGTTCACAAAGTCGGCTTAACGGTACAAATAATAGAATAAATAGCTAATAGGTGCGGGGAGTGAAGGGGTGGAGGGGGGAGGGGAACCTACCCGCTCGCTACCTCTGCGCTCATGCATAGACTGGCGCTTCTCACTTGACGGAAAGCCTTAGGTGTGTGCGGTCGTGTTTCACGCGCGTTCGTTCTCGCTCGGTTTTCGTTGCGTTCCTTCGACAATGCCCGATGATATTCGGGCGAAACGTCAGGTCTTAAACAGTCCTTCTCAGGACTATCTGACACGGGTTAACCCAGAAAATTCTTTTTCATCTTATACCCGTGAAAACCTAAAAGTTAACATATATATATATATATATATATATATATATATATATATATATATATATATATATATATATATATATATATATATATATATATATATATATATATATATATATATATATATATATATATATATATATATATATATATATATATATATATATATATATATATATATATATATATATATATATATATATATATATATATATATATATATATATATATATATATATATATATATATATATATATATATATATATATATATATATATATATATATATATATATATATATATATATATATATATATATATATATATATATATATATATATATATACTGATTTCCCAAATTAAAGTATTGTTTCGTTATTTCTTTGTATTGTAAGGATAGACTATTCCCTTAACAAATTTACTGTGTTCGACCTTAGTGTTCTTTGATTTATACAAGCATAACTTGCATTTTTTTTACTGATGTGAAAGAAAATTCCTTGTTATTGAGTTTGCTTATTTGTCTTTTTCCTCTTAAAATGTAAAATTTCTCAAACCAAACCAAATAATTCATTCATTCATTCATTCATACCATCACGGCATATCCCACAATGTGGGGTATCCAGCGAAAGGTGTGCGGGTGTGCATTGCCTTATAAAAGGGAGAACAACACATCTATGTATACCCACACACCAGTCTCGTTTCACCAAAAAAGGCACTACATTCAGAATGGGTGGTGAACCTCATTGCTGAACTATGTGAGATGTTATTGTTGCCTGTTGTATTTTCGATTACCTGGCTCTTACGGAACACTCGAAAACAATGATTTAAAAGAATGGAAGCACTATTCTAAGCCGGTGCCTCCAAATAATAAACCAAATAATAATAGTAAAAATAAGGAAGGAAATTTGCTCTTACGTGTGTAGAAGAGATTACTCGGGATCTCACAGCATTTTCTTATCAGAACTACACAGGGCGGTCAGGCTCGCTCCACATCGGCTGCCTTGGACATGACACCTGGAGTGCCGAAATTGATCGGCGCAGCACCATTCGACGAGAGAACCGCTTTCCTGGATCGAAGCGGATGCTGAATTTGAAAAGTGCTCCAAACTCTGTTGGGTCGCGCTGGACTCTGGAGCAACGTCCTGCATCTCCTTAAGACTCGCCCCGCCTTCTACTAGGTTCTAACTCTGACACGTTCTATAATAGCTTTAATAACGTGGGTCGAATCGTCTTTTTTTTTCGTTTGTTAATGATTCAAAAGTCATGCTGGGGTCTCTCGGTGGCTCAGCGTGTTATTTAATAAAAATAATGGTGTAGTATTAAGTTCTTTTTCGGATCCTCTATTTCTACGGGGGTGAACATAAATCTTTAAATTTTGTAGGGTAGTAATAATAAAAGTATATTCCAGATCTACGTGATGGATTATATGTTCTTTTAATTTTTAAAAAGTAGTGTGAATGTTACAGTCCCATTACCAGAGATAGGTAAGATCTTTCCAATTATATATTATTTTTTGCCATAACTGTAGTTGTGTTTTTTGTCTTTTCAGAGGCATGACAGCCGAGTATTTTATTGTAACATTATTATTTTCAACGGCAGCTATTAATAATGACGATTCGCATTTTCTGCGAATTTCGAATATATAACATTAAAACGTTATATTTCTTCCTCGCCATTTTTATTTATTTTTGTGTATTGGCTTTATCGTTTTTTTTTTTTTTCATTTACCGTTCCATTCCGTTACATACATTAAAAACATAAGAAATGTAATTTTAATTTGGAAAAAAGTTTTACAAATCAATAAAAGTCCACAATTTTTGTCACGTATTATTGCTCAAATGAGTTTGACGTTTCAAGGTCAAGTACAAATTATATCTATGGTGAAATTCTAAAATTGTATATTTTACGATATAGACTATAGATATTTTATATTTTTATTAGCTTTTTTAATATGTATTCCTAATTGCAAATAACACTTTCAAGTAGCTTAGTCGTATAATTTTATAATATTGATACGAATCAATTGTAAATATATTAATTTTACAAATAATATTCATATAAGAAACTGTTCATTACACCAAAATGTCGAAAAGTATTGTAGAATTTTATTCAACGCAAGAAAAACATCGATGTGGATACTGCAAAGGAACTAACACAAGTATTAGCAAAGGTTAGTAAATATTTATTTGTAGGGAAAAAATCTCTAAAGATACAAAATAAATAGTATGAATCATATCGAGGGCGTCAAGCCAGAAGGGCGTATCTGCAAAAATGCGATTTTACGTTTTATGCCAAATGATACTTTAAGATCTCCACCATCTGTAAAAAAAATCATGGCTTTCTGTTGCGTATTTTTCGAGATATTCAAAAAATAATTTTTGGCTTATGCTATGGCATAGGTGAATTTGTCGAACCTGGGGGGCAAGTCTGGTCCGACCGGTGAAATCAAAACCCTAATGATTACCCATATCATATCATATATAATTATCATATGGAGTTCTATGACATCTAAAGATATTATAGAACTCCATATAATAATTATATCCATGATATGGGTAATCGTGAGGGTTTTGATTTCTCCCGTTGAACCAGACTTGCCCCCCAGAAGGGCGTATGAATACACCGAAGACTTGACCGATATCTTTGTGAAATATTATCGAACTAGATGGTCGAATCTGCTTATGCCCAACATTAAACAGATATGTTTAAAGAAAAATGTCTTAAAAATGATTGAAAAAAGAAAATAATATGATACGACTTTCAAAAAATTTGATGATGCCATAAAAATCTGCCAAGCCAGAAGGGCGTACCTACAAACATTAAAAATAGCAGAAGCTTTACACTAATTGTCTCAATTTCGCTATCAAAACGTTTAAATACGTCTCATAATTAAGCTACATATTTTTTTCTCTATGATTCGTAGTCTTTTAGAAAATTTGTTATAGAAATAAATAGTTTTTTGTCTCTCCTGTTAAGTAGTCATTTCATTTGTACGCCCTTCTAGTTTAACACCCGCGATATAGTTTACTCTTTGATTTAAACTTGTTTCTGAAAACATATTGTACATTACATCGTTTGAGCCACGACAAGCTCTTTTAACCTGTATGATAGTGAGTTTTGGTATGATGTACATACCTATATGGAGTGAGTTATTATAAATATAAAAATTTTGAATAAAAAGTATTACGTTTGACGACTCCTGACACAATAATCGGGTAAAAAAAAAATTAAAACTCTTTTCAAAGTTTATATTGAAAAATCATAATGATTATTTCAGGTGTCTTCAAATATTGGTTGCGGTGTCAAAAATATTTGTACTCTAGTAAAAAAATCTTCACTTCATTTCTCTAGCCATACCGGTACGGCCATACTTCAATTTACAGTGACATTTCCTGCCGTACGGGTACGGCCATACTCCCTTAGAGGTTAATATAACGAAGTTTTTTTAATACCAAAAAATGTACCGTTTTTTACAATATTAATTCCTCAAACTTTGCGTGATCAACTCTGTAGAAGTTCATTTTTAAAAAAATATAAACGAACTTTGTAATACTTCTATTTTACAACTTGTGACTAAGTTATAGCGCTTTCGAGCTTGCACTCATCATCAGTTACCTTTTATCACTAACTTAAAAACTAAAGACAATCTTCTTAACTATTGTGGAAGAGGTGGAGGTAATGGAAGGGGGTGGGGGTGGGGGGTGTTGATGACAGTAGGTGGGGTTAATAATTTTAGAAGGGGAGAATTCACTGCAGGGTATTCTATGAAATCCTCTCTTGAAAAAAAGTGCTTTACCACTTGTCACCGATAAACTGTATCAAAAAAATATGAGAGTTCGAAAAATTGTCCAAATCTCAGTCCATACCTTAAACTGTACCGACTGCCGTGGTACAGTTGGTAAGCCATTTGGATTCTATGTGGGCATCCTGGGTTTGATCCCCAACAGATGAAAAATTTATTTAAATTCATTTCTCATGCAAATATTGATTCTCTGGGCTAATTGGAAAAAAATTCCATATGGCAATAAACTCACAACTTGCGCAAGGTGCAAGGAAATGTATTATTATTTTTTTGTTTAATATGTACTAAAATAATAATAAGTCATATTTTATAAGAATTTTCAAGTTATAATTACTTAAAACAAATACATACTTAAAATCCCACTTACCACACTGTAAGCAATATCAATCTACAGATTAGAGTACATTGATGTGACATTTCTACTAGAAATGATTGCTTCTGTAATAAACTGACATTGCTGATTGGCATCCTATGACACTCCCGGGCCACCACTTTTGAAAACTTGTGGTTCATCACACCACTTCTCAGCATGTTCGAAGTTGCACCATCTCCCATGTCTGAAGTCATACCATCTCTCGGTGTATCCGAAGTCGCACCATATTTAATTACTATTCGTAATGCAGACTAAGCTGTTGACTACTTTTACATTGTCGTATATGGAATTCAGGATGTGTGCGCTCCCTTGAAAAAGGAATATCCATCGTGGTTTACTAAAACTATAATTGACGCAATAAAGGAAAAAGATAAATACCGCTCACTTTATAAGAAACATTCTCGAGAAGCTGTCGCACAATGTTTTTACACATTGACGCGCCGAGGTAAAAAAAGACATTGTGTCTGCACATACTCAATATATCCACGAGATCGAATCCATTGTAAAAACGGATAAAGGTTCTTTCTGGAAATTTGTAAATAATCAAAAAATAGGTGAAAATAGTGACATTTGTTTGAGACAGGGTGACAAAGTATTGAAAGATGAAGGCACATTAGCAAATGCTTTTGCTTAGTACTTCAGCTCAGTATATAACCAACGTCCACCTGATCTCGACGTCAGGAATATCCAATTACGTAATCCGCGAAATTCTGGAGGGGTCACCTTGGCCACAATTTCTATAGAATTTGTAGAGCTGTGCATAAGGGAAATTCTCACTAATAAATCGATAGGAACATGGTGTTCCTGCAATTATAATAGAGTCAAATAGTAAGGATCTTAGTAAACCTTTACATCATATATTTAATATCTGTTTAACAATTAATACATTTCCTAAACGTTGGAAAACAACAAGAGTTACGCCTATACATAAATGTATTGACAAGATGGATGTGAATAATTATAGGCCAATATCCATCCTATCTATCATTCCAAATGTGTTCGAAATGTGTCTTTATAAGAATATCTTCCCTCAGATACAACCGTATCTTAGAGGAGCTCAACATTGGCTTCCATTGGCATTGAAAAAATTTAACTCGCTCTCGGACGAGATAGATATTTTCCATTGAAATATAGGGCACTTCAAATCTTTCCTGAAACAAAAATAGCCGTCGTTAAACCGCATATGAAACTGTATTTGGCAGCAACTGTCATGTGATTACAAAAAAAAATCTCGGCGTGTCTGTAATCGTACCATCTCTTGGCATGACTGAAGTCGCACCATCTCTCAGTATGTTTATTTATTTATCTTTTTGTACATGATACAAACAAATATATTGCACACTGGTGGGCTTCTTGCAATTAGACAATTTCTTCCAACCAATCAAATTACAAAGTATGTCAACATTATATAAGTACAACACCAGAAAGATTGATGTGAAAAAAAGATAAAATAAGAAAAATACATTACACCTAAGCATGTCTTAAGTCCGTGGTAGAAATAGATTCATCATGACAGTTACACTGGCTGTCTTGTATGCACAGTGAGTTCACTGTCACCTCTGTCCTGCCACAGCCTATTTATTTTCATACAACTGTCCTCTCCGCATCCATTAAGTACATCTTCTCCGTTAACTCCACCAATTCATCGTAAAACCTTGTTAACTCCTGTGAGCCTCGCCTTATAAACATCATCTTCCTTTTATAAAATCCGATAATCCACAAAAAATTATAAAATCCGATCAGTATGTTCTGAATAAACAAAAATGGTATTCTTGTCTTTTGACAATAAACAACCTTCCTACATTTGTTTTAATATATATAAGTACTGAAAAAAAAATAATCATTAAAGGACAAACAAAAAAATTATGGCTTTGAGTGGCGAATAAAAATCATTACGTAGCAATGTACATATTTTTGTATTATGGTTTCAGGTATGTGGGCTCATTTCTTGTATTTCGGTTTCAGGCATGTGGGCTCATTTATTGTATATTGGTTTCAGGCATGTGGGCTCATTTTCTTTCTGTTGAAGATTATCAAAGTCTCATAGATCGTGGTTGGAGACGTTCTGGCAAATATTGTTATAAACCAACAATGGATGATACATGCTGTCCTATGTATACTATTAAGTAAGTACAATATTTACTAATGTGTAAATATTGTAAATATGTAGTTTGCTGAAGGAGGCCAAGGCTCGATTTGGGGTGTAGCGCCATTGAAGAAGAAGAATTGTTAAAATTTGTTATTCAATATCTTTGATTTGCACTTTTTTTTTCAAACATGTTTTCGTTTTTTCAGTGGAATGTAAATAAGTCAGTTAGTCTTTTATTATTATTGTCTATAAACTTACTGATGATTGTATAGACGAAACTGGGTAAGCATCGGTTCTTTTCTTTTATTATGTATTTAAATAATAATGATAAATGCTATATTTTATTTTCAGATGCAACGCTTTAGATTTCAAATTATCCAAATCTCAAAAAAAAATACTAAAAAGATTCCAAAAATTTTTGGCCAGTGATTCAACGGTTAATTTGGATAGTAAAACTAACCCAAATATTGAAACTAATTCTCCTTGTTCAAGTCAAGAACAAGGAATTAGTGATAATGGTGAAGATTTTCTAAATGTTCTAAGAAATAAGGAGCATGCGAAAATTGATGTTAAAAACATTACTGCAATACCCCAACTCAAATCAACTGGGAAAAAGGAAACACCAGAATCAGGTATGTATGTAAACAATATTCATTATTTTAAATAAAAAATATAAATAATATCAGTATTCAGAATAGGATAATGTTGAAAATCATTTTTTTTTTTTTTTTTAAATGAATATGTTCTTGTTAAACAAGTACATATACATCTTCCTACGTTCCCTAAAATAAGCAAATAAATGCTTGTGATTAGGTGAACGAAATCGGTCGAAACAGGATTTGAACTCGCGACCACTGGATTACTAGCCCAGCGCGCTAACCGCTCTGCCACCAACCCATCTAGCAGGTGCTTGCCCTCCTGCATAGCCGAGCAAAATAGAGCGTTGAAATACAGTACCTACTCAAATTTCTATGTTGTTTTTTAGTAAAATGAATACAGGAAAATATTTATTTACAGAAAAAGATCCTAGTAATATACCCTGTAAAAAAGCAAAACAAATAAGATTAGAAAGAAAAAAAGAAAAGATGCTTCAAAAAGGGGTGGAATGGACTCCTAAGGAAAAGTTAACCAAAAACAAAGAAAAATCTTTGGAAGATTTTTTTAATGATATCCCTGAAGTCTCTAAACAGCGACTAAAAGTAAGTAACCATGTATTTAAAAATGTATTCAATATGGTATAGTTTTATTTTTGCTCCCCGAGTTTCAGGTGTGTGTCGTTATTCTAATTTCCAGATAAAAATAGTGCGATCTTGTCCACCCAGTGTAGAATGGTTAGCAACTTCATCTGTAACTCATCAGTTGTACACTAAATATCAAATGGCTATCCACGGAGATCCTGTAGATAAATGTACAGAGAAACAATATCATGGATTCTTAGTCAAGAGTCCTCTAAAGGTATATTATGCAACTTATAAAGGTTTTTTACTCTCCACACTATGGAATAGGGGAGAGTCATGATTTCACAATTTTTAAGCGTATTTTTTTACATCAATTTCTCAACGGGTATCATGTAGAGAGTGCACACTGTGAGTTTCGTCATGATGTGTTTGTATGTATGGCGTACGGAAAATTCTTTTTGTGTCCTCTCTACAGCCCAAACTATAAGTCCGATCGACTTCATATTAACATCATATGTGTAAAGTGCATAGACCTAGAGCTGATTGCTGACAACTTTTGATTTCTTCTCTATGAATTTATCATTTACGTTGTTTTTTTTTTTGTGTCCTTTCTGCAGCCCAAACTCCGATTGACTTCATATTGATATCATATGTGTTAAGTCCATAAATTTAGAGCTGATTAGTTTTCCATAGACAACGGTTCATTTTTTCTCAATGTTTCTTTATGATTTCATCTATTAAAACTGAAAAAATGCTCTACCGCTCTTTAAAACAAAATTTATCTGCTTTTATTAAAATATTTCATACAACAAAAGCATATTTTACCATATTGAGATTGTCAACATTTCAAGAAGAAAAAATGAACGCTTACTATGGTGTGGAGAGTTTAGTGTTGGCCACAACCCACTCTTTTTTCATAATGATTCTATTGCAGAAGTGACACTGAAATATTGTCATGTCGCTATAAAACTTGACACATAAACCATTCAACATTTCCAAAGCTACAATATTATCTGTTTATGCACAAAATATGATTCACAAACAATTGTAATATTTTCATTAATATCTGAAATCATTGTATTATTGTTTCACATGATAAAACTTTATATAACTCTCCGATCAAATTAAATGTTAAATGATTATTTTGTTTGTACTTTCCATTATATTTTAACATGTTATGATTGTGCACACATTTTTAGGAGGAATATCCTGATAATGGTCCTCTTATGGGTTTCGGATCATTCCATCAACAATATTGGTTAGATAATGAATTGATCGCTGTTGGTGTCATAGACATACTTACTACTTGTGTTTCTTCTGTATATTTTTATTATGATCCGAAGTATTCTCACCTTTCCCTGGGAACATACGGTGCACTTCAGTAAGTTTGATCAAACATACATCATATTTATTTATTTAACACTCATACACCCTGTGAGTTTATTACTAAATAGCAATTTCTTCCATCGAACTAGTGTTTCGAGTACAGAGACACAAGATTTGCTTGAGAAATCTTGCTAACTCTGGACTCGATAAAACCCAGGACACCAGCACCCAACTTATTACTGAATTTGGATTCCACTTAATTGAGTGGTGGCAGAGCAGTTACCACGCTGGGTTAGTAATCCAGTGGTCACAAGTTCGAATCCTGCCACAACCAATTTAATTCACCTATAGTACAAGCATTTATGCTTCTTTTAAGGAATGTATGAGGATGTTTATGTACTTATTTCAAGGACATATTCGTTTTTAAAAAAATAATAAAAGTTATTAAATTTGTATTACACTTAAAGATATTACAAATAAAAGCAAACCAATAGAAAGTGACTTACTTACGCTTAGATGATGATCCCTCCTACCTATATTTTTATAGTAATTTTTTTTTTTTTTTATTTATTTATTAACAAAAACAATACAAGGTTCACATATAAATCATAATTTAAAAAGGTATACAATTATTATCAAATAATACATTCACTATTCCTTTATCAATTGTGAACAGTAGTTTTGATATAAATATGAATATTATATTCAAATAAATATCTCATCTGAAAATATTTAAACTACAGAGAAACTGAAACTTAACTATTAATTATATTTCATATTTATGGCTAATTGATTAATTATTTTCTATTATTTTAGGGAAATATTATTTACACAACAACTTCAACAATGTGCTCCAAGTATTAAACATTATTATATGGGTTATTATATACACTCTTGTCCTAAAATGAGATATAAAGGGAATTTTTCGCCGTCCTTTCTTCTATGTCCAGAAACATACAACTGGTTTCCTATCGAGGAATGCATAAAAAAACTAAATGTCTCACCATATTGCAGGTTGAATCCATCTGTGGATGATATAGATACAGATTGCCCCGAAGAAAAAGATTTAGACAATGTTCTTGTTTTATCTGGCAACACATATATGAAATATAGTAATTTCAAATTACAAATGAAATTTCGTTCTAGAATATTGCAATTTAATATAATTGATGATTCTTCAACACTAGATTATGCCAAATTAGTTGGTAAAAGATGTTCCCAAAGAATGTTATTAGTCAAAGAATAAATAATATAATTAACCTTTTTTTTTTTATCCAAATATAACTTTTAAGAAAACTATATGGTACTAGTACAATATAAATTGATGGTGAAAAATACATTTTTAGATACAAATGTGCTTAATTCTAATGCATCTCTAATATGTCAATTCAAATGTTAAACCTATTTTTTTAATTCTACCAAATTATTTATCGACTAGTTGTATGTAACACATGAGATCCAACTGTCAATGTCATTAGTATGTATATATGGAGAATATATACCAAACTATAAAACCTTAATTCCAGATTATTAAATATTTTGTTTTCCTATACAAGCATTTATGATAGGATAGTGTGGAGTTCAGTTTTTTTTCCTTCCCCGGAAAAGATAAATTACATAGTAAAATATGTTTTTTATTTTGATTTGCCTAAATTATGGATTGTCACTTTAATTCTCACCATGCGATATATGGAAATAAAAATAAAAAAATCAAATGTCAATGACTCCTGACTGAAACAAAAATTCAATATTCCAAGTAAAAAAAATTTTATGCTTAAAAATTTCTATACATTCTGAAATTTTGGGCTCTGTAAATCAAGCGGATCAAAAATTATTAGGGGAGACAGACTAACAAATGAAAATTTCACCTCCAAATTCTGAATTCATCCATATAACATATGCTGTAAAGCTTTTAAATTGGTGTTTTTTACTTCAAAGTTAGAAAAACATTCAAAAAGTCCACTATGCCAAACAAAATGATCCTTCCTAGTACCCGCATCTTGGCTTATCTGTTCAATATGTGAAGTCTCACTAACCTAACGGAAATGTCACGCTAAATGATAACTGATATCTAAAGCCAATTTGGATAGTCAATAGAGAAATGTTATTTTACAGACTGGTTTTAAGTACCTAACTATACCTGTTTGTGTTGTATTATAAATAATTTTCAATACCTCGATGTATGTACATAATAAACATCTTGGAAAGAAAGTTTGCAAGGCTTCTGAAGTTTAATTTTTTCTTCGTTATCTACTCATCATTTTATAGTGATGGAGGGTATAATTAATTAACAAATCGCAACAATGTCCATTTGTATAATATAAATATAATAAACACTACCTTGCACCCTGCGCAATTTCCGTATGACAATTTCTTCCAACTGACCAGTGTATCCAGCCCAGAGAAGCAATATTAGCGTGAGAAATAATTTTAAATAAATTTCTTCTCTGCTGGGGATCGAACCCAGGAAGCCCGCACAGAAACTTAACGGCTTACCAACTGTGCCAAGGCAGTCGGCATATACGAGTATACATGGAGATAAATAAAATATCTGAACTCCTTTTCAGAAATTTGGAGATACAGACTTAATATTTTAATACCTTCATGCATAAAATTGATGAAATCAATTTAGAAATAAAATAAACTTTAATAGATCTGAAGGGTTTGTTAAAAATATTACCTTCATAATTATATTCTCCAACTCAGATGATAATAGTGAATACTTGTATTGTATGCACCTAACTTTAGAAATAAAATAAACTTTAATAGATCTGAAGGGTTTGTTAAAAATATTACCTTCATAATTATATTCTCCAACTCAGATGATAATAGTGAATACTTGTATTGTATGCACCTAACTTTAGAAATAAAATAAACTTTAATAGATCTGAAGGGTTTGTTAAAAATATTACCTTCATAATTATATTCTCCAACTCAGATGATAATAGTGAATACTTATATTGTATGCACCTAACTCCTTTTTTCGTAAATAACTATTGCAAATTTGTTTGTACTAAATCAACTATATGACACTAGCTCAGGATATGGGATCATGTTTCACCGCTGAGCAAAGGATATCTTCCAAATGATAGGTAACACAAAACATGGGCATCTTCATTTTCTATTATTATGTATTTTTTTTATAATAAAATGTACAGTTTCTTACAAAAAATGATAGTCTGGTATAATCTAACTTTATTTCATTACATTATATGAAAACATTGTAGAATTTTCTATGCATAAAAGCTGAAACAAATTATTTAAATTATATTTTTAGATTGAGAAATTAATGATAGGTACTTAAACTATCTCTCTGTCTCCTTAGCTCTTCCTACTGCGCTCCTCCACTTTGGTATATCCTGAAATTAATGATACTTAAACTAATTAGTAACAAAAATGGAAAATGATGGATAAAAAATAACTTTTCAGTTAGATTAATAAAAAATAATTATTTTTATGGAAAAGGTAGTAGTCGTATCAAATACAAAAATAAATAAACCTTAATTGCAGAGAAAATAAATAAATAACCACTCTATGAATTTGCAGATTTCTTATCACTAGAATATTTTTATTTCTAAGTAAACACAATAACTTTTAGGTTGATTATTATACATAATAAATTAACTTAAAAACCAGCAATTGTGCAATTCGCCAAATATAAATAAATTTTGACTGAATTTGACAAAACGATCACCGTCCAAACATTGCACCATAAAGTTAGTCATAAGACACTATAATATTTCTAAACAGTTATGTAGCTAACGCTATAACCTTTTAACAGATTTACATATTACTGTTATAACATTCAGACATAAATTTACTTGATGAGTACGAAAGAAATGAAAACGTAAATAGTGTAGAAGTAAAAGAATATTATGCCATCATTCTAAATATTTACGTAAATTGTATAAACAGTTCACAAATAAACAATGCATAAAAAACCACGAAAATTGTGTCCAACAATAAACTATACACTACATAAGCTAGTGTCCTCCTTGGCTTCATGACTGAGGATGGCGGCTACACTCGATTACCCGTCGAATGGTCCACTTCCATGTAGAACGATCTTGATAGTTAGTAATTGGAAGTAATCAGCTCTAAGTTAATACACTTGATACCATATAATATCAATATGAAGTTGATTGAACTTATTTTTTTAGGATATACTGAAAATACAAATTTTCATAGTATATTTTACGAAAACTTAATAGTAGATCTCAACACGTAAGAGACTGCAAGTGACAGTTTTATACAACATGGTTACAAAGTTCAGGGCAAGAGTAACATACAATACACTACACAATGTCAACTGATTTTATTGGTTGATTCAAATCTGAGTACATCACATCCCTTTAGTAAAATTGGTTTGATAGCAAGTAGCTTCATCTGCATTCTTTCACTTGGCGGGCTCTACATCATTTTTCTTGAGAAATTGATATAAAAAAATAAGCTTACTTACAAGGCACTTTTTAGTATCTATAATTTAAAGCAAAATCATAATATTACACTTTAAATGTATTGATGTTTTAGAAATAAGTTGATGACTTTGATTTCGCTCAATTTCCAAAATCCAACAAAAACTTTTTTCCTACAAATCCTTGTGAAGATACAGTGTTCATCAATGCATTTTTATAATTTTGTATTTTAACAAATTCACAAACCGGTGCATGCAATTTCTTTGAAATCATCAATTGTACAAGTTCATCAAACATGATTTTTCTATCGGGATTAGTAGCATTGTCTTTGTTCCATTGCGTCATCCAATAACCACAAGCTTTGATGTTTTTAAATATAAATGCTGATGTTGGTACAGTAACTGGATCTCTAGACATGCCACCATATGTTACCATAACTCCACTGTGTTTTAATTGGCGCATTATTTCCAAAGCACTTTTTCCACCCACACAATTTAATGCTAGTGATGGTTTCTTTAATTTTCCACTTTTAAATATGTCAGTTGAACGAATTTCTTCTTCAGTTAAAACATACGTCGCTCCAAGGTTTGTTAGATATTTTTTCAAATCATCAATATCTGAGCGATTTCTTACTATATTTACAGTATTTATTCCCCAAGCTTTACAAATCTGAATAACATTCTGACCACATGCACTGTTAGCACCGTTCTGGATAACTGAATCGTTGCTTTGTAATTTAACAAAATCCTTGAGCATTCGATAAGCTGTACAAGGATTAACTGTGAGCGTAGCTGCTTCTGCCAAACCAAGATCTTTAGAAACTTTAATAAGGTCATTTTTAGAAAATATTCCTGCTGTACGCCAAGTTCCTAATCCATTTCTTGCAGGTACAACTCTATCACCTGGTTTCAAATCTTCAACACTGCCACCAACACTTACTACTTCACCAATGCCTTCATTTCCTGGCACAGCTGGAAATTTAGGCTTTTCTGGATAAACTCCTGAAATATTTTATAGAAAAATATAGTTAGTGGCTGAACGGTTAATATGGACCTGGATGCGTTGATTAGGAGCCTTTCCGTTTTGATTAGGAGGCAAGTACCTACTGCCTCGAATTAGGCACTAGTTTGTTATGCTAATGGACTTAAAAACTTGTGTTGAATTCAAGGCAAATTCACACGGTTTAGCAATATAGCCATGAAGTTCGCGCGCTATTTCATTTCGCTCGCATTTCGTCTGTCACTGTCACATTTGTATTTGTTCACAGATTATATGGTAGTAATCAGTAATTTGTTTGTCTTTAAGTAATATGGAACTTAAAAATTGGTATTTTGGACAATTTTAAAATTGTAAATTATGAAGGAGATAAGGATAATTACCAATGTAAAATTCGATGCTCTATCTCGCTCGTTTGCGAGAACGACCTAAGTCAAAAAATCCGATTTTTGAGTTAGTAAATATAGAAATGTTGTGTTAATCAATATTACAGTAAATATAGGACAGTGAAACAAAGACACATGTGCTGTTTCTGTCGCACTTGTAGAGATATTTTGCCTCTACTGGCTGGCGACTATAATTTGCCTGGTTTCAACTGGAAGTTATGTGATGACAGTTTACTACTCAATAACTATCCTGAAAAGATTCGTGTTATATTAGATATGTGCTTATATTTGGATTTGAAACAACATAACCATATCACAAACAATAATAATCGTATATTGGATTTGATTTTTACGGACTTTGATTCTGTTGATGTTCAAATATCGAGTGATTGTTTTCTTCCTCAGGATGTACATCATCCACCTCTAGAATTTACAATTAAGAATGTTATTGTTGAAAATTTACACTATCCTATTACTGGCTATGATTTTAAAGGTGCTGATTATACAATGGTGTCTGCATATCTCGACGGCCAAGACTAGTTATTTCTTAAAGAACGCATATCTATTGATTCTAAGGTTGAAAGATTTAATTCTATCGTTGCAAATGCTATTGATTCCTTTGTTCCGAAATTTGTGTACAAAAACTATTGTAATTACCCCAGGTGGTTTACAAGGGAACTGATTTCATTGGTTCGAAGAAAAAAAATTGCTCATATGTGTTACAAAGAATCTAAAACCTTAAACTCTTATGTACTTTTTCATGATCTCATTGAATACATTGTCAAAACTGAAAATAGTATAATATCTAATACTAAGTGTTTTTGGAATTATGTAAACTCTAGTAAACAAAATAGTTGCAATCTACCTAGTACAATGCACCTTGGAAATGAATATTGTAACAACATTAATGGCATAGTAAATTTATTTACCAAATCATTTAAGAATGCATACTCTGTCACTAGTGCTGATAATAATTTTCCCAATATTGAACGCACTGATTGTCTTAATATTTCATCAATTAATATTAGTTTAGATCAGATTGTAAAGAAAATCAAAACGTTGGATATTCACAAATCTCCTGGTCCCGACAACATTCCATCTATTTTAATCAAACATTGTTCATCCTCCTTGTCTCATCCCTTGTTTGAATTATTTAATCAGTCCCTTAAATTAGGTATTTTTCCCAAAGCTTGGAAACTAAGTCATCTTGTGCCTGTTTTTAAAAAAGGAGATAAGAGAGATGTTTCCAATTATAGACCGGTTTGCATATTATCTGCTATACCTAAATTATTTGAAAATGTTGTTCTAGATAATATTTCGAATGAAATAAATAAGATTATTGTGACTAACCAACATGGTTATGTCTGGCAGATCAACTTTGACGAACCTTGTAGTATATCAAAATTATATTGTGAATGCTTTGGCTGACAAACGACAAGTCGATTCAATATATACAGATTTTAGTAAGGCATTTGACAAAGTTGATCATAACTTACTGCTACACAAACTTAACAAATTAGGTATTAGTGGTCATTTTTTAAATTGGATTGAGTCATACATTTGCAATAGGGAGCTATATGTCAAAATTAATTCCTTCTCTTCATTTAAATTTAGAACAACCAGTGGTGTCCCACAAGGGTCCCATTTAGGTCCAATTTTATTTTTGGTTTTTATAAATGACATTGTTACTATATTTCAGGATGTGATGATTTTGATTTTCGCAGACGATATGAAAATATTTAGTGTGATTCGAAATATCCAGGATTGTAAAATTATTCAACAAAATCTAAACAGACTGAACGATTGGTGTAAATCCAACAAACTTCTTTTAAATGCCAAGTTATAAGATTTCATAGAATTAAAAATCCTATCATATTTAATTATTCTATCGAGGATATTTTTATGAATTCTGTCACTAAAATCAATGATCTTGGTGTGTTATTTGATGAGAAATTGTCATTTGTAAGTCATATTAACAATATAACAAACAAGGCTATGAAAACATGCAACTCTTTTTCAAATATTCAAACAATTAAACTTTTATACTGTTCTCTTGTTAGAAGTCGGGTCGAATACAATTCATCTGTTTGGTGTCCACGCTATAATGTCCATATCAATTCACTTGAACGTATTCAAAATAAATTTCTACACTATATTAACTACCGCCTTCATATTCCAATTGAAAATATTAATTATACTGAATTATTAATTTTTATGGGTCTTTTGTCACTATCCGACAGGAGAGTTGTGTTTGATTTGACTTTACTCTATAAAATTATAAATTCATATTTTGACATCCCTGATATTCTGTGTTTAATATTTTTTCATGCGCCAATAAGATCTACTCGGTTACCAACGCTTTTTTACTGTGACAATACCAGAACAAATACACACATAAATTCCCTTATACCTAGACTGCATAGACTAGGTAATAAGTATGCACATTTAGTAGATGTGTTTAACTCTGGTTTGTCTCAGTACAAGAGCGCGTTGCTTAGAGCCCTACACCCCGCTACCGCTACCGCCATCATGCATACATAACTAACATAATGTTTCTTTCTTTATTTATGTACATTGACTGTTTTTCATCATTTTCATGCATCAATCATTGATTGTTGAATTGTTTTATTCTTTATAGTTAATATTTTATGATGTGTTTTTGTTTATTATTTTTTATTACTTTCTTATTTTCGATTTTTTGTATGGTAGATATCTAATGATTTTATATCATTTCTAGATTTTTAGTAATTATGCTTTTTAACTTTGTGTTGTGAATCCATTATTATTATAATTGTTATTTTAGTGTGTTAATTTGTAGTTAATTGTTATTTTGTATCTCATCGTTTTCATCATTTTTTTTTAAATACTTTTGTTGTAACTACTGTACATATTTTTATTGTAAAAGGCTTCTAGCCGTATATATAAATAAATAAAATAAAAATAAAATATTGTACTGAGAATTGGAGACGACATGAATATTGATAAATACAACATTTCTTCATTATTAAATAAAAAAAAGATTTTCGACATATGCCGTTGTTCTCACAAACAAGCGAATTATCTTGTAAAGGTAATTACGACGCAAAATATATTTTTTTTTATTGAAAAATTCATGAGTACCTACCAATCTCATACAAAAACGAGTGGGTTGTGGCCAACACTAAACTCTCCACACCACAAATATTGACAATGAAATATTTTATTCATTCTAAATTTTACTACCAGGAATATAAATTTTCTAACGATAGTATATTTTCATGTTAAGATAGACAAACTATTAATGCAGTATAGTGAAGAATGCTTATGTTGTATGAAATATTATAAAAAAAGCAGATAAATTTTGTTTTAAAGAACGCAAGAGCATTTTCAAAATTTTGACACGTGATATCATATGAAGAAATTTTTTGTTATTTATGGAAAGCTAATCAGTTCTATGTTCAAGCTCTTTACATTATAACATGAAATCAAATTACTGAACTTTTCCATACATAGAAATTTATCTAATTACATTTTTATTCATACTAAATGTTACTATCAGGAATATAAATTTTCTTCCGATAGTATATTTTTATGTTAAGATAGACAAACTATTAATGCAGTATAGTGAAGAATGCTTATGTTGTATGAAATATTTTTAAAAAAGCAGATAAATTTTGTTTTAAAGAACGCAAGAGTATTTTCCAAATTTTGACAGGTGATATCATATGAAGAATTTTTTTGTTATTTATGGAAAGCTAATCAGTTCTATGTTCAAGCTCTTTACATTATAACATGAAATCAAATTACTGAACGTTTCCATACATAGAAATTTATCTAATTACATTTTTATTCATACTAAATGTTACTATCAGGAATATAAATTTTCTTCCGATAGTATATTTTTATGATAAGATAGACAAACTTTTAATGCAGTATGGTGTAGAATGCTTATGTTGTATGAAATATTTTAAAAAAAGCAGATAAATTTTGTTTTAAAGAACGCGAGAGCATTTTCAAAATTTTGACACGTGATATTATATGAAGAATTTTTTTGTTATTTATGGAAAGCTAATCAGTGTTATGTTCAAGCTCTTTACATTATAACATGAAATCAAATTACTGAACGTTTCCATACATAGAAATTTATCTAATTACATTTTTATTCATACTAAATGTTACTATCAGGAATATAAATTTTCTTCCGATAGTATATTTTTATGATAAGATAGACAAACTTTTAATGCAGTATGGTGTAGAATGCTTATGTTGTATGAAATATTTTAAAAAAAGCAGATAAATTTTGTTTTAAAGAACGCGAGAGCATTTTCAAAATTTTGACACGTGATATTATATGAAGAATTTTTTTGTTATTTATGGAAAGCTAATCAGTGTTATGTTCAAGCTCTTTACATTATAACATGAAATCAAATTACTGAACGTTTCCATACATAGAAATTTATCTAATTACATTTTTATTCATACTAAATGTTACTATCAGGAATATAAATTTTCTTCCGATAGTATATTTTTATGTTAAGATAGACAAACTATTAATGCAGTATAGGGAAGAATGCTTATGTTGTATGAAATATTTTAAAAAAAGCAGATAAATTTTGTTTTAAAGAACGCAAGAGTATTTTCCAAATTTTGACAGGTGATATCATATGAAGAATTTTTTTGTTATTTATGGAAAGCTAATCAGTTCTATGTTCAAGCTCTTTACATTATAACATGAAATCAAATTACTGAACGTTTCCATACATAGAAATTTATCTAATTACATTTTTATTCATACTAAATGTTACTATCAGGAATATAAATTTTCTTCCGATAGTATATTTTTATGATAAGATAGACAAACTTTTAATGCAGTATGGTGTAGAATGCTTATGTTGTATGAAATATTTTAAAAAAAGCAGATAAATTTTGTTTTAAAGAACGCGAGAGCATTTTCAAAATTTTGACACGTGATATTATATGAAGAATTTTTTTGTTATTTATGGAAAGCTAATCAGTTCTATGTTCAAGCTCTTTACATTATAACATGAAATCAAATTACTGAACGTTTCCATACATAGAAATTTATCTAATTACATTTTTATTCATACTAAATGTTACTATCAGGAATATAAATTTTCTTCCGATAGTATATTTTTATGTTAAGATAAACAAACTATTAATGCAGTATAGGGAAGAATGCTTATGTTGTATGAAATATTTTAAAAAAAGCAGATAAATTTTGTTCTAAAGAACGCGAGAGTATTTTCCAAATTTTGACAGGTGATATCATATGAAGATTTTTTTTGTTATTTATGGAAAGCTAATCAGTTCTATGTTCAAGCTCTTTACATTATAACATGAAATCAAATTACTGAACGTTTCCATACATAGAAATTTATCTAATTACATTTTTATTCATACTAAATGTTACTATCAGGAATATAAATTTTCTTCCGATAGTGTATTTTTATGTTAAGATAGACAAACTATTAATGCAGTATAGTGAAGACTGCTTATGTTGTATGAAATATTTTAAAAAAAGCAGATAAATTTTGTTTCAAAGAGCGTTAGAGCATTTTGACAATGTTGACACGTGATATCATATGAAGAAATTTTATGATATCTATGAAAAGCTAATCAGTACTAAGTTCAAGCTATTAATATTCTTATATCAATATGAAATCAATGAACTGAACATTGCCAAATATAAAAAAATTCTCTTGTTACATATAAGTTTCATACAAATATCCATTAAATAAAATATAATTTTTGAAACCGTTGAATATTTTTCTTTTAACATTGACCAACTTTGAATACAATTTTATGAAGATTCTTGGTGTTGTATAAATAGTTGAAACCAAATTAAAATATCTCTAATTTCCAGGTCGTGAGAGCATTTTTTCAGTTTTAATAGATGAAATCATAAAGAAACATTGGGAAAAATGAACCGTTGTCTATGGAAAACTAATCAGCTCTAAGTTTATGGACTTAACACATGTGATATCAATATGAAGTCAATCGGACTTATAGTTTGGGCTGCAGAGAGGACACAAAAAAAAAACAACGTAAATGATGAATTCATAGAGAAGAAATCAAAAGTTGTCTATGGAAAACTAATCAGCTCTAGGTCTTTGCACTTTACACATATGATGTTAATATGAAGTCGATCAGACTTATAGTTTGGGCTGTAGAGAGGACACAAAAAAGATAAATGCTACGGCGTACGGCGTATACGCCATACACACAAACACATCACGACGAAACTCATAGTGTGCATTCTCTACATGATACCCATTGAGAAATTGATGTAAAAAAAATACGCTTAAATTTTGCGAAATCATGACTCTCCCCTATTCCATAGTGTGGAGAGTAAAAATTGTTCTAACGAATTTTTATGATATAATGTAGATTTGTGTAGATTAATCTACTAAAACAAAAACAATCATACACAAAAAATGTCTCAAACACAGCCTTGTAACGCTCAATCAATACGCATGGTAAAATTTATAAACCTGTGTACGGTTGAAAGACGCGTGCCTTGAATTGAACACGTATTAGCAGGAACAGTTTGCGTTTGCTAAACCGTGTGCTTTGAATTCAACACGAGTTTTTAAGTGCATTAGCGCTACAAACTGCCTAATTCGAGGCAGTACTTGCCTCCTAGTCAACACGGAAAGGTAAATACCCGACCTGGATATATAGATTCAATACATGCTTCAAATGACTTATTTCACCAATAGCACAAGTATTTTTTTTTGAGGGAAAATATGGGGATTCATAGTTATCAGCAAATATCTTGACACATTTCGGAAAAGAAAGGGACAGTCTATGCAAATATTTATTAATTTATTCATCTTTCTGTACATAATATAAACAAATCTATTGTACACTGGCGGGTTTATTGCCATTAGGCAATTTCTTCCAACCAACCAGAAATACCAACAAAGCAATACACAGCGCACAGTCCCACATGATCATTCAAGATTTGCCGATGTCAATATTTGTTTCAATAAAATAATAATTGATTTTTACCTGAAATATGAAAAATTAATAAGTATTGAAAATGATCTTATGCTTTAGGTGAAAAAAATTTTTCAAAAGAATTTGAACCTGAGTCTGCTGAAATGCAACCTTATTAAAACTATTTAAATTCATAACTGTTCTGTTTAAATTTGAACCTGAGTCTGCTGAAATGCAACCTTATTAAAACTATTTAAATTCATAACTGTTCTGTTTAAATTTGAACCTGAGTCTGCTGAAATGCAACCTTATTAAAACTATTTAAATTCATAAAAACAAACGGCAACCAATATTTATGAAAATTCATTTGCAACTAGATAATAATATATTAGCACAAATTGACAAGTAGAATCATAAATTAAGTTTAAATTAATTTTCTACACTGCCAAAATCACTATTTATTACATTGAAATTTAATTTGTGATGATAAAATCTATTGTATGATAATGGGCTAGTGATTTAACCACTAGAATAGCTAGTGGTTATAACTATGCATTTATTCAAACAATCTTCAATGAATAAATAAATATTTATAGTTATCGGAAAACAACTTGAGGCCCTCAAAAATAAAATTGTTTTAAAACATACAAGTTATATTTAATTAAAAATATAACACCACAACACTATCATGATTGGTTGCATAGTTATTAAAATTCACGGTAATTATTTACAAGAGCTGTCCCTCACCGATCGTAATAATTTTTATATCAATAGATAGATAAACGCGTATATATTACGGGAAAAATAATAACTTTTGGCGGTGAGGCTTTAAAAAATTAAAAAAAAATAAAATAAAATTGCGAAAAATCTATGAAAAAAAATCAGAATTAATTATAAAAATGGTTGGTTTCCTGACTCTACTCAAGTTTTCGAAATTCACCGCTAGAGTTGAAGAAGCAATAATTAAAAAAAAATACGATTATAACATATTTTATTAACACTCACATTTTCATTTCGTGAAAAATTTTTGACGCCATTTTGAATAAGGATTCCAATAAAATATATTTACACAAAAAAACACCTTACATTTTTCGCATGGTGTTGAATCTTTTAAAACACCTGCTCAATTAAAAAATCGAGGACTTGGTCGTGTCCATTCTGATGGCGTCGCGATCACTAATGTTACAAACTTCACACGGCATTATTTTTAACTGTAAATAATAAATAATATTTAAATCACAATTTCCACACAATCACACGCGTAAAAACGATACCGAAAACACACAAAATTAACATAAAAAAGTAATTACAATTATTCCGAATTGACGAAAATGGACGGCTTTCTGAAAATCTAGATATTTCCCTCCAATGAAAAGCTAAGAAATGTTAGTATTTTTCGTAATAAACCAACTTAACAGTAGCGAATTTACTGTAGAACCTATAAACCGGGTATTTCAATCAGAAACACATAATATTGTTAAAATTAGCGCATTCATAGAGTAAATAAATATTGTTACTATACGTTACAAACCTAATTAACCTTTTTTAACCTACTTTAATTTTGATTGAAATAGGTTGGTTAGGTTAGTATGTAGACAATATAGCGACCAAACTTTTGGTTAAAATAGGTTGGTTAGGTTAGCATGTAGACAATATAGCGACTCGCGTGAGCGAGTTGCAATATATACTGTATTATAAAATCATTAAATACAATACTATTACGTGAAAACATCATTTCAATATTTTAAATTTGGGTAAATTGAATGAGAGTGGTATTTCTCTACAACATTTATTTACTCAATCAGTAATGCAACTCGCTCACGCGAGTCGCAATATTGTCTACATACAAACCTAAACAACCTATTTTAACCAAACTTTTGGTTAAAATAGGTTGGTTAGGTTAGCATGTAGACAATATAGCGACTCGCGTGAGCGAGTTGCAATATATACTGTATTATAAAATCATTAAATACAATAATATTACGTGAAAACATCATTTCAATATTTTAAATTTGGGTAAATTGAATGAGAGTGGTATTTCTCTACAACATTTATTTACTCAATCAGTAATGCAACTCGCTCACGCGAGTCGCAATATTGTCTACATACTAACCTAACCAACCTATTTTAACTAAACTTTTGGTTAAAATAGGTTGGTTAGGTTAGTATGTAGACAATATAGCGACTCGCGTGAGCGAGTTGCATTATATACTGTATTATAAAATCATTAAAAATAATAATATTACGTGAAAACATCATTTCAATATTTTAAATTTGGGTAAATTGAATGAGAGTGGTATTTCTCTACAACATTTATTTACTCAATCAGTAATGCAACTCGCTCACGCGAGTCGCAATATTGTCTACATACTAACCTAACCAACCTATTTTAACTAAACTTTTGGTTAAAATAGGTTGGTTAGGTTAGTATGTAGACAATATAGCGACTCGCGTGAGCGAGTTGCATTATATACTGTATTATAAAATCATAAAAATAATAATATAATGTGTGAACATCATTTCAACATATTTCAATTAGGGTAAATTGAATGAGAGTGGTATTTCTCTACAACATTAATTATTGACTCAATCAGTAATGCGACTCGCTCATGCGAGTCGCAATATTGTCTACATGCTATAGCAAGCAAGTTACATTATATATTATACTACAAAATCATTAAAAATAAAAATATAACGTGTGAACATCATATCAACATTTTTCAATCAGGGTAATTTTTGACTCATTGCAACTCGCTCACGCGAGTCCCATTGAAAAATACATACAAACCTAACCATCCTTTTCTTACCAAAAGTTTCTTTAGAATAGGTTTGTTAGGTCTGTGTCTAGTTATTATTACGACTCGCGTGAACTTGTTGCATTTTATACTGTGCTGTTACGAGTGTATCATTAAAAGCAACAGTATTATAGTTTTCGCCAAATATCTTGAACATGGTTTGCAGGTGCGCAGAGCACCAATTTGTGTTTATTTGCGTCTTTGGTATACGTGCAAATAGCCCCCTTCTCAGCGAAACGGCTCAAGATATTTTGTAGGTACCTACCTACTCATTTTCAAACATGTTATTTTTTGTGTTGGCAATAATCACGAAAATATATCTTTGGAAAAATAAAATATAGATTTGCTATTTCATCGGATGATCCTCACAGATACAAATTTAATTTGATTCATGACATCCTTCCTCTTGTTCATTCTTATATGTTGAATGAATGGAATACACATTATAATTTATCTTCAATTTCAAAAGGTTCAAGATATGCATCGATTCAAAAATTTATCCCCATCAAACCATGGTTTTCCAAATTTCGTTGTAGCAGACATGAATCTTCCGTCATATGCCGATTGAGATTCGGACACTGCTGTTCCCCTTCTCACCTAGCAAGGTTGGGTATTAAGAACTCATCTCTTTGTCAATGTGGCCAAGAAGAAGGCAGCTTGGATCACATATTTTTCAATTGCCCTACATCTAAGTTCCCAATATCTTTAACACATCTGATTAAATTTAAAATATTTCCTCCTCATAATATCACCTCCTTACTCAGCCTTAGTAAATTTCAAGTACTTAATGTTCTTACAAAATTTATCAGACAGAATAACGTCAAATTGTGATTTCATTTTCTACTTCCCATTTAAAAACAAAACTTTTTTCACAACTTTTTAAATTTTTAATTTCAGTATTAGGAATTATTAATATTTTTTTTTTTTTTGGTTTCCCACATATTTTATAATTTGTTGTTTATTTTATTGTAATTAACAAATGCACGATTTTGTAACAAACTTGACTCTGGCCAATGTTCCTTCATTTGAGGTTACAAGTGCCATTTAAATAAATAAAAATAAAATAGAATGACGTATGGTATCTATGCTTTTTATATTTCCTGGTGTTGTTCAGTTAGATAATGCGTGTTATTTTTTTTATATTGGTGCTTAATTTTTACTTAAAAATCATGTTTTGAATATAAGAATATCGTTATATTAATATGTGATTACAATAATTTTAATGGAATATAATATATTCCACGGGTGTGAATGTGAAAATTGCAATTTTATCATTGTTCGTAATTTGTTTTCAAAGCGCTAGAGGTTTGGAGGCAGAATTGCCACCTATCGGTGACTTTCGAAAGTTTAAGTTGTGTTAGAAAACTAACAAATCGTAATAGAATTTCCATACATTTTTCGTAAGTTTATTTTATTTTTTTAATTTTTTTAAAGTTTCACCGCCAAAAGTTTTTATTTTTCCCGTAATATATACGCGTTTATCTATCTATTGATATAAAAATTATTACGATCGGCGAGGGACAGCTCTTGTAAATAATTACCAAATTCACATAGTAACAACTGTTGTATATTCTTAAGTATTTTTTTTATTGTGTGATGAAAATCATCACTTTCCATAAAATGAAACTAACCAAAAACCTAAGATAGATGATAAAAAAACACTTCAAATGCTCAATTTCACAAACCTTGGATAGTGTTGATATCTGCAGGATTAACTGGCGAGGCCAGCATTTTTACTAAAACTTCATTTCCAGTGGGATCAGCAATGTCCTGTTCTACTAATCCAATAACTTTAACAGGATCTCCAAAGTCATTATATATTAAGGACTTTGCCTTAAGGCTATAAAATCTACATACAGACATTGAATCTTGAGACACCAGACGGCGTATAATCGTGAGGGCCATTTTAAATAATCTCACAAAATCTATTAAAGAAAGAAAATTTGAGACCAAATGTCATTTGAAATGTCAAAAATGTAGTATGCCCGGCATGCCGTATTCATTATTTGGTATAATTTTATCTATGAGCTTTTTTTTATTAATCTATGGTTATTTTTTAAGGTCCGTGTTTAAATATCTGTCAAATACTTGGAGGACTGAGGAGTCAAATCAATACCTATTAGGAACAATATATTATATTTCTTTATAGTTTGTTCTTACCCCCACTCGCTTTGATATAGCCAGAGTATATAATACCTACGGCCATCCGTAGGTTATATTATCTGCTTAGGTACGGCATACCTACGGAAATAGCTTCAACGCTGAAGGGAGGTTGTGCATAATAGTAATAACTTTAAGCACTTAACGAACAAAGAAGTATTTTAAAATATTTTTTTCTGTGAGAGCAAATTAGTTTTAACAACTTTAAATAATTGTTTATTTAGACTAAGTTTATATCCAACATCAATATTCTTATATTAATAATTATTTTATTCATTTAAAATTATCATCTAACATTGTAATAAGATCCTCGTGCAATGATGGAGTTGATTGGCTGCTTTCTATAATTGTAGACATTTTATCGTTATTTTGCTCCCATGATTTCGACTGCGTATATTGAATTTTGTTTAAATTAGAAATTATGTATTTTTTTGTCAAAGTATTATTTTCTTCTGGGAGAAATTGAAATTTAATCCTTTTCCCGTTATATTCCTTGTTTTCTAATACATTCAGCATAAATGATAATTCAGGAATGTCCATTCCCGGAGTAGTATTAATAGCTTCTGGTGAGTCGGGTCCTTCATCATGGTTTGCATAAATGTTACTTCCAAGTGTTTGGATGAGCGAATTTTCTGAATTTTTCAATATTACAAAAGACCCATCATTGCGCTGAAAACCCAATTTTAATAAAAGAGAAACTTTAGTTCTGAAATCACTAAGCCAGAACAGAATCGCATTTCTTGTGGATGCCAATTCCTCAATCCCGATATTTTTATCTATTTCATCGAATATTTTATATGCTTGATTAATTTTTGAACACAACGTTTCTTGAGGACGAACAATCTTCAAAATACCCTTTAAATGGCGTTTTGTCAAAGATACAAAATGCCTTGGTTCTGTGAGTGTCACTTGCCATTTGAAAACCATTGTCATTAATTCCCATAGTTTATTCATAGAAAAGGGATCTAAGCGCATTATTGACACAGATGCAATATCTTCCATTAAAATTCGAATATATTCAGGACTTCCCAAATGTTTAGATGCCATAAGTTCGGTCAAAAGATCTTCGTTAAACAGCACTCCGGTAATATCGGTCAGTACTAAAATAAATATTAATAAAAATGCTTCTATAAAATTCAACAATTCTAATTAATGAAATATACGATTTAAATGTCAATATGGTTCAATTATCAATTAACATAACCTTATACTTGATGTCATCTTAATTCCTTCAAGGTCCAAAAATGTAAGAAAAAAACCAACCTTGCATTCCCCGGTGCGTTGGTACTTTTTGTGCATTTAGTCGTTGTTCAATTATGTATAACATTTCACATCCTAAATTTATAACCAGAAATAAATTTCCGTGTTTTGACATGTCTTGTTTATCACCTTTCAGGTTACTGTCACTTTGTCACTTTCTCGAAATAATCAATATTTGTATATCAACCTAAAATGGATCCAATGAATATTGAACAGCTGTATCAACATGTCATCAACCTTATGAAAAATGATTCCTATGTAACTGTTTTTTCACAAAAAATGGCTCAGCTTCAAGACAATTCCAAAAGAGTCGATTTAGCTTATGATTTATTAAAAAAATATCAGGTTTTTCCTAAACTTATAAAATTAAAAAAGGATTCTGAAAGATCAATTAAATATAGAAACATGGGAAATGATTTTTTCAAGACTCATTTTGATAGTAAAGCTTTAAAAATGTATAACAGTGCCATTATTAATGCACCTAAGAATTCAAGAGAATTGGCTTTGGCGTATGCAAATAGATCTGCTGTATTATTTTCTCTTATGAAATATAATGAATGTATTTGTGATATTGAAAGAGCCATTCAAGTTGGATATGATGATACACTAATGCCAAAACTTTTAAAACGGAAGTCACTATGCGAAATTGCAATTTCTGAAAATTGTACTATTAATGAAGTCGATATACAATGCCAGAGACAATTTAAACTTTCTAAAGATCAAAATCCACTTATTCCATGCGCCAGTAAAAGCGTTGAAATAGCATACTCTGAGAATATGGGACGTAGTGTCGTAGCAACTGAAAATATTGTACCAGGAGAAGTATTAGTTATAGAACAGCCTTATTGCTGTATCGTTTTAGAACCATTATATCTGGAATATTGTTATGGTTGCTTAAAACGTTGTGATTCTATGATTCCATGTAAAAGTTGCTGTTTTGTTATGTTCTGTAATTCGGAATGCTTTGATAAAGCCTGGTTGAATTATCACCATATTGAATGTGATTTAATGCCATTGTTATCAAGTATGAAATTCACCAAATTAGAAATGCTTGCCTTTCGGACCGTAATACAAACTAAATGCACTCTTGTTGATTGGACGCTATTATTTGGAGCAATAGATGCCGATTCAATTGATGATCCAAAAATGAAAGGATTTAGTAAGTCGAATAATATAAACAAAAATTCTCCAGATATAGAGAGTAAAGTATTTGATTCATCTAATTATATGGCAATTCATACCCTTGTGACAAATACTGAAAAAAGATCAGTATCTGATATATTTCAAAAATCTGTAACAGCTGCTGTATGCTTAAACATGCTTATATATTATTCAGATTTGTTTTATGATTGCGACGAATCATTATTCCCTAATAAAAAACAATGCATTTCTATGATTGGAGGATTACTATTGCATCATAACATGACTGGACCATCTAATATGCATACTATAAGTGCTCTTACGGGTACCAAAGAAACTGGCTTTGTTGACTGTGTACAATTTGGTGGAGGAGCGTATGCTTTTCTTAGTCTTTTGAATCATTCATGTGCACCAAATGTTGTACGGTATTGTAATGGAACTGACATCGCACTAGTAGCTCTTCGACCTATTCAAAAAGGTCAACAACTCTTTGATAACTATGGGTAAGAAATGTGATACTTTTTTACTTTTCTTAGATTCAATTTTTATAGAATCTTATTAGTGCGTAGAAATATATTAGAAAAACTTCTACTATTTTTACATGTACAATGTACATAATATGCCAAATATAATATCTAAAAGTCCTGTCGTTATGTAAGTCACATTAATGTGTTAACTTATTCGTAAGTAGAAGAATTACAATATTAATTGGTCACTTGAGAATTTTATTTTGACAAATTGCTTATCAATGTTCTTATTTGAATCTTCAGTCCAGTATTATTCAAATAAAATCGATGGCAAAAATGAAAGATACTTTTATTTTTATATATTTTTTTTAATAAAACAAATACTCAAATTTTATCTTATTTTTAATTTTATCTCAAAGTAATTAATAAATCTTCTTTTTTTTGTTTTACGTTGAACATCTAAAATATATATTTTTTTTCATTTTTACAGATTTCATCATGCAACTGATAAAAATGTAGATCGTCGTAAATTATTGCGTTTTCAGTATAAGTTTGAGTGTGCATGTGAGGCATGTACAAATGACTGGCCCATGTATAACAATTTAATGCCTGCTCGTATAACGGATAAAAGAAAGAGGGAATTGATTTCTAATAATATTCTAACAGAGGAATTAATTAATGATTTGAAATTTGGCAATCGATCAGTTGCATTAAATATTGTCAATCAACTGTATCCTTATGTAACTATTTTGGAAGAAAGTGCTCCCAGCAGTGATCTTGCACAATACCAAGAAACTATAAAACAATGTTGGTCGCTTTTTGGAAATGTAGTACCATTGAAGTAATTCTTTTACTAACAAACACTAAATTTTTGTGTATTTTCTTGTTTAAACAATGGTTTTCAGGGGTGCTAAATATGTTATTATTATGTATTTTAAAGATAACCACATCAAATCCTGATCCTCAAAAGGATCAGTTATCTGCCGACGTTTCACCTGTATCTCAACAAGGCGCCTTTGAAAATGCCTGTATATATTTAAATAAGTTGTTACTGGGTAAGGCCTTAGATTTTTCCACTTTTAACATAGAAACTTTTATATTACAGTACCAAACAAGTAACATTAAAAATAATGTAAAGCCAAAATACTTAAAAATCAAACTATTCATTTTTTATTTAAGCTGACAATATTTACGCATCCACTGTTTGACTCAACTCAAAGACAAGAATATGGTTATTTTTAATATTATTCTGGTAGGATTATACTAATTTCTCAAAAAATTTTCTACGAACAACATTTACTATTTATATTGGTAAAAATAAATAAATGACATTAAAAGATATTGCATTAAGTAGATGAATTATCATACTTTACCATATGTTCAACTTATTAAGGCTAACTTCGAAAAATATCTTCTTCTTCTTCTTCTTCAGCTAGGACTATGTCCTGTAGTTCTCGGCACCTGTTCCTGGGAGGAGGACGTCCAGCTGTCCCTCCATCGTTTGGGTGGTCTTCCTGGAGGTCTGCTACCTGTAGGATGTTCATCAGCTGATATCCTCACTACTCGGTCTGAGCTTGCTCTCCCCACGTGGTCTCTCCAGAAACGTCTTCTTGTTCTACCCCATCGTACCACGTCCTCAACATCACAAATTTTCCTTATTTCGGAGCTCCTCATTTGATCACGGAGGGTTACTCCTGCGATGGGCCGTAGAGTCTTCATCTCCGTGGTTCTAAGGAGACTTTTTGTACGGGTGGTGTCAGCTCTTGTCTCTATGGCGTATGTCATGATTGGTCTTATGCAAGTCTTGTAGATCCTGACTTTACTCTCCCTCAGCATATCCCTATTTCTCCACACAGCACTTCTCAGGCATCCAGCCACTACAGCAGCCTTGGTTGCTTGTTCATGTACTTCGTTATAGAGATCATTGCTGCTGGATATTTCTATGCCCAAGTACTTAAATCTCATAACTTGTTCTATAGTTTTATTGTCTATAGCAAGTTTACAACGTACTGGATATCTTGAAGTTACCATGCTTTTTGTTTTCTCTATTGAGATTTGCATATTTAGTCTTTGGGAAGATAAGTGGAATTTATACAGTAGTTTCTGAAGATCATCCTCGGAATTTGCAATTAAGACGGCATCATCTGCATAACATATTTTATCTATATTTTAGATAAATATCTCACCTTATTAATTGTTTCTAAATTGTGTTTTTGGGATATATTGATTTTTCATATAAAAATGTTAAGGTATTAACACTTTGAAATTCATTTAAGAAAATGGTTCTGCTTTCAGCTATTTTGTAAACTGTAATTTTTGTCTAAAATACAATTCTTCAGGATAAAAATATCTTAGCTGATAAAAAGAATAAACATTTAAGAATTTTAGACGAATCTTAAAAGATTGTGCTGAAAGCGGAAAAATCTACAGCCTTACCCTACTATATAAATATATAGTAGTAAAACAAATGTGATCTGATGAATTATATTTTAATATATTTTTTGGCATTTAGCCAAACAAAATGTAACTTGCTTTGGGATTTTTTTTTATTAAATTTAAAACAATATGTAAGGAAATTGTGAAATACATTTATTGATAACTGTTGTATACTTATATTGAAAGAGGATTGAATGGAATGTTTATATTATAATTAAAGAAAAAGCTCTTGTACCATAAATTTTGTACATCGAAATATGCCATCACCTTGCAGATGTGCTTCAGTTATCCATTTATTAATGTTAGTAATTTATTTAATTTACTATTTTACTAATTTATTTAATATATATATATATATATATATATATATATATATATATATATATATATATATATATATATATATATATATATATATATATATATATATATATATATATATATTTGTTATTTCTTTGTATTGTAAGGACAGACTATTCCCTTAACAAATTTACTGTGTTCGACCTTAGTGTTCTTTGATTGTTATATATATATATATATATATATATATATATATATATATATATATATATATATATATATATATATATATATATATATATATATATATATATATATATATATATATATATATATATATATATATATATATATATATATATATATATATATATATATATATATATATACATACATACATACATACATACATACATACATACATACATACATACATACATACATACATACATACATACATACATACATACATACATACATACATACATACATACATACATACATACATACATACATACATACATACATACATACATACATACATACATACATACATACATACATACATACATACATACATACATACATATATATATACATACAGTGATTTAAAATTGTATGGGAAAAATATTACACCACAAATTGATATTTAATTTTATAATAAGTACAGCATCAGAATATAAATTGTATATTTTGAATATTCAGTGTAACGCTACGTCCTACGTAGGCGATTCAAAGCGAACGCGATTTCGAAGCGATGCGATGCGGATACAAGCGAATTCAATGCGATGCGGTGCGACGTGGCGGCTCTGTCCTACGTGTGTGCGAATCGTTCCCTCTGCCGCCAGCTACTGTCATGGATGTACGTAAGCGAATTCATTGGAAATACTCAAGAAGTATGTACGGCAAAATAGTGAAACTAATATTGTGTACATAGAAAGGCATATTTATGGGGAATATCCCAATTTGTATGAAGAATTAAGTGATCTTGAATTAATAAATGAGATTGAATTTACATCTTTCCGAGAAACATATCAAAATTTGCCATTCGTGCAAGCGAGAGAAAACTTTGTGTGTTTTGAACAACATCCTATTGTAAAATAGCAATAATAAATAAATGTGTTTACTTGTAGTCCCATATATTTTTACCAAATCCTCCCATTCGTGGTTCGATAATAATCGGTTATGATAATTTTTATTTCTTTTGTCCCATAATATGGGACGTTCGTGGACAGAAGTAATTAAAATTTCTGTTTCTGACATGTCAATAAACAATGGCACCGCTTTCAATTCGCGCAAAAATATCAAACCCACTGATCGCCTTCGCTTCGCATCGCACCGCGTCGCATCGAAACCTACTCGTGGTCGGTAGCGTAGGACACTTCCATAGTTACCGACTGTTTGTTATTTTCGCGCCGCGCCGCTTCGCATTCGCTTTGAATCGCCTATCTAGGATGTCGCGTTAGAACCGGGTAGAAACAGTTGGAATACTGTTTCAAGATATTGATTTGAATTGTCAATTCAGAATTTCAAAGGCAAAAATTCAACAAAATCAAGGAAGTATCACAAAGATACAGTAGTTTTCCATACCAATTTTTCTTTGACTTTGTATAGAAATTATTGGAAATTATAAATTCTGAAATGAAAATCAGACTGTATGTGACCACTCTTAAAAATGTTTACATCCCATTTTTAGGCATTAGGACCTAAGTATTTTAATCTCTTAAAAGAGTATCATGATGATTCATATTATGAATCATTTATTAAATACTTTTATACACATATCTCCTTTTTAATACTACCATTTTTAAAATATTGCATGAAACAGTTACTCTTTACATAATATCGTCCCTCCTATGACAAACTAGAGAATCTGCAAAAAAGAAATTTTGCAGGAGAGCAAAAACAAACTTTGACATTCTATGTAAAATCCATGTTATAACGCAGTTAACTTTTTTCTAAGCTTAATGGAAGATGTTACAGATTCAATACTTTGCCAGAATGTAGCTATAATGAAAACGATTAAAATGACACCAAAAACGCATTTTCGTCAAAAATGTTAGTTTCGTGAGTTTGCCATAGGAGGGACGATATTATGTAGTATGTGTTTATATATTATTTTTATATTTACATATTATATACATACAATGTGCCATTAAGTCTGTAATTACTAATTTATATCTTGTGTAAATACTTTCGTTGATCATTACTATATTTTAAGCAGAACTTTTTTTAATTTCTACTCTATCTGTTAAAAAATATGTTTGTTTTTTATCTAAGTTATATTATTTTATTTATAGGTTTATAAGATTTTACATATAAATCTCATATTATAAAATTACATGATATTTTTGAGTTACGTAAGAGTTTTCTTTTAAAAAAATAAAATGTTTGTTTAAAATAAATTTATTTAACTTTTCAATTTGGTCCCATCCCAACTTATTTATTGGTCCATTATTTATAACCTTATCAGGGGGTCAAGTCTGGACAAGTAGTGAAATCAAAACCCCATGATTACCCATATCATGGACATAATTATCTTATAGAGTTGTATAATATTATTATACAACTCTGTAAATTGCGCGAATCAAAAGTTATAAGGGGGGGACGGACAGACACACAAAACTCACATAAAATGTTCTACTCCGAATTCTGAGTAAATCCATGTATGGGAACATATATGCTGTGAGGCCTCTAGTTGGTGTTATTAGCATGCAAAAAGTCCACTACGCCATACAAAATGTTCCTTCGTACACGCATCTTGGCTTGATAATATCGATTCATTCAGAGAATTGAATTCTCATGAAGGAATTGACAGTTGGATTATTTAATGAAAAAAAAAATACATTTTTGGGAAATCAAACATACTTGATTTTGTTGTAATGGTATTATGAAATATAAATTTTAGATGTTTTAGAAATTGTCATTAGATACTTTATTGTGTATACATTCTAATTTTTTCAAAGTATATATAATTTATCTAAGGGTGATTTATACTTAGCTCAATTCTTTCATCTTTGCGCTCAAATGAAAAAAAAATATGTAAAAAAATATCATTTATTTAAAAAATGCTTAACTTATTCTAAAATATTTTTATCACACTTTTTTAAACTATTATTAAAGTATATATACATAGTCAAATTTTATATTTCCTTCGTTTAAACATTAAAATGGTGCTATGTATCTTAATTTAAGTGGAACAAAGTATTAATATTTTCCATGTTTTGGATTATATTGCGCATAAGCTGTTTTTTTTTTACATTGATATAATTATTTGAGTATGCGATTCATTGAGGATATATGAAATGTATTCAAGATGTAATGAAAATATTTATATGAAATATCAAAACATAACAGAAAAAAATTCGCTTAAATTTTGCGAAATCATGACTCTCCCCTATTCCATAGTGTGGAGAGTAAAAAATACTGGTAGGCATATCAAATTAAAAGTTATTCAACCAGAATGAGTAATTATTTACAGGTGATAGATAACACATATTGCTAACTTTATGTTCTTGACATGCAACAATTTTAAATTTATTGGTTTTAAAAATTTATTTATATTGTGCCCTTAAAATATGTTTTGATAAAGGATATAATTAATCATTCAGGAATGACAAAAAAAATGTTTTTATAAATGTATACAGTTATATCATTAATAGAAAGTTACTCAGAGTTTATTCTCAACTTGATAGATTATAATTTATATACACTAATAATATCAAAAGCATTGAATTTGGTAAGGCTAAATTAGTAACACCGGAATTTTGTGATTTATATACAGTTATTCTACCCTGTATTTCAGGATATATTGGACTCTTTTTACTAATGTAATTATTCAATGCATCTGCATCATTCAATAATAGCATTTTACTATAAACAACATTATCTCTAAACATTGTAAAGTTATCACCGCCAAGAAAAAGAAAACTAGTAATTAATATTTGGTAATATTTGTCTTCCATGACATCAGAGTATTGAGGAGTAGGACATGCACCACATCGAGCAGATGCTGATATGACTCTTTTACCTGGTGGTTTAGAAATATTGTATTTTACATGGATTCCAGAAAAATGTAAAAATGCTCCAGGCATTTCAACTTCATTATAGTTAAATACTGACCATTCTAGAGCACTTTTCAAAGTTTCACCAGTTACATTTACTAAAACAATTTGATTATCAAATGGTAATACATTTAGTATATCTGCTCTTGTAATTTTCCCATCATTTTTACTAGCATCTATTGAAGATCGAATTCCACCTCCTTGAACTATTGCGATCGGAGCATCAGTCCAACTATTACCATCTGAAGTATAATTTTCAACATAACTGTATACCATGGAGTCTGCTACTAAGTTGCCTAAATTGCACTCTCTCAGACGGCACACTGAATTAGTTCCCTCAAGCAATACTTTTGATATACCAGATATATGGTTTGAATAGTTCAATACGCCTGGCCGAAATGATTCCAATAGTTCCAGAACTTCAGGATCACGAGGTACTGAACTGTCCAAGAGTATTGGCTGCCCATCATACTCTATCAATTCTCCTTCCGAATCAATACTCACATGAAGTTTACCTAAATATTTGGTATAAGCATATGCTTGGACTACTGGCACTTTTCTTCCTGATGACTGTACTACTACTGTCGGATATGGACCAGCTGATAATTCTGCATCGGGTACTTTTCCATTCCACAAGAAAGTATTTGTATGTCCTCCTATGACTATATCAATACCCTTCACTTCTCTTGCTATACGCTGGTCAGCTTCAAATCCAGAATGACCGAGAGCTATTAAAATGTTTACACCTTCATTTTGCAGTCTGTTTACTTCTTTTTGAATAGCTACCACTTCATCTTCATATTCTATTTTATTTGGTGATACTAAAAACTTTGTATCTGGAGTAAGATAACCAATTATTCCAATTTTCCGTCCACTCACTGTTAAAACTATTGACTTTTTTAAATTTGCAATGGCATTAATTTCCGGTTCATTTTCTAGTTTTATATTTGCTGTGACAACTGGACATGTTAAATTCTTTATAAATGGTGATAGACCACTAACACCATTATCCAGTTCGTGATTGCCAAGTGACTGAAAAGAAAACAATATATTAAAATTTGACTATAGTAAGCTTAAGAAACAATAATAAGGTACATCTTATAACATGATAATAGCAATTATTTCATTGTTTAAATAGTATAGGTAAAGAAAATGAATTTACAAATTTGTAGTCATAATTCTCGTAATTCCAACTATTGAAAAGTACTGTGCTTATAGATTAGTATAGATTCCAAATGTTACAATTTTTTTGTATTTCTTCAACAATAGTAATAATAATAATAATGAACACTTCCTTGCACCCTGCGCAAATGGCGAGTTTATTGCCGTATGGCAATTTCTTCCAACTAACCAGTGTTTCCAGCCCAGAGAAGCAATATTTGCGTGAGAAATAAATTTAAATAAATTTCTCCTCTGCTGGAAATCGAACCCAGGATGCCCGCACACAAACCAAACGGCTTACCAACTGTGCCACGGCGGTCGGCATATAGACACAAAAAATAAATGATACTTTTTAATATTTTCTACGAGTCCTTTTTAATTTGCTCTTTCTTTTTATATTATCAAGTCATCTATTATAGTTCTTGCTTAATTTATATTTCAAACAATCCATATTAATGACTAAAATATTATGCATATTCAATTTTTTTTATGAATTTAATGAATCACTCTGATAATATTTAATGAATCAAGATTATGGAATAGCCTTTGTCCGGATATTGCGTCGTCTAACTCACTTAGTATTTTCAAGAAAAAACTAAAGAAGGAATGTTTATCCTTGAATACCTGATCCCGATTTCCTCTCCTGTCCTTACCATATCTTTTTATCTTGCTATGAATTTTTTTTTGTTTTAATAGTATTAAAGAGTTATACGTATTTTCTTTGATTTCTTTGACTCTTATTTATTTGCTGTTGTACATACACAATGTTGTAACACTTTGTAATCTGGTTGGTTGGAAGAAATTGCCTAATGGCAATAAGCCCGCCAGTGTACAACTATATTTGTTTATATTATGTACAAGAAGATGTATAAATAAATAAATAAATATTCTTTTCTACTTACCACAGCATCCGGTTCAAGCATATTTACAAAAGCTGCAGCAATCTTCCATTTATATACTGCAAACCAAATTGTACCAGTGTATGTGTCTCCTGCATTGAGATATAATACCGGAGGACCCTGACTTGTGGCAGCCATCGCTCGATTCTCTTTTACTCTGGAACAAATTGTAAATAATATTTTATTTACCTTTTTTTAATAAACAAATTCAAAGAATAAATATTTCATAAAAATCAAATATTTGTACTTTGGATGTGAAAATAATAAATGACAAGCTTCTACAGAAGAGAATAGAACATAAGTGTACAAGACTGATATGAGTGGTGTGAGATATAGAGATCAACCATGAACAAGCTGATAAGGCTTGACAAGATAAACCCTCAATACACTAGACCAGTCATGGGCAAAATACGGCCCGTGGGCCAAATTCGGCTCTTCGGGGCAGTCAATCCGGTCCGCGACATGGTTTCGAATAATCCCTAAAATTACACCTAGAAAAAAAATGCATAAAAAAAACAAAATGTAGGTATTTTCTGCGTTGAATTGAATCAACTATTTCTCAACGTTTCTAAAATCGAGTTCTACAAGGCCCTGTCAAAATCAAGTTTCCCCAACCCGAAATCTCACGCTTAGAAGATAATAGCTATATGTGCATCTTCCTACATCTATGAACAGGTGTTTTCTACTACTCTGAAGCTTCATTTAGCTTCACTACTGCAAATCAGCTCACCCCTGCAATTTTTAGAAGCTCGGTCACAGTTTCTTCTGTCACATAAGCCATACTCTTCTAATGAATAATCAATTTTTGTATATTTTTTTCTTATAATATAAGTATAATCTATATAATATAAGCTGTGTGTGATGTAAAAATCAAAAATAAACTTTATCACTTATAGAAATCTGTTTTGTTCAATTTCATTTCGGCTCGCCTAGATAATTTTTTATTTTATCTGGCCCTCCCCTTAAAAGTTTGCCCATCACTGCACTAGACAATACCGAACGTCAACTGATTAAATTGGTAGATTCAAATCAGAAAATATCCTGTACTATAATTGTTTTTTTCGGAGGTGAATACACCTGATGAATTCTTTGGCTTGGTAAGCTCTAGGTATTATTGGAAGTGAGAGTTTAGAAAAAATACTCAAATAGCATTATGTAAGAAGATATAAATGTGTAAAAACAAACAGATAGAATGTAAATAAATTAATGTGTAAAAACCAACAGAGATGGTATGTAAATATATAAATGTGTAAAAACGAACAGAAGTGGTATGTAAATATATAAATGTGAAAAAACCAACAGAGATGGTATGTAAATATATAAATGTGTAAAGACCAACAGAGATGGTATGTAAATATATAAATGTGTAAAAACCAACAGAGATGGTATGTAAATATATAAATGTGTAAAAACCAACAGAGATGGTATGTAAATATATGAATGTTAAAAACCAACAGAGATGGTATGTAAATATATGAATGTTAAAAACCAACAGAGATGGTATGTAAATATATAAATGTATAAAAACAAACGGAGATGCTATGTAAATATATAAATATTAAAAACCAACAGAGATGGTAATATGTAAATATATAAATGTGTAAAAACCAACAGAGATGGTAGGTATGTAAATATATAAATGTGTAAAAACCATCAGAGATGGTATGTAAATATATAAATGTTAAAAACTAACAGAGATGGTATGTAAATAAATAAATGTGTAAAAACCAACAGAGATGGTATGTAAATATATAAATATGTAACAACCAAAAGAGATGGTAGGTATGTAAATATATAAATGTGTAAAAACAAGCAGATATGGTAGGTATGTAAATATATAAATGTGTAAAAACCAGCAGATATGGTAGGTATGTAAATATATAAATGTGTAAAAACCAACAGAGATGGTATGTTAATATATAAATATGTAAAAACCATCAGAGATGGTATGTTAATATATAAATGTTAAAAACCAACAGAGATGGTATGTAAATATATAAATGTTAAAAACCATCAGAGATGGTATGTAAATATATAAATGATAAAAACTAACAGAGATGGTATGTAAATATATAAATATGTAAAAACCAACAGAGATGGTATGTAAATATATAAATGTGTAAAAACCATTAGATATGGTATGTAAATATATATAAATATAATGTTAAAAACTAACAGGGATGGTATGTAAATAAATAAATGTGTAAAAACCAACAGAGATGGTATGTAAATATATAAATGTGTAAAAATCAACAGAGATGGTATGTAAATATATAAATGTGTAAAAACCAACAGAGATGGTATGTAAATATATAAATGTGTAAAAACCAACAGAGATGGTATGTAAATATATAAATGTGTAAAAACCAACAGAGATGGTATGTAAATATATAAATGTGTAAAATCCAACAGAGATAGTATGTAAATATATAAATGTGTAAAAACCAACAGAGATGGTATGTAAATATATAAATGTGTAAAAACCATCAGAGATGGTATGTAAATATATAAATGTTAAAAACTAACAGAGATGGTATGTAAATAAATAAATGTGTAAAAATCAACAGAGATGGTATGTAAATATATAAATGTGTAAAAACCAACAGAGATGGTATGTAAATATATAAATATGTAACAACCAAAAGAGATGGTAGGTATGTAAATATATAAATGTGTAAAAACAAGCAGATATGGTAGGTATGTAAATATATAAATGTGTAAAAACCATCAGAGATGGTATGTTAATATATAAATGTTAAAAACCAACAGAGATGGTATGTAAATATATAAATGTTAAAAACCATCAGAGATGGTATGTAAATATATAAATGTTAAAAACCATCAGAGATGGTATGTAAATATATAAATGTTAAAAACTAACAGAGATGGTATGTAAATATATAAATATGTAAAAACCAACAGAGATGGTATGTAAATATATAAATGTGTAAAAACCATTAGATATGGTATGTAAATATATATAAATATAATGTTAAAAACTAACAGGGATGGTATGTAAATAAATAAATGTGTAAATACCAACAGAGATGGTATGTAAATATATAAATATGTAACAACCAAAAGAGATGGCAGGTATGTAAATATATAAATGTGTAAAAACAAGCAGATATTGTAGGTATGTAAATATATAAATGTGTAAAAACCAACAGAGATGGTATGTTAATATATAAATATGTAAAAACCATCAGAGATGGTATGTTAATATATAAATGTTAAAAACCAACAGAGATGGTATGTAAATATATAAATGTTAAAAACCATCAGAGATGGTATGTAAATATATAAATGTTAAAAACTAACAGAGATGGTATGTAAATATATAAACATGTAAAAACCAACAGAGATGGTATGTAAATATATAAATGTGTAAAAACCATTAGATATGGTATGTAAATAATTAAATGTAAATGTAAATAATGTATGGTAATTGGATGGGTGGATGGCAGAGCGGTTAGCGCGCTGGGTTAGTAATCCAGTGGTCGCGAGTTCGAATCCTGCCTCGACCGATCTCGTTCACCTATAGGACAAGCATTTATGCTTAGTTTAGGGAACGTAGGAAGATGTATATGTACTTGTTTAACAAGGACATATTTATTTTTTAAAAAAAAAAAAAATATATATAATGTTAAAAACTAACAGGGATGGTATGTAAATAAATAAATGTGTAAAAACCAACAGAGATGGTATGTAAATATATAAATATGTAAAAACCAACAGAGATGGTATGTAAATATATAAATGTGTAAAAACCAACAGAGATGGTATGTAAATATATAAATGTGTAAAATCCAACAGAGATAGTATGTAAATATATAAATGTGTAAAAACCAACAGAGATGGTATGTAAATATATAAATGTGTAAAAATCAACAGAGATGGTATGTAAATATATAAATGTTAAAAACCATCAGAGATGGTATGTAAATATATAAATGTGTAAAATCCAACAGAGATAGTATGTAAATATATAAATGTGTAAAAACCAACAGAGATGGTATGTAAATATATAAATGTGTAAAAACCAACAGAGATGGTATGTAAATATATAAATGTTAAAAACCATCAGAGATGGTATGTAAATATATAAATGTGTAACAAACAAAAGAGATGGTAGGTATGTAAATATATAAATGTGTAAAAACCAACAGATATGGTAAGTATGTAAATATATAAATGTGTAAAAACCATCAGAGATGGTATGTAAATATATAAATGTGTAAAAACCAACAGAGATGGTATGTAAATATATAAATGTTAAAAACCAACAGAGATGGTACGGTATGTAAATATATAAATGTTAAAAACCAACAGAGATGGTATGTAAATATATAAATGTTAAAAACCAACAGAGATGGTATGTAAATATATAAATGTTAAAAACCAACAGAGATGGTATATAAATATATAAATTAATGTTAAAAACCAACAGAGATGGTATGTAAATATACCTATAAATGTTAAAAACCAACAGAGATGGTATGTAAATATTTAAATGTGTTAAAATCGATGCCTTTCAAAATTCAGTTGTGGGTTACAAAATAAATTAACGCCTACAATATGTCTACTACCGAGTTATTTGAATTTTGAAACATTCAGGAGTAATCATCACCATGTGTACTTGGAAGAATTTAAATATATCAGGCGTAATCTTCAGTATAATTGGAATAATTTAAAAATATTATGTTTATATAGGTATCATATTCGATAAAAGAAGCAAAAATTAATAGGAAAACGTTTCAAACCCCCCGACAGACACCTAGTAAATTGTTATTTTCGTTCAGTTGTGTGCCATAAACATTGCGTTCACAGGCAAACGACAGGCGTAGTGAACATTACTACGACGAAACTAAAATGTTATCAAGGTATTAATTCCCTCAGTATTAAGTAATTTACGTAATACGTACAGATTAAGGTACATATCGATCAACTCTGTATGTAAACAATGAAGATAAATGCACATCTTAATTGATTCTATTATAGGTAATAGTCTCGTCGTGGTATCTTATGAATTTGACGGAATGTTCATTTTTAATTTGCATGATCTCCTATTATTAAGAAATGCATATTTTTCCACATATAAGTACCTATTATGATTGTATTTTTCTAAAAGAACACTGTAAACAATGAAGAACGTATAAGTAAGGCATTTCTAATAAGACGATAAGTAGGTACCTATATAGATAATAGGAGATAAGTATCAAACAATTAAGTCTTCTTAGATATTGTGTGTAGGCGACTGCCATAATTGAGATTTGCTAATACAATGCTAATATTTTTTATAGAAAATTAAATTATCTAGTTGAGGTGTTTCGGCTTTTTTTGATATTTCTAAAAAAATTGGAAATATAGGCAGTTAAACTCATAAATTTATCATAAAAAAAATATTTTTCCTAATAAAAAATGTTTGAGAAACCCTGGAATTTAAAAAAAAAACTAATTTGAGATTTTGTATTTGTCTATGTTTATACCAAATTTCAGCGTTCTAGCTTTTATGGTTTCTGAGATACATGGAAAAATAAACCAAAATTTCAAAAGTTGATAACCCCTGACTGAAACAAAAATTCACAATTCTGAGTATAAAAGTTTTGTAGGCCTATAACTGTTTATATATTCTGAAAATTTAGACTCTGTAAATTGAGCGGATCAAAATAATTCTGAAAGAAGGCGACGTTTAAAGCTTATTACTAGTTGCATGTAATACATGATATCCAACTGTCGATAGCGAAAATATGTATAGCTAAAGAATACGTACCAAACTATAAAACATTTTTTTATTTTTAATTTGCGTGTTTAACTGCCTATATTTCCGAAGTTTTTAAAAATATCGAAAAAAGCCGAAACACCCCAACTAGGCAATTTAATTTGAGATAAAAAATATTAACATTGTATTAGTACATCTCAAACTTTTTTTAACAATTTTGGTAAAAATTTAATTTTGTGATTACATCGTTTCATATAATTTGTATGGCTGTATACTGTATGTATACACTACACAATATCTACGGGGACTCAATAGTTAATCTCCAGTATACATACATACATACATACCATCATGCTGTTTACATACATGTTCTGGGTAGGAAAAACAGACTGACCTCCATATTATCCTATCCTGACATTCATACCTACATATTTTATATATTTTTTATTAATTTGTGTTTATAGTTTGGTACGTATTCTTCAATTATGCATATTATCGCCATCGACACTTGGATCTCATGTGTTACATGGAACTAGTTTAATAATATGTCCGTTATAATAAAAAAATACCACGACTTTTTCCCGAGTATATATTTGAAAAAAAATATTTAACATATTTTGGGAACCTAACTAATAAAATATTTTAATACAATAAACCTTGCTTTCGGGTGAAATTATAAAAAAAGGTTAATATAAAGGCGAACGATTGCTGAAAACTTGTAGGGAACTGGAAATATTAATTTTTCATTTTAGATGCACACTCGAAATGTTACAGAAACTGGTGATAAAAATTAACGAAGGAAAGCCAAGAAGATATCCTACACACTTGTTGTTTTCTAAAAGCAAGTTATTACCGATATAGAAATTATTTATTGAACAATGCCCAAGATTTATTCACAAACATCCAGACTACTTTGAAAAAAAACACTTGTATTAATAGAGCTAGAACGAGTGGATATTTTAGAATATCCATACAGAGACGGAGAATTGCTTCTTTCGTATCATCAATGAAATGTGAATTCTTGTGAATCTTTTGCGGATGGCTTATGATTCGTCGTGTTTTGCAAAATCTTTAATTAGTTTTATTAGTTGCCAACAGATTATATTACATTATTTCTAAGATAAAAATAACATTAGCATATACTTTCCTCAATATGAATTGAAAAAGATCACAAGGGCTACACATACCTTCCTTCAAAGTATAATGAAAGCCTGAGGCCTCCTCACTCCTCGAATGAATGAGTATAAGACTTGATGCCTCTACTTGATGGTATGCAAGTACATAATACAATGTATTTTAAATATCAATTTGTATATATGTAATTTACCTAGTTAGATACTTCTACACGAAATGAATGTAGGAAGATCTACACGGTGTAACATCTGAATCAGGGCGGTAGGGGACCTCAATACCTTTCGATTTAACCCCCATGTATGTTCACATAAAGATATTTAGACCTTTATGAAATTTGACTAAATTATTTCACTGTAGATAAACTATAAGGTCTACGATCATGATTTTTTCTGATAATACCTAGTTCAATAGTAATACTTATTTAAAACAATACCGCTGTGAGTCAGCACCCAATAACTTAAAAAAAGATCTCATTAAAAATGTTTGCAAACCTCAAATTTTCACTAGCTTTCAAAGGCTCTAGTATAAATTATTTAACATGGGTTTTTTTCCACAAGTTATCTTATAAAATACTACCATTCATAGAAAGCTAGCTATGTAAATTTTATTCGGCTTGTGTTAAAGTAACTTGAACATCTACTTGTTGAACAAGTAGGATATTTTATCTAATTACTTTTAAATTTGAAACCACTCAATATGGCTGAACATACACGGGGGTTAAATCGATAGTTATTGAGATCCTTACCGCCCTGATTCGGAAGATCCACCTCTCATTTTACACCGTGTATAATATGTACCTACTTACGTAGAATTTAAACCACTCAATATGGCTGAACATACACGGGGGTTAAATCGATAGTTATTGAGATCCTTACCGCCCTGATTCGGAAGATCCACCTCTCATTTTACACCGTGTATAATATGTACCTACTTACGTAGAATTTAAACCACTCAATATGGCTGAACATACACGGGGGTTAAATCGATAGTTATTGAGATCCTTACCGCCCTGATTCGGAAGATCCACCTCTCATTTTACACCGTGTATAATATGTACCTACTTACGTAGAATTTAAACCACCCAATATGGCTGAACATACACGGGGGTTAAATCGATAGTTATTGAGATCCTTACCGCCCTGATTCGGAAGATCCACCTCTCATTTTACACCGTGTATAATATGTACCTACTTACGTAGAATTTAAACCACTCAATATGGCTGAACATACACGGGGGTTAAATCGATAGTTATTGAGATCCTTACCGCCCTGATTCGGAAGATCCACCTCTCATTTTACACCGTGTATAATATGTACCTACTTACGTAGAATTTAAACCACTCAATATGGCTGAACATACACGGGGGTTAAATCGATAGTTATTGAGATCCTTACCGCCCTGATTCGGAAGATCCACCTCTCATTTTACACCGTGTATAATATGTACCTACTTACGTAGAATTTAAACCACTCAATATGGCTGAACATACACGGGGGTTAAATCGATAGTTATTGAGATCCTTACCGCCCTGATTCGGAAGATCCACCTCTCATTTTACACCGTGTATAATATGTACCTACTTACGTAGAATTTAAACCACTCAATATGGCTGAACATACACGGGGGTTAAATCGATAGTTATTGAGATCCTTACCGCCCTGATTCGGAAGATCCACCTCTCATTTTACACCGTGTATAATATGTACCTACTTACGTAGAATTTAAACCACTCAATATGGCTGAACATACACGGGGGTTAAATCGATAGTTATTGAGATCCTTACCGCCCTGATTCGGAAGATCCACCTCTCATTTTACACCGTGTATAATATGTACCTACTTACGTAGAATTTAAACCACTCAATATGGCTGAACATACACGGGGGTTAAATCGATAGTTATTGAGATCCTTACCGCCCTGATTCGGAAGATCCACCTCTCATTTTACACCGTGTATAATATGTACCTACTTACGTAGAATTTTTATAATATGTAGGCACTACGAGCTACAGTTATCGGCAAATAAACGAAGAAATCACGTGGGCTGCGCAGAGTGTAAATTTGGGTATTTTGCTTTGTTGGTAGGTACATTATGTGCAAACTACCACTCTCCAAAAGTTACATAGTTGCCGGAAACTATGCAGTTAATTTTTTAAGAAGAAAAAAATTCCCAACTAAAAATATTCGCCCATTCTTACGACAGTCAAATTTCAAAGTTAAAATAATGTTATAAATTGTCAATCATAAAATATTTGAAAAACTTACACATGAGCAACTCTAGCAAATCCACCGTAGCACTTGTTTTGTTCACTCTCAATTTTACTGCAAATCGACGAAAGCTGCGATGTTTGTTCAAATCTGGCGTGCATGTCATTGTTATGAAGTATCAGCAATTCAAAGTCCTCCTGTTTGGGGGGCGAAATAACGGCTGCTTTTATTTCGATGATCAGAAACGCCAATGAAACTAAGGATCCGATGAAATGCATGATGATGTGTTTATGGTTTTCCTTTTAATCAGCCAACCCCTCAAAAGTGGCCTTTCCTTGGTTTTAATTTTGATGTTGTCCTGCAACAAAAGTAGATAAACGAAATATTATTGCAGACACAATTTTAACGAAACTAATTCAAACACAACCAATACAATAATATAAGGTTTAATAAACGAATCACTTTATAGCGACATATTTAAAATTAAATAACAATTACTTGTTCGACACCACTTATTTACCTCTAGAACGATGTTCCCTTCCTTAGAAGGATAAGAATACTACTAAAATTAATGACAAAATAGATGAAAAATGGGACGGGGTGTGGGTGAATTTGAAGGAGGGTGGGGAGAAGTACCTATTTAGACAAAAGGGTTTTCAATAATGGGAATTTGGGTCATTATAGAAAGGCCAGTATCATAGAACACACTAACTAGCCAGTATATGAATGCTTTTAAACCCTCCGCTTGACTTCTACTTAAGTACATACTTCCTTGCGTCTAATCAGTAATAATAAACGAAACATTTATCGGAGGTTGTCAACCATTTGATTTATTCCATCAAATTTTTCTTGGAATAAATTGATAAATAAAAATAAATGAATAAAAAAAAACAATTCAGTTTTATTTTCACGGAAGTAACTTTGTGGCATCATTATAATTTTTATTTTATAATATAAATAATAACTTAGTACACACCACTTATGAGCACAAATAACTGTCGTAGAACTGTCGAAACAGGTCGACAGTTATTTGTGTTCATAAGTGGTGTATACAAAATTATTATTTATATTATAAAATAAAAAAAATATACTACTGAGGTGGTAATTGAGGTATTGTGTGTCAATATTAGGATAGCATTTTTTTATTACGATTTATGATATTAACACAAGTCGCTTTTTATGGATATAAATATAACAACCACATAGGTAATATAAAATAATTTACATACTATAAATTTATTTCATATAAAAGCGACATTGTTTTGATATTCATATAAAAATGTAACTTAGGTGCTGACATCGTCATCACTAGTGTCGGAGTTTATTATGAAATTATTTTCTATAACATTTTCAATATGTCCTTCATACTACCAGTCCTAACTAAATGAACTTTCACTTTTAGATGTTTCAATCATGAGGACTCGTTTGAAATTAAAGAATATAAGCCCGAGGTGATTTCTAATAAAGTTAATTTTGGAATTCCCTGACAATAATAAAAATATGGAATTAGTCATAAGTCAAAAAAATGTGTTTTCGACAATTGTGTGTCAAGATTCATTTGGTAATCCCCTAATAAGCTACCTAGCTGTATGTACATACCAATGGTGACAATAATAATTTGTTTTAACAATGGTGACTTACCTACTAAGAAATACAGTAAAAACATTGTAGCTATTATAACTATGTTTCGTTAATAAGTACCTATTTGCTATTTAATATCCTCTTTAACCTACCTGCTGTACTAATACGACAAGCAGTGTACCTATATGTAGGTATAAAGGTACCTAGGTTAAATAATAATATCGAAAAATAAAATATTCTATAACAATTCTTCTGGTTGCCAATATATGTCCATGAAGGAAAGAGACCATCTTACCCGAAACACTGGCACTAGTATAATAATGTTTTAAGTCATTATTATTTTTTCATATTCATAAACTTTCTAAGCATTTTAACTGTCCATTATTTGTATTGTAGTGCATTAGGATAAGAATAATAAATTTTAACTGATATTTATTTTCTCCGAATGTATTATTATTGTACTTTAAGTAATTTATAAAAGCCACCAACCCATTTGACTAAAAGTATCCTAGTATTAAGCCCCTAGGAAAGCATATCTATGCTTTTTATTAAATGTATGAGGATGTAAAACCCGGCACACGTTGTCCTTGCCTGTTATTTATCTCCAAATATATAAATATGGTTGATCTGTATGTTTTCTTTTATTTTTTACATTCTTATCTAGAATATATATAGGATTTATTCTTTTATTTATACAAACAAATATACCAACATACATTTATATATATATATATATATATATATATATATATATATATATATATATATATATATATATATATATATATATATATATATATATATATATATATATATATATATATATATATATATATATATATATATATATATATATATATATATATATATATATATATATATATATATATATATATATATATATATATATATATATATATATATATATATATATATATATATATATATATATATATATATATATATATATATATATATATATATATATATATATATATATATATATATATATATATATATATATATATATATATATATATATATATATATATATATATATATATATATATATATATATATATATATATATATATATATATATATATATATATATATATATGTATATATGTATATATATATATATATATATATATATATATATATATATATATATATATATATATATATATATATATATATATATATATATATATATATATATATATATATATATATATATATATATATATATATATATATATATATATATATATATATATATATATATATATATATATATATATATATATATATATATATATGATGCGTCGATTTCTCGGGTACTCCGCGTCGTAGTCCGCACTACGACGCGGAGTACCCGAGAAATCGACGCATCATTTACTCCTCTCCGCGAAAGCCTAAAGAACAACATATATATATATATATATATATATATATATATATATATATATATATATATATATATATATATATATATATATATATATATATATATATATATATATATATATATATATATATATATATATATAGAATACTTATTTATATAATTATTTATTTATGTACTAATTAATTAATTGATTAATTCATTCATTCATTCACTCATTCCTTCATTCATTCATTTTTTCATTCATTCATTCAATTATTTATTTATTCATATGTTTGTTTGTTTATTTATATATTTATTTATTTATTTGTTTGTTTATTTACTTATTTATTAATTAATTTGTTTAGTTATTTATTTATTAATTAATTTATTTATTTATTTGTTTATTTATTTATTTATTTATTTACTTATTTATTTATTTATTTATTTATTTAGTTATTTATTAATTAATTTATTTATTTATTTATTTATTTAAACAAATATACCAAAAACCATTTTTATATAAAGATATGAACGAATTTTATATTTTATTTATTGTTTATTTATTTTTTTAACTATATTTTTTTAACATGTCTACGTAGGGGACACCAACTATTAGAATTTGGGTCCATTTTGCTCTTCCGAAGAAGCGCACTACGTAGCGTTGGGAGGGATTTGCAGTCTAGAAAAGAGTTTATTGATTCGGATTTTAAAAAGACCCGGGTTGTACGAATGTGGAAACACAGTATTCGGAAGATCGTTCCACAGTCGGGCTGCTGTATTAATAAAGGAGTTCGAGAAGCGACTTGTTCGTATATGTTGAAGGTCCACTGTGAATGGGTGCTGCGATTGAGTAAAGCGAGTGACTCTGTTGCGAGTGGGTGGAGGAGGGACCAAAGATGCAAGTTCTTCTGAGCAATTCCCGTGGTAGTATCTATAAAATAAACTTAAAATACCGACTTTACGTCTGTGTTCTAGTGATTGTAATCCATCAGTCAGTGATGGATCATCAATCAGACGTATAGCACGCCTTTGGACAGCGTATTTATTTATTTGTGTATGTATTTATTTGAGTATTTTATTATTTATTCATTTATTCATTCATTAATGGATTTATTTATTTATTTGTAGGTATGTGCGAGATGTCATAAAAAAATATATACTTCTAATAAGTTTTCTGTTATGCGCTGAACGAATCCTTAAAATTTAATTACAATCCCAAATAAATCATTTTTCGTAAATTCTTGTGTGAGATATTAAATAAATAAATAAATTTTAATTTTTAAACCTTCTCATGTGCGCGAAACAAATCCATAAATTTTCATTCCAATACCAAACATTATATGTTTAAAAAAATGTGGGATATTGAATATTCCCAGATTTTCATCGCAATCAGATGGTCGGCTTAGGAGTCTATCGGCCACATACAAACAAACAACTATACGTACATCCATTTTTATATATAATATATATAAAAATGGATGTACTTTGTTTGGAAGTTGGATCTGAGTGCTTCAAGAGATATTCTAAGATCATAGCTATTTCGAAAGGAAATTTGACTTTAGCTAATGATTTTAAAGAATAATCGACACCGAAATTGAAGCCTAAATTGATAATGCTGCATCATTAAGAGCCCATTGTTTTCAAATATACCTAAATGCCAAAATACTAGGATAATTTGTTGTAAGGAAATATACAATTACCTACGGAATTTTTTAGGTGTCTCATACGTTACATTATTATCTTATAATATTTCATAAATGTTTATTTGAGGGTTATTCCTTCTTAGAAAAAAATAATCACATTACTTAAATCTCATTAGGTCGTCATACTTACCTAGTATACATGACTTATGTAAGTAAATAATTGTTGCATTAATGTTGCTTTTAACACAAAAATAAAATTTACCTTGGCTGTGTCGTTTACTATCGCGATATTATCTTAAATATGCAGACTACAAACAGCTACATATTACCAACGCATTGAAAAGTTCTAGGTATTATCGTCAGCATTTTTTTTAAAATTCTTATTCTCTGTAGCGTTAACAACCCTTGTAAGGTCTAATTTTCATCCAAGATATGTCCCCACCTTCTCCTATCTATAGCAACAGTCCTCCAGTTCACACCGAGCACTCTGCAACCGGATTTTTCATAATTATCTTTGCCGGCTCCCCATCTTCCATTCGCTGTGACCAAGCCGCTGAAGCCTACAGAACATTATACTCAAGAGATGAAGCCTGTCAACCCTAACAACAAGGACTGGGCTCATATTATCACCATACATCTGAAGAAATCTGCATTGTGTCTTCGTCTCCTGACACCATCCTCACAAACTGGACCATACGTCGCAGGACTTTAATTAAACTTAGATGGTCAGTTTTTAAAGACACGAGTCACAAAAAAACACATAAAAAATATATTTTATAATTTTTATCTACATGCCTACGTTGATTGAAAGAAAATGAACCTTATTTATTCATACCATTACAGCATATCTCACAATGTGGGATTACCAGCGACAGGTATGTGGGTGTGCATTACCTTATAAAAGGAAGCAGGAAACGTGCGTGTATCTTCACACACCGCAGTCGTGTCACACCTATAAAGGCGCTAGGTCATTTAAAATGGGTGGTCAACCTCATATCTGGACAATCTATGTAAAATAATATTTTAATTCTTATATTTTTGATGGGGTAGAACTTAAAATGGGGTAGTTGCAAAACGGCATTGCGCCGGTTTAGCAATTCAATGAACCCAAGTTCAAATCCTGCCTCGACATAAACATTTTTTTGCTTATTTTATGAGACGTTACGGCGTATGAGAATATTCTCATATACGTAACTCTCATAAACATAACAGGAATACGTATCATTTTTATGAAATAATTATCCATTCAATACAACATGATTTGAACTTGACTTGAACTGACAATATGTTTGTACAGTTTAGGATAAAAATAATCCAACTGTCGATTTGTTCAGGAGAACTTTGTTCTCTTAACATATCGACAATGTATCAAGCCAGAATACGCGAGAATTGTATGGAGAGGTCTACTTTTTTCACGGCTTTTCCAACTTTGAAGTCAAAAAACACCAACTTAGAGGCTTCGCAGCATATATGTTCCATACACGGATTTACTCAGAATTCGGAGTAGAACATTTCGTGTGTCTGTGTGTGTGTCTGTGTGTGTGTCTGTGTGTCTGTGTGTGTGTGTGTGTCCCCCTTATAACTTTTGATCCGCTCAATTTACATAACCCAAAATTTCAGAATATATAAAAAGTTACAGGCCTACAAAACTTTTATACTCAGAATTTTGAATTTTTGTTTCAGTCAGGGGTTATCAACTTTTTAATTTTTATTTTATTTTTCCATATATCTCAGAAACCATAAAAGCTAGAACGCTGAAAATTGGTACAAACATAGAAAAATAAAAAATCTCAAATTAATTTTTTCAAAAAAATTCCAGGGTTTCTCAAACATTTTTTATTCAGAAAAATATTTTTTTTATGATAAATTTATGAGTTTAACTGCCTATATTTCCAAAACTTATACAATTATCGAAAAAAGCCGAAACACCCCAACTAGATAATTTAATTTTCTATAAAAAATATAAACATTGTAGTAGAAGATCTCAATTTTTTTTAACAATTTTTTTAAAAATTGAATTTAGTGACGACATCGCTTCATACATTTTGTATGGCAGTCGCCTATACACAATATGTAAGAAGACTTAATAGTTTGATACTTCTTCTCCAAACATACATACCATCATGCTATTTTCATATTCTGGGTAGGAAAAAAGGAACTTCCTCCATACTATCCTATCTTGACATACATACATACCTACATAATATATGTTGTATAGAAAACAAAATATCTGAAAATATTCAATAATTTGTATTTATGGGTTTATAGTTTGGTACATATTCTTCAACTATACATACTATCGCTATCGACAGTTGGATCTCATGTGTTACATGCAACTAGTGTATTCCAACTGTCGATTTGTTCAGGAGAACTTTGTTCTCTTAACATATCGACAATGTATCAAGCCAGAATACGCGAGAATTGTATGGAGAGGTCTACTTTTTTCACGGCTTTTCCAACTTTGAAGTCAAAAAACACCAACTTAGAGGCTTCGAAGCATATATGTTCCATACACGGATTTACTCAGAATTCGGAGTAGAACATTTCGTGTGTCTGTGTGTGTGTCCCCCCCCCCCCTTATAACTTTTGATCCGCTCAATTTACAGAGCCCAAAATTTCAGAATATATAAACAGTTATAGGCCTACAAAACTTTTATACTCAGAATTTTGAATTTTTGTTTCAGTCAGGGGTTATCAACTTTTGAATTTTTACTTTATTTTTCCATATATCTCAGAAACCATAAAAGCTAGAACGCTGAAAATTGGTACAAACATAGACAAATACATAATCTCAAATTAATTTTTTCAAAATAATTCCAGGGTTTCTCAAACATTTTTTATTAAGAAAAATATTTTTTTTATGATAAATTTATGAGTTTAACTGCCTATATTTCCAAATATTTTAAAAATATCGAAAAAAGCCGAAACACCCCAACTAGATAATTTAATTTTCTATAAAAAATATACAAGATGTATTAGCACGTCTCAAACTTTTTTTAACAATTTTTATAAAAATTGAATTTAGTGACGACATTTCTTCATACAATTTGTATGGCAATCGCCTACACACAATATCTAAGAAAACCTAATTATTTGATACTAATCTCCAAACATACATATATACCATCATGCTGTTTTCATATTCTGCGTAGGATCAAAGGACTGACCTCCATACTATCCTATCTTGACATACATATATAGGTACAAGTGTTGTATAGAAAATCAAATATCTTAAAATATTAAATAATTTGTGTTTATGGGATTATAGTTTGATACTTATTCTTCAACTATACATACTATCACTATCGACAGTTGGATCTCATGTGTTACATGCAACTAGTATATTCTAAAGCAAATTTAAAAAAAATCTACTCAACACATAAAAAAATTGCGTTGGTATCTAACAAAATTCATAATACGTTGACATCAATATGTAAGTACAGAGTATACCTAAAGTACCTACTTAGGCACATATGTAATCCAACTGTCGATTCGTTCAAGAGAATGAAATTCTATTGAAGGAAGAGGCAGTATAAATTCAAGATGCGTGTACGAAGGAACATTTTGTGTGGCGTAGTGGACTTTTTGCATGCTAATAACACCAACTAGAGGCCTCGCAGCATATATGTTCCCAAACATCGATTTACTCAGAATTCAGAGTAGAACATTTTATGTGAGTTTTGAGTGTGTGTGTGTGTGTGTGTGTGTGTGTGTCCATCCCCCCCTTATAACTTTTGATCCGCTCAATTTACAGAGCTCAAATTTTCAGAATATATAAACACTTATAGCTACAAAACTTTTATACTCAGAATTTTGAATTTTTGTTTCAGTGAGGGGTTATCAATTTTGAAATTATGGTTTATTTTTTCATATATCTCAGAAACCATAAAAGCTAGAACGCTGAAAATTGGTACAAACATAAAAAAATACAAAATCTCAAATCAGTTTTTTCAAAAAATTTCCAGGGTTTCTTAAACATTTTTTATTAAGAAAAATATTTTTTTTATGATAAATTTATGAGTTTAACTGCCTATATTTCCAAATATTTTAAAAATATCGAAAAAAGCCGTCATTTCCAAAGGATGGACAGCACCAGACTTCCTCATATCGTGCTTCACAATCAGCCTCACGGAACCCGCCCTCGCGGTAGACCGCCAAAAAGATGGAGGGATAGGTGGGGGGCCACCTCGCAGGAAGAGCAGGCCTCTTAAAAAACAGACCTGAATGCCTTTTCAAAAGGAGAAGAAGAAGAAGAAAAAAGCCGAAACACCCCAACTAGCTAATTTAATTTTCTATAAAAAATATGAATATTGTAGAAGTAAATCTCAATTTTTTTTTAACAATTTTTATAAAAATTGAATTTAGTGACGACATCACTTCGTACAATTTGTATGGTAGTCGCCTATACACAATATGTAAGAAGACTTAATAGTTTGATACTTAAATCTCCAAACATAGGTACATACATACCATCACACTGCTTTCATATTCTGTGTAGGAAAAACAGACTGATTTCCATACTATCCTATCCTGACAAACATACCTACATGTTTTATATAGAAAATACAATATCTTCAAATATTTATTAATTTGTGTTGTTTATAGTTTGGTACCTACGTATTCTTTGATTATGCATACTCTCGCCATCGACAGTTGGATCTCATGTGTTACATGCAACTAGTCATAATAAACTTGTTTATATAGATATTTATAATTATAAATATACCTATATTATTGTTTTATGAGAATAACGTTGTCCAATAAATAACGTGTTAGATAATTCACAAACCATAATTACATATTATATAGTCACATGTGCACCGTAAGAAAATAACTTGTCCACTCATATTAACATAATATCCATTTTTTATACAAAAACATAATTATTATTTTAGTTCAGGTAGGTAATTAGTTCTATGCACGGTAAAATTGGAAAATCAAAATTACTACACATAAAGTATAATTTATATTGCTATCTTGGCCATATCTGATTTTGTCAATAGCGCTGATTTGAGAATATGGCTCCAGGGGCGTTCCTAGGACCTTCGGACCACGCAAACCCTCAACGAAAATTTAGAAATGTTTAAAAAAATCAATTCCTTGGCCTAGGTAATATATTTGATTTAATGTGATAACACCAGCAAAAAAATATTTCTTGCTTTTAATATCATATGCAAATTAATAAAACGAACCACTCAAATATAATATGATTTGAACATTTATGTATATTTAAGGGTATTTTGTTATATTGACTAGAATGTATTTTTATAGGAATATATATTGTCTTTTACGTTATTTACGAAATGCAACAAAACAATAAAAGAACAGTAGGTATTATAATAAGACAAGCTTTCTTTCGAAGGGATCAAAGTGATTCAATTGTTGAATAAAAATAAATAAGTGGAAATAAAAAAAGTTATATTGTTATTTTTTTTATAAATGAATTTCCACAATCTAAACGCCTATACTTTTGAATATTTTATTTAATTCGTTGGAATAACTTGAAATCCATTTGGTTTTATAAACCAATCTATTAAAATAACGTTTATGAGATCTCATAAGTAAGATTTAAATTAGGTGTTTGTTGGTCTTGAATAAGTATTTATTATCCTTTCATATGATCAAATTCTAGGGTGTTACATTTGAGATACCTAACATTTCAATACCATGTTTGTGCTATATCCGATAATGTAAAAACGCCTTGCCCGAGCTAGAGCTAGTTGGCGCCTTAAATTTCCAGTAGCAATACTATACTGTTTTGTCGTGATACCTTTCTGGTAATTACGTGTTATATGTATGTCGCTTCTTGTTGGGCTCATCGTTGTGAAACCCAATACATCAGACGTCTGTCTACAGAACCTGCGCTAGTGACTCACTTCTTATTTTTATACATAATATGTGGCTCCTCTTAATCTGAAAACACACCGACGAGCTTCATCAATTTACAACCTGTATAGAGGTCGAAACATATTTTTGGGTGGCGTATCTCTCTTACCCATAAATTTACCCACCATTCGTGGAGTGATCGAGAACTTAACCCAGAATACCGCCCTAGACGCTGGTCGTTTTCTTCCGTGAGCGCACTATCATTTTTATTTCATCGCGATGTGAGGACTCGAATTTCTTCTTATTGGATTATTTCTGATTATTGTATCACATAATTCCTTACTGAACGTGGCAGTTTGAAAATGAATATTTTTCGTTTTCAGTAAACGGTGACCCTGCTGTTCCCTTATAACAAGCTCTCTGTGGCACTTAAAGTGCAGAGTCTGCAATGTTTAAAAGTTTTCCGGACTCATGTTCTTTCAGAGTTTTGCAAGTAATAGTTATTAGTCCTCATAAGCAGAACGGGTGGTGGAGGAGGAAAACAGACACAAAATCAGATAATATGTGATGTCTACGACTACGACTACTGGTGGTGACTAGGTAGATATAACAGCTATTATGTCAAAAACGTAAACAGTGTAATTTTCCGGTAATTTTAAAGCGATTACATTGTGACATTTTTGATGATAACATAATTTGTTATTTTTGTAAAATACATAAAAAAATAATGGTTAAGTTAAACAAAACATTTCTTATCAATAGCCATAAATAATTTTGTATTCAAGTTGATTTGAGTATCTGTTCCAATTATTTTCTATGAATCTAGAAATACCTACGGTAAAAAAAATCATTCTCGAACGTTTCGCACGTCGAATAATCAGTTCATGAACACTTCACGTTTGATTTGGTTTTTCGAACGAATTTTAAATAAATTTGTTCTTAATCTTGAGAGCATAAAAATAATTTGTTTTCTGATGTCCCTCACATAAAGTTTAGTGCCGAAATCAACATCCATGTGAAGCCTTGCATGAAACTACCCGTTGAATTTTAATTATTTTTGCCCTTGCCAGCGCCCTTGAAAGGATCTTGAATCATTAAACGGCGCTATATAAATTAATATTATAATTATTGGATGGCATGTAACACATAACATCCAACTATCGATGGCGCTAGTATGTATAATTGAAGAATACGTACCAAGCTATAAACACTTAAACACAAATTAATGAATATTTTAAGATATTTTGTTTTCTATATAAAACTTTTTTTTTTATTAAGTTCACAATAACATATACAAAATATAAAACAAACAAACTATAAAGAAAAGATTCACAGTAAGACAAAACATATTTACCCTTTACAAGAGTGCGAGCACTCGTGTGTAAAGGAGACAAAAACTTACAACTTATATGTATAAACTTATATGTATATATGTCAGGATAAGATAGTATGGAGGTCGGTCTGTTTTTCCTACCCAGAATATGAAAACAGCATGATGTATTTTAGTAGATTAAGTAGGTAAAGTTGTCGCCAAATAATTTGAACTTTTAGCCAAGAAGGGGGCGATTTGCACGTAAACCAACGAAGCAAAAATACACAAATTTGCGCTCTGCGCAACCGGAAGCTCGTTCAAGATGTTTGACGAGTATTATATCAAACTATTGAGATATTTTTTTTTACATAAAAAATGAATATGTCCTTGTTGAACAAGTACATATGCATCTTCCTACGTTCCCTTAAATAAGCAAATAAATGCTTGTGCTATAGATTACTAGCCCAGCGCGCTAACCGCTCTGCCATCGACCCATCTAAAGTGAGATATTGTGTAGTGTTTACTGCCTTACAAATTGTATGAAACGATGTCACTAAAATTCAATTTTTATCAAAATTGGTAAAAAAAGTTTAAGATGTACTACTACAATGTTAATATTTTTATATTAAATTAAATTATGTAGTTGGGGTGTTTTTCTTAATAAAAAATGTTTGAGAAAATATGGAATTTTTTTGATAAAACAAGTTTGAGATTTTGTATTTGGTCTATATTTATACCAATTTTCAGGGTTTTAGCTTATATGGTTTTTGAGATAATATATGGTTAAATAAAGTAAAAATTCTAAAGTTGATAACCCCTGACTGAAACAATAATTCAAAATTCTGAGTAAAAATGTTTTGTAGGACTACATATTATGAAATTTTGGGCTCTGTAAATTGAGCGAATCAAAAGTTATAAGGGACACACACACACACACACACACATACACACACACACACACACACACACACACACACACACACCACACACACACACACACACACACACACACACACAAAACTCACATAAAATGTTCTACTCCGAATTCTGAGTAAATCCATGTATGGGAACATATATGCTGCGAGGCCTCTAGTTCGTGTTATTAGCATGCAAAAAGTCCACTACACCATACAAAATTTTCCTTCGTACACGCATCTTGGCTTAATAATGTCTATTCATTAAGAGAATTGAATTCTCATGAACGAATCGACAGTTGGATCAGAATATCAAACGAATTTGAAAAAACATCGAAACATCATTCAGCATCGAAAAGTACAAAATAATAATAAAAGGGCGAAAAAGGACAGTGTAATAAACTTATATCCACAGGGAGAAGGAATAAAAAGGATTAATGTTTTTGGATAAAACGTACGACTTCAGAGGTTTTTTTGATTATCTCCAAGATGGAACACTTATGGAAATTAATAATGCCGTGAAAATAATAGTATATTGTCATTATATCTTTATATATTATTATATAATTATTCTGTACGTGTGTATGTCACTGAACTTCTCAACGATTTCACCGATTTTGATAATAATTTTTTTATTATTTTCTGGTGTCCCGTAAGAGCCGCGTAATCGAAAATACAACGGACAAAATAACATCTTACATAGTTCACGACCCATCTTGAATGTTGACTTTTTTAGGTGAGGCGAAACTGATGTGTAGGTATACCTACACGCATGTGTCGTGCTTCCTTTTATAAGTTAATTCACACCTGCTCAGATTAGCCCAGTGGGATATGTCCTGATGGTGTGTGGTTATTTTTATGATTGCTGAACCAGCTTATAAATAGCAGGTAAGCCAACGTTCGGGCAGAACAACGCCTCTCGGGTCCGCTAGTGATGTAGTTATATATTATATCGCAGCCAAGCTCTGATAGATGTTTACTATGTAAACAAGTAGGTATAAAGAAAATGAGGGCACTGTTTTCAAAGTTTTCTTCATGTTGACATGTTATTGTCAAAAGAAATTCATATAAATACTCCTGGTTTTGTGCAATAACTAGTGATGTAGTTTTGTATTTTACCGCAGCCAAGCTCTGATAGATGTTTACTGTGTAAACAAGTAGGTATAAAGAAAATGAGGGCACTGTTTTCAAAGTTTTCTTCATGTTGACATGTTATTGTCAAAAGAAATTCATATAAATACTCCTGGTTTTGTGCAATAACTAGTGATGTAGTTTTGTATTTTACCGCAGCCAAGCTCTGATAGATGTTTACTGTGTAAACAAGTAGGTATAAAGAAAATGAGGGCACTGTTTTCAAAGTTTTCTTCATGTTGACATGTTATTGTCAAAAGAAATTCATATAAATACTCCTGGTTTTGTGCAATAACTAGTGATGTAGTTTTGTATTTTACCGCAGCCAAGCTCTGATAGATGTTTACTGTGTAAACAAGTAGGTATAAAGAAAATGAGGGCACTGTTTTCAAAGTTTTCTTCATGTTGACATGTTATTGTCAAAAGAAATTCATATAAATACTCCTGGTTTTGTGCAATAACTAGTGATGTAGTTTTGTATTTTACCGCAGCCAAGCTCTGATAGATGTTTACTGTGTAAACAAGTAGGTATAAAGAAAATGAGGGCACTGTTTTCAAAGTTTTCTTCATGTTGACATGTTATTGTCAAAAGAAATTCATATAAATACTCCTGGTTTTGTGCAATAAATATAGCATTATTTTTTCCTTTGTATGAAATTCAAAATTATACCATAATCTCACTGTTTTGGCATACATTGTCATCGGGATACACAAATTCTGTAACTTTGAGAGCTCCAACTGGTCGGGAAGTTAGTTAAAAATCGATTACAAAATTCAGGTCAAACAAAAATGACATGTTATATGTGAAGTTAATAAAAAAATATTGTGAAAACATCGACAGACAAACATTAATGATACAATTGTTATAATTGTGAAAAACACCTGATTTTAACTAGGTACTAACATAGATGGGTCGATGGCAGAGCGGTTAGCGCGCTGGGCTAGTAATCCAGTGGTCGCGAGTTCGAATCCTGCCTCGACCGATTTCGTTCAACTAAGCACAAGCATTTATTTGCTTATTTTAGGGAACGTAGGAAGATGTATATGTACTTGTTTAACAAGGACATATTCATTTTTTAAAAAAAAATAAAAAATTACAGCAATAAAAAGGTAGGTACTGTGGATATAAAGTATTTTGTAATCAGCAAATGGTTGTTGTCTTTTGTTAATTCAGTTTACCTTATTCATTGAACAGTGGCTTATCGAGACACGACATGTTGAAATGAACCAATATGTAGTTAAAAAAAAAATCTGTTAAGTTATCTCATCAAAAAACTCTCAGAGAGTCGCGCTTCCTAACGACGCGTAGTTACGCGACGCGACGCGACGTTGTTTTTTTTAGATTTTGTCCTTATTACGCGTACATGGGTATATAAGTAGATCTCTTTCTGACGGAAAAAAACTCGAATGAAATATAATAATACTTTTTAACGTGCTGAGCCAAATGTCATTCTCGCAACCGATCTATTCTTTTTACACGTATATAATCCATCTCTTTCTAGCGGCCAGTCAATTCGCGACTAGATTCTCTGTTCTGCGTACATCATAGAAAATAATAATAATATTTGACATCGATTTAAACTATTTTTTGGCACAAACAAATTGTTTTTCTATCATTTTTATATTATATATATATATATATATATATATATATATATATATATATATATATATATATATATATATATATATATATATATATATATATATATATATATATATATATATATATATATATATATATATATATATATATATATATATATATATATATATATATATATATATATATATATATATATATATATATATATATATATATATATATATATATATATATATATATATATATATATATATATATATATATATATATATATATATATATATATATATATATATATATATATATATATATATATATATATATATATATATATATATATATATAGAAACTTTTTATATTATATATATATATATATATATATATATATATATATATATATATATATATATATATATATATATATATATATATATATATATATATATATATATATATATATATATATATATATATATATATATATATATATATATATATATATATATATATATATATATATATATATATATATATATATATATATATATATATATATATATATATATATATATATATATATATATATATATATATATATATATATATATATATATATATATATATATATATATATATATATGTTAAATCTAAGGTTTTCGCGAGTACAAAATATGTTATTATTAAGTACTAGCCTTTATGTCCCGCCGTTGGCCAAGAATGTAAAACTGTGAAGGAATAAGCAATCGTTTTTATAATATTGTCACCCAATTATTTTGCAATATCGGACTATGAAAAGTGGTTTGAAATTTGATTGAGTTTAAGCATTGTAAAATGTTCAAGTGATGGCCACAACCCATTCTTTTTTATATATTGCTATAAAGTGTGAATGAAGTATAATATACAATTTCTGCACGCATGGACTACGCGAAATGGTTTTAAATATGACAGTTTATCAACGTTGTACACAACCCCCATTTTTAAATATTATCATCGAAAACAAATTGTAATATATACCTATTGAAAATTTAGTAATTTTGGATGTTGGAATGTGGTTTAAATTTGATTAAATAATGTACTGAAAAGATCTAGTGTTGGTCACATCCCATTCGTTTTTATATTTTTTCATCAAGTGTGCATTATATTTTTGCACAATTAGACTGATAGACTTAAAATTGACACAAAAGTCTACATTTACGAAGAAGAAAAAGACTTAAACTATAATAAATAGTTTTTAATTTGAATATAAACGTTGTGAAGAGTTCAGTAATGGCCACAACCCCCATTATTTAAATATCGTCAACGAAATCAAATATGAAGGTGTTGAAAATTATTCAAAATAGGATGATATAAATGGTTTAAATTTGATTAAACAAAAGTATTGAAAATATTCTAGTGCAGGTTACATCGTCACATCCCACATCCCATTCGTTTTTACATATGTATTTTCATCAAGTGTGCATATTGTTAATAATATTTCTGCACAATAGACTATTAGACTTAAAACTAACCCAAAAGTCTAAATAAAAAAGAGAAGAATAAGTATAAGACTATAAGAAATAGTTTGTATAAAAAACTATTTCAATGGTCTACATAAAATAAGAAAAAATACATAAAATAGAAGAATTAGACTATTGGAAATAGATTGCATAAAAACTGACTAAAAGGTCTACATAAAAGAAGAAGAAGATTAATCCATAGGAAATAGTTTTGTATAAAATTCACCAAAGTTCTACATAAAATAAGAAAACGAAGAAAAAGAATTAGACTCCACGAACGGTCGCTTCAGACCCTTCAGTACCTCCCATCCCTTCAATCCATCATTACGTCCCTTCCAATCAGGCCCTTCAGTACCTCCCGTCCCTTTAGGCCCTTTTATACCTCCCATCCCTTCAGGCCCTTTAGTGCATCCCTTCCCTTCATTACATCCCGTCCCTTCAGCCGCTTAAGAAAAGTTTAAATCCAGAAACCATCCTGGAAGAACCGCGAAGAGATGAAAGGACCTTCTTTTCCCAGGATACTCCACCTTCAAAGGTAAAATGACTAAATACACGAAGAAGAAGAAGAAAAAAGTTTAAATCCAGATACCTGCGAAGATATGGAAGGAAAATTGGACCTTCTTTTCCCAGGATACTCCACCTTCAAAGGTAAAATGACTAAATACACGAAGAAGATGAAGAAAAAAGTTTAAATCCAGATACCTGCGAAGATATGGAAGGAAAATTGGACCTTCTTCTCCCAGGATAGTCCACCTAAAATGTCCAGGTAAAATGACCAAATGCACGATGAAGAAGAAAAAAGTTTATATCCAAAAACCGTCTTGGAAGACTTGCGAAGAGTTGGAAGAACAGTTGGACCTTCTTCTCCCAGTATTCTCCAACTTCATAGGTAAAATGACCAAAAATACATGAATAAGAAGAAGAAGAAGAAAAAAGTTTAAATCCAGAAACCTGCGAAGAGATGGAAGGACAATTGGAACTTCTTCTCCCAGGTTAGTCCACCTTCATAGGTAAAATGACCAAATACACGATGAAGAAGAAGAAGAAAAAAGTTTAAATCCAGGAACCGTCCTGGAAGACCTGCGAAGAAATGGAGAGACAGTCGGACCTTCGTTTCCCAGGATATTCCGCTTTCATTGGTAAAATGACCAAATACACGAAGAAGAAGAAAAATAAGAAAAAAATTTAAATCCAGAAACCATCCCGGGCATACGCTCGACAATTCACCAAAGTTTCATTGTAATCGGACAAACGGTTTAGGAGCACATAGCATACATGCATCCATACATAAATAAATAAATAAAATAATTTTCCTATAGGAAATCAGTATATTGTTGATTTGTAAGTAAATAGTATTAGGTAGGTACCTACCTACAACAATGTTCTAAATAAATTCGATTCATATCAAATTTTATTTGAATATCAGAATCTTTCCGTAACCATAGTAACCATCGAACATATAAAATATTACTATCAAATGGGCTCGATACATTTTTTTGGATATGTAGGTAGGTACCTACATACATTGGTTTGTTCGAAGCCACAAAAACGAAAATTGTCCAAAATATCAAATATTACATACAAATTATGCAATTTTATTATGCCTATATCTTTACTAATAATTAACAGACTTTTACAATATATGTCTTAAAACTTGCTGTAATGTCTTGTGTTTCATTTTATTATTTCATAATCACATTTATTTCAAAGGTATATTATTTTAAAGAACATATTCATTCGGTAGGAAAATTAAATATCGTATGAAAAGATATTAAAATGGCGGGGTTATATGTACATTTGTACAAAACGCTTACATTAAAAATAAGTTAAACATTATAATTATACAAAATATTCACCATGTTTTTCACTCAAACGCTAAGTTATACTTGAAAATATATTTTTTTCGTGTAAATACGTACTTCTAACTTTTAAACTAACAGATATTTGCGTGCAAAATGTACACTTTTTTGACAGATACGACTTGGAAAATTTTGTATGAAAAAAATAATTATTGAAATATTTTTAAAATTCAGCATTTTTATCGCATTATTTTTAGCGTGACACTGCATCAGGTATACAGGTACACGTTCGCACATAAATTAGATTTTTAGATGCTCTTGGTTTTTCAGAAGGCGTGAGACAAACACACACACACACACACACATACACACACACATACACTAACATTTTGATTGCTTTATTACTTTAGATTTTGGGGATAACCCGCGTCAAATTATGATTCCCGAGAGAATCAGTCGTCTGCCGACGTTTCGTCTGAATCACATCAGACATTTCTAATTTTACGATAAATAATGCAGTAAAAAATCAAACTAATAAAAATTTTAATAAAAAAGATACGTCAACTAAAGTAAAGCCACTCTCCATTGCATTTTTGCCTTACATAAAAGGCACTACAGACAAAATCAGTCACCTACTTTATAAACATAATATTCGCACCATTTTTAGAACAGACAACAAAATTTCATCCTTTTTAAAAAGTCCGAAAGATAAAATACCATTAGAGTCACACGGTATTTACGAAATCCCATGCGGTGATTGCTCAAAAACTTACATAGGCAGGACAAATCGCAGAATCTCGGCGCGCGTCTCTGAACATCGCGTAGATGTTAAAAACCGGAAACTAACTTCATCTCTTGTAAATCACTCATTGACCGAAAATCACTCCATAGACTTTGAAAATTCAAAAGTAGTCGCGAATATTAACAATGAAACATTTAGAATTTACAGGGAAGCAATCGAAATATATAAAAGAAGCAACAGTATAATGAATAACAGGGACGATAGCATTCGAATCCCGACCGCATGGACAAGTGTACTTGAAAACAACATTTTTAAAAACCATAGTAATCAAACTACCGATATTTCAAACAATAGTCACATTAAAAACATTAGTAAAATTCTTAGTAAGCCGAAAACTGATAATCCACCTGTAAACAATATACCGTTAAGTACTAGAGTCACTAGAAGCCAAACAAAACGCAATAATGACGTCATTGGGGAAACCCACCCCTCCACTAACACTTGACGCGGCTTCCTTTCAAACTTTCACTTGGTAGTAAGCTTTCGACTCGAACGGACGTGCGTGCACTATCCCTCGAGACGAAAATTTATTAACAAGGCGCCTTTAGAAAATGTCTGATGTGATTCAGACGAAACGTCGGCAGACGACTGATTCTCTCGGGAATCATAATTTGACGCGGGTTATCCCCAAAATACTTAATAATAACATATTTTGTACTCGCGAAAACCTTAGATTTAACATATATATATATATATATATATATATATATATATATATATATATATATATATATATATATATATATATATATATATATATATATATATATATATATATATATATATATATATATATATATATATATATATATATATATATATATATATATATATATATATATATATATATATATATATATATATATATATATATATATATATATATATATATATATATATATATATATATATATATATATATATATATATATATATATATATATATATATATATATATATATATATATATATATATATATATATATATATATATATATATATATATAATATAAAAATGATAGAAAAACAATTTGTTTGTGCCAAAAAATAGTTTAAATCGATGTCAAATATTATTAGAAATATGTAATATGTACACAAATATTCTTTTATTTATTTTCTATGATGTACGCAGAACAGAGAATCTAGTCGCGAATTGACTGGCCGCTAGAAAGAGATGGATTATATACGTGTAAAAAGAATAGATCGGTTGCGAGAACGACATTTGGCTCAGCACGTTAAAAAGTATTATTTCATTTCATTCGAGTTTTTTTCCGTCAGAAAGAGATCTACTTAGGGCCGGTCTTATAAACGTCCGTTAGTTAGATTTCAGACCAAACAAACCGAAATTTGATACAAATGCTCTATATTTCGTCTTATAACAATCCGTTAGTAAAATTTTAGTAAAATTTTACCGATAGCCTTTACTGACGGTCGGACCACCGATTAAGCGTTCGTTAACGATAAGTTATGGAAGGATTGATTTTTTTCACACTTGTTTTTTTTATGTTGCGGTACATTTTTAATATTACGAATATTTTTAAAAATACTGTTTTATATTTTTTGGATTTTTTATATTGAATTGCTTTTTTTCGATAAAAAATGTCGGCCGACATTGATTTTGAATAACCAAAACGAATTTGATTACAAGATTGTGTTTGACCAAATATTTTATTATTTCAACATGACATTGATGACAGTGAATTTCGTTTTATTTTATTTTAATTATTTTTTTTAACTTCAAATAAAAATAAAAAAAATTTATAAAAAATGAATGAATAATTAATTGTAACTAGTACCTACATATGCATTAAGTTTTTTAAATGTCATTTTAATGCCATAAATTAGGCATAAATGCTTGTGATATAAATGAACAAAATCAGTTGAGGTGAGATTTGAACCCGCATGCACTGAATTGCTAATCCAGCGCGCTATCTAAATAATAAAGGATTATCACCATTTTTGTAATTTTTGATATTGTTTGAAGTACGCAAAAAAATTAAACACTCTCTGTTTATATATTGCAATGACAGCACCGCTTTATCCATTACAATCCATTATAGTCTATTACAAATCTATTGAAAATCCATTGTAGTCTAATTAGACTGTAACTGTCAAATAAACGGACAGTTAAAATAGTTTTATAATACCGCCGATAGTAATATCTACTTAGGAACATCCATCCGTTAGTAAATCGTTAACATACTTACGAATATTTGGTCTTTCGTTTATAAGACCGGCCCTTATATACCCATGTACGCGTAATAAGGACAAAATCTAAAAAAAACAACGTCGCGTCGCGTCGCGTAACTACGCTATAATATATATATATATATATATATATATATATATATATATATATATATATATATATATATATATATATATATATATATATATATATATATATATATATATATATATATATATATATATATATATATATATATATATATATATATATATATATATATATATATATATATATATATATATATATATATATATATATATATATATATATATATATATATATATATATATATATATATATATATATATATATATATATATATATATATATATATATATATATATATAGAAACTAGGATGTTTCAAACATAAGATTAGTTAAAAAATAAACATTCATAGTTGGAAATTCGTCGGAATTTCATCGTTGAAAAGTCTCTCCGCTGACTGCGAATAATTTTCGACGTGTTTTTATTTGGTGAAAACATAGAATTATAATTTATAATTTAAGGTTAAAAACTTGGGAATTTAATGACTTTGGGAATTAATACACCTCGTAATTAATACACCTCGAATCCGAATAATATTTCAAACATACATTTTAGCATCCTAAATACGATTTCATTGAACGCAATAATCAACAAGTCGTGAACAAAATGTATAACATGCATTTGAAAAATACATCCACTATGATGTGTATCATGAAGCTACATATAATGCTAATGTGTATGGTCACTCGTTTCACGATCCAAATGAACCGTTTTAGCGCGTGATTCAAAATACGTTTTTCAATTTGCTTTAAAAAGCTTTATAGAGCAAATATTACCATATTTTCTATAGTTTTTGTACCTTTTTTTTGGTAAAAAAAAGTTAATGTTTCTAATTACAGCTATTGTTATTGGATTCATTTTAAAACAATCGTAGAAATTTCAGAATAGCACTAATTATATCGAGTGAGTTAAACGGAATAAGTTTAAATAGGCAACAGACAAACGTATGAATGAGAAGGTGCACGTGGTGGTGCGTGGATATTATGGGCATAACAGTTTTATTAAAGTATTTATCGACTATGCGAGGCGTGAATCGTATTATTTATTTTGGTCACAAGTTACCACCATAAAGATTACCGATTTCGTTCACCTATAGTACAAGCATTTATGTTTAGTTTAGGGAATGTATGAGGATGTATATGTACTTGTTACAAAAGAGATATTCATTCTTTAAAAAAAATGGATCTCGGCCAATATCAAACTCTGTATATTAATAAGTAATTGTACCCTCATTTTTTTTCTCCTGCATCTACTGGAGCCTATTTCTATTATAAACAGAAGAATGACACGAACAATTATACAACACCAAAATCAAACCTGTGAATGCGAGAAAACCATATTCTTAATCATGTATTTTCTCCAACCAGTTATAATTGATATGATTAGGGCACCGTAATGCATAATATAAAGTTTATCCTTACCTAAGTAATAATGAATGTGAATAATACATTCCCTTGCAATATATTCATTTGGCTTTAGAACAAGACATTATTTAAATTAATTGTACCTACTTCATATGTAAGTACCAGAGAATTTAATATTCGCAGGATGTCCATTTAAGTAGGTAATGTAATTCGTAGGTGTACCTCACTGGTCCATGAGATTTGTTACACCTACCTACATAATATTGTTTATTGTTACACCACTGCACCATTATGGTGACGACTTTAAATAACATAATAAAGTGGTTATTAAGTTCTACCATGTGGATTAAGAATTATTTATGGCCTCAAAAATAGAAACTAGATAAGTAATAATATGTAGGTATAAGCAATGTGAAATATTTTGGAATTGTGATATCTTATGATTTGTCACAAAAACCGAAATAATCGAAACATTTCGCATGGATCATCTGAGCCCCTGTAAACGGCTTGTGAAATTATGGCTTGTGATCCAGATCCAGATTTAATATATTTCATTCACTCTTTATTTATTATTTTTTTCATATTTTGTGTTGTTTTTACTTAAGTTTTTTTTTTATATACATATATAAGGTTAATAAGGTTGACTGGAAGATGTTAATTTATTAACAAGTCCGTCTTTTGGCTATTATAATGTTTTCTTTTGTACATGATGTTTTGTATGAATTTTATTTTAGCTAATAAAGATTTCTTATTATTAGGTATTATTTTAAGAATATATTATTTTGTAAAAAAGGCAACAAAAGATCAATTTCTAAAGTTGATTTGGATTAAAAAAATGTATATTTATCCTCGTGCTCAACCAATATAAATCATACTAAAGTATTACATAGGTAGGTACCTACCTCAATTTAAGTTTTATCGCAAAATTACTTGATGTATTATACCTATTTCAATGCAAGTTCGTTTGTATTTTCCACATAGATTTTATTTAGACCGCTTGGTATACCTATTTGTATCAAACAACTTGAGATGATAAATTTAATCAAATAAATCTTTAGTTAAACCATAAAAGTATCTACATAATATCTAATATTTGTAGCATAAGTAGATAATATTTTTTTAGATTCAAGCAGTTATTATTAAAACCATAAAAAATGCTGTCACACCACCGCTCTTAAGAAGGGTTGATGGCAAAGGGGACATGGCACTAGATTAGTAATTCAGAGAACGCATATTCGAATCTCACCTCGACCGCTTTCACTTACCTAAAACACAAGCCTTTATGCTTGATTCAGGGAATGGATTTAGATTTATAATGTAGTTGATAGAATAACATATTCATGATTAAAAAAACACCATCGATATCAAATAATTCACTGGATCATTAATCTAGTGCGATGCCCGCTCTGACACCGACCCATTATATTTATTAATTTTTCTTATTTATTTATATTTTTGTACATAATATAAACCAATATACATAATGCATATTCCAGATTATAATATAATTTTAATTCAATAATTCTTTAATTAATCAATTTAATTCAATTATATGCATTTTATTTAAAAAAATACATATAACTTCGATTTTAAAAAAATCGTGAGAAGAAACATTGAGCAAAAGATTATCTTCTATAATATTTTTTTGTTAGAGTGATTTTATTGTAATGTTCATAAATTTCTAGGAAACCAGCTGTTTATATTAATTTTGTTAGAGTGATTTTATTGTAATGTTCATAAATTTCTAGGAAACCAGCTGTTTATATTAATTTTGTTAGAGTGATTTTATTGTAATGTTCATAAATTTCTAGGAAACCAGCTGTTTATATTAATTTTGTTAGAGTGATTTTATTGTAATGTTCATAAATTTCTAGGAAACCAGCTGTTTATATTAATTTTGTTAGAGTGATTTTATTGTAATGTTCATAAATTTCTAGGAAACCAGCTGTTTATATTAATTTTGTTAGAGTGATTTTATTGTAATGTTCATAAATTTCTAGGAAACCAGCTGTTTATATTAATTTTGTTAGAGTGATTTTATTGTAATGTTCATAAATTTCTAGGAAACCAGCTGTTTATATTAATTTTGTTAGAGTGATTTTATTGTAATGTTCATAAATTTCTAGGAAACCAGCTGTTTATATTAATTTCATGGACGTATAAAAATAGCAAAAATATAATAAAACCAGTGGGTTGTGGCCAACGTTATACTGTTCATCTTGAATGATTGGAATGATCTCGAATCATTAAACGGCGCTATGTAAAATCCCCTATTATAATTATTATACTCCTCACTACCAAGTCACTCCCAAAAGTATTCAAATTTTGTTAAAGTTGTTTTGGAAATTTATCATAATTTTCATGAAATGAGTTTGTTAAATAATTTTTGATTTCAATATTTTCCAACTGTCGATTCGTTCATGAGAATTCAATTCTCTGAATGAATCGACATTATTAAGCCAAGATGCGTGTACGAAGGAAAATTTTGTATGGCGTAGTGGACTTTTTGCATGCTAATAACACCAACTAGAGGCCTCGGAGCATATATGTTCCCATACATGGATTTACTCAGAATTCGGAGCAGAACATTTTATGTGAGTTTGTGTGTGTGTGTGTGTGTGTGTGTGTGTGTGTGTCCCTTATCAACTTTTGAAATTTTGGTTTATTTTTCCATATATCTCAGAAACCATAAAAGCTAGAACACTGAAAATTGGTATAAGCATAGACAATTACAAAATCTCAAATTAGTTTTTTTTGAAAAAAAATCCAGGGTCTCAAACATTTTTTATTAAGAAAAATATTTTTTTTATGATAAATTTATGAGTTTAACTGCCTATATTTCCAAATTTTTTAAAATATCGAAAAAAGCCGAAACACCCCAACTAGAAAATTTAATTTTCTATAAAAAATATTACAATTGTAATAATTGCACATCTCAAATTTTTTTTAACAATTTTTATAAAAATTGAATTTAGTGACGACATTGCTTCATACAATTTAGCCTACAGACAATATCTAAGAAGACTTAGTAGTTTGATACTAATCTCCAAACATACATACATACCATCATGCTGTTTTCATATTCTGGGTAGGATCAAAGGACTGACCTCCATACTATCCTATCTTGACATACATACCTAGGTACAAGTGTTGTATAGAAAACCAAATACCTATCTTAAAATATTAAATAATTTGTATTTATGGGTTTATAGTTTGTAACTATACATACATACTATCGCTATCGACAGTTGGATCTCATGTGTTACATGCAACTTGTATTATAAAACTTAATAATTCTTCAATGCCATTTTACGAAAGTGATGTGCCATTTTAGCAATTTAAAAATAAAAGCATCAAATTTTAAGATTCCTGAGATTGGGGCCACATTGAAATATTTGACAGTTAAACAAAATAAAAACACTGATCACATATCCTTAAAATCTAATGGGGTCTAAGCGAGTATTAGATAAACAAATTTGAAAGAATTTAATGAACACTTTAGTCTATAATCGATAAAGTAGAATAAATACGCCGTACATACATAGTAGATATATAGGTACTCATTTACTCGGGTTGGTTGGAAGAAATTGCGATTAGGCAATAAGCCCGCCAGTGTACTAATTATATGTACAGGAAGATTCAAAAAAAAATATAGCACACAGTACAAATACATATTGTGATGAAACTTTCAAAATACAATCTCAGCATGATGCTAACCTATAAATAAAAAAATAACCTTAAGTATTGCGAATTCATAACTCCCCGCTATATCCCCTTGGGGTAGTGAGAATATAACCGGTTAATCGTTTTATAAATTCGAACATCACCTTATTATAATATTTTTAAATGTACAATAATGACTGTTACTTAAATACTAGTTGGAACCCATAAAATATTCACATATTTGTGTAAATCAAGCAATATATAAACAATCTTTTAATTCGAGTATTTAATGATAAATTTCTTTCATACAAAGATAATCTGCTAACCTGTAACTTGGCATATGATAAAACATTCTATACATACATGATTAAATTATTTATTGGTCAGGTAATTAGTGAAAAGATATGCGATTAATACTTAAATTCTATGGAAAAACCTTTATGCACTCTTTTTGTCAACATCCGTAGTCTTACCTATTTCAACTGTCGATTTGTACAAGAGAATTTTATTATCTTAACATATCAAAAAGTATCAAGCCAAGATACGAGAGACTTGTATGCAGGGTCTATATTTTTTACGGTTTTTCCAACTTTGAAATCAAAAAACACCAACTTGGAGGCTTCGCAGCACATATGTTCTATGTACTGATTTACTCAGAATTCGGAGTATAGAACATTTAATGTGTCTGTGCCCCCCTTTTAACCGTTGATCCGCGCTCAATTTACAGAGCCCAAAATTTCAAAATATATAGATAGTTATAGGCCTACAAAACTTTCATACTCAGATTTTTTAATTTTTGTTTTAGTCAGGGATTATCAACCTTTGAATTTTTACTTTATTTTTCCATATATCTCAAAAACCATAAACGAAAGAACGCTGAAAATTGGTTTAAATATAGACAAATAAAAAATCTCTATTTTGTTTTCAAAAAATTTCCAGATTTTCTCAAACATTTTTTATTGAGAAAATCTTTTTTTATGATAAATTTACGTGTTTAACTGCCTATATTTCCAAAGTTTTTAAAAACATCGAAAAAAGCCGAAACAAAAGCCCAAGTAGATAATTTAATTTTCTATAAAAAGTATGAACATTTAAAAGTATGAGTATTTATTTATTTTATTTATTTCATCTCATAAATAATATTTTGAAAATTAATACCAAATATATTCAACCTCACATTTTTGTGAGCTACATAAATACAGAGTCTACTTAGTCTAACATTTTACAACAATAATAGATATCAACAGTTCATATGTACATATTATATAGATATATATCGATACAAAACAAAATGTATTAAATTTAATGTATAGGGCGACCATGATTAATATAGATGAAGAAAAAATATAAAAGAAATTAAAAAATATAAAATAATAAAAATAACAAAAGTTAAAAATAAAAATATCACTTCAAACAAAGAATGTCAAGGAAGAAAACACACTTTTGCATACAATCTTCTGTCCATACAAACGCCTTAATATTCCTTTTAAATTGGTGTAGGGAATTACATGTTTTAATATGGACAATTTTCATAAAAATTGAATGAAATGACGACATCGCTTTTTTTTATAAATTAAAAACGAATATATCCTTTTTAAACAAGAACTTATATATCTTCCTACATTCCCTAAATAAAGCATAAATGCTTGTCCTATAGATGAACGAAATCGGTCAAGGTAGGATTCGAATTCGCGACCACTGGATTACTAGCCCAGCACGCTTACCGCTCTGCCTTCGACCCATATTTTTCGTTTGTTTTTTTTTTGTTTCGTTCGACGTTTCATACAATTTGTAAGGCAGTAAACACTACACAATATCTCACTCAATAGTTTGATACCTACTTAATCTACAAACATACATCATGCTTTTTGCATATTCTGGGTAGGAAAACAGACTGACCTCCATACTATCCTATCCTGACATATATACCTACATGTTATATATAGAAAACAAAATATCTTAAAATATTTATTAATTTGTGTTTAAGTGTTTATAGTTTGGTAATACGTATTCTTTATATATGCATACTATCGCCTTCGACAGTTGGATCTCATGTGTTACATGCAAGTAGTTTCATAAAAATATTTTATGAAAATTCTGACAATTTACCATAGGTACAAATTTTGTAAAATAGAACTAAAACAAAAAAGATACAGAACTTATCAAAATAAAAATTTAAACCATTGTATTGTGGCCACTCCTCACTACCATGTCACTCCACAATGTATTCAAATTCATTATAGTATGGAGGTCAGTCTTTTTTTCCTACCCAGAATATGAAAAAAGCATGATGGTATGAGTGCATGTTGGAGATGAATTAATTATCAAACTATTGAGTTCCTGTAGATATATTATTGTGTAGTGTATACTGCCATACAAATTGCATGAAACGATGTCATCACTAAATTCAATTTTTTTAAAAATCGTTAAGAAAAGTTTGTTTTTTAAGGAAAATTAATTTATCTAGTTGGAGAGTTTCGGCTTTTTTAAAAAAAATTGAGAAGCTCTGATCAGATATCTTTCAAAATCTAGGGTCTAAGCAAGTATAAGATACGCAAGTATAAGTATGAAAATAAGGAATGAGTACTTTAGTTTATAACCAAATTGGAAAATATTCTTACTCTCCAAAAAAATTTCATTGTATTGATGGCGTACGCGCGATATAATGAGGAATTTTCGATCGTTCACATTATTTTAGATGGGTCGATGGCAGAGCGGTTTGCGCAATGGGTTAGTAATCCAGTGGTCATAAGTTCGAATCCTGCCTCGGCCGATTTCGTTCACCTATAGCACAAGCATTTATGCTTATTTTAGGGAATGTAGATATATATTGTACTTGTTTAATGAGGACATATTCATTAAAAAAAAAACTTGAAACAATTCGGGTAATGTTTGTTGTTGTACGTAATGCAACTTATTTCTCAATATTATAATAATCAATGTAGATGTTGACAGAAACCAATGATTCTTGATCAGTTATAAATTGTGAGTGAAGTTGGAAATTAATGTGTTCAAGATATTGAAATTATTCTAATCTGCTTTTATAACTAGTATAATTGGTGGTCCACGCTGGGATGCACGGTCGAATGTATGCTATATAAAATTTGTACCTACAGTGTGTTTGTAGGTACCTACTCTTAAACGGTCAACATTGTCGAAGGATGTATCCTAGTGATTTAAATACTTTATCAACTATAGTATCCAAATGTTTATCAAAAAGAAATTTGGAATCTAACATTTATTTATTTATTTGTTTATGTCATCTCTACACTTATAAAATCATTTATAAATACTATCCCAATATTATTTCCATATATTATTCTATGAATATTCCTAAATCTTAAATATGATTAATAAAGAATGTAATTAAAATTGTTTTTGTTACGGGTGAATGAAATCTTATTACTTATTAAATTTAGATACGTTTAAGTTGACACTATTTTATCTGTAATATTCTGAAAGATTGTTTAAATCGTATTGAAGTCAGTGAGTGATATTATTTTCAAGAACACATTCATACCATCAGCATAAGCAACGTAATTAGATTTAGCAAGCACCTAGAAATGTCATAAATGTGAATCACAAAAAGTAACGGTCCAGGTGCGATCCCTGGGGTACACCACAATCCGGAACGCCAAATCGGAAATTTTGACTGATTTAGACCTATTTTGAATATATGAGACAAGCCATCTATAATAATATAATGCACGCCCGCACACTTTTCGCTGATTACTTTACATTGTGGTATATGCCGTGATGCTATGAATGAATGAATGTATTATTTTTATTTCATATACTAGATCCAAATTCAACTTAGTTTTTGATACGTTTTTGATATATAAACTGTCATTACTTTATGTCAAATTGACGACCTCAATACAGGACAGCCCTACCTTAGTGAGATCGATAGTTACATTTTATTATACGTTCTGTTTCTAAAATAAATAAATACATAAGTATTGACGTTTGCTGAACTAAAGAATTATTCTAACAGAATCATAGCTAGCAAAAACCCTAGTATCTACCTAGTCTTATATTATTATATTGTTCTGTCTTTGTTATTTGTGTAGACAGAGAGAACCAAGCGCCATGCACTTCTGTCATTAAGTACATAAATTCTTCGCCTCACTCACATTCAGACATATTTTCATACATGCTCGTCTTTTAGTTCTATGCACATCTATGTAACGTTTGCTTCTTTCAGAATATTGTTCACATTCTCGTTCAAATGTTTTCTTGGCCGACCCCTAACTCTTGTGTCTTCTATTTCGGATCCATAAGTTTTCTTTTCCAGACGTTCTTCATTCGTTCTTTCCACACGACTAAACCACCGAAGTGTGTTTACTTCAATTCTGTTGAAAAGAAACACTCTTCTTCAAGTTATCAGCTTTTGTATCCTGTATATAATACATGTTTTTTTTGCAAAGCCTTCTAGGCGACCTCATTTCTGTAGCATTTATTTGACATATTTTCATGATTTTTATGCGATGTCCGTTGTCCATGTCTCGCATGCATATTTCAAAGTCGGTACTACAACTCAATGCATTATAGTGTATGGCAAGTATTCAATATTGTTTGAATGGTAGGTACTTTGAACCTGACTCATCATTATATAATATTTATAATATTGTCAACTATATCCACTCGTGCATACCTTACTAACACGTGAAGTGTCGTTTGTAGATCATGAAATAACAATGATATGGTACAAAGGATGACATGTTTTTATTTTTGTTTTGTTAATAATTTATTATTATGACATTGAATCACACCACAGGACAAGTACCTATCCCAAACTATCATCTACTTGTATTTTTTTAATTTACAATGTTGATACCTACGTGACTTTTACATAAACATTTATTTTTCCAAGGAAATACTATTGCATCAACATTTTATTAGGTTATTCAAACACCTGGTTACCTAATATTAAAGTACCTATACAATTTTCAAAAAGGAATGATTGATTGCCGACCGCCGTGGCACAGTTGGTAAGCCGTTTGGTTTCTGTGCGAGCGTCCTGGGTTCGATCCCCAGCATAGGAGAAATTATTTAAATTGATTTCTCACGATTATATTGCTTCTCATACATATGGCAATAAACTCGCCACTTGCGCAGGGTGCAAGGAAATATTTATTATTATTGATTGATAAAGAAATACTATAAAAGGTATGTGATCAGTATGGATCGGAATACCTAATGTACGAGTAGATATTTTTAGAAAAATTAGCAGAGACGTAGTATGAAACAAATATATTATACAGTTTATTATTTTCTAGTTTTTAACAAGAATTTGTCTTTTGTACATCAATGATTTTGTAGGTGTTGAAAATTATTCAAAATAGGATGATATAAAATAAATGGTTTAAATTTGATTAAACAAAAGTATTGAAAAGATTCTAGTGCAGGTTACATCGTCACATCCCACATCCCATTCGTTTTTACATATGTATTTTCATCAAGTGTGCATATCGTTAATAATATTTCTGCACAATAGACTATTAGACTTAAAACTAACCCAAAAGTCTAAATAAAAAAGAGAAGAATAAGACTATAAGAAATAGTTTGTATAAAAAATCCGAATGGTCTACATAAAAAAAGAAAAATTACATAAAATAGAAGAATTAGACTATTGGAAATAGATTGTATAAAAACTGACCACAAGGTCTTCATAAAAGAAGAAGAAGATTAATCTATAGGAAATAGTTTGTATAAAAACTGTCCTAAAGATCTACATAAAATTAAGAAGAAAAAGAATTAGACTCCAGGACCCGTCGCTTCAGACCCTTCAGTACCTCCCGTCCCTTCAATCCCTCATCACGTCCCTTCCCATCAGGCCCTTCAGTACCTCCCGTCCCTTCAGGCCCTTTAGTGCCTCCCTTCCCTTCATTACATCCCGTCCCTTCAGTCGGTTAAGAAAAGTTTAAATCCAGAAACCATCCTGGAAGAACCGTGAAGAGATGCAAGGACCGTCTTCTTTTCCCAGGATACTCCACCTTCATAGGTAAAATGACTAAATACACGAAGAAGAAGAAGAAAAAAGTTTAAATCCATAAACCTGCGAAGAGATGGAAGGAAAATTGGACCTTCTTCTCCCAGGATACTCCAACTTCATAGGTAAAATGACCAAATACACGATGAAGAAGAAGAAGAAGAAAAAAATTTAAATCCACAAACCGTCCTGGAAAACCTGCGAAGAGATGGAGGGACAGTCGGACATTCTTTTTCCAGGATAGTCCCCTTCATAGGTAAAATGACCAAATACACGAAGAAGGAGAAGAATAAGAAAAAAATTTAAATGCAGAAACCATCCCAGGCATACGCTCGACAATTCACCAAAGTTTCATTGTAATCGGACAAACTGTTTAGGAGCACATAGCATACATGCATACATTCATACATAAATAAATAAAATAATTTTCTGATAGGAAATCAGTATATTGTTGATTTGTAAGTAAATAGTACTAGTTGCATGTAACACATGAGATTCAACTGTCGATAGCGATAGGATAATAATCAAACTATAAACCCATAAATCCAAATTATTGAAAATTTTAACACATGTTGGTATGTATGTCAAGATAGGACAGTATGGAGGTCAGTCCTGTTTTCCTACCCGGAATATGAAAACAGCATGATGGTTCTGTATGTATGTTAGGAGATTAAGGACCTATCAAACTATTAAGTCTTCTTACATATTGTGTATAGGCGACTGTCATACAAATTGTATGAAGCGATGTCGTCACTTAATTCAATTTTTATAAAAATAATTAAAAATAATTTAAGATATACTACTATAATGTTAATTTTTTTTATAGAAAATTAAATTATCTAGTTGGGGTGTTTCGGCTTTTTTCGATATTTAAAAAAAATGGAAATATAGGCAGTTAAACTCATAAATTTATCATAAAAAAATATTTTTCTTAATAAAAAATGTTTGAGAAACCTTGGATTTTTTTTGAATAAACAAATTATAGATTTTGTATTTGTCTATATTTGTACCAATTTTCAGCGTTCTAGCTTTTATGGTTTCTGAGATATATGGAAAAATAAAATAAAAATTCAAAAGTTGATAACCCTTGACGGAAACAAAAATTGAAAATTCTGAGTATAAAAGTTTTGTACGCCTAATACGCCCAATATTTATATTTTTTTATAGAAAATTAAATTATCTAGTTGGGGTGTTTCGGCTTTTTTCGATATTTTTAAAATATTTGGAAATATAGGCAGTCTCAGAAAAATTAAGTAAAAATTCAAAAGTTGATAACCCCTGACTGAAACGAAAATTCAAAATTCTGAGTATAAAAGTTTTGTAGGCCTATAACTATTTATATATTGGGTTGTAAATTTAGCGGATCAAAAGTTATAAGGGGGAGGGGGACACACACACAGACACACGAAATGTTCTACTCCGAATTCTGAGTAAATCCGTATACTAAACATATATGCTGCGAAGCCTCTAAGCTGGTGTTTTTTGAATTCAAAGTTGGAATGAAAAATATAGACCCTGCATACAATCTCGCGTATCTCGAAACATTGTTGATATGTTAAGAAAACAAAGTTCTCTTGAACAAATCAATAGATGGTGTTACAAAAAGGTTTCATCGTTACTTTGTAGATGACGATGGTGTTTATGCTTATTTTCAAACGATCAGTTTCTCATTATTAAAATATACAGAACTTTAAAAAAATTGCATTGATAAGGAATAATTGGTGAACGTTGCGCAAGCGTATGAAGTGATCACGTAAACCACCCGGTGATAGGTCGTAAGCCCTGTATGTGCCTTGAGATCCTGGTTCTATTATAATATTCCAAATACGTCTCTATTGAGATGTTAAAAAAATTTCAAAAAATAAAATTCACATTGAAAAATATAATAGGGATTGGATTAGGCTAATTTGCATATATTTAGGTACCTACTGCTGGTTATTTTCCTAAACAATGTATTAGTTGGTAGATGATAGTAGAGAGATCATACATATTCACTAGAAACGTTCAGTTATTTGAATATATAAAACCCTAAAATGTAGCTCTACAATATCACTAGATTCCGAACGAAGGTCAGATTTTGGCCGAAGCCTAAGCCGAATGTTCGGCCCTACCCGTAACCTTCGGTCGAGCCGATGCCGAAATTTTGACTTTTCTAAGAAATTTTATAATAATACCTACTGTATAAAAATATCGATGCAAGCTGTGTAATAAAATAAATACTTCATTTTTTATTTAAATGAAATAAAATAATTATTATACGTAACAAATAACTGTGAGGCACCGATTTAGAATAGTGCTTCCACTCTTTTATATTATCATCGTCTTCGGGTGTTCCGTAAGAACCGGGTAAACGAAAATTAAAATTTAACCTCATATAATTAAGCAATGAGGTTCACTACCCAGACTTCGGAATGTAAGTAGTACATTTTTAAGGTGAGGCGAGAGTGGTATGTGGGTATACAAGCATATGTTGTCCTTCCTTTTTTATGTTAATGCACACCTGTCGCTGGTTACGCAACATTGAGGGGTATGTTGTGATAGTATGAATTAATGACGTAGTAAAAGGACCAGCCTTAACTGTTTAAACAATGAAATTTAGCAGGTATACATAAACAGTAGGTAGGTTTTTAATGGGTGATGGAAAACTTCGGCTTCGGCTAAAAAATCGTCTTATATTTGGCCGAAGCCGAAGGTGCTATTTCTGGCCGAAGGTGGCCGAAGCCGAATGTTCGGACGGACATTAAATATCACTTTGAACTTATGTAATATGCATAATTTTATTTCAAGATAAAATTATGCATATTACATAAAAAAAAATATATTAAGTACTTACCGAATGTTTTTAGAAATATATACATGGATAAAGCACTGCCGTATATTTGTACGAAGAAACGATAATGCACCTCCCATCAATATTGCAACTCAAGAGGACCTGCAAAAGATTCGTTGACTGACTATGTTCCTTTGTTCTTTTAAATAACTTTAAATTGTTTTTTTTTTTATTATTTCGTTTAAATCGTTTAATTAATTGTATTCTTTTACACATTTCTCACACATCACTATACACACACGATGACACTACACTTACAAACACACCGCATTAGTATGTGTATTTGCTGGTTCGCATGTTTACGTACCATTGGTTTAAAATGTCTGACGATTATTGGGGTTTTCGTTGCATAACTCATGCACTCAACTTATCAATCAAAAAAACCGACGATACAGTCAATTCCTCTTTATCGTATTATATTTGAATTATATTTATGCAATTGCTTTACTTTATTGCGTAGGTACTAATTTTATTTTCTTGTTACTATTATTTTACTCACATCACATCATTCATTTTAATTCACATATTATACAGTTTATCATCTCGTATGTTTGATTATATATTTTGGATAAAAAATCATTAAAATGACCTCACTAAACATATTCTATCAAAACGTAAGGGGACTTCGCACCAAAACTATTCCATTCTCCCTAAATATACTCAATAATGACTATGACGAAATCAATCACTGAAAGTTGGCTTTCCTCGAATATCACTGATGCTGAGATATTTGACGATCGTTATGATGTTTTTATGTCGGATAGAAACTGTTTAACCTCAAATAGGTCTCGTAGGGGAGGCGTTTTTCTTGCAGCGCATTCTTCTCTTCAAGCCAAGCGGCTAGACTCCGAGGGCAGCGATCTGGAATGTATTTGGATATCTATACCGCCACATAAATACAATAATATCAATTCTTTACATATAATTTGCGTTTATCTACCGGGCGGCACCTCTTATATCCCACAATTGATTAGTTTCTGCGAAATCATGTGTAATATATCCGACGGATACCCGGAGGATGCCGTACTTATTACGGGAGATTACAACCTCCCAAACATACAATGGGATCGTCTACCTAATGCTAATTATCTTGTTCCATGCAATTCTGTTTGTAGCATTAGCAGCATTATTTTAGACCATACTACATTGGCGGGCTTGCACTACTACAATTATATAAATAACGGTAACCAGCGTATTCTACCTAGTTTTTAGTAATACCTCAATAGTTATTAAACGATCTGACCTTCCTCTGGTACCAGAAGATATACAGTCCAGGGATGGGCAAACAGTCGATCGCGAGCGGTTTTAGGGTCAATCGCGCGCATACTTACAAAAATGTACCTAAAAGTTTACAAAATAGCGTAATTCTACTCCAAAATGAATACTTATCAAGAAAACAATTTAAAATAATCTTTATCAATTAAAAACGAAATTTATTTAATTTTATAACCATAATAATACAAGAACACTCGGAGGCGACAAATACGTGCCGCGCTTGATGTTTACCGCACGGCACGTGTTTGTCGTCAGTCTCGCCATCGCCATTAAGTCTCGTACCTCATACAGAAATTGGATCTGATCAGACGTCTGGAGTCCGAACTAATTTATCTGATTTATCAGTTTCTCCATAACTCTCGTTGACTCTGTGCCGCTAATAAGAATATCATTATTTTATCCTAAGTGAAACTAACGTATCTACGGTGTGTACATCAATATTAACCGAATTACCTATTATTTAAAATGAGTGCGCCAAAGAAGATTAAAACTTACAATTTCAACGATGAATGGGAAGAAGAATTTTTCTTTACCATGGTGAAAGGCAAGTGTATATGTCTCGTTTATCGAGCTTCGCTTGCTTTGCCCAAACGAGGCAACTTAGAAAGGCATCATAAAACCTTGCATAAAATTTTCGAAAGCGATTTTCCACCCAAAAGTGAAATGAGACGACGGAAAGTTCAAGATCTGAAACGTAGTTTAAAGGCAGAGCAAGTTATGTTTACCAGGCATGCAAAACAATCAGAAGCAGCAACAGTTGCGTCCTTTAAAATATCTCATATTCTGGCAAAACACATAAAAACCCTTTGAAGATGGAGAGGTATTGAAAGAAGCGTTTCTCGAAGGGGCAGATTCATTATTTGGAGACTTTAAAAATAAAGCAGAGATCATGTCTGCCATCAAAGAGCTCCAGTTGTCTCGTCGGACTGTAACGTCTGTAACTAGACGTGTTGAGATTATGAGCAAGGATATCGAACAAAAGCTAAAAAACGATATTATGAAATGTACATTCTTTTCTTTGCAATTTGATGAATCCACTGATATGACTGACACTGCCCAGCTATGTGTATTTATTCGGATGGCATTTACAGATACTACAGCTACAGAAGAGTTTTTAACAATTATACCTCTGAGAGAAACCACTCGCGGTTCTGACATCTACGATGCTTTTTTAAGTTTTGCAAAAAACTACGAGCTGCCGCTATATAAACTAGTGTACATTACAACAGATGGAGCACCATCAATGACTGGAAATACTAATGGATTTATTGCACTATGCAGAGCTAATAAATATTGGATATTGATATATTACACTAAGAACTCTTTTTGCTTGTTGATGGAATTTACATAAGTCGTTTACAATATGCTGAATCTGATATTAACCTATAACACGGTCATTTTGTAAAAGACCGTGTTATAGATTGAAAAAACGTTGCATTGAAATGCTAATATTATTTCAATGATTATTTTCCCTTTCGACTGAAGCGACATGCAATACTTACATATTATTATTATTTTCTTGGTGTCAGACGTCGACACTGTTTAGGAACAAAACTCTCTCTTTTAATCTCTTTTAATCATTCATACATTATTGTTTTTTTTCTCTCTTCTGTCTGGTGCAAAATTCCAAAAAAATATGGGGGGGGGGGCGGTTTCAAATACCTATATGGCTACGGGCGCAAAAACACGTTTATCCGGCCCTGACTGGATGATTGAAGTAAACAATGTGAGCTTGCGGGTACCTACATATATATATTCTCTCTTACACTTATACAGACACACTCACACACATATAGGTACACATCCTTACACTTATACGTACACACATACATACACTCATGCACTATCATTCACATATAAATGTTTTTCATATGTAGCTTTAAGTATGTAAGCACAGCAGTCAAAATTTATTGTTAATAATGTGGAAATTTGTTATTAGTTTTAGTCTTATACTAATGCATCTATATAATAAATGTTATTATATGTAGGTACTGTAAATTTCCGGGAAATAAAAAAAAATAACAAGAATAAATAAATAAAAAAAAGTATCGTGAATAAGAGTTACAAGAGGAACTATATTGCATATTATTGGATTAATATACCTATATAGATTATTATCGGTCGGGTTGATGAGTTTTATAATTATATGTATCAATTATGTATGTTATAGTCATTTGGGTTTCAATAAGTTTTCTACGCTCGTTAAGTAATTATTTATATAGGTAGGTAGTATCACAAAACAAATATTCCTCACAATCTAATTGTACCTATATAGTTCACTGAAGATAAGGAAGATTAAATAAGAATATATGTATGTACAATGTACACAACCGGCCCGAGACAAGTTTTAAGATGAAACCAGATCCGATTATACCGCCCTCTTTGCGATTCTGAAATGTTATGGCTTTTTTCTCTAACCGTAGATATAACTCCATTTTCGTAACCTTGTCTCCCCAACGTTACGTATAAGTGCGCTTCTTCGGAAGAGTATAATGGGCCCAAATCCTAATGGCTAGTGCCCCCTACGTAGCCACGTTTAAAAATAAAAAAAATTGAAATCTTTATTTATAAAAATATAATGAAACACATTTTTAATCCACAAACGAGTAAAATTTAACGGCCTTAGAGCTAATCTGCTATCACATCAGAGACAAAATATATCATCATCATGATATATTTCGTTCGTACAAAAATAATCTGTTTACCCGTAATATGTCAACTGATAGAACATTATAATGTAGGATGATATATTGTATTGGATAGGTAGGTATTCATACACAATAATAAGTAGAAAATACACAATAATAAAATTAATAAACAATAATTAGTAGAAAACAATACGATTTATTTTTTAAGTAATGTTCTACGGAGAAAATTAGGGTATTTCTTTCTAGCTCTCTCGTATTCAAAATATTGTCTCTGTGACTGCATAACTGTGTCTTTGCTTATTAATATTATGTCTAATGTATCCAGCATATATACAAGGAATTCCATCAAAACTTTAGCTTATAATCTTAATGTCCATCTGTGATATATATCTACTAAGATAAGAAATTGTGTTATATCATAAAAAATATTACCGACGCAATAACGTGATTTAAACCAGCAGGCTGTGGTGAATACTCAACCATCCATTACTATAATTAATATAGGTAAATTATTTTTATTTCTTGAAAGTAGAAAACCCCTGAATGCATTTTTATGAAACCGATTTTTACTGTACCTTCTTATTTAAACATTTTTTTTCCAGAATGTGAAAGATTCCAAAAATGTTATAGTAGACACACCATACGCAGTGGCGTAGCTAATTAACAGCGGGACCATGCAAAGCATGATGGTCCAGATTGACAAGGAGCCCAAATTTATTATCAAATCTAAAAATATTGAGAGTTAAAACAGAACTGAAATAAATATTCCAAATAGATCTTAAGGCCCCTGTATACCCTGGGCATACGGATATACACAAATATGCACACTAAATTTCCTTCTAATGTATGAAACACGAAAAAAATATTGTTCATATATCACCTAATCTGAAATATACAATATTCTTTCGTGACGAAAAGGTAAAATTTTGAGGTTTTTCTTAAATAGCAAGAACAGTAATTAAAAAAATAAAACAGTAAAATACTCAGTCGGTAGATTTTCATATTTTCTTTTGATTGAACTATAAATCTAATTCATAGCCCTTGTAGTTTTTTAGTTACTTACAATGAAAATTTTAAAAAGAGTTTTACTAAATTATTTTACAAGAAAAGTATTAAACAAATTCAAATTTCAAAAAAACTCATGCAATAGAATAAATATGTTAATACAAACTTTTGTTTATTTCAGGGCACTGGGGAAAAGATTTTCAAAATATACTTTATTGCCTACTATAGCCTATTAAAAAATTATTGGTGATTTTTGACGACTCAATTAATTAATTTACACAAGATCAAGAGCAAATTTGAAAATTCAAAGATTAATTTTGATCTTAACTCTATTATGAGAATATCAATCGTGTAGTTAAAATTATTTAATTACGGAGCACTCGTGTAATCTTTGCATGAGGGCCCGAAATTTCTAGCTACACCACTGACCATACGTATATTAATCTGCAAACAAATTGGAATGGGACGGTTTGCGCAAATACCAACCAAGCATATAACGCAAATTTGCACTCTGCGCAACTCATGAGATATTACGTGATTTTTTTTTGACAATACTTAGGTTCAGTAGTGACCAGAAATAATGATGTAAGTGTTGAGATTTAAAGGAGAATCGCAGTAGCAAATGAGAGCTACTTTAGAATCCACAAGCAAGAAGCACAAAGTTAAAGTTGTCGCCAAATACCTTGAGCCATTTCGCCAAGAAGGGGGGCGATATGCTCGTATACCAACGAAGCAAAAAGAAACAAATTTGCGCTCTGCGCACCAGGAAGCCTGGTTCAAGTTATTTGGTGATATTTATACTGTTGTATAAACGCTGTTGAGATCATTGTGTATGGAGCTGAGGGCTGGGTCCTGAGTACACGAGACGAAAATGCGCTTCCAGTCTTTAAAAGGAAGATATCGAGTAAAATCTTCGGGCATGTTTGTGAAAAAAGAACATGGTGGATAATATACACGTACAACTAGACACAGCTAGACAGTAGGTATGTACAATAAGCCCAACATTTTAAAGTACATAAAACTTATCGCCTTAGATGGTGATCTCCAGCGCATGGAGGAGAACTGAATTCCGAATAAGAATCTCAGCACACGACCAGATGGGAGGCGAAACGTGGGAAGACCCAAATCATGGTGGATGGATGCTGTAGAAAGGGACCCGAAAGCAATCAGTGTATAACTAAATGAAAGATACGGGTGATGGACCGGGTGGAATGGCGGAAAGTTCTTGAGGAGACAAAAGCTCATGATGGGCTGTAGCACCATTAGTGATGATGATAATAATTGATACGTACGCCGTACAGACAAAAATATCATATCTAATAAATCTCATAGATTACACCTACCTGTTGATAAATTAATCTAAAAACCTACACTCAAAAATTGTGAAAGCAAAACTCTTCACTACGCTACAAAAGTGGATAATAAAAAAAAAAATTGTTTCTTATCAGACACAACCATAAAATTCCACACCGACATTATTCATTTATAAACTAAGAATCAAATGATTGAGAGTTGTGTGGTTATTTCGATACATTTATTTCAAGAAGAAAATTTTATCAATATTCATTAAAACACCGTTGGAATTTTATTAATAAACAATACATTAATAACATGTAATATTATATTTCGAACCAAAACTGTGACAACAAAATATTATATAGATTCAGGTGTTCAAGCCAGATTAGGCTGACCTTACATTATTTTTTTGTTGGCCATTATTCAATATAATTACTGTCCTTTTAATATAATATTCATTCCTTCACTTCATTTGTATTTTTATTATACCTACATATATATTTACCTTAATGTCTTTCGCGTATTTTATTTTTCTTGGAATTGACCTTTCCTTCTCTATTATTCGAGTCCTCGCTTTGAATGTATATATATATGGTCTTCATCACTATTTTCACCATTCTGACGATGCTCAGCATAGAGCGATACTGGTGAATGGGAGTCGCGTTACGAAAATTTTAAAATTAAATATTTTTTTTTTCATAATTCTAGATGATATTACAACATGTTCCTATAAGTATTATTTTTCAATGCATATTCGGCGAAAATACACAAAGCGGATAAACCACACAGTGTACACATTTTTTACTCCTCACTAACCCAAGGGGATATAGTGGGGAGTTATGATTTCGCAATTTTTAGGTAACTAGTATCATGCTGAGATTGTATTCTGAAAGTTTCATCACAATGTATCTATGTGTGTGTGTGTGCTATGTGCTGTGTGCAGTGTGCTATGTGCAGTGTGCTATGTACGGCGTGTTAATTTTTACTTTATCGATTATAGACTAAAGTACTAATTCGATTCTTTTCAAATTTTGCAAATATGTATAGGTATCTAATACTCACTTAGATCACATTAGATTTTGAAGGACGTCGGAATAGTGCTTCTCAATTTTTTTAACTGTCAAATATTTCAAAGTGACCCCAAGCTCAGGAAATTTAAAATTTGATATTTTTATTTTCAAATTGATAAAAAGACACATCACTTTTATAAAATGGCATTGAAGAGTTATCAAGTTTTCATAATAAAATATTTAAATAAAAAACAATTTTACAAACTCATTTCATGAAAATGCTGAATATTTTCCATACAAAATTTGAATAATTTATAGAATGACTTGTTAGTGAGGAGTTTAGCGTTGGCCACAACCCACTTGTTTTAGAAAGGTTGACAATTCCTGATCTTAATACGTTCTTATCATGTCAACATATTGAAAATGTATGAATCTGTACTCGATCATAATATAATATTAATATTAATCTACGATGTATGACAGGGTAAGAAATGAGAACATAAGGAAAGAATGTAAGATGAAGAAAGATATCATTAATAGAATGAAAGTGAACACACTGAGATGGTTTGGCCACATGGGTAGAATGAATGAGGAACGCCTGACGAAGAAAATATAAAATGCGGATAGGATTGGATTGAGAGGCCGGGGCCGCCCAAGAAAGGGATGGCACGACCATGTGAATGATATTTTGAAAGACGGAAATGTTAGAAGCGTGAACAACAGACGAACATGTATAAGACGATGTATGAATGTTGTCGAGGCGATGAATGTAAGTATGTCAAGATAGAAGTAAGTGGCGTTCGGTTCTCTCTGCCTACCCCGTAAGGGACATGGCGTGATGGTATGATGGTATATATTAATCTACATTCAATCATAAAAAAAATGTTTAGATCAAAGTTTAGTATGAAACTGTCATAAATTTTTGCATAAAATGATACAATTAATTTCAATCCAATAGAAGCAGCCTTACTCTCTACTGCGATCATATCCCAATTTAGAATTAATCGCTAAGAACCTACCTTTGTAATGAAGAATAATGCGGTAGGTATAGTTTCAGTTAAACTTCTTGAGCCTTTTCGCCGCGAAGGGGGGTGGATTATACCAACCGAGCAAAAAGACACAAATATACGCTCTGGGTACCTACTCACGTGACGGGCTCAAGTTGTTTTCGCATATACCAACCGAGCAAAAAGACACAAATTTACACTCTGCGTACCCACGTGACGGGCAAAAAATGTTTGAGAAGTAGTATTATAATTACTATATATACGGGCTCAAGTTGTTTGCACATATACCAACTGAGCAAAAAGACACAAATTTACACTCTGCGTACCCACGTGACAGGCACATATACAACCGAGCAAAAAGACACAAATTTACACTCTGCCTACCCACGTGACAGGCTCAAGTTATTTTCCGATAACTATATGTATCTTATGTCTCAAAATCTTAATAGTAGATAATTTGCAGGCGACTGGTAGGTGAGTTCTTAACGAAAATTCGAAATTGGGATCGGGTTCGAGCATCAAGAGTGGCTACAGCACTGTTAATGCACTAAAAATTAAATTTAATACACTTTACACATTTTATGATATCAATATATAGTCGATTGAACTTATAGTTTGGGTTGTACAGAGGACACAAATAGGTACCTACACACGAAAACATGATGAAACTCATAGTAAGTAAGTTATCTCTACGTGATACCTGTTGAGAAATTGGTGTAATAAATTCTATAGTAGTGGAAAGTAAAAATTAAACCATAAATAATCTCCACTACGTCGTGATGGTTATAGTAAAAATAAAAATGATTAATTTTACATAATATTAAATAATTGACACGAACTATTTTAGTTTGATGTAAACAAAATAAAAGAATAAACTTACATAAGGAAAATGATGAGATGAATAATTGTGTTAGATGAGGCATGGGTGTATTTATTTCCCGTGTAAACACAAAAATACTTATTTTGCGACGGAATGTAATAATAGTACACTGAACGACCACCTGTTGAGAGCACAGAGCTTAAAATGAAAAGTGAAGAGCTCTGTGTCGTGACTGTCACTGCCTCTAGCTGCGATTGTCTGACAGTTTGATGCTTCAGATAATCCTCTATTTACGCGGCCGACGACACAGTCGTCGAGCTTTGAAAATGTTTTGCTTTTAAACGATTGGCAAAAGTGCTTACGAAAAGAATATAAGAAAAAGTTGAGTAAAGTAAGCCACTGGTAAGTAGTGTTATATCCTCAAATTAGAATGGGACTTTTGATGATTTAAAACACGTTTCATTCTTCAAATAACATTATAATACAATAAAATAAAATTATGTAAGTATTGATAAGTTAGTCAAAGAGTGGGCGACAATGCGACAAATAATGAAAAAAACGTACTATGTTTCGCTCGCTAATTACACACTGACAATATTATTCGGTTTATCATTTTTTTATCTGTGAGGCACCGGCTTAGAATAGTGCTTCCACTCTTTTCTATTATTGTTTTCGAGTGTCCCGTAAGAGCCGGGTAATCGAAAATACAACAGGCAACAATAACATCTCACATTGTTCAGCAATGAGGTTCACCACCCATTCTGAATATAGTGCCTTTTTAGGTGAGACGAGACTGGTGTGTGGGTATACACAGATATGTTGTGCTCCCTTTTATAAGGCAATGCACACCCGCACACCTTTTGGCTGGTTACCCCACACTGTGGGATATGCCGTGATGGTATGAATGAAATGAATGAATCATTTTTTTATAGGCAATCTGTTTTTGTAGTTTTTACAGGTTATTAAAGTAACCAAAAGAATACCGTGGAAACTGAGGTCATTTTACTGTCGCTGTCTAACAGGGTCGCATTATTTATTCCAACTACATTCTTTATATTTATTCTTTTTATTAAGTCAAGTGTGTGCAGGTTCGAGCGAAAGAAATGAGCGAGATACGGGCAAAGATGGGTAGACAATAATTAGTAGGTACCTACGTTTAAATGATCCAAACGAATCATTGAAAGGTTTATAATATGAAAGCTGTTTCAGTTTATCGTTCGTTCATATCGGATATACCAAATTATTTCCGGAAACATGTGAATTATGTAAAATTGTGAATTAGTATCGATTTTGATATATTAACTAATGATGAGCAAAAAAGTCTTGCAATCTTGGTCGTGCGAGACCATGTGTCGCTACAAGACCAAGAGTCTTGCAAATATTAATGCAAAAGTCTTGGGGTCTCGTAAAATTTAATTTATTTTTTTAAATTTACTATAATTGGTGTTTTTGTCATATTTCATTATAATTAGCATTTTATACATTTTAACCTAAAATCTATTTATCAAAGTTTTTTTTTTTATTTTAACAGAAAAATGGAAAATATTTTTTGGTAAAAGTTGCAAGATCTATAAGACCAAGACAGGGTATGCAAGACCGAGACCAATACTGCCCGCTCTTTATCTTGCATTAGCTCATCACAAATGTTAACGCATCATGTAAATAAGTTAAAATCAAAGACCTTGTATAAATGTCTTTGGTTAAAATACTATTAGCTATTTCACTTATACCTACTTGTTTTTAGTGTTCTTTATTTTTTTTTTCATAAATTTCACCAACGAAACAGGCTGTGGTTACACACATTATTATTTATATCGCGTCATCACATCTTTCGCCGACACCAAAGATTTCCACTGGAATCACCGCATCTCTGATGGTAACAAGCCCGACATACTCACATTACGAAACCTTCAACCAATCGGAAGACAGATGACACAATCGCCAGTTCCAGCCATCTTCCAGCAGTCCCAAACACATCCACGCACTGGACTCGCCATTCCTGTCCAGCCGTCAGTGTTCAGTCATAGGCACAGATTATATAGTGGTTACAGGCACAAATTATATGGTGGTTATAGGCACAGACTATAATATGGTGGTCACAGGCACAGATTATATGGTGGTCACAGGCACAGATTATATGGTGGTCACAGGCACAGATTATATGGTGGTCACAGGCACAGATTATATGGTGGTCACAGGCACAGATTATATGGTGGTCACAGGCACAGATTATATGGTGGTCACAGGCACAGATTATATGGTGGTCACAGGCACAGATTATATGGTGGTCACAGGCACAGATTATATGGTGGTCACAGGCACAGATTATATGGTGGTCACAGGCAGTCGCACACACCCGCCGCGCACATCGCGGCTACGCTCCTGCACCATCATTCTTGAACCAATTCGCGAACTAACCACCATCCTTCATTACCTCATATCTCCACAACGTTGTTAAATAAGACTGTTTTTAAGTTATATTTATCAAAATGTTATATTCTTTTGTTAGGAAGTTAAAAAATAAAGTTAATGAAATCACTTACATTTAATAAGGAATCAACATTGTTTTCATCAAGAAATGATTGAATGGTTATTTGAATTCAAATATAATATAATTCTTAACTAAATAATATAACCCAGAATAATATAATATTTAAATATTTTCTAGTAAAATAACAATATTTTTCCTAGTATTTTTTATTATTACCTTATGTTTTTATGCCACACAATTTTAGTATATTTATATAAAAAATATACATATCTAGATACAATTATAAACAGACCAAATCTCGGTTTAAAACAATGTTCTTAGGTACCTGAAAAATAGTGATCCTTTACTATACAACTTTATTTCAATTTTTACTAATTTAGTCTCTAGAGCCTAACACTCACTCTAACAGTAAAATTCAATATAATGTAATTATATTTAATTATTGTTTTTGGAAAACTACAAAATTCGATTCTGTCCAGTTGGCAGGTAGGATTAATATAACATTATGTAGGTACCTATGTTTTAAATGCTCCTAGACGATTCGGCGCCAATGTGATCATAAACTTGACTGTCCGTAGAATAAAAATGAGATGGGCTTTGGCACTTGGCACAGAAATAAAGAAGATAATATACCTAAAATTACTTATAGCTGCACTGTTTCATTTTTCCAACTGTCGATTCGTTCATGAGAATTCAATTTTTTGAATGAATCGACATTATTAAGCCAAGATGCGTGTACGAATGAAAATTTTGTATGGTGTAGTGGACTCTTTGCATGCTAATAACACCAACTAGAGGCCTCGCAGCATATATGTTCCCATACATGGATTTACTCAGAATTCGGAGTACAACATTTTATGTGAGTTTTGTGTGTCTGTGTGTCTGTCTGTCCCCCCCTTATTTTTTTTTTGTAATCACATGACAGTTGCTGCCAAATACAGTTTCATATGCGGTTTGACGACGGCTATTTCTGTTTCAGGAAAGATTTGAAGTGCCCTATATTTCAATGGAAAATATCTATCTCGTCCGAGAGCGAGTTCAATTTTTCCATAATACGCACCAGAGTGCTGCGGGCCACTTCGTCCGTTCTAGAATGGGTGACTTTCAGAAGATTATGTCTTCTTCCCCTTATGTAGTTGGGTGGTACAAAAATCCCTAGACTTGCTAGCTATTCAGGACAGTCAATAATCCAACTGTCGATTCGTTCATGAGAATTCAATTCTCTGAATGAATCGACATTATTAAGCCAAGATGCGTGTACGAAGGAAAATTTTGTATGGGTAGTGGACTTTTTGCATGCTAATAACACCAACTAGAGGCCTCGCAGCATATATGTTCCGATACATGGATTTACTCAGAATTCGGAGTACAACATTTTATGTGAGTTTTGTGTGTCTGTGTGTGTGTCTGTCTGTCCCCCCCCCCTTATAACTTTTGATCCGCTCAATTTACAGAGCCCAAAATTTCAAAATATATAAACACTTATAAGCCTACAAAACTTTTGTAATCAGAATGGTGAATTTTTGTTTCAGTCAGGGGTTATCAACTTTTGAATTTTTGGTTTATTTTTCCATATATCTCAGAAACCATGAAAGCTAGAACGCTGAAAATTGGTACAAGCATAGACACATACAAAAACTCAAATTGGTTTTTTCAAAAAAATTCCAGGGTTTCTCAAACATTTTTTATTAAAAAAAAATATTTTTTTGTGATAAATTTGAGTTTAACTGCCTATATTTCCAATTTTTTTAAAAATATCGAAAAAAGCCGAAACACCCCAACTAGATATTTTAATTTTCTATAAAAAATATTTAAATTGTATTAGCACGTCTCAAATTTCTTTTAACAATTTTTATAAAAATTGTATTTAGTGACGACATTGCTTCATACAATTTGTATGTCAGTCACCTATACACAATATGTAAGAAGACTTAATAGTTTGATACTTAATCGCCAAACATATTATATACAAAACCATCAGTTTTCATATTCCGGGTAGGAAAAGAGGACTGACCTCCATACTATCCTTTCTTGACATACATACCAACATGTGTTAAAATTTTCTATAATTTGGATTTATTGGTTTATAGTTTGATTCTTATTTTTCAACTATACATACTATTGCTATCGACAGTTGGATCTCATGTGTTACATGCAACTAGTTTTATAAAAGTAAGCACACGAAATAATATATAATTTCTACTTTATGACATACCTACTTATAACATACTAGGGAAGAGAAAGTAGTTAAATTCATATTGTTTGCTCTCAATTTCTCCTGTATACCTATCGACGTGATTGCTGTGAGATTTTGTAAGTGTACCTACCTACTTGTTTTTTTATCTTGACAAAAATAAATTATTGATTCCTTTAAGATGTGATGTTGGCGTAGAATGCTGCGAATAATATGGACTGCTAGGAGAACCAATGTGTCCATACTTAATGAACTGCAGATAAAGGACCACCTGTCAACTATCTGCCTACAGCGCATCCTTCAGTATTTTGTCCTTAGTCCTCGTCATAATGGAAGGGGTGTAGGGTAAAAGATCCAGAAGCCGCTCCCCGACCCTATGGAGCGGCCTTGTCTTTAGAATTTCAAGCGCCCTTTTTAAGACAACCGCCCTGAATTCTTGTTCCTGATTGTTCTATGATGTATCCGGCCCTGATTATGTATCTATGTTGCGACGTGTAGGTATACTTTTTACCACGTGTCTACGTACAATTTAAATTTTGATAAAATGTATTGACTTCTCGTTGAACTCCTAATTTTATGCAAACCATGTTACATATTAATGAAACAAATTGCTTGCAATCAAATTTATATAATTATAATTTCAAAAATTTTTCGTTAACACAGAGGAAAAGTCGCAGTCGGCTTATCCCACTCCATAGGGAACGTTATAGAACTAAGTGTTCTGTTCTGTTCATCCCCGGAGCGGCTGCTCGTCGGACGAAAACAAGAACTACCACCATGCATATTTCATACCACTGCCACTAAGAGTCCAACCACACTCGTGAAGGCCCGTTAACACAGTGAAAGTTCATAGTTATAAATAAAATATTTATAAAAATAAATAAAAACACATAGTTTTAATCCACAAATGAGTATGACTTTAATGAGCCTAAGTACTTTCGCCGAACACAGCCGGCATCCTCAGAGGCAGAAATCAAACTCTGTTATATAATTATGCAACTAGGCAAGTATATAAACTAGTTGCATGTAACACATGAATTTTAACTGTCCATGGTGATAGTATGTTAAGTTGAAGAATACATACCAAACAATAAACCCTTAAATCCAAATTATGGAATATTTGATTTTCTATACAAAACATGTACATAGATAGGAGAGTGTGGAGGTCAGTCATTCTTTCCTACGCCTTATATGTAAACAGCTCGTTGGTATGTATGGACTATTGAGAGTCACCATAGATATTGTGTATGCTGCCATACAAATTGTTAAACAATGTCGTCACTAAAATAAATAAAAAAAAAAAATATTTAAAAAAGTTAGAGATGTACTTTTACTACTTAACATATGTATTTTTTTTATAGAAAATTAAATTATCTAGTTGGGGTGTTTCGACGTTATTATATATTTAAAAAAATGGAAATATACGGAATTAAACAAATAAATTTGTCGATAAAAAAATATTTTTTTAAATAAAAAAAATTTGGGGAATCCTAGAACTTTTTCATAAAAAAAATTGTCTACCTTCATTAATACAAATTAACTGCATTCTACCTTTTATGGTTTTTGAGATAAGTACCTATATGAAAAAAAAAAATAAAAATTCAATAGTTGATAACCCCTGACTAAACGAAAATTAAGATGACAAATGTGAAAAATAGATTTTTTATGGAAATAAACTTTATACTTTTCGCAACTTATTGTACTATGTGTTACTACTATACACTAGCTGCATGTAGCACATGAGATCCAACAGTAAATGGCGTTAGTATGTACATATACTTGAAGAATATGTACCTAACTAAAAACCTATAAATCTAAATTATTGAATATTTTAAGGTATTTTGTTTTTTATACAAACATATAATATGCCAGGATAGGATAGTGTGAAAAGAGTACTCAACGAGCAATGGAGAGACAAATGTTGGGCGTATCCTTGAGAGACCGAATAAGAAACGAGGAAATAAGACGCCGGTCAAAGGTCACCGACATTACAGAAACAGTGGGAAGGCTGAAGTGGCAATGGGCAGGTCATGTGGCTAGACAGAAAGATGATAGATGGACCCCCAAAATTCTGAATTGGAGACCCTATCATAATAGAAGAGGTGTAGGGAGACCACAGAGGAGATGGACTGACGACATTGTCGAACTGATGGGACATGGGTGGAAACAGAGCGCCCAGGATAGAGAGAAGTGGAAAACTCAGGAAGAGGCCTTTATCCAGCAGTGGAGTGAAAGGGCTGAAGAAGAAGAAGAAGAAGGATAGTGTGGAGGTCAGTCCTTTTTTCCTACCTCCAATATGTAAACAGCTTGATGTTATGTATGTATGTATGAATGCAGACTAAAAATTATCAAACTATTACTTATCTATAAAAGTGTCATACGCCCCATAATGACATACGCATGCCCCATATGGGGAAATGCAGCAAAGACCCACATAGATAAGATGCAAATCTCCCAAAACAAGGTCATCCGTTTAGCTCTAAGCGCTCCAAGATGGGTGAGAAACTACCAACTACACGAGGATGCAAAAGTACCCACAATCCAAGACTTCATAATCTCCCTTTCGAAGCGTTTTAATGCGAAGATCCCCTTGCATAAGAACGCCTCCATCAACAGTCTAGCCACCCACGTCTTAGCTTAATACTGTCGATCTGTTAAGGGAAATAAATTCTCTTGAACAAATCAACAGTTGGATTACCATTGGGGCGGGTCTTGTGTGGAGTGACTTTGATTGGAAGGACTAAGATGAAACATATTTAAAAGCTTAGTTATTTATACACAATACCCCCTCCTAATTACCACCCCCAACCTCCAATTCTATATTATTTTTTTATTCGCAACTTCTCATTCTGCGTTAGTTGTAAATCTGCCTTAGGAGGGACAGGTTAGTTTCGTAACTGGTCGCAAGTTCAATTCAATGTATAATATTATGGTTGAAACAAAGTGAAAAATATATTTTCTTATTGTAAATCATATTCATACACACTAATACTAAGTCAATAAGTGTGCAAGGTTTTTTGAAGCCATACTGAATGAAATGGTTCGTTTCCTAAACCATAAATTCTTCCTCCTTTATTTTGTAACTTAATTGTATAGTGTATGACATATTACTTTCTATATTAACTTCTCAAAACAACCAATTTTATTATATGTAAGTAGTCTGATATCAGTTATGACAAATTATCACATTATTTTAGTGCTGACCAAATTATGATTAAAAATATGCAAATAATATTCCATATCTTAGTGAAAGTTTAAACTTGCTTTAAAGATATAAGTGTTCTATTTATATTCAAGCCTCGAGCATAATTAAATATTCATTAATTATGACCCCATTATATGATAAATCATTTCAATTTCATATTATCGATCATCTATTTATGCAAATAATTATAGTACAACTTTTTTATTTGCTACTGTAAGACTAGAAAATGTGGAGTATCTTTCAAAGCATGGAGTCAAATTTGTGCTGTATACTGACTTGCACCAACGTGGAAGAAACATAATAAAATTATCCAACTGTCGATATGTTAAGAGAACTTTGTTGAAGAGAAGAACATTTAGTGTCTGTCTGTGTGTGTGTGTCCCTTATAACTTTTGATCCGCTCAATGCACAGAGCCTAAAATTTCAGAATACATAGAAAGTTATAGGCCTACAAAACTTTTATACTCAGAATTTTTGTTTCAGTCATGGGTTCCCAAATTTTGAATTTTTACTTTATTTTTCTATATGTATCTCAAAAACTATAAAAGCTAGAACCTTAGATTATGCTGAAAATTGGTATTAATATAGACAAATAGAAAATCTCAAATTTATTTAAAAAAAACAGAGTTTCTCAAACATTTTTTTTAAGAAAAACATTTTTTTTTGTGATAAATTTATCTGTGTAACTGCCTATATTTCCAAAGTTTTTAAAAATATCGAAAAAAGCCAAAACACCCCAACTAGATAATTAAATTTTCTATAAAAAATATTAATAATGTTGTAGTACATCTCAAACTTTTTTTAACAATTTATTATTCTAAAAATTGATTTAGTGATGACATTGTTTCATACAATTTGTAAGGCAGTAAACACTACACAATATCTCGAGTTATAGTTGTACTCAATTATTATTACCATAATATGGTGGTTCGTTTTTTCTCACACAACAAAATTAAATATACCATTACAAAGGTTTTATCCAACTGTCGATTATTTAAAGAGAATTTCTTTCTATTAACATATCGACGCGAGATTTGTATGCCAGGTCTATATTTTTCATGGTTTACAAGTTTCATGGTTAACTAGTTTATTAATTTGCTATGATAGAGTGTGATAACCAAACCATGGGTGAAATTTGAAACATTATAGAACAACATTTTTATAATTAAACGCCTGGAACTGAACCGAAAATAAAAAATCAACCATTATGAAAACCGACATAATTTTATTTAAATATGGGCAAAATAACATTTCCGATAAATGGTTTCTAGATCATAGTACACTACATCACAAAATAAAAGAACTAATCATGTTTACTTTCTTTATTATATTATGAAATAACTTGGTTCAAAAAGTTGTATTTCAAATAATGACAAATAATGAAAAAGCAAACATAAAAATTAATAGGAAACAATAATTGTAAAATAAAAAATATAAGTATCTCTTATTATTGAATAAAAACAAATTTTGATTATTTAAATAATAAATAATAATAAATTGTATGAACAGATGAAAAAGAAAAAATAATTTAAAAAACACACGAAGAGTACGAATTATTGTTGAGAAATATACTTACTGATTAATGGAGACCTGAATTATTCGAATACTTTTTTTGGAAAAGGGGTGTAATTTTTTGTAGAAAAGCAAAGTTTTATTTCAGAAAAGTGATGTTATTTTTAATAAGTCACCATTATTATTCACATTTTTTTTTTCAGAAAAGTGGTGTTATTTTTAATAAATCTGTTATTATTCACATTATTTTTTCAGAAAAGGGGTGTTATTTTTAATAAATCTGTTATTATTCACATTATTTTTTCAGAAAAGGGGTGTTATTTTTAATAAATCACTGTTATTATTCACATTATTTTTTCAGGAAAGATGTGTTATTTTTAATAAATCGGTGTTATTTTTTTAGTAAAATGGTGACAATTGATGTTATTTTCTACAAAGAAATGTAAATTAAGAGAAATAAACACATGATTTAGATTTGCAAGTTCTTTTTTCACTATAAATGATAATATGCTTACATAATGTTCATAATAAATTGTTTTGAAAAGTTACAAACAAATAGAACTTTATCATTCTAAAAGTTACAAACAAATAGAACTTTATCATTCTAAATCCTTGATTATTGGGTACACTTTGAAAACTATTTAAATGGCATTTTCTATTCTAAACTCATTTATTTATTTTTAAAAATTAAAAACCAACAGACGAAGTTAGAATCGTGAACAACGGACGAATATGTATAAGACGATGTATGAATGTTAACGAGGTGATGAATGTATGTAAAGATAGAAGAAAGTGGCGTTCGATTCTCTCTGCCTACCTCGTGAAGGACATGGCGTGATGGTATGTATGTATGTAAAACCAACATTATTTATTTCATTAAATTTGAATTAGATTCAAAATTTGCAATCACCATCATAGCCAAGGTGTTTTTTTTTTTAGGTTAGTTCTTGTCTGCCAAAACAGTATTATAGGAGAAAAGAAACCTATATGAATAGAAATATCGCAAGACATCCATATGATATAGCTTTATTTATTTTGTCAACAAATTCTTATGGTCATGTTGTCTTATTAAAAATTATAACCAAATGTAAATTTTATAAATTAATAAATAATTAAAGAAAAAAGCTGTATAGATTTCACATGCTGAAATTTGATTCACAATAATTATTTTTTAATGCCTTTTCGGTGGATAATTGCTGTATATATTTATGAAAATGTCCTAATTCACATAATTCATTAATTTATCCAATTATGGACTTACACTCTGATCTGCTGAATATACGACACTATCCATCCCTGTGCATAACACAGAATTTTTCAGCTCGTAGTCAGCAAGACTATGGAATAATCTAATTACGGATATTGCATCGTCTAACTAACTTTGTATTTTCAAGAAATAGGAATATTTATCCCTAACACCTTATCCCGATTTCCTCACCTTGATCTTTCCCAATCCTTTCTTTGCTATGATGTTTTTTTGTTCTTAATATTTATCATAGTGAAATGTATATTTTCTTTGTTTTTTTTTTTGATTTCGTACTTTTGTTGATGTACATAACCAGTACGTACATCAACAAATATACAATATTGTCATACATTGTAATCCGGTTGGTTGGAAGAAATTGCCTAGTGGCAATAAGCCAGTGTGCATTATATTTGTTTATATTATGAACAAAAAGACAAATAAATAAATAAAAAATAAAAGCTAAATTTTGATGTTCTTTTTTCTGCATACATACGTATTTAAGCGAGACATTAAAATTAGGATTAAAAAAAAGGGCAGAGACTATATTAAAAATAAATTAATCACCTGAACTCTGAAAATACTCCCATAGTTACTAACCAAAACTGAAAACTAATAAGACATCTATACACTGTCTCAGAACAGGTTTTACCTAGTGAGGAAGTTTATGACAATAGTAAAATATCTGGTAACTATTATGTAACCTAAGTTAAATATATTATAATGCATTAAAAAAAAATTTTGTTACTAGATTTAAGGAAAAATTGTATTTTATATAATAAATAAATAAATGTATGTATGTATGTATGTAGAAAAAGATGGCAGGATGTATGTATACATACCATCACGTCATGTCCCTCACGAGTAGGCAGAGAGAACCGAACGTTACTTATTTCTATGTTGACATTCATACATCGTCTTATACATGAAAAAAAAATTTGCATTATTTGCAAAAAATTACAAAATTCGCAAATAAAATTGGATTTATCAAAAATGCAAATAATTCTGGTCTTGACTTATTGATAAACCTTTGTTGACATGAAACCATTAAAAAAAACAACACACTACTTAAAACTATAATTTATAAAAACACGAAATAACAAAAAGAAACAAATCATATATAAATTTATATGATAAAAGAAAAAACATATGATATAATAAAAAGCTGTTTTGCACCTTAAAATTTATATTAAGTGAATGTACAAGGCAAAATTATAATATTAAAGTAGACGATCATGACAATATAGATTGTTTTACAACAATTTTACTATGTAACCTTAATAATCATGATGACCATTAAAACCAAAATGGTATAGGAAACAATTTCCAGAAAATAAAATTAAGGATAATCAAAATATTATAAGGCCTATAGATTATAGGTTAGACACCTCCAAATCGTGCTTACAAAAACACACGCAGCAGATGAATTATAATTTTTTCGATTCTTCTTTGTCCAAGGCGATGACATAGAAGAAACAGTTTTTCAACTCAGTATTATTATAGATGTCTGAATGCAATAACAAATAAATTTAGAACTTATTATTTTATTTCATAATTTTATCTAAAACAGTGTTGCATCAAATTGAAATAATATGACACCATTGTTATCATTTTTATATAATATTAAAAAATATTACAATACAATATGTGTAAATAATATATTGATCCAGGAAAAACTAACTAGCGTAGCAGTGATAATGAACATAATTGTATCACAAACAAATCTTTGAGGCTAGCGTCAATACAGGCGCAGCTGACGGAGCGCATCGGACGGATTTTAGAATTCTTTGTATAGGAATTCATACAATTGCGTTCATTGATCGTAGGAATGCTGACGCCATTGCTAGAATCAATAATCTGCTTGGATCTGTTATTTTTGTATGTGCATTTTCTTTGGTGATATCATATCCCCTTTTCCAAGGAAAATTTTCATTTCAATTGTTTAAACTATATTTAAATAAACCACTATAATATAAATTCGAATCTTTGGATGCTTAGATGTTTTTTACTCAGCAAACACACGAAAACGACTGAAATTAATTAACAGGCAGGCAGCAGCTATTGCTGATGGGCCTGTATCATGTGCTTCTTTGTGTAATATGCATTCAATTTGTTTTTAAATTGATTGAGTTTTTTAGCACTCACAACTTTATCTGGTAAAATTTTCCAGGCATCCACCACCCTGTTGGTCAGGAAGTGCTTCCTTGGATTCAGGGAAAAGGATGTTTATTTTACTTTTAAGTGATGACCCCTCAGTTGTGGATTGTGATTCATTGTTGCTCGTCTTTGCACTTTCTCAAACAGTGTAATGTCCTTGATAAAGTAAGGATTCTATATTAGAAACCCATACTATAGGATTGGCCTCATATAAGTTTTATATATTTCTAGGAAAACTTGGACACTTAGGTGGTGAAATGATTTCTTGTAAGATAAAGAGTAGAATTAGCTCTCTTAACAACCATTATATGGGTCGATGGCAGTGGTCGCGAGTTCGAATCCTGCCTCGACCGATTTTGTTCACCTCTAGCACAAGCATTTATGCTTATTTTAGGGAACGTAGGAAAATGTATATGTACTTGGTTAACAAGGACATTCATTAAAAAAAATGTTCACACCATTTTAAATCCTCCGAGATAGTAATATTCAAGTCCTTTTGTTTCTTGACTGGAGTTACCAGGCTTTCACCCAAGGTGTACTGGCTGTGTGGTTGTTTTTTTCAATATGAACAACGGTATATTTGGAAGCATTCAGATTCATTAATGACGTTTTGTCCATTTATGTATCCGATCCAAGTCACTTTGTAGTACGTTGTGGGCAATCAGTGGATTTGCGAAGAATTTTGTGTCATCTGCGAAGAAGCTGGTAGTGCTTTCTATGATTGCTCCGAGGTCCAGAATGTATAGAATAAACAGTATAGGACCAAGCACGGAACGTTGCGGTACACCGCTGAGCACTTCACGGGGATTAGAAAGAAACTATCCTATTCTCACAGTGTTTCGATTTGTTAAAAAAGATTTAATCCAACATAGCAGTGGGCCTCAGACACCTAGATGCTCCAGCTTTGCAAGAAGTCTTTTGTGAGGCACCCTATCGAATGCCTTTACGCTCAACTGTCACGAATTTACGAACAGGTTAGCTAATTCGTGACAGTTGAGTGTCCAGGTATGTATTATTTGTGGGATAGTCATCCTGTTTTCGTATCTATCCATAAAAAACTTTCTGACCCTTTTTCACAACAAAGTATTCAAATTCTTTTCTTGTTTTTTTTAATTTCTAGAGTAAATTTATTGTTCAGTAATCTATAACGATGATATTTATCACTATTCTGAGACCTCCTGTACCTATTTTATAGATTTGCTTTTCGTGGACAAGATTTTGGATGAAATTTGGTATTAAGATATGTTGGTATATCCTTTTAAAGGCTATGGGCTATATATTTTTTAAATTCATTCTAATTAATTTTCATTGAATAAAATAATGAACGAGCCGAGCATGTGATTACCAAGCGTAGATACATTTATGTATATGCATTTTCAATAGAAAATTGTCAACAAATCCAAATGTGTCGGCAATCCAATTGATGCGCCTCTGTGGATGCACTGCCACAAATCCGTCTGCTGCGCCTGTATGGACGCTAGCCTCTAAGGTATATAATGAAGAAAGTTATGTTATTTATGGTTTTCTACATATTAAAAAAATATGTAATAAATGAATATGCATTTACAAGTCACAAAAACTTTTTAAATTGTAAATATTTCTTAATAAAATTAAGTTTCAAATATTGAATTGATGGTCATTGGAGACAATGTACCTACTTCAAAAATTTTTTATGGATCACACCAATGTTGGTTTTTGTGCAAACTGCTCCTATAAAGATATTTGACAATATTTAAAACAAAATCCATTTAAAACAATGGAATGTAATTTTTTAAGCCTTTGCAACGAGTAATTAGTAAATCATATATTAGAATTAATAATAATTACAAGTCTGTGTTTCTTATGGCTATTCTAAAATGTGACAAAAAACATTAAAATATTTAATAAGCATGTACAAAAGAATGATTGATTGAAAATTTACACAAACAATAAGTGTAAATGTGAAAACTACTTATTTCGTAAGTTTTTAAAAAACATAGCTAGTTTTTTGTTCCTGGATTATATATTCCTACAAAAAAATCTTTTTATTTACTAAAATAACACCGAAAAACATGTAAAGAAATAGACCTAATGTCACAAATACACATAGGAATATAATCCCAATCTTTCAGTATGCACAATTCAAGGAAGGAATAAGTTAGTTTCGTGCCATTATTTTGACTTTGTGTATATTACTAAGGGCACGAGTGTATTTGTCATTTTTGATTTGTTAATGAATAAAATATGTTACTTTGCAGTCGATATTTCCATTTCAAATCAATAATAGTACATAATGACAGTAAAATAATTGTTGATTAGATTCTAATTTACTATGTAAGATTTTTTATAACTTTGCAGTACATAATCTGTCCAAAAGAGATGAAGTAAGACTGGAGGTTTTCAATATGTGTCCTATAGAAGATTGTTAGGGATATCGTAGAGATACCACATCACAAATGAGGAAGTTTTCACAGAAATTAAAGAAAGAAGGTACCTGTTTAAGATCATCTCAGAAAGACTTGCCAGATGGATTGGGCACACCTTTTTTATAACTTTGTAGAAAACATTTGGATTAATCTTTTATATCAAATATAAAAGATTATATAGTAGCTCTTAGTAAAAATAATATTTTATAGTAGCTCTTAGTAAAAATAAAAATCAATTAACTGTATGTTCATACATCATGACAATACAAAATATTGTATTACAATACAGAAGAATACTACACGGTCTTCAAAGTACATACAATTCTAAACAATAGTTAATTCACGTGAATCCTTTATCAAGCACAACGTTTTTATCTTTTTGATGAGGTAATGCAATAATTTTGTTATATATCACATTTCTTGTAAATTTATGTTATGTTGTAATATTGTTAAAACAGAAAAAGGGTTTAATAAATGAATTAACCAGTTATACATAAAACATACCAATACAAATTGCATTCTTGAAAATAGAAATGACTAAAGGCAGAGACCATAGAGGTCGACCTAGATACAGTTATATGGACCAGGTGATTAGTGATGTGTGCTGTAGCAGCTACCAAAAGATGAAAAGGCTGGCAGACAATAGAGATATGTGGAGAGATAGAGTGCTTGGTGCAAACCAATCCTAGGATTGCGACCATGAAAAAAATTCCTCAAAACTGGCCAATCAAATTTTGATAGTTCTTAATCAGTTATCAACATTTATTGTATAGAAAATAGACCATTTCATTGATCAACAGCGTAAAAATGTAAAAATCAACATTGTTTGTGTATGATAATTATTTTGCAACATATACTTTTTTACAAATAATTTCTTTTAAATTAAAATCAATATGTGTACAAGTAATTGAAACATAAATAATTATAAAAACATAAACATGAGTGAATAAAGCATTTGATTTTTTTGTCAGAAGAGAATTAAAACATTCTGTCTTGTTATTCCAGTAAGAGAAAGAACAAGCAAAAATTAGTATTGGATGTATAGCACAAATAATAAAATATTACAAATTCAACACGAATATGGTCACGACTAGACAATATGTGTATAGGAGAGATAGAACAAATATATCTCTGACTACTTTAATCTACTATATATATTATAACATTGGAACTAAATTTCTATGACACTTTGTGACATAAGATACACATATCAATTTTTTATATTTAAAAATGGATTTAACATATTTTAAGACGGTGATTTAAGACTTACAACATTGTATCAATGTAAAGGCAATAAAATGAGAAAACACTTTATAAAAAATGTCCATCTCCGTTGAGTTTTTTCACTTCACAAACTAAACACATTTTTGGTCAAACCATTTTTATGCATTACAATCATTCACAAATAATACATCTTTATTTTTAAGTCCAACATCACATAAAGATTTTTCTCCTTCAAAACAATTCAATATCCTTTTGGGGAAATTAGTGGTTATTTCAAATTCTTCTGGCGATAATGGGTTGCTATAAACATAGTTATAAACATCCTGTAAAAAAAATACAATAGGTATACAAAACGTCCATTGCACTGAGTATTAATCAAAAAAAAAATTAAATAAATTATAACATTCTTTAGAGTGAAACAATGAAAATTTACTATAAAATATTTTATATTTTCAAAATAAATTATAATCATCATACCTTTAAGGTACAACTTTTGTTAAATCTTCTTTCAAGTCGAGCTCCACATGGAAGTTTAATAAGAAACTGAATAGCATTAGGGTCTGTTGCTTCTGGCTCATCTGGTAACTGTGAAGCCATCGTCTTCTTTGCATTGATTAGATCCTTTAAAAAATAAACAAACATTAAATTGTTACAAATCAATTTATTATTTATCTTTGTGTACATATAACCCTCTGGCCAACTTATTGCCAACCAACCAGATTATAAATGATATATGTTTTTTTATAATAAAAATGAAATGTCCTTGTAAAACAAGCACATATACATCTTCCTACATTCCCTAAATTAAGCATAAATGCTTGTGCTATAGGTGAACGAAATTGGTCGAGGCAGGATTCGAACTCGCGACCACTGGAATACTAGCCCAGTGCGCTTACCGATCTGCCATATAAACCACAAATACATATTTAGGATAAGTTTTTTCATAGAATAGATAAATTTGTAGTTATAGTTAAATTATAACTACGAGTTATACAACAAATAGTTAAATACTTCATATCTTTTTTTCTGAAGTAATGTCATTGTTAAAGTGAGGGGAGTTGCAAGTATAATGATGCCCAAAATTCCCAAATACAAATATGTACGCCATCTTCTCATTTTAGTCATCATCTTCAATGGCACAACAGCTCAGATCCAGCCTGGGCCTCCAACTACTTCCTTCCTCAGCTACCGCTCTTCAGTTAAGAACTTACAGGAGCAGTGCCGCATCTCTCCTTATGTCATCCTCGTTTTCTATTATTTATTTAGTTCCCATATGCAGAGCAGGTGGTGGTGCGAGTAACATATTTTTATTATTTATGTATTTGAAGTTCCAGTTGCCATAAAATTGCTGTGATTGTGAACACATTTTAATATTTGCAAATGTCATCGGCAATTACATCAATGAGGTATCTCACTCTTTGCTTGGACATGTGGTATTGTGCTAAAAATTCAGTCCTCCCAAAAATAATTTCATTTCTCGTCAATACATATTCCATTATCATTTCATCATCAAATATTTATACTGATTTTTGGCTGGTAACTTTTCCAGCTATATAGTTATGGGCTAAATAATATTTAATAAAATATTGTATTTTTTGGTATTCATACTCGAAACCAAACAAATAATGTTGACAAGACATGGAAATCTAATCAAGCATATTTAAAATAAATCCCATCTGCCTCAGATTTGTACAAATTTACTGTAAAATTTTCCACCTACCAATTTTCTTTTCTCATCACTTGCTACGCGATCACTCTCCATTTGTTGGCGCTGCAGCTCTCTCTGTTTGGATTCCATCCTCAACCTCTCCTTCTCCTGATCCGCCTTGAGTGATTGTTCATAGGCTGCATCCTGCTGAGCACGGAGGCTAGCTGTTAAACTCCTTTCAATTCTAAAAATATGAATAGTCAATTTATATTAACAGCATACAATAACAATGTCCCTAATTCTTCCCATATAACCAAACCATTTAAGCGTGTTCACTTTCATTCTGTTGATGATATAATTTTGTATGTTACATTCTTTACTAATGTTCTCATTTCTTACTCAGTCATACATAGTCTTGTTTTTGTCCGCGATCCCATTTCATAAGCATTTATTCTGCTATCATCTGTCTTCTGCCATGTCTAAGTATCACTCACATGCAAACACTGTATATTAGTATTGAAAATATTATTTTCATATCTTAATTTATTGAGACTACAAGATAATCATGAAAAATAAATGAAACACAAACCTGTCGGCTCTAGCTCTGGCCAGATGAATTTCATTATCACCTATAACTTGCATGAGACGACTCAGTAGCAGATCAGCAGAACATGCGCCCTCAATTCTACCTACAATAGTCATTTTGTTTTCCCTCAAAGCAACAACACATATAAGAGGAAATTTCCGTCCAGCACCGACCAATTGAGCTACTCTCCATCCCTCGGGTGATTCAACATTACAGCCCCACATCAAAGTCTTCTCATTTATGTAACCAATTATCTGTTCATCTGACAGTGTGTATCTGCATTATAATATATTTAATGGTTATATTATTATTTATTTATAGTAAGAGACTATTCTATATTATTAACTACATAACTCCATAACAATATATCACAATGGGAGGAATATATCATAATGATTAAAACACATACAAATACATATTATTATATTGTCAGGAACCATAATAAACATACATATATAATATAGTATGGTATAAGAGAATGTTGAAACTAAATTGTAGAAAGTATTTTTATAATAGAGAATGATTGATACTATTACACATAAAATCAATTCACCTGCAAAAATTTTGTGATTCTGATGCACTATCAGAATGTAAATAAATAAGCAAAAATTTCAATTCCTGTTTGGCATCGTTGAGTGCCTGTGAATATGTTCCTTGGTAGAATACTGGATGAGGTGTATATTTTGAAGAATAACTATTTATAAATCCCATAACATCACCTAGAGGATCTGTCACAACTAAAAGAAATATAAAACATTGGATATATATATATATATATATATATATATATATATATATATATATATATATATATATATATATATATATATATATATATATATATATATATATATATGTTACTAGAAAGGTTTTCACGGGTATTTGAAATATATATATATATATATATATATATATATATATATATATATATATATATATATATATATATATATATATATATATATATATATATATATATATATATATATATATATATATATATATATATATATATATATATATATATATATACTAGCTTTTATGTCCCGCCGTTGGCCAAGAATGTAAAATTGTGAAAGAAAAAGCAATCGTTTTTATAATATTGTCACCCAATTATTTTGCAATATCAGACTATGAAAAGTGGTTTGAAATTTGATTGAGTTTAAGTATTGTAAAATGTTCAAGTGATGGCCACAACCCATTCTTTTTTATATATTGCTATAAAGTGTGAATGAAGTATAATATTTATACAATTTCTGCTCGCATGGACTATGCGTAATGGTTTTAAATATGACTGTTTATCAACGTTGTAAAGAGATTGGTTTGGCCACAACCCCGAAAATAAATTGTAATGTGTACCTATTGAAAATTTAGTAATTTTGGATGTTGGGATGTGGTTAAAATTTGATTAAACAAACGTAGGTACTGAAAAGATCTAGTATTGGTCACATCCCATTCGTTTTTATATTTTTTCATCAAGTGTGCATTATATTTTTGCTCAATTTGACTGAAAGTCTTCATTAACGAAGAAGAAGAAGACTTGAACTATAGTAAATAGTTTTTAATTTGAATATAAATGTTGTGAAGAGTTCAGTAATGGCCACAACCCCCATTCTTTAAATATTAGGTGTTGAAAATTATTCAAAATAGGATGATATAAATGGTTTAAATTTAATTAAACAAAAGTATTGAAAAGATTCTAGTGCAGGTTATATCGTCACATCCCATATCCCATTCATTTCATATGTATTTTCATCAAGTGTGCATATCGTTAATAATATTTCTGCACAATAGACTATTAGACTTAAAACTAACCCAAAAGACTAAATAAAAAAGAGAAAAATAAGTATAAGACTATAAGAAATAGTTTGTATAAAAAACTATTCCAATGGTCTACATAAAATAAGTAAAAATACATATACCTAATAGAAGAATTAGACTATTGGAAATAGATTGTATAAAAGCTCACCCAAAGGTCTACAAAAAAGAAGAAGAAGAATATTTAGACTATTGGAAATAGTTTGTATAAATACTGACCAAAAGGTCTACATAAAAGAAAATGAATAAGACTATTGGAAATAGTTTGTATTAAAACTCTCCCAAAAGTCTACGTACTTAAATGAAGAAGAATAATAATTAGACTAAAGGAAATAATTTTTATAAAAAAATGACCCAAATGTATACATAAAAGAAGAAGAAGATGAATTAGACAATAGGAAATAGTTTGTATAAAAACTGCCCTAAAGGTCTACATAAAATTAAGAAGAAAAAGAATTAGACTCCAGGACCAGCCGCTTCAGGCCCTTCAGTACCTCCCGTCCCTTTAATCCCTCATTACGTCCCTTCCCATCAGGCCCTTCAGTACCTTCCGTCCCTTCAGGCAGTTTTATACCTCCCGTCCCTTCAGGCCCTTTAGTGCCTCCCTTCCCTTCATTACATCCCGTCCCATCAGTCGGTTAAGAAAAGTTTAAATCCAGAAACCATCCTGGAAGAACCGCGAAAAGATGAAAGAACCTTCTTTTCCCAGGATGCTCTACTTAATAGGTAAAATGACTAAATACACGAAGAAGAAGAAAAAAGTTTAAACCCAGATACCTGCGAAGAGATGGAAGGACAGTTGGACCTTCTTCTCCCAGAATTCTCCAACTTCATAGGTAAAATGACCAAAAATACACGATGAAGAAGAAGAAGAAGAAATAAGTTTAAATCCAGATACCTGCGAAGAGATGGAAGGAAAATTGGACATTCTTCTCCCAGCTTAGTCCACCTTCAAAGGTAAAATGACCAAATAGACGATGAAGAAGAAGAAGAAAAAAGTTTAAATCCAGAAACCTGCGAAGAGATGGAAGGAAAATTGGACCTTCATCTCCCAGGATAGTTCATCTTCATAGGTAAGATGACCAAGTACACGTTGAAGAAAAAGAAGAAAAAAGTTTATATGCAGAACCCGTCCTGGAAGACCTGTGAAGAGATGGAGGGACAGTCGGACCTTCTTTTCCCAGGATACTCCCCCTTCATAGGTAAAACGACCAAATACACGAAGAAGAAGAAGAATAAGAAAAAAGTTTAAATCCAAAAACCATCCTGGGCATACGCTTGACAATTCACCAAAGTTTCATTATAATCGGACAAACGGTTGCTAAATAAATAAATAAAATAATTTTCCTATAGGAAATCAGTATAGGTATATTATTGTTGATTTGTAAGTAAATAGTATTAGGTAGGTACCTACCTACAACAACCTTCTAAATAAATTCGATTCCTAACAAATTTTATTTGAATACCACATTCTTTCTGTAGCCATGGAAACGATTCGAACACGTAAGTAATATCGAATGGTTCGGATACATTTTTTGAATATGTAGGTACCTACATTGGTTTGTTCGATGCCATAAAAATGAAAATTGTCAGAAAAATCAAATATTATTTACAAATTATGCAATTTTATTATGCCTATATCTTTACTAATAATAAACACATTTTTACAATATATGTCTTAAAACTTGCTGGTCTTGTGTTTCATTTTATTATTTCATAATTACATTTATTTCAAAGGTTTATTATTTTCAATAACATATTCATTCGGTAGGAAAATGAAATATTGTATGAAAAGATATTAAAATGGCAGCGTTTATGTACAAAACGCTTACTTTAAAAATAAGTTAAACATTATAATTATACAAAATATTCACCATGTTTTTCACTTAAACGCTAAGTTATACTTGAAAATATATTTTCTTCGTGTAAATACGTACTTCTAACTTTTAAACTAACAGATATTTGCATGCAAAATGTACACTTTTTTGACAGATACGACTTGGAAAATTTTGTATGAAAAAAATAATTATTGAAATATTTTTAAAATTCAGCATTTTTATCGCATTATTTTTAGCGTGACACTGCATCAGGTATACAGGTACACGTTCGCACATAAATTAGATTTTTAGATGCTCTTGGTTTTTCAGAAGGCGTGAGACAAACACACACACACACACACACACACAAACACTAACATTTTGATTGCTTTATATATATACTAGCTTTTATGTCCCGCCGTTGGCCAAGAATGTAAAATTGTGAAGAAATAAGCAATCGTTTTTTATAATATTGTCACCCAATTATTTTGCAATATCGGACTATGAAAAGTGGTTTGAAATTTGATTGAGTTTAAGCATTGTTAAATGTTCAAGTGATGGCCACAACCCATTCTTTTTTATATATTGCTATAAAGTGTGAATGAAGTATAATATACAATTTCTGCACGCATGGACTATGCGAAATGGTTTTAAATATATGACTATTTATCAACGTTGTAAAGAGATTGGTTTGGCCACAACCCCCATTTTTATATATTATCATCAAAAACAAATTGTAATATGTACCTATTGAAAATTTAGTAATTTTGGATGTTGGAATGTGGTTAAAATTTGATTAAATTATGTACCGAAAAGATCTAGCGTTGGTCACATCCCATTCGTTTTTATATTTTTTCATCAAGTGTGCATTATATTTTTGCACAATTAGAGTGATAGACTTAAAATTGACACAAAAGTCTACATTAACGAAGAAGAAGAAGACTTAAACTATAGTAAATAGTTTTTAATTTGAATATAAACGTTGTGAAGAGTTCAGTAATGGCCACAACCCCCATTCTTTAAATATCGTCAACGAAATCAAATATGAAGGTGTTGAAAATTATTCAAAATAGGATGATATAAATGGTTTAAATTTGATTAAACAAAAGTATTGAAAAGATTCTAGTGCAGCTTACATCGTCACATCCCACATCCCATTCGTTTTTACATATGTATTTTCATCAAGTGTGCATATCGTTAATAATATTTCTGCACAATAGACTATTAGACTTAAAACTAACCCAAAAGTCTAAATAAAAAAGAGAAGAATAAGTATAAGACTATAAGAAATAGTTTGTATAAAAAACTATCCCAATGGTCTACATAAAATAAGAAAACATACACAAAATAGAAGAATTAGACTATTGGAAATAGATTGTATAAAAACTGACTAAAAGGTCTTCATAAAAAAAAGAAGATTAATCTATAGGAAATAGTTTTGTATAAAATTCAACAAAGAAAACGAAGAAAAAGACTAAAGGAAATAGTTTGTGTAAAAACTGTAAAGTCTACATAAAATTAAGAAGAAAAAGAATTAGACTCCATGAACCTCCCGTCCCTTCAATCCATCATTACGTCCCTTTCAATCAGGCCCTTCAGTACCTCCCGTCCCTTCAGGCCCTTTTATACTTCCCATCCCTTCAGGCCCTTTAGTGCATCCCATACCTTCATTGCATCCCGTCCCTTCAGTCGCTTAAGAAATGTTTAAATCCAGAAACCATCCTGGAAGAACCGCGAAGAGATGAAAGGACCTTCTTTTCCCAGGATACGCCACCTTCAAAGGTAAAATGACTAAATACACGAAGAAGAAGAAGAAAAAAGTTTAAATCCAGATACCTGCGAAGATATGGAAGGAAAATTGGACCTTCTTCTCCCAGGATAGTCCTCCTTCATAGGTAAAATGACCAAATGCACGATTAAGAAGAAGAAGAAGAAAAAAGTTTAAATCCAGAAATCTGCGAAGAGATGGAAGGACAGTCGGACCTTCTTTTCCCAGGATATTCCCCCTTCATAGGTAAAATGACAAAATACACGAAGAAGAAGAAGAATAAGAAAAAAGTTTAAATCCAGAAACCATCCCGGGCATACGCTCGACAATTCACCAAAGTTTCATTTTAATCGGACAAACGGTTTAGGAGTACATCGCATACATGCATAAATAAACAAATAAAATAATTTTCCGATAGAAAATCAGTATATTGTTGATTTGTAAGTAAATAGTAATAGGTAGGTACCTACCTACAACAATGTTCTAAATAAATTCGATTCATAACTAATTTTATTTGAATTCAGAATCTTTCCGTTACCATAGTAACCATTCCAATACGTTAAAAATATCAAATGGTTTGAGACTTTTTTGAATATGTAGGTACCTACATTGGTTTGTTCGATGCCATAAAAATGAAAATTGTCAGATAAATCAAATATTATATACAAATTATGCAATTTTATTATGCCTATATCTTTACTAATAATAAACACATTTTTACAATATATGTCTTAAAACTCGCTGTAATGTCTTGTGTTTCATTTTATTATTTCATAATTACATTTATTTCAAAGGTTTATTATTTTCAAGAACATATTCATTCGGTGGGAAAATGAAATATTGTATGAAAAGATATTAAAATGGCGGCGTTTATGTACAAAAGGCTTACTTTAAAAATAAGTTAAACATTATAATTATACCAAATATTCACCATGTTTTTCACTTAAACGCTAAGTTATACTTCAAAATATATTTTTATTGTGTAAATACCTACTTCTAACTTTTAAATCAACAGATATTTGCGTGCAAAATGTACACTTTTTTGACAGATATGACTTGGAAAATTTTGTATGAAAAAAATAATTATTGAAATATTTTTAAAATTCAGCATTTTTATCGCATTATTTTTAGCGTGACACTGCATCAGGTATACAGGTACACGTTCGCACATAAATTAGATTTTTAGATGCTCTTGGTTTTTCAGAAGGCGTGAGACAAACACACACACACACATACACACACACAAACACTAACATTTTGATTGCTTTATTACTTTAGATATATATATATATATATATATATATATATATATATATATATATATATATATATATATATATATATATATATATATATAGGTATATATATATATATATATATATATATATATATATATATATATATATATATATATATATATATATATATATATATATATATATATATATATATATATATATATATATATATATATATATATATATATATATATATATATATATATATATATATATATATATATATATATATAAGTTTAATAATTTAAGATACTTAAGAACTAGATACGGAACATAAACTGCTTCACTAGGTTAAAAACCTGTTCTGATGCTTATAATTATATAAGTATATGATTTAGGTGCGTATGTGTGTGTCATTGCATGTTAATGTAAAGTAGTTAATTTATCAGTGTCTTGTCTGTTTTTTTACCCATTTCTTTATTCCCCATTTAAAACTATTTATATTTTTAGTTTTCTTCAATTAAAATGGAAGCAAATTGAAAATTTTTAATATTAGGTCCTTACATATGAAATTGGCGTTTTGCCGTACTGGCAACTTTGATCTCAAATATCTTCTCTTTGGTTAGGAATTCGAAATTCAAATTTATACAGCTATTTACTCATATATTTGTGTTTCGAAAATTATAATTCATTTGTTTTTTCCTCAATTGTTTTTTACCTTTACGTCACTCAGTTTATAAAATGGAAAACTTGAAATATCGCGTTATTTACGAATATGAGTTCCACCATGGCACCAGTGCTGCAGAAATGGCTATAAGGATTAATTATGTGTATGGCGATGGTGCCGCAAAAGAAAACACAGTGCGTTTTTGGTTCCAACGTTTTCGTTCTGGAAATTTCGACCTGCAGAACAAGCCCCGTGGACGGCCGGAGACCAAAGTTGATAATGAAGAATTGAAGGCTATTGTGGAAGCGGATCCATCGCAAACCACGTCCGAGTTAGCTGCAGGCTGCGGTGTTAGTGATAAAACTGTTTTAATCCACTTGAAGCAAATTGGGAACGTGAAAAAGCTTGAAAGGTGGGTACCTCACGAATTGAGTGAAGCAAATCAACAAACGCGCGTTGACTGCTACGTTGCATTACTCAACCGGCACAATAATGAAGGGATTTTAAATCAAATCATTATGTGTGATGAAAAGTGGATCCTGTACGATAAACGGAAGCGCTCATCGCAATGGCTGAACCCTGCCGAACCAGCCAAACCATGCCCCAAGCCAAAATTGACTCCAAAAAAGTTACTTGTGAGCGTTTGGTGGACTAGTGCTGGTGTCGTTCATTACAGCTTTCTTAAATCTGGCCAGACGATTACGGCAGATGTCTATTGTCAGCAACTGCAAACCATGATGGAAAAGCTAGCTGCTAAACAACTGAGGCTGGTTAATCGCTCTAGGCCACTGCTGCTTCATGATAACGCTAAACCACACACTGCACAACAGACGGCTACCAAATTAGAGGAGCTTCAATTGGAATGTGTAAGACATCCACCGTACTCTCTGGACCTTGCCCCAACAGATTACAATTTTTTACGAAATTTGGATAACTTCTTGTAAGGGAAAAAATTCAACTCCGATGGGGCAGTCCAAACCGCCTTCAAAGATTTTATTGATTCCCGTCCGCATGGTTTTTTTAGTAAAGAGATCGATGAAATACCCATGAGATGGCAAAAGTGCATAGATAGCAATGGTACATAGTTTGATTAAATAAATATATTATATTTAAAAAAAATCGACTTTATGTTCCTCCCATACAAAACGTCAATTTCATATGTAAGGACCTAATATAATTAAATAAAATAAAATATATTTTATTTTTTTTTATTATAGCTTCTAACCACGTTGAGTATTTTTATGCCAACTAGTTTCGGAGACGTAACCGCTCCTTCGTTCGGACAAACTTATATGTATGCTCATTTTGATTGTGTTTGTATATATAGGGCAGTTCAGGACAGTCATAATGATTGTTGTTCTATATGAGAGTAAAAAGAAAAATATGTCCCAATTCAATTGTATGTTGTTATGTTATAAAAATATAAACATATCAACATACAATGGAGTTCTATCAAGAATTGTTGATCGACAAACTAAACTTAGCCAATTCAATTGATTCATTCTAAAGGAATAATAAATAAGATGAATGCTCTCGAACTTAATATTGATGAGTAAAACTTATAGGTCAAGTCAGTCATATAACAGCTTAAAAATGTCAATAGAATGTCATATTTTCTTTCATGGTATAGACCAAACATCAGCTTACCATGGCTCGCAAGCACACATGACTATGTGGCGCTTTAAGTGTGGGTCCTCCACAAAATACCATTAACAGGCGCACACATACAGTGCGATTGAAACACCATGGCCTATGTGCAAAAATACAATGCACCTACATATAATATGTGAAAAAATTGGCATTCAAAAGAAAATTAAATTGACTCTGTTCACTAATGAGTTTGCAGACCACTGGTATACGAAAATTGATAAATTGATTTAAGAGGCTATATAGTATATTTTGAAAATAATTTTCCCAGAACCCTCAAAAGATACGTCTTTGAAATAAGGAACAGTTTCTATGTAAATCTATATTCTATTGCATGAGTTTATTGAAATTTTAATTTAATTATTACTTTTCTTATAAAATTATTTTTAGTAAAACCCTTTTGTAATTTTTTATTGTAAGTAACTAAAAAACTACAAGGCATATGAAGTAGATTTTTACTTTCATCGAAAGAGAATATGCAAATCTACCGGCCGAGTTTTTTATTATTATATTTTAATTACTGTTCTTGCTATTCAAAACAAACTCTAAATTTTACCTTCTCTTCATGAAAAAATGTTGTAAATCACATATCAGGTGATATACAATATTTTTTATGTTTCATACATTAGAGGGTAATTTAGTGCACATTTTTGTGTACACCCGTATACCCAGGGTATACAAGGGCCTTAACGTCAAAATATTATTATTGATTATTTAGTGTTTATATACATTTGCTGAAAACAAAAATAATTTAACTTACTTCTGCGTTCATCATTCTTGAATATACTAGATATGATACTGGGGATAAATGAAAATAGATTATAACAAACAGAAAAGGCGAAGTTGAAGAAAAAGGATATGAATCCACGTATTCCTCTGGGAGAATTTCTGTCTGGACTGTCATTACTGGAAAATATTTGTTGAGCTATATGATCTCTAACTATATGGGGAGGGCGAGCTTCTGTAGCAAAAAGAGATGGTCTTCCTTCTCTTATATTCAATTGTTCTTGAATTGCAACCTAAAAACAAATCAAATAATTTATAATCGCATATACATATATATACACAAACATTGGAATTATTCTTGGTGGGCACCAAAGATATTTTTTGACAAACTCATATCTCAATGAACCAATTTCTCAATAGATGGTTAGGATAAAAGTTTCATAGTCATGCTATAGATGGCAATGGCATTTTCAGCTTATTTTCAAATGCTTAAGAAATGCCACACAACAATATATAGGATTTTCAAAATTTGAATCTGAAAAGGTAACTCTAATTGGTGAAGTGCTTAAAGCATTTAAAGTAATCATGTACTAAGACCCATAGGCCCAAATTATAGAATAATTACTTAACTAGAATTATGAAAAAAAATATATATTTAATTCTAAGTTCTATTTATGGAATGGGAGACGCGTTTGCGAAAAATTTAAATAGAACTTAAAAATAAATATATATATTTTTTTTCTTCATAATTCTAGTTGATTATGAACTTCGATCAAGAAGTAACAGTCTCAAACATTGGAAAAAAATAATATAGAATAATTCTGAAGACTGTTCTCCAAATGTGTCATCTCAAGACTATTTTGAGATCATGCTCGAAAATCCGTTTTAAAAGTAAAATGCGTACGCCGTCTTATCCGAGAAAGAGGACCTGAACAAAATGTGGGTGCAGCTCTATAAATAAGTACTTTTTCTCATGAATGGCAATAATTTCAGCGCTGTTACGTTGGTAGCACTGGTATTTATAGATATTTTGACAATTCAGTGTCTTGGTAATCTTCCAAAGTGTACAGAAATTTATGCATCATAATATGATACCTAATTCAACAGGGAAAATGTCCACCATTTTATTCGGAAGAGGAAAAGAAATACTTTTTCGTTTAGTTGTCATGTATAGCATATTATGGGAGTGTGTATTAATAGATCCAGGAAAGGCAGCTACTTCACAATATGATACAACGAGATATCAACTGGATATGCAAAAATTTTATGAAATTTAATTCACCTAATTAGTTAATGAATGATTGTATATAAATTTTTAACTTGTTTACTAGTTTTAAATAATAAGATGCTCAATCCATTTTAGTAATGCTAACAATATACCCGTCAGATGTTTAAGTTTGTCCATATCTATATGCGTCTCTTTTTCATGTAAAGGGTTGTCTCCTCTCTCTTTGAGACCATGCTCAAGACAGCGGAATAGCTGTCTTGAAGGAATTTCAACTCTTTTATACATTCTGAGACCGGTCTTGAGATCAAGCTCATTAATGAGGTTTGCGAACTACTTCCACGCCAGAGGACGCTATAGGACACTTTTGGTCCTTTTCATCCCCGGCGCAGCCGCAACGTCAGACAACACAAATATTCACCTATCCGCGAATTCCACCACTACCCCCGAGAATCCAACCTCAAAAATGTGGGGTACTTCGCTCAAGATCGGTAAAGGGGAAAAGCCCCTAGGCAAACCGACCGAGTCGGAGGAGCCTGTCCCCACCCCTCGGTACTCGTTTTGGCGTCCGAAGGTTTCCCGGGCTACCACTGGGGGCACCGGCACGTTATTACTTGTCAGACTTGATGTACCAAGTGTCAACACAGTGGTCTGACCCGGCGTCTGCGCCGGCAGTGTGCCCGGCCTCACCGACCTTCGCCGCAGTTGACGAGTCACTGCCGAGCGAGACTGTGACTTTTGTTAATAACATTTTGGTTGAGAATGTGTGCTCAAGATCAGTTTCAAGCTATGGAGAAGGAATCTATAATTCGTGCCATAGACTTGGGGAGTATCTCAATCTGCAAAATATGGGAATTTATTCAAGAAACTGAAATGTTATTGAAATGACAGCCCTAAGGGCAGATGCACAATATATCAAAGCATGGTTGCAGTGCGGGGACGTGTAAGTCCCCACCCCTAATTAATTAAAAAGTGACCATGTAAATCACCACATAAATAGCGTCATTTATTTATATAGGTACATTATTAAGTGTGGGGGATATGAGGTAGCCTCACAAAAATTCAAACTTCAAGCAATAAATACTTTTTTTCCTTAATATGTAAAGAAATAATACCTCCAAATTCCATTGATGTCTTTGCAAAAATTCTCTGCATATAGTCATATCTTCAATTCCAGTGAGATCTTGGAACTGAAGAATTTTGACTGTTTGTTCATTCGTAAGTCCGAGTGCACCATTATCTTCCAAGTCATTCATTATAAAATTCTAGAATTCAGAGCTTCCTTTGTAGGTAAAAATAAATGAAATGGCAGTCGTGCTAATACAAATTAGAAAGTAATCATGAATACGTTTTATTCATCGATTTGTTGTAGAACAATTCAATATAATAAGCGTTTAACTCCGTAATAAATTTAAGAAATACTAATATTTTGATTCTTTAATTACTTGTAAAATGCAACAGAAAAAAAATTACAGTATATCATCCGTCAACAAGAATTACAACATTAAACCACAGATAAAAACAGAAGAATAACAACTTTCTATTAAATTCAATTTTCTAAGCTTGAATTAAAATCTCTTTTCTATGTAATATTATTACTAAGTCTATGAATGGTCTATGACATTATAATAAATTCTCTTTTCTATGCATTTTACCACAGATAATATAGAAGTATACTACTTCATTTTACTCCCGACGTCTCGACCCCTGTCAAAGTGTCAAAATTCAAAAACAATTCATAATATTATTACGATTTGGCTAATACTTTTTTTTGTTATATTACTTCGATATTTATTCATTTCATTATATCCGTAGGTATTATATACTCTTTGATTATGGTCATTTGCAAATTTTTTCAGCAAGGGTATTGCAGGTACGCGAATAACTGCAGATTTGAACATATTTATGGGCAAAAGTATTCCTACAATGGTAATTATTTTGACAATAACTAAAACATCCTTTTTTGTAATATTTTATCTATTAAAAAAAACATTTTCAATTACATAAAATATATTTTTATAATCCACATTATTTTTCATATCCCTCTGCTTCTTTTCCTAAACGACTGAATACCTCTATTTCAAAATTATAAACGTAAATTGGAAACACAAAATATACTTTTGTAGGCGCCACTATAGTAATTGTGTCACGTACCTGCCACATAAATTCACATATTACACTTTTTAAACAAAAATAAATTCGACGATATTAGGTCAAAACTTGCAAAACATGTTCAATGAAAGTTTGCCGGGTTCATGTTATGTGTGAATTTTACCTACTTTATACCAATATAGTCATTTGAACAAAGCAATCATGAAATTGGCAAAATTTTAGGTCAAAACATGCTTTGACCTAATACCATTGAATTATAATATTGTTGATACCTATTAACTACAATGGAGAGTGTGAGTTCATATAGTTAAGAAAAATACCGTCCTTAAAATTAACGAGCATTACATTGTTTATAACCCCTTTATATTTTCAGCTTCATATTCAAGTAATCAGAATCCACAACAAAACAATACAAATTCCACAGATCAAGTGCTGAATCAAGTTATTTTGGAAGTAAATGTTGCTCTTAAAAGTGGACAATGGTTATTTTCTTGTTATGGACCATTCAAGAATAAAGCAAACATTCCGGGAATGTATGATACATCTCCCGAGGAAGTTAGATTTTCAGTATATGAAGCACAAAGGAATGGAACATTAGCAGAAACGGTTGGGATGTTTTTTTTTATATGAACTATTATTTTATTTTAAATAACTTTGATTTTTCTATTAAAATATTTATGATTTTTAAGTGTAAGGTAAGGCGCGCATGGAAGCTTAAATTCATCGGCCGATTAATTTATCGGCCGATAATAATCGGCCGATCGGTTCTAACGCGCATGGAAGCTTATAGAATCGTACGATTGGAAATAACACGGCGGTCAACATTCATATATTTAAAATACAATACGTATATTATTATTATATTCATAAGTTTTAATACCTATATGATTAGAAATATGGATTTTTTTGAAGTAGCATGTGTGTGTGCTCTTGTCCTCAAAATGCGTATAAAGAAACGTCAAAAAAATCACTGGGTTCATCCGCTAATAAGTGCTATATTACCGAAAGGACAATTTGTCCGGTCCTACGAAGATTTAAGATCACACCTTCAGGAGTTTTTTAAGTACACCAACCAGTTATTAAAATTTCGCTAATCTCCAACCACAATTTTTGCTTAATTTGGCGGTCACTATATTTTTTTAATTTTTAATCATACTATGAAGGACGTGCTTCAACTAATGTAATTAATTGTTCGGAATCAATATTTATTTCATACATATTTTCTGACATATCGTTTGACAACACTGACAACGTACTTCTCGATCTACTGCGCTCGGACGATTAAATTATCGGTGAGCAAGCGCCATGCGCGCTCTCTCATGCAACGGGATTGGTTACAAAGAATCGGCCGATCTGGTCGGCCGATTTTTTTGTCTCGTCACAAATTTTTAAATCGGCCGATTCTGTTAGCTTTCATGCGCGCTCTTACATGTAATTCGTATGTTGTAGCTCACCGATAATTAATCGGCCGATGAAATTAGCTTCCATGCGCGCTTACCTTAATTGTTGTTCGTTCACAGAGTAGAAGTTTATGATGAAAATTGTTAGAACTTCTTTGTTTTTACTATATTTCTAATATTTAAGTTGATGCTCAAATTCATCTCAAAAAGCTGTATTCTACAATAACCATTGGCATACCAAAGCTGAGATAAGGATTTTGGAGCACTGGGCTTTGTGAATTTGAGGTGACAAAAACATTTGTAGGAGGCCACGACTCTTAATTGATTGTAGCACCACTGATACATACATTTTTTAATGAAACGTCCCTAAATGTTGAGTTTTTTTAACAAGCATTTATTAAAAGTTTTTAATACCTATTTCTTAATTACGGACACATTCACCAAGGAACATCAACTAAATATCTGCTCAAGTCCTTGAGTGCATCACTCAATGAATTTGCATTTCACTAACTAAAAACCCCATAGGCTCAATTCTCCTTATATTTCCGGTGTATAGGAATACATAGTTTACAAATTGGGAGAATCTTCTTTAAACTATGTTTCTGGGGGTAGCTCTTGTTCGCTAAAAGTTGTATATTCAACTGATTTGTTCTCTGAATATGTATTTTTATAAAAGGAAACTACATCAGTGGTGTCTTCCACATTTAGACTCCCAGATGCAGGTTTAACCTAGCTTTTGTATATTCAAATGGGTTTTTGTCAAAGTTATTTTCTTCTTTCACCCTGATATACTCTCTCGCATCATTTAACATTACTTCCGATACTTTTTGAATTAGTTTAAGCAATGATCTATAGGCTCTGGTTAGTTGGTGACAGAGCTTTGCATCTCTTGCACCCTTGGCTAGCCGTAATTGCTATTAGATTTCTCGTTTTGTTTTCCTTAAAGATCTTTTCAAAACATTCTCCCTACCTTTCACCCTCGTCGTATCACTCATTGGATATAACTCTTCAAAATATTTATATACACCAACCGTTACATGGTCCATTTTATTTTCCTTTGAAACATCTTTTTCGCTGAGTTTTAACAAACTTGTTAAGTTTTTATCTTGTTGTTTCCATGTGACCTCACTCACGAATGGCAGTTTGAGTTTTCTCTTTGCAGCTATTTGTCCGCAAGAATTTTTGTTCAGTATTTCAGCATCAACCCTCACAGGGTCAGACCAGCCCTGGGACATGTGGGGGTTCACCCTGTCCATGGCAGTTGTGACGTGCTTATGTTTCCATTTACGGAATTATTTATGGAATTTGCATCACCATCTGAATGCGTTAACATATGCTTCCTGAACCAGCCAACTCTCATGTACCTCTTTCTGCACTTTCGATAAATCAAGTCCATTTCCAAAAATATATAACTGCTGCCCGACTAGGTATACCTGTTCTATGGCAAGCAGTGGACATATTTTAATATTTAATGGAAGAAATAAAGAGACATAAAGGTTGCATTTATATTTTGACAAATAAAATATACTTAATCTCTATAAACACTAATTGATTCTAAGATTGAGAAGTCCTCCAGTATTTCTAAATACAGTTTGATATTTATATGATGTTCTTTGCTCTAATATGTTTGTTTATTGTAATAGTTTTACAGAAAAATGTTAATAGGATTTATTTTTCTTACATTATCAAAGACTAATTCAATTGTTAGGCACCAACTTAGAATAGTTCTTCCACTCAAGGTAATAGACATCTTCACACCTGTCGCTGGTTACTACTCTTATTCTTCATTGGGGGATATGCCGTGATGGTATAAGTAAAAAGAAAAATTCAATTAAGTTGTTCAATATTACTATGAAACATTTTCTTGTTTTTTGTTTAATATACTGCAAGAGCAATAAATATTGTTTATTTTCTATTTCAGCTGAATAAACTGAAGCAATACCAAGAGATTGTGTATAATAATTTTTTGGCCTTATCTAGACATTCCAATACCATAAGCATGTGTCTTCAAAGTTTATTCAAAGGTGACATTGTAAACAGCCCTTTTGATATACAAATTGATGAGAATTATATAAATAATGTATTGTACGTAAATTCAGAAAATTTGAATGGTATCAATATACACAATCATAATTCATTCAAAAACAACCCAGTATATGACAATGTAATGACTTTTCAAACATTTGAGACAAATAGTATTTTTCCTGCAAACACCACTCCTTCAGCTAATTTTATTCCATCACCTGTTAATAGTGGTTTTGAATCAGTCAGTACATTTTCAATGGCTACCCACAATCAAGATAATAATGGAATGGTTCAAAATAAAATTGTGTCACCTTCAGATTTATTTGCATCGGCAAATGCTAATTTACAAAAATCATTAGAATCACAAGGTAATAATATATTTTACTCATCAGCAAATAAACAAGTTGCAGCTGATGTATTTTCCGCATCTAGTAATCCTTTTGACAAAACAACAAATGCCTCATACAATTTACCCACAGGGAACATTTTTAATTCTTCGTTTGGATCTATGATGAATCAACAACAATCCAACAATGATTCATTTTATTCTAAAATTGAATCTTTAACAGATGAAGAAATATCATTGTACAAAGAAAAATCGTTTCATCGTGGATTTATACCTGAAATTGCTCCACCATTCGATCTATGTTCATAAATTTTACATTTTAATATATACAGATATTTAAATAAATTTTTCACAGATAACTATTTGTTTTTTTTTCTTATGAACTTACTTACTTATCGAGTCCGGAACTCAGATTTTGCCACTCCAATGTGTGGCGGCGGAAATCGCCCTGTCGGTAAGTTTAATCAGGTCGTCCATGTGGCAACCCTCGTTCAATTCTGGGCAGGACAGCAGATGGTCGTCATCCTGCACTGCCCCACAATCACAGAAGGTATCATCCTCCGTCGAGAAGCCCCACCTGTGCATGTTGCTCTTGCAGCCACTCACACCCACCCTCAGCCTGTTCAATGTCTTCCATATTGGGAATGGCAGGCAGTGCGCCATATTCGCCTTCTCGCTTGTGTCCATCCATGCAGAGATTGGGTCGTCCATCCACAACTCCTCTCGGCGTTGCTTCTGGGAGGTCTGCAGGTCGGCTGTGGACTTTAGGAAGCTATTCCTTGACTTGAGGCGAGGGTTTGGTGCTTTATGTTCATAGAGTGGGTGTCTTGGGTCGTGTATCTGCTTATGCCTCTCCGCATCTGCTGCCACTCTTCTTCTGATGTTAGGGGGTGCTATGCCTATTATGGGATACAATTTGTTTTTGGCTGTGGGTCTAAGACATCCTGATATAATTTGTGCCATTTCATTAACTGCAACATCCACTTGGTTGGCATGAGCTGATCCAAACCATACAGGGCAAGCATATTCGGCGGCAGAGAGGCACAGTCCCAGAGCAGAAGTGCGCAAGAGCTCAGGGCATGCTCCCCAAGTTGATCCGACAAGCTTTCTCAAGATATTATTTCTGGCGGAGACCTTCTGTTTCGTGTTTAGGCAGTGCTGCTTGTAAGTCAGAGATCGATCCAGTGTCACTCCCAGATACTTTGGTGCGTGGCAGTTTTCGAGTTCCTCATTTCTCCAGTTGACTCGCAACCCTCGACCCGCCTCTCTATTTTTCAAGTGGAAGGCGCATAGTTGTGTTTTTTTGGGGTTGGGTTTTAGGTGGTTTGCATCGTAGTATTCACCCAATTCAGTGAGTGTTGACGTAAGTCTATCCTCTACCTCATGAAATGATTTCCCCTGTGCTGCCACGGCGGTGTCATCGGCATATATGAATTGGCGTGTTCTGTTTGGTCTTGGTTGATCATTTGTATATATGTTAAATAGTAGAGGCGCCAAGACACTACCCTGAGGAAGTCCATTCTTCTGCGTCCTCCAGCGGCTGTCCTTCCCCTGCAGCGTGACAGAACCGTCTATTGCTCAACAAAGTTCCAATTACTGAGGTGAGTTTGAAGTCTCTCGAGATCCCGTATACTTTGTGTAGCAATTTCCTGTGATTGACTGTATCATAGGCAGCAGTTAGGTCAATGAACGCTACTCCTGTAATTTTGCCTTCCTCGAAACCGTCCTCGATGTGCTGTGTCAAGTTAAGGATTTGTCCCGTACATGATTTCCCAGGCCTAAACCCTGCTTGTTCGTTTGTCAGGTGTGGGTCCAGAGTGTGACCAACTCTGTTTAGGATCAGTCTTTCAAAAACTTTACTGAGGTGGCACAGCAGAGATACAGGTCTAAAGTTTTTTGGTTCGTTGGGCTCCTTGCCCGGTTTGAGAAGTGCTGTGATTCGGGCTTTCCTCCACATTTTTGGTATTTTTAGACTGGTCACACAATTATTCATTAAGTTCAGGATCCATACAAGAGTTCTATTGCCAAAATGCTTGACTTGCTCTACCCTTATATCATCGAGCCCAGCTGCTTTGTTGGTTTTTAGGCAGGCGACTGCATCTTTAAGTTCGGAGTCGGAGAATGGTGATTCAAGTGAATTGTTTTCTGACTCTATATTACGTATGATTTTTTCGGTACTCGTTTTTTGTTTTGTTTTCCCGTTCAGCAACAGTTGATGGGCTATCTGATTTGGGGTAACTATGTATGGGTTAGGAGTTTGCACTGCTGGATCATTGCTAATGTTCTTTATTACCTTCCATGCTCTCCTACTGTTTTGTTTCATATCCAGGTTTTCAATGAGGTTATTCCATTTCTCTCTTCTTGATTGGGAGATAGATTGTAACAGTTCTTCACCAGTTTGTAGAGTCATTTCTGAGAATGGGTTATCATTGAACAGTGCTTTGTACTTTTCAAGCAAGGATTTTTTCTTATGAAAATAAATTGATATTCGGCCATTGATTGTACATAAAGTGAAGTTAATTACTAATGGAGAGAACCAATTAAAGTACCTATAATAAATTTTGCAGAAATAAAAATGCTCAAAACAATATGGCTACCAAAAAATGTAATATAACTGATCTGGGGGGCAAGTCAGGTCCAACCGGCGAAATCAAAACCCTCACAATTAACCATATCATGGATATGATTATTATATGGAGTTCTTAAGATGTCATAGAACTCCTTATGATAATTATATCCATGATATGGGTAACCACGAGGGTTTTGATTTCACCGGTTAGACCAGACTTGCCCCCCAGATTGAAAATTTGTTTATGTGGTTTGGACATCTTGACTCGAAAGTTGACTCAAAATAGATAGACCAAGTTGTCAGAGTAAAGACTTTATCATATAAATTATATCATTATGATCTTAATTTCAAAGCAGAAATTGTCAGATCATAAATTATTGAGATAAATAAAGATAGTAGATAGATAAAGTACTGTGCGAATTAATGGAATAATTTTGAACCACTCAATTTACAGAGCCCAAAATTTCAGAATATATAAATAGTTATAGGCCTACAAAAAAATTTCAGAATATATAAATAGTTATAGGCCTACTTTTGTTTCAATCAGGGGTTATCAACTTTTGAATTTTTACTTTATTTTTCCATTTATCTCGGAAACCATAAAAGCTAGAACGCTGAAAATTGGTAGGAATATAGACAAGTACAAAATCTCAAATTTGTTTTTTCAAAAAAATTCCAGAGATTCTCAAAAATTTTTTATTAAGAAAAATATTTTTTATGATAAATTTATGTGTTTGACTTCCTATAATGAGAACTCTTCGAGCAATAGCCGGTCTCACGCTTAGAGACAGAATAAGAAACACGAGAGTCAGAGAGATCTGCGAGGTTGAGGATGTCGTCAGATAGGGTCAGCAAAGAAGGAGATTCTGGTATGCCCATGTAAATAGGATGGAGGCATCCAGGATCCCTTACATAGCACTACACAGCCGACCCGAAGGAAGACGACCACCAAAGAGGTGGAAGGACAGCTGGGACTCAACCTCGCAGGAGAACAACGTCTCTGCAAATAACAGGCCCTTAGGCCTAACATATGAAGAAGAAGAAGATCGCTTCATACAATTTGTATGGCAATCGCCTATACACAATATCTAAGAAGACTTTATAGTTTGTTACTTAATCTCCAAACATACATACATACCACCGTGCTGTTTTCATATTCTGTGTAGGAAAAAACGACTGACCTCCATACTATCCTATCTTGACATATATACCTACATGTGTTGTATAGAAAACAAAATATCTTAAAATATTCAATAATTTGGATTTATGGGTTTATATTTTGGTACTTATTCTTCAACTGTACATACTATCGCTATCGACAGTTGGATCTCATGTGCTACATGCAACTAGTATAATATAATTATTATGTTGCAGGTGGAAATTATACAGTAACTTTAGAATTGTAGACTCAAAGATTAAATACAATAAATTAACAAATGAAACTTGAGATTTAAACATGAGAAAATAAACATTAGAGTTATACATATAAATTTATACAAAAGAATTAAAAGGATACGACCTGGGATATTATGTGTTTTTTGAAAGTTACTTTGGAGTTTGAGAATATATCAATATTATTCATTTGACGAATTGAGGTGTACATTCTGATTAAGCGAGGAACTGGAGAAAAATAACCGATATTCGTATTAAAGAATTTTAAGTGAAAAATATTTCTAATTGTAGTATTTATAATTAGTACTGTTGTTTTTTTTTTCCACATAGGGGACACCAGCTTTTAGGATTTGGGGCCATTTTACTCTTCCGAAGAAGCGCACTACGTAGCTTTGGGAGGGGTTTGCAATCTAGAAAAGAGTTCATTAATTCGGATTTTAAAAAGACCCGGGTTGTACGAAGGTGGAAATACAGAATTCGGAAGATCGTTCCACAGTCGGGCTGCTGTGTTAATAAAGGAGTTCGAGAAGCAACTTGTTCGTATATGTTGAAGGTCCACTGTGTATGGGTGCTGGGATTGAGTAAAGCGAGTGACTCTGTTGTGAGTGGGTGGAGGAGAGACCAAAGATGCAAGTACATCTGAGCAATTCCCGTGGTAGTATCTATAGAATAAACTTAAAATACCGACTCTGCGTCTGTGTTCTAGTGATTGCAATCCATCAGTCAGTGATGGATCATCAATCAAACGTATAGCACGCCTTTGGACAGCATCGAGGGTATTCAGTAGATATTGGGGGGCGCCACTCCAGAGGTGATCACCATATTCAATAATTGGACGTATTTGTATTATTTATAGATTGTATTATTATTTATTCAATAATTGGACGTATTTCTAGAGAGAGCAGGACAGTGACAGAGGAAATGGACCACAGTCTCTTCCTCTTCTTCGTCTTGGCATGCTCTGCAGTAATCGTATGCCTCCAGCCCTAGCCTTCTGGCATGCTTACCTATGAGCCAGTGTCCTGTTAGTACCGATACGATTCTGGCTAGTAAATCCCTTCTGAACGTGAGTAGTTCTCTGGTTCTTCTGAGGTCATATTTTGGCCATGTTTGCCTGGCAATGGAGCATGTGCTTTCCTCCAACCATCTCTGATTAGCACAGGCTGTCGTTGTCTCACATACCCGAAGTTTACATGTTGCCATGGGAACTCCAGGTCTATGTTTGATTGTATCTGGAGATAGCAGGGTACCTGCTCTGGCGAGTTCATCTGCCCTGCAATTCCCTGCTATATTGCTGTGACCCGGCACACACATGATATGTAGATTGAACTGCCCCGCTGTATCGTTTAAGATTCTGCGACAGTTCAAGGCCACTCTAGAAGTTGTACTTACGCCCTTTAAGGCTCTAATAGCCGCTTGGCTGTCTGTGAGAATACGGACGTCGCTGTTTGACACTGCATTGCCTTGTATCCATTCTGCTGCTTCCTGAATTGCCAAGATTTCTGCTTGGAAAACACTACAGTGATCCGGCAACCTGAAAGAAATATTAATATTAAGTTGCTCTGAAAATACTCCTCCGCCCACCTTACCTTCCAGTTTTGACCCATCAGTGTAAACCACCTGGGCTTCACCATGACGGATCAGACTCTCCTTCCACATCTCCCTCAAGGGGATTTGGGTGGAGAATCTGTTCTCAAAGAATGGTTTGGGAATGACGTAGTCGATACCTTCCGATGGTTTTTTAAACTCCTGAAGAATTACGGAGTGCCCTATGTGTGTCTCCTTCCAGGAGTTAACACAATTCATTCTCATTGCAGCATTCGCTGCCATTTGCTTTCCTAGGAGGTCAAGCGGCAACAGATGCAGGATGGTGTCAAGGGCTTTTGATGGTGTAGTTCTCAGACAGCTAGTGGTTGTCACTTCTGCTAGTCTTTGAACTTATGCCAGCTCTTTTAGGTGTACTCCCTTTTTCAGGGAATGCCACCATACCACCACTCTATACATCATGATTGGCCTTATGACCGCCTTGTATATCCAGTGTGTCATCTTGGGGTGTAGTCCCCAACGTTTACCCACGATTTTCCTACAGGTGTACAATGCATTTGTGGCTTTACGTACTCTTTCCTGCATATTGGACCTCCAGCTCAGTTTTCTATCCAGGATCAGTCCCAGATATTTGGCTTGAGCTGAGATCTCTAGCGTCATCCCTTCTAGGGTTGGCAGCTCAAAGGTCGGGATTACCCGTTTATTTGTAAAAAGGACCAGGTCTGTTTTCTTTGGGTTTACTCCCAACCCATTATTATTACACCACTGAGCTATCCTGTCTAGTGCTCTTTGTAAGATTGATGAGAGGATATCGGGGATCTTACCGGACACCGCTATGGCGAGATCATCCGCATATGCGATAACCCCAACTCCAATATCGTCTAACTCTGTCAACAGGTCATTTAAGGCTAGGTTCCATAAAAGAGGTGATAGAACGCTCCCTTGGGGTGTTCCCTTCACCGGATATCTTTTGATCCTTGAGCCTCCTAATTCTGAGTTTATGACTCTGTTTTTTAACATATTGTTGATAAATTCTGTGAGTGATGTCTCGATCCCCAATTTCCTCAGGGATTGAGTCATCGCTTCATATTTAATGTTATTAAATGCTCCTTCTATGTCCAGAAAGGAGACCAGTGTGTGTTCTTTGTACTTCATTGATTTCTCGATTCTGTGTATCAGGGTATGCAATGCTGTTTCTACAGATTTCCCCTTGCTGTATGCGTGTTGAGACTCTGACCATTTTAATGGATTTATTTTGCTTCTAATCCTGGTCTCTATGAGTCTCTCTAGCGTTTTTAGGACAAACGAGGATAGACTGATTGGTCTGAAATCCTTGGCTGTGTTATTGGATGTTCTTCCCCCTTTGTGTATGAACACCACTTTTACTTCCCTCCATATCTTGGGGGTATAGCAGAGCTCTATACAAGCTTCGAAGATTGAATCCAACCAGGGTATGACAGTCTTCGAGGCCGCCTGCAGTTCAGCTGGAATTATACCATCCGGATCCGGCGACTTGTAAGGCTCAAATTCGTATATTGCCCAAGCAATCATTTCTTTATTAAATAATTTACGGGTCTGCGCCCCCCTTCTCGGGCGACCAGCTTCCCTAGGCAAGTCCTGTTTATAACCAGGAAAATGCGTTTTTGTTAATAGCTCTAGTGTCTCGGAGCTGCTTGAGGTCCAGCTGCCGTCATTTTTCTTAATGTATTCAGGCATCATTGGATCCGTAGCTAGGATTTTGCGAATCCTATTTCCCTCTGGGATTGTTTCAATTTTTGTACAAAAATTTTCCCAAGAGATTTTCTTTGTCGTTTTTACCTTACTTTTGAAAACTCTTTGACTAGCCTTATAGCTTTCCCAATCATTGGTTTTCTTGGCTAGGTTGAATAATTTGCGACGTTCCCTTCTCAAGGTTATAATCTCTTCTGTCCACCATGGTGGTCTTTTTCTTCCCTTAGCCGTACGCACCGGGCACGATTCCCTGGTCGCTCGGTTACAAGCCTTGGTAAGGATCTCTACCATGTCATCCAATTCCTCTGTTGTTGAGGGCATGGGTGGCGCTTCTGAAAGAAGTTCACTGAGGGCAGTGTTGTACTTATCCCATTGCGTATTTCTTCTATTCATGTACATGATTTTGTCTGGCTTCTCAAGACTTAGGCTAAATTCAATGTACTGGTGATCAGAGAAGGAGTGGTCTGCTGAGACTTTCCATTCTCTTACTAATTGGGCAGCATGCTCGTTGGCAATTGTTATGTCAAGAACTTCGCGCCTAGTTGCTGTAATTAAAGTTGGGGTATCACCTGTATTACATAATTCAATATTATTTGATAAAATATAATCAAAAAGTGACTCACCTCTTACATTTGTGTCCGTACTGCCCCAGACTGTGTGGTGTCCATTGGCGTCTGCACCTGTTGCGATGGCCTGCTGAAGAATACTCGGAGGGGGAAGTTCTTCATGATCATGTCCTAGGTAGGCGGAAATCAACCATATAGTCTGGGGTTGAAGTTCCACTGCCAGGACCGTGATGTCCTCGTTGCAGAACTCTGATACCTTAAAGGCATTGAGCTCTTTCTTTATGAGAATACAAGATCTCGGTTTACCATTTTTATTAGTATAAAAGATCTAGTAATCTTTAGATTTTAGCCCAGCCACTAGGTTTTTAACGACCCATGGTTCTTGGATTAGAATAATGTCTTCTCCTTTTGCTAAGAGGCGAAGAAGTAAAGCGGCAGACGCCGCCTTTGAGTGGTGCAGATTAATCTGAACCACTCTCATACAGCAGTCTACCCTCCTCCCCCTCATCGCTCGAGATATTTGGACTCTCAAGATCTATTGCACCCTCTTTTCGAAGTGCGCCAGATGTTGAGGCTTGGACTTGAATTAGATCAAAATCCTTCTGGTAGGTGTTACCCTTTGAGGGTTCTTTCCCACTCGTGTCCATAACGTCCAACGCCTCCGTGATCGATAGAGGCGATGATCTAGGGTCTACGGGACTCTGTTTCTCGACCATACCGTCCTTTGCCCCAGTGACAAGCACTGACGACGGACAGGATGTTTCGGGAGGACCGCTGGGTTTTCTACTTCTTGTCCTCGAGTCCTTTTTGTAGACTCGCAGTGCAATGAGCTCGAAACCGTAGCCAATTACACCGCCAGTCTTTTCTAAAGGCACCAGCGCCTCTTCGTTCAGGATAATAAGAGCAATTCTCCTGTTATCCTGAACTTCTCCCACCTTAGCGACTTTCCAGTCTTGGGTGGGCAATTCTGGATTGCTCAGCTGAATGAGGTCCAGTATCTCTTTCGGATCGGCTGGTATCGCCGGGTGCCAGACCCGAGACCTTGGTCTGCACGGGATCAGATCCTTTGAGACTGCCTCGAGCCTCGCGCCCGGCCACACCTCGCCTATCTTTGAGATTGCCAGTTTTTAGAGATTTGCAGAGCGTTGATCTCTACCGGCGATCAACTTTACGCCTCCTTGGTACCAGCCTGCATCGCTGCATAATGGGGCTGGACCAGGGTTTTCTGCGACAACCTCTTTGTACACTCCAAAAAGTGCTGCCACTGCCTTCCTCCAGTTCTCCGGAGAAATCGAGCCATCCGGTTTACTTATATCGATCACTGCCCATGTGATGAAGTTTTTTGCAACCTCATTATATGGGCGTGAACTGCTGCTCGGGAGGAGCTCTTGCCTCGGCTTCTTGGCCGTGGGTTGGGGCCCCTCTCCTGATCTTTGTCTTTTTGACTCACCAAGTGCCTTGTGTGAAGCAGAGGAACTCGGACTGGGTCCAGTTTCCTCCCTCTTCTTGAGGACCTCTTTGGCCCACTTCAAGGACTCTCCTTCCTTCTCGGTGAGATCATTCTCTGGGACTCTTCCCAATCTGTCCACCAGTCTCTGTGCTGCCCTCTTCTCTCTGTATCTTAAGAGTGAAGCGGTTACACGTTTACCAGTGGTCTTCCCCCCCGATCCAGGTTTGACGGCCTTAGATTCAGCTTCTGTCTTTGTTGACGACCCCCCAATTTTGACGTTGGTGGGTCTAGTTTCCCCTTTCTGGGAGGGTACAGCTTCCGCTGCTTTGCCCTTGGTGGGCAGCGACTCTCCCTTGTGGGTTCGTCTAAGTCCCCCCTTATTACAAGCGGACGGGTTAAAAAGATTATATTTGTTAACAGGTTTATTCATCTGGTTCGTACGGTCTTTCGGTCGACAAGGCGACTTCCAGACCAGGGAAAGTAAGGGGAAATAAACGGTCGACCATGATGGAGCCCCACGTCATGGCAAGTCCTACTTACACTCCAGATTCGGACCGGTTTCCGGAGGGTACAACGCTTGCGACACCATATAACCCCGGTGCCATTCAGCCCTAGGCACGTTGTAGCATAAGACCTGGCTTGGGTGGTTTTCTGTCGAGGTTTTCCTTCCCTTAGCTGGGGAGGGGGAGTGGGGGATTTGGAAGGATTCCAGTTTTGAGGCGCCAGAGAATCGCCGTTCATCCTCTCCTATTTGCTATGGCTACGGCCACATTGCCCGGGGTTCGCGGGATCATAAAGACCGCTCGAGGACGCTAGGAATAGGACTATTGGTAGTGTTGCTAAAAGAAGCAACTATGGCGTCACGGTATTTATATGATACATATTTCCAGCAGAAAATGCATCAATCCGTGGCCCTACCAAAATTGAACCCCTGAAAGACACTTGCAATTCATTGGGGTTTCTCTTCGCAGAAATTAGACAGGCTTGAGTTTTTGAGACGTTAAATGAAACAAGATTACTTTCACCCCAGGATTGAGTGGAGGTAGCTATTTATTTTTTGATGAAGGTCTTTCCGGGCTTCTGATATTTCACTCTGTTTAGGAGGTTTGTCAAAAGAGAAATTGTCATGGACTGTGCTGTCATCCGCGTAACAGTGGATGGGGGCGCGTAAGAGCAGGTCATTAATATGTAGGAGGAATAGGGTTGGAGATAGAATGGACCATTGAGGGACTCCCGCATTTTATTTATTTTATTTTATTTTATTTATTTAGGTAAAATATACAGGATTAAACCTACAATTATTTTACACGATTAATCATAAAAAAATAATTACATCAAATTTGTATAACATTTCAAATTTCAAAGTACAAAAATTAAAATAAACCAAAAGCATACAAGGTAGTAGGTACAAAAATCAAAATAAATTAAAGCATACAAGGTAGTAGGTCATTCGCTTGTTTACAAAAATATAACCGAAGTAGGTAGGAAAGAAACAACCAAAAAATTCGCACCTACATAACATTAACTATCCCGCATTACATACTATGTGGGCACAGACAGCGCCCTCTGGATTTGCAGTTTTTTTTGCAGTTATATCATGCCGTAATGTATGAGAGAATATTTTCCAATATGGCCGACTTATCAGTCGGGGGTTTACGCGTCTTGACGTCTGTTTTTGCATAGAAATCAGTAAATTTTGATTCGTTTTCGGTTAGTGTTGGTTTGTCGTGCTGTCTTTTAAATCTCAGTAAGTACAAATATAATTGTTTTTATCATTTATTTATTAATATTAAACATTATTTAAGCTTTTTCATATTGTTTTGTTTGGTTATTTACCATAATTTTTGATATATAACGTAAATACATTGAAATGTAATGTCAGAAACATTTTCATGGTTATGAAATATTTTATCGATACGATATTGTCATTAAAATTGTAATCTAATGTTTTGAAGTGATTAAACACAAATTTATTATGATATAGTGCATATTATTTAAGAAAAAATATATATATTTCGAAATATGATCACACTTAATGTGACTAAAATGTGTCACGGCGATCGATTTAGTTCACAATCATATTATTGGGTTGATTAATATTTTCATTATTGAATTAATTGTTTTTGTATGTTTATGTTCAAATTTAGTTTTTATTGTATAACGAACTAATATACATGAATAGTATTTCGATGCGTTTATTTTTTAAAATTTCTCTCAAACATGTTTTACGGAAAACAAGTTTGAGTCCATCGATCATTAATGTAGACAATTCCTCAAAATGAGTGCATTTCTGATTTCAAATAAATATCTTTATTTTAGAAAATTTATTTAAAACCGTGGCTAGGTTGGGATTGTGATTTATATTTTTTGTATCGAGATCCTTTCTTCAGATATTTTATGTTACTGCCATGACAACCGGTATGTAGGTATTCTAAAATTGATAAATTTCTTAGTTACCTGCTCCTTATAGTTACAATATAAATTTCTGTTGATTTTGTCAATCAAATCAATTAAATGTTTTACAGAAATATGCAGAGCTGTCGTGTTCCTGGATGCCAGTCCAATAACAATAAGAAGTATACAAATTGCTTTTCTTTTCCTAAAACTGATGCATTAAGAAAGCAATGGATTCAAAGCATACCAAGAGCCAACCTAACTGCTTCTCCATATACAAGTGTGTGTATAAAGCATTTTCGCGAAGAAGACATAGTTAAGGAAGATACATTTAATTGCACAGATGGTAAGTGATTTTTCTGTAAGTGACTGACGTATGCAAGTGAGACCTGGACATGGCAGAAGTCGTACGAAAGCAGAATAAATGAAACTGAAATGAGATCGCTTAGAAGAATCTGTAACAGAACGATGTATGACAGAGTTCAAAATGAAGATACAAGGAAAGAATTTAAGATGAAGAAAGATGTAATTAACAGAATGAAAGTTAACACATTGAGATGGTTTGGCCACTTGGGGAGAATGAATGAAGAACGCCTGACGAAGAAAATATATAAAGCTGACAGGAATGGAATAAGAGGTCGGGGGCGTCCAAGAAAAGGATGGCATGACCATATAAACGATATTCTGAAAGATAGAAATGTAAGAAGCGTGAACAACAGTCTAGAGGAAAACGAACGACGAACAATCCAGAGGGCCTTGGCACAGATTGCACAAGCTCCACAAATCAAGGCAAGAAAATACATTTTTTAAATTCATTTAATTCTGAGAAAATATCTACAAGAGGTCTGGAATGGGGAGAAGAAGAGCAACCATCCACTACTGTAATGACTTCACGATCTTTTAAAAAATTCGCAATCCAAGTACACAGAGACTGGGGTAGTCCATAAGAAGGGAGTTTCATTAAGAGACCTCGGTGCCAAACCCGGTCGAAAGCTATAGAGAAGTCAAGGGCGACAGTTTGAGCTTCTCCAAAGCGTTCTATAACTCGACCCCAAACGGATGTCACATACGCGAGTAGGTCGCCACAAGATCGATTTCCACGAAATCCATATTGGCGGTCGCTTAAAATTTTGTTTGCTTCGAGGTATGTGATCAACTTGGTGTTTAGTACCCTTTCCATTATTTTGGAGAGTACAGAAGTAATAGCGATGGGTCGGTAGTTAGATGGGTTGGAGCGATCACCTTTTTTAGGAATTGGGTGGATGACCACTTTTTTCCAGTCACATGGGACAATACCAGTTTTAAACGAGAGTTTGAAGAGTTTAGTGAGAACTGGGGCTAGTTCGGCGGAGCATTTTTTTAACACATGGACGGGTATTCCATCTGGTCCATTAGCTTTGTTAACATCCAAACCTCAGATGGCGAGTACATCCTCAGAGAAGTTAATCCTTACTTCTTTAATTTCAAAACCACAATGTGGAACTGGTTGAGGAGTTTTTCCTCCGTCGTCAAGGGTTGAGTTATCTGCAAATAATTTACCGAGAAGATTAGCTTTGTCGGTGGCAGAGTTAGCAATGGATCCGTCATGGTTTGTTAAAGGTGGAAATGAAGATGTGCAAAAGTTCTGACCTATGGAGGTTGACAATGACCAGAATCTTCGGCTACCGATAGGGCAAGAGGAGAGTTTTTGACTTATGTGTTGGTCATGGAGTTTTTTAGCCTGATTAATGTTTTTTTACAATCCTTTGTCATCTTGTTGTATGCTTTCCTGTTTGATGGAGTTTGAAGTTTTTGAAATGTTTTGAAAGCCAGATTTTTGCGCTTGACTGCTTCTTGGCATTTGGAATCAAACCAAGGTTTTGTGCCTGGTCCGCAGGTTTTGAGGGAGGAGGGAATATAGCCATCCATAGCAGAAGTGATGACATCCCCTACCTCACGCGCACAGATAGATGGGTTTTTGGTTCTAAAACAGACTTCATTCCAAGGAAAGTCGCGAAAGTGTATTCGCAGTGCATTCCAATCTGCTGACTTGTATTGTCAAATTTTCCTTTTAGGTTTTTCTGGTGGAAGGTCCGGGATGAAGTGGATGGCCGTTTGCACAAGGCAATGGTCTGAAGAGCGCACTGGGGCTGTGACTTTCAGTGCGTATCCCGTTGACGAGGTAGTCATGAAAAGATCAAGCAGATTGGAACGATAATAATAATAATAATAATAAAATACTTTTATTGATTTATACAATGTGGCAGACTTATTGCCCACAGGCAATCTCTACCAGTCAACCACCATGGTAAATACAGCCAGTATCAGGGATAGAAGAATACAAATAGAGAAATAGAGAAAAGAAAAATAATTAAATAAATCAATCATAAATTAAAAATACAAAACAAATATAAGAAACAAAAAATAATATATGTATAAATAAGAACAAAAATAAGAATAATAAAAAATATATCAGATAGATACACTATGAATTATTGAATGGAGGATAGGAGAGGAGAAAGGAAGAGGGATAAAGGGAAAAAGACGTCAATTTGTGTTTATGTGGATAGAAAGTGTGACTTTAGACGCTTTTTGAATGCTATTAAATTAGTGGCATCTCTGATACTCTCCGGCAATAGATTCCACATCCGAGGTGCATGAACTGTGAACGAGTAAGTATAAGTAGAGGTGTGGTGTAACGATGCCCAGAGACATCAGGGATGCGAGTTGGCTCCTGAACAAGTTGCTCCAGGTTATGACACAAAGCAAAGGATTGTGCCATGCGGCCAGCCGAATCGGTAGTTCCCGATTTCAGCTAATCGGAGTGATGGACATTGAAATCGCCGAGAACCGCAAATTCTGCCGACGGGTAGCGAGACAGAAGACTGTCAATGGTTTCTCCAGTGTATTTGAAAAGCTCGGAAAAATCATAATCACTCATATTTGGAGATCGGTAGATACATGCAAAAATGTTGCCAACCAAGAAATCAAACACATTTAATCAACATTTAACGGAGTACACTCATTCATTTCACGGAGTACTACATCGTGTATTATATGGAAATCTTTGGCCAAAACTACACAAACATGTAAACGGCCCATATTCTATTTTCTCATTCGAAAACATTGGCAATGATGATCATAAAAAAATAACTGGCAACACTGAGTGCTCAAGTGCTATTTGCATTCCGTAATTTGAGGGTTTTGAGAAAATGGCGATCCAAAATAATTTGGATTGATAAATGTTCGATACAGTACACAAATAAATAGCTTTCACCATCATATTTTTATTTATACAGTCATCATTACGAAAATCTTATTTACTTTCGTCTTAACAGGTTTGTTATTTTATTTAGTCTGTTTTTACTACAACAACGTCGCGTTAGGTACCGATTCCTTAAAACATACATAATTGAAGTCGTTTAAAATATTTGCGTCAGGTCAGGCATTAGCATTAAGGAGTTTGCGTTCGTTGTGTTATGCTGAGTTGCGTGTATATTCAAGATGTGTTTTAACACCAGAATAGTTTTGTTTTCCACATCGACCAAGTCATCGAATGCAGCATACTTTATCGAGTTTCAAAATACCTATTGTGTGAAATGCGAAAATCTTGGCGAACGGTAAAAGTGCATTTTTGACGTTTGATAGAAAATGATTATTTATTTACAAGTATTTCATTTAATAATCACGTACTATACATTGTTTTATTTATAGTTAGGTTTATTTTCTTTCGTTGTTTTTTCGTGACGATATTTGTTGTACATAATAATATTATGTACTTATAAATGATTTGGATTAACATTTTAATAAATTTGTAACCGGTGTCTCTTTGTAAATATTAATCAAACTTTTTTGTGATCAATGCTTGGGTCATTTTTTTCTACTGAAAGTTAAATGAGCAAATATTTCTACACTTTCTACACCTTTTACATTAAAAACTATATCGGGAATTGAACTTGTTACAAGGACGTGTACAACAAGTAAATTAATCACTTAGCTCTTTTATTTTAACTGATAGCAAGTTCTGCAGTGCTTAACTATAGATACAAGCAAATTTATTGAAACAATGTTGCTATCACATTTTTTCAGTTGTGTTTACTGCTAAATTTTTGTCGTAAAATATTAACAAATAAAAAGCTGAATCTGGCTGGTTAAATTGTGAACCTAAAGAACATTTTATTTGTAAGAAAGATTACAAAAATATAAATCAAGATCTGTCATCAACAAATTAAGCTACATGTCGTCTTCATTCGTGAGCATATTAGTAGATGGGCGTCATCCTGCTCCTCTCCGCAGTCGCAGCATGTATCCCTCCAGAAATCCCCACCTCTGCTGGTTCTTTTTACATCTAGTCTCATCCTCTCTTAGTCTGTTAAGGGTCCTCCATGTTGGGAAGTCCAGACCAAACGCGGTGTTCACTTCCTCATATGGTGCCATCCAAAGTCTGCTGCCGAGTTGTTGCCACCATTGATCCTCTCTATACCGTTTTGTGGTGGTTCCCAATTCGGTAGTAGATATAAAAAAAAGTTTTTTCTCGACCGCAGTCTTGGTGCAGCCATCTGGTGGTTGTGAAGGGGGTGTCTAGGGTCATGGATCTGTTTGTGTCGTTCCACATCAGCTGTTGCCTTTCTTCTGATGTCAGGTGGTGTTTTTGAACGGTTTTTAATTCCAACCAACTTTTAAAATAGTTTACGTATGTCTTAAAATACATCCGATTCTATAACTTTTTAAGAACATTCCGGCTAAAATACGTGCGTTCCTATTCCACTTAATCTATGTTGGTATTCTATAATGAAATAGGATTATTCCTATTAAGAAACATTCTTACTTCGTCGCAAATAAGTCTAAATTCCCTATTCTATAACCACATTTTAGTCAAATAAACTGTCAAAACATTCTAATTTTAGTTCACACCTTTTCGGAAGCATACTAGGGAAAAAATAAAAATGGATAATTTACACATGTTGCGTTATATCGAAAATAAAAAACCAAAAACTGTTAGTGCAGATCAATTGAAATGTTAGGTTGGGCGACATCACGGCGACATGACATAAATAAACATGGCCGAACAGTGCGCAGTTTGCATGCATAGCCTGGGTCCTGTTGTACATACACAATGTTGTAATACTTCGTAATCTGGTTGGTTGGAAGAAATTGCCTAATGGCAATAAGCCCGCCAGTGTACAATTATATTTGTTTATATTATGTACAAGAAGATGTATAAATAAATAAATAAATAAATAGTTAATTTAAGTTCAAATTATTATCTACAGTGCACTAATTTTGTTGATTTTAGTTTTAGGAACATCAGTTACAGAATACAAAATTTAGCTCAAATGACCTTCATGTTAAAATTTTCGAATGTTCCTATTTTAGTTCAAAAAGGTACTGGATTGGACGTAATGTGTAATTATTGTCTCAATGTATATTAATTTACAAAACAATTTTAAGTTCTCAAAATATGTATCATCCCTTATTTATCTGGTATTTTCTTGTTTGATGTGATAGGCCAAATAATTATGTTCTTTATATTTGGATTCTGCTATTTAAGAAAACTGTACTTGCCTTTTACATAAATTTTACTTATTTTCTCTTTACTAGAGACCTAAATTATTTACGTTTGAGATAAACTTTATATTATTCCATGAAAATTTTTAATGAAAATAAAAAAAAATTTGAAAATGCGTGTTTTCAGATATTTATTCATTAATGTAAACATGAATACATACTGTGATGGAAATTTAATAGTATATAGCTTAGAAAGTCCTGAACGCTGAATAAAACGATTTTTTGGGAAAAAACTCTGAATTTTCGACAATCTGACACAAATAATTTCGATTATGTCCACTCCAGACGATGTACTGTCGAAAACTGACAGTAGTTGTTAAATATTTTATTTGAAAAAGATTCCAGAATGTGTCAACATATGACATAAGAATATTTTAAGTGGTAATACCGCTTCCCAATGACTATTTTGTGCCATTTCCTTACCTGGGAATACATCTTCCCACCGCCCACGGAACGGTTAACACTAAATTTACGTTCTTTATACACAAAAATTTATCCACTGAAGGCAGAATTAAAAAAGAATTATTTTTACTCAAATTTCTGTGGGGGAAATCTACACAGCCAATGCGTTAAATATAGTTCAAAAAAAGACAAATAAATAAAGCTAAATCATAAGGATGCCTTACGCCAATATTGATTCATATAGGTTTCTATCCAATTTGGCTACGATGGCGATTCTTAATTTTGAAATTTATTAAAATTTAAATGTGTTTTGGTTTATAGTGTTTTTAATGAAACTCAATAATCAAAGACTAACGATGACAAAGTTTTATTTGTTTGTTACTTTTAAAACAGTTTAATACCTTTATTATGGTAATTATTTAATCGTATTATCATTTATAGTGGAAAAAGTTCTAAAAATTTTAATTTACATTTTTTGTAGAAAATAACATCGATTACTTAAATATGTCACCACTTTACTAAAAAATAACTCCGCTTTTCATAAAAAATAATGCGAATAATTAACGTCTCTACTAACCAAAATATTGCATCCACTTTATATTTGATTAGTTTGCTTGAATGTAAATAAGGCAGATAAAGATGCAAGTTTTTATTTACAAAATAAAATGCAAATTCTTAAATAGTCAAATTAAAAAAACTTTACAAAAAATGCATATTATGTCAAATGGTTTAAGATTTTTTGTGTTGATTGTATTTTAAATTTCCATTTAATGAATATCAGTTTTCTATTAGGTATTTAATTTTTACTTTTTCACTTTGATGTTTGAATAATCATTCTGCTGCACTCACAAAGTGTTATTTTTAAGTTCTATATAACTCTTATTAAAAGACTCGGTACATGTTACATAATCCTAAAATAATCATTCTGCTGCACTCACAAAGTGTTATTTTTAAGTTCTATATAACTCTTATTAAAAGACTCGGTACATGTTACATAATCCTAAAATAATCATTCTGCTGCACTCACAAAGTGTTATTTTTAAGTTCTATATAACTCTTATTAAAAGACTCGGTACATGTTACATAATCCTAAAATAATCATTCTGCTGCACTCACAAAGTGTTATTTTTAAGTTCTATATAACTCTTATTAAAAGACTCGGTACATGTTACATAATCCTAAAAACAACGAAGAATATGTTGTGGCATTGTTGTGTTCAGTTAGTTAATTCATATGTGAATTAAAAATAAATTCTTTCTTAAGCTTAAGTGCGGAAGATTGTAACCATCTCCATTTGTATGTATAGAGCATATTTGTCATAAAAAATATATATCTACATCTCATTATGCGCTAGTAACAATATCTGAACTGACATTTTGGCAAAAATGCTCTTATTGCTTAAAATTAATTATAAGTAAATTATCTAGCTATTGTAAAAAATAAACTTACTATTTCATAATATTTCGTCTATTTTACAAAATAATAACGTTGGATCTGTACTAAGGATTCCATATAGTAATGATGATATATTAAAATCACCCTTGTGCTGTGTGTGTATCTACCACTTACATTGATGTTATAGGGATTGCGCCTTAACCTACAGGTATTTGTTCTAATAATTTTATGTCAAAACATACAATATATCCATTTATGAGCAATGCAGTTTTAATACAGTGAATCAACTTTCCCAATAGTAATGTCGACTGAAGTAGTTTCAATAATGTTATTTGAACCTTTAATTGAATATTTAAAATGGATTTTTTTTGGAAGAATATTTCAAAACGATCTATGTAGCCTATCCTCCGTTTCAACAAAAAATATGCTATATGCAACTAAAATAAATACAACAAAATTAAGTATTTGAAATGAAAGTATTTTATTTTCCTCTTCCGAATTAAATTATCGTTATTTAATTAGGTATAATATTATGTTGCATAAATTTCTCTACACTTTCGAAGATTACCAAGACAACAAATTGTCAAAATATCTATAAATAGCTTTTCTAACTCAGTGCTACCAACAAACCAGCACTGAAATTATTGCCATTTACGAGAAAAAGTACTTATTTATGGGGTTCATTCACATTTAGTTTGAATTCGCTTTCATGAATGAGATTGCGTACATATTTTGCTTTTAATACAGATTTTCGAGCATGATCTCAAGGTGATCTTGAGATGACACATCTGGAGAGCGGTCTTGAGTATTATTCTATAACTAGGGGCTCCGCCCCTGGCCGCTATCGCGGCCCAACCCCCAAAGACCGCTGGGTGGGCTCTTTGCCGCTTCGCGGCCGCACAACCCTGTTTCACGTATCAGTTGAGTATTTATCCATTCATGCTGTTCTTCTGATAACACATTCACCCTACTCAGCTCCCTTCTCTGTTCACGTTCTTCGAGGCTCAAAGCATAATCCATTTTGAATTCTAATACAAAAATTAATTCACTTTGAAAAAATCTATTTACATAATAGGTATCGACTATTACCAACTCACTTGACATATTATGAAACACAAAAAAATATGTTTAAGCATAATACGTATTTATAACCTCTATTTTACAGTACAGGTGGGATTTTTGACAAAGACTGAATATCTTTTTATAATAATATTTGTACTTTTTCGCATCAATTTATTTTTTATTTTTAATAAAAATTTCGAACGTGAAAATTGATTAAGAAAAAATTATTTCACTGGCGATCCGTTGAAGGACGAAAAAACATGGTGTACAGTAATTATATTATAGATTTGGGCCATAATTTTTTCTTCATTTCGATATCCTGTAAATTCGTCTTTGTTACTAGGGCATAGCGATCTATGAAATCCCACTTTAATAGATACATTTATAAATGATATACATCTTGAAAATGGTATATTTATACCTTTCTGATAATGGTATATTTCACACATGTCATCAATGGTTTTGTATTATATAGGTACTTAAATTTTAGGATAGAAGAATTAAAACTGAGTAACACTAAAATGGAAATATTATGACAGCTAAAAATACTGGTTAACAAGAATTAATGTCAATTCAGAAAATGCATAAATCAAAATCATTGAAAACTCAATAATTCATACATGTATTAGGTATTTTGTTTATGTATGGCGTTTTATATAATTCCTACCACGTACAGTTTTCGCTACCATAGATTGGTGGTATCATAAAAATGAAGGTATCTGTGTCTAAATTCAATGTACATAACAATATCAAATAATTGTTGTGTACATGTGAATTTCTCTACACTGCTTTGTCATTGCAAGGAAGTTTTCAACTGTAGTTTGATATAATTTTTTAGGTAAGTATTATATTCAATAAAGTGAACAATCTTTTTAAAAAAATATTGTTTAAATTAATTTATGGATTCTCCCAGTGGTTTAAAAAAGTATTTTTATAACGATACTGTGCTTTGGATCCAATTTTCTTTTTTTTTTTGAGATTTCAAATTATTGCCTATTTTATTTGTGATTATTTATTGATATTGTAATTTTTCGTTAATACTTTTTATACCACTGAATGTAATTAAGTATAGTGTTTATTAGTATATTTCATCATTAAATTATTTGATTTCAGCTTCAGTTGGCAGACAACAGAGGATTTTGAAGATTATGAAGAGTAGTTATACTTAGTGTTGACTAAGGTAAGACAGAGTATATACATATATACACATGTATGTATGTATGTATATTTATTTTTAATATTGTGCAAAATATTGGAACTTTTTTGAAGTACATATGATAGATTATATTATTAAAAAAAAAACTAAAATTGATATTCAATAATGTGTAGGTTATTTGGTGCTAAATAATGGATTCGATAACTGATTTGCCCCCGGGCACTGAAGGATATGAAGAAAACGTGCCAGAAAATTACAACGGTGGAAATCAAAATCGGGTATGTAACTTTTTATCTTGATATTTGTACTTAAATTCTGAATTATGTGACCCGTAAGTGTTCTTTTATTTCCACAAAAGAATAATACATACTATGGTAAGTAATATATTTTTATTTAAATTTATTTAAAATCTCTGATAAGTTTATGTATGTATGTATTATTACTTTAATAGCATCTTTAACCTCAAATGGAGGAACATTGACCAAAATAAGTAAACAAATATGTTAATCGTAAGTCTCCAGAATGTGGCAACTTGTTATAGGGTGAGTGTTAAATAATTATTTGACATAGCACCTGTTAGTTGCCCGAGAAGCTACATAAAATAAATAAAATTAAATTGAAACAAAATTAGTTATCATTTTTTTTGCATTCGTTTACTACATCGGAGTGAATGACAAATTTTATGAACTATTACAAAATATATTATTAAAAGATTATTTTATTATTAAAAGATTACCACATTAGATTTCAAAGGCTTTTTTTTTTGATAGGGTTGTAGAAGATGCAAATCACAATTTGATGTTATTCTATGAACATGTTTATTTATGTATGTATGTTATATTTTTGTTTGATTTAATGTCTGATTGAGATAATATAATTCATGATATGGTTGGACATTTCCATAATACAGTGGCGCTTTATTAAATGGTTAAATTTAAATCTACCCATTACTTTTGTAACATAAATTTGTCACAACTTTTATTTCCAGGCTCTTTTAATTCTTAAAAAAATTAATTTAAAATAAAAAAAAATATATTTATTGACAAACATTTTTTTCAATATCTCAATAGAGACGAATTTGGGATATTGTAGAAGAACCAGGAACTCGAGGCACCTACAGGGCTTACGACCTGTCATCGGCTGGTTTACGTGATCACTTTATGCGCTTGCGCAACCTTCACCAATTATGCCTTCTTATTGAGTTCCCTTATCAATGTAATTTTTGAGAGTTCATTATATTTGAATTAGGGATGTTACGGAGCTTCGACTCCGACTCCGAAAGGTCGGAACTTCCGATTGATTTTACACCTCCGACTCCGACTTCGGTTCCGATAATTTTGAATCGGAGGTTATAACGAAGATCGAAACATAACGAGCGACCGCGGCCAGAATAGAATGCGTACCTACTTACAAGATTTTACTTGTCACCCGGGGAATCCTCACACTCGGATTCCCCGTTCAATTGTTTGTCATTAATTGTGTGTCAGATGCGTTTCGAGCCTCCAACTGAACTTGTCGAATTGTGAATTAAAAATTATTAGTGGTGTATTTAGTATTTTTGACAAGATAAATTTATATAAATACTAAACAATGAAGCCAAAAACGAGTGTTATATGGAACTACTTTAGTGGAGTTGCCATTAATACGGCAAAGTGTAAAATTTGTGAGAAAACGTAGTTATTCAAGAAAAGGAGGTAGGTACAACTACTTTGTTAAAAGGTCATTAATAATCTGTGCATGCTACTGAATACGAATAATGCATTAAACTAGATACTGAAAAAAAAGACCAGCCTTCGACTTCAACCCCTCTTCAAGGCTGATGACTGAATTATGTTTCTATTATTTCATTAGGCCTGCCCTTAAATTAACTTAACACATCTGTCTTCTACTTCATCTCCGACTCCGATATATCAGATTTAAAACCTCCGGCTCCGACTTCGGTTCCGGTATAATCACCTCCGTAACATCCCTAATTTGAATAGTGTGTAACATTTCACCTGAACACACTTCAAATATAATGAACTCTCAAAAATTACATTGATAAGGGAACTCAATAAGAAGGCGGAAGGTGAACGTTGTGTAAGCGCATAAAGTGATCACGTAAACCAGCCAATGACAGGTCGTAAGCCCTGTAGGTGCCTCGAGTTCCTGGTTCTTCTACAATATTCCAACTTTGTCTCTATTGAGTTGTTGAAAAAATGTTTGTCAATTAAAATATCATTTGACTCCCGAAAGGGAAAAAAAATCCAATGTTTGCGTATATGCAATTAAAAAAATATTCGATTTAAAAAAAATATATTTACACATATTAAAGCTTTGTTTTTTGTTGAAAGTAACAACATTTATGTTAATAAATATTCATGTTAAAATAATAAAATGTGCATCCACTAATATTGTAGTCATGCACCTGAGACAAGCCATTTTTTCAACTTTCTAACTAGTAATATTGTAGAAAGTTTGAAAATAATTAATGGGGTCTTATAATGAATGTTTATAAAATATACATCCTCATATCACAAGGGAAATTTATTAAACGGAAATTCAAATATATTGACTGATTTTCCTAATCCTGCTCATCTTGTATTTGAAGACATCATAATATATAGGTATACTACATCATATTTCGAAAACTTGTCTTCTTTAAATTACCTGCCACAATTATAACTATTTTATGCACTTTACGTGGAAAAAATATAATGTAAGCAATGCATAAAAGATTCTATGCCATCATTTTTCAAAAATTGATTTACTCTATTAGTATGTCAGCAAAAAATAGATTAACTATGCCCAAGTATTTCTGATTTACAAATTTTTGTATTAAAATTTTAATCCTTGTACTTTTGTTTCACCATCATGTACAATAGATATGTTATATGGCAGTTAATAAATATTTAGTTTCAAACAGGTCTTTGGCAATCAATTTATTGCAAAATGTATAAATAAATATTGTAAACAATTGTTACACATTAATTTTCTCAAAAGGTTCTCTAACTATCTGTCTTTGCTATACCACGAAGAAGAAAAAGGGAATATAACTTGAAGATACGCGAATTGTATTTCTAATATTGTATTTTAAACTGTTGTCAAGTTTTACACTGATAATAACTGTTAACGAACATTTGTCAACTCTAAACAAACTCTACACAAACTGAGGAATGATTCATGGAACAATACATCTAACTGGTGATGTTCAACTATATTATATCAATATCATATATTTTAGAAGTAAGAATACATATATAACAGACTTAATTTTCTTTTCTTTATTGTAATAAAGTTTTATTTTCACAATTTCATTGTTTTAAGTGATGTATTGATTTCTTTCCTACCGCATTCAAGAATATTAATTTTGTGTGTTTGTTAATTTCTTATCGTTCTTTATTATTCATTCGCGTGTTTTTTGTGTGTGCATATAAAGTGTGACAGTGTTTTAAAACATATCAGTGTATATCCATATTTACTACATATTGGCAACACTATCATTTTATTGAGCTGATCATCACAGACCAATGGCCACCTGCAAGACTCCAGCATCAGTATCACTAGTTTTAGATAGATATATAAGAATTTACGTTGTATAAATGTTTTTTTAGTTTATTCTTGAATTGTATGAATACATACCATAATTTCCTTATGTCATTACAAAGTATTTATAGTTTATATACTCTTTGTTACTTGATGATATTTTCGTTACATTTAATTACAATTGTCTTATCAATAATATTAATAAATTGAGAAAGCATATAAATAAACAACAAATTGTCAGTCACTTAAAAAACTTTTTTTACATTTTTTTTAATGAGAAGGATATGTTAACCTTAATTTTTGAACATTTTTATTTTTTCTTGTAATGAAATATTGGATTGTATTTGAGTGTTTGATATAAAAATGTACAGTGAAACTTCTATCGTTCCACAAACAATCGTTAAAAAAACAAATGTTACAAAGATTATTTTATCTGTGATGTCCCGCCGTTGGCCAAGAATATCAATTTGTGAAGCAATAAACAATCGTTTTTATAATGCTGTCACAAAATTTTTGCAAAATCGGGCTGTAAAATGTGGTTTGGAATTTGATTGTTTGATTGGTTAAAGCATTGTAAAATTAATGTTCTAGTGTTAGCCAAAAACCATTCATTTTTATATATTGTCATCAAAAGTAAATGTGTAGTTATTGATAATTAAGTAATATAGGATGATAGAAATGGTTTAAATTTGATTAAACAAAAGTATTAAAAATATTCTAGTATTGGTCACATCCCATTGGTTTTTATATATTTTCATCAAGTCTGCTTATCCTTTATAATATTTCTGCCCAATAGATTATTAGACTTATAGCTGACCAAGGTCTACATATAATAAGAAAATGAAGAATTAGACCAAAGGAAATAGTTTTTATAAAAACTCACCCTAGGTATACATAAAATAAGAAAAAGTAGAATTATACTAAAGGAAATAGTTTGTATAAAAACTAACCAAAATTCCTACGTAAAAGTAGGAGCTGAATTAGACGATAGGAAATAGTTTGTATAAAAACTCACCCAAGGTCTACAAAAAAGAAAAAGAACAAGACTAAAGGAAATAATTTGTATTAAAACTGACCAAAAGGTTTATGTAAAAGAAGATGAATTAGACTATAGGAAATAGTTTGTATAAAAACTCACCCAATGTCTACATATAACAAGTGGGTTGTGGCCAACACTTAACTCCTCACTAACAAGTCACTCCATAAAGTATTAAAATTTGGAAATGGAAAATTTTCAGCATTTTCATGAAATGAGCTTGTATAATTATTTTTTATTTAAATATTTTATTATGAAAACTTGATAATTCTTCAATGCCAGTTTTTGAAACTGATCTGTCTTTTTACCAATTGTAAATAAAAATATCAAATTTTAAGTTTTCTGAGCTTGGGATCACTTTAAGATATTGTATGGATTTACTGCCATAATGGCCGCGTTGTATGTACAATTTTCACTAAAACGCTAAATTATACTTGGAAATATAATTTTTTCGTATAAAAACGTTCTTCTAAATTTTCAGTAAATAGATTCAAAAAGTACACTTTTTTGACAGATTGATTTAGAACATATTGTGTGAAAAATATAATTATTGAAATATATTTAAAAATTCAGCATTTTTATCACATTTTTTTAGCATGACACTGCGTCAGGTATACTGGTACATGCTCGCACATAAATAAGATTTTTAGATGTTCTTATTATTCCAGGATGCATGAGACAAACACACATACACGCATTGTCATTGCTTTATTACTTAAGATGAATGTGCATATTAAACATTAAAATTTTTTTTTTTTCTGTACATATTGTAAAGCCGCATCCATAGTTTTCTTCATTAAATTCCTTCAAAAATGATAGATAGAAGTTTCACTGTACAACAAATAATGTTTATGTATTAAATAGATTTTTGACGCTCATGTGATAATGTAATTATTTTTAATATTAATATTGATGGTATTAATACTATGAACGAAGATTTTAGCTTTATCTCATTATGGTCCTCTCAGAACGGTCGTCTTGTCAACCCGTCTAAATCCCAGGTTATTATAATTGGTAGTGCTCAATTACTGTCCACTTTTAAAACTTCACTCCTTAATCTCTACTGATTGACAATCAGCATAATATACCCTTCTCAAAAATGATAAAAATTCTTGGTATTCTTTTTGATAAAGATCTTTTATGGCATGAGCAGATTTCTCATATCCCTATTTTACAGTATTCATTGTCTCAACATATTGAAAAACTTTCTTCCAATACATTGTAAAATCACACTAGCCGAATCATTACTTTTTCCATTGCTTGATTATACTGATTTGTGTTATCTAGATACCAATGATGAATTATTTAATAAACTGGATCGAATACAAATCGTATTCAACAAAATAAAATATACTGTAGTTTGTTGTATATATTATGTTGGTCAAAGATACAAAATTGTTGTATAATTCATCTACTGTCATTACTCTATTTATTTATAAACAAAATTCACCATAATGTTTAAAAACTAACTGCTAAATATGCCACACTTGCTATCCCCATTCACACTACAGTTAAAGGTATTTTCCAAGTACAATCAGCTAGACTATGGAATGGTCGAAGCGATAAAATATCCTTGTATCAATCCATACAGATATTAAAAGGAAATTAAAAAAAAACTATATTTGTCAAATGGTTCCTGAATATTCCTCCTGCATTCTTCGATTTCCTCCTTCCCTTCATGATCAGTATTATTATTTTTTCTTTGTATTTTGTCTAAGGTACTAAATACTCTTAACTTACCAAATTAACTTTTAAGATTTCACGTTGCTCGGGTAGGGTGGAAGAGATTGCCTTAAGCGCGCTTTACACGGACGAGGTTTTCAACGCGGTCCGGTTTTCAATGTTTAAAACAGCATCCAAAGTACAGGTTACTCCAAACATCTCTTTACACAAGTATTATTTTCTCCTTTAACATTTTAGTTTTGTTTTATCTTTCTCTCATTTTCTTCATTAGACTTTGCATTTTGACTTGAAATGGACACGATTTGATTTTATTTTTGACCCTCACTTTTGTGTTTTTGTTTAAAAACATTGCTCTCTGGTCGAGAGATGCCAAGTAAACAAAAGACAGTGCGAACGTCAAAGTCAACACAACACAAACGGCAGCCATGTTGACTCGTTTGCAACTAATTATTTTACAGATTTCTGTTTTACAAAAAACATTTTAACACACATTTTATTTTTTTCCAATGCGTTGAAAACCTGAATCCTGTTGAAAATCTCGTCCGTGTAAAGTGCGCTTTAAACCTGCATTTGTGCACTTGCTGTACATAAAGTATAGGTATAAATAAAAAAGTAAAAATATATATATATATATATAAATAAATGTATTAAAACCTTCAATAAATAATGTCTTATAAAATGTACAATTTGTTTTCAAATTTGTTTTTTTTATTTGTTGAAAAATGGTTGAGTCTGAGTTTTTTATAAAAATTGTACCTTCAATGTAAATTTTAGTTGTATTTTTATGACTTACAAAAGAATTGTATTAATTATTAAGTTTTTTGAAATAATTATTCTGGACAATCCTATCCTAATAATCAATTCATTTGGATTGTCTAATAAATTTATCACAAATATATAAGATTCCAGTTAATAATGGATTTGGTCAGAGAGATTGAAGTGTCCTAAATTATTTAATCAAAGAGACATTGTAAGTATGCATACCACTTAAACAAAAATAACACAAAAAATTCAACAACGTGGAACATGACAATTGTTGATATATACATATATTATGTATGTGTATAGGAGCATATATATTTATATACTAATGTGAACATGTACGGTGATCTTTATTTAATATCATTACTTCAACTGTTGTATTGGTTATTTATACCTATTTAACTTATTTGCTCAATATAATTGTATTATTTGATTTATATTTTCAGAATGAGTTTAGAAGCAAGTCTGAAGAGAAGAAGTTATCCAATATTGAGAAGTTCATACAGAGTCATAAGATTCAACTTGATAATGGAACAACTTCACCGATGTTCTCATTTATCCAGACTAAGGAAACTACTGCCTTCCTGTGCTATCCATGCGGGGCTACATGTCACAGTGAACTTTCCCTTCAAGTAATTGGGTTTTATTTAATAGCACAGAACAATATTTGAATTATTATTTTATATTTCCATACTTACATCTTAAAAACCCTGAAAATTTGTATATATATATATATACAGACAATCACAATACCTCTTAACTCATTTTTATAATAAAGTTCCAGGGTTTCTCATACTTTTTTATTAGGAAAAATATTTTTTTATGACTAACTATCTATATTTTAATTTTTTTTTTAAATATTGAGAAACTCCGAAACACCCCAACTAGATATTTTTTTTAATTTCAAGGCATTGCATCCTATTTGATGATTTGAGACAAAAAAAAATCAGAAAAAAACAAATTTACACAACCAAATAAACTCAGACATGGAACTCAAATAAGAATATAAAAATTTACAAATACATAAGAATTAAATATACAAATTAACACAAACAAATAAACTCAGACATGAAACTCAAATAAGAATATAAAAATTTACAAATACATAAAAATTAAATATACATATTAATGTTGGTCTTAAGTGATAATTTAATTTTCTATAAAAACCATAAACATTATAACAGTGTATCTCAACCTTTTTTTAACAATGTTTGTAAAAATTCAATTTAGTGACAACATTGTTTCATACAATTTGTATGGCATAATACACTATCTACAGATACTCTCAATAGTTTGATACTTAATCTTCATATATACATGCATACCATCTAGCTGTTTACATATTCGGGGTAGGACTCCACGTTATCCTATATTGACATAGGTACATGTTTTGTATAGAAAACAACATATCTTAAAATATTCAATAATTTGGATTTAAAGGTTTATTGTTTGGTACGTATTCTTCAACTATACATACTAACGTTATCGACAGTTGGATCTCATGTGTCACATGCAACTATTTACAATAAAGGCAAATAATATTGTTATGTTTCATTTGGGGGCGTGCCTACCCCACCGTGTACTTCATTCTTAGACACAAGTGTTTAACATATGTTTTACAGAAATGCTATTTCTATTGATTCTTTGTTCTGTGTTTAATAGATAATCCAACTGTCTATTTGTTCAGGAGAACTTTGTTCTCTTAACATATCGACAATGTTTCAAGCCAGGATACGCGAGAATTGTATGCAGAGGTCTACTTTTTTCACGGCTTTTCCAACTTTGAAGTCAAAAAACACCAACTTAGAGGCTTCGCAGCATATATGTTCCATGCACGGATTTACTCAGAATTCGGAGTAGAACATTTCGTGTGTCTGTGTGTGTGTGTGTCTGTCTGTGTGTCTGTCTGTGTGTGTGTCCGTCCCCCCCTTATAACTTTTGATTGTATTGTGAATTTTTGTTTCAGTTTGGTACTTATTCAGTTTGGTTTATAGTTTGGTACTTATTCTTCAACTATACATACTATCGCTATCGACAGTTGGATCTCATGTGTTACATGCAACTAGTTATCTAAATATGTCATTCATCTACAATAGTGAACGAGAATTTAAATTGGATTTACCTACAGATCATACTTTACAACTTTCAAATTACCTATGTTAAACATCCTTCGAGGGCTAGCAGAAGGGGCACAGGTTTCCATAACCTATTTACAAGAAGAAGAAAGTCATTGAAATGCATACGTACCGTCACAACATAATATCACTTGTAACTCAAATTGGTGGCTCAGTTGGTTAGATGAGCCAAAGTGTAAACACATAGAGTTTACAGTCTAGCACTCTGATACAATATAAATTATGCTAAGTAAATATTTCACCTAGTACTTTTTAGTTGCCTGAGAAGCAATACAATATTACCTCATTGTCCCGCTCTTGCAGGGCACCCTAAAACAATGATTATAGAAAAGAGTGGAAACATTATTCTGAGCTTTGTTTAGTTTGTATTTTTATTTTAGTTAATATAATTTATATATTTCAGGATCACTTGAATGGGAAAAAGCATAGTAGTAAGATTGCTTCCAATAAATTTTGGCCGGCATCATTGATTACAAATCATCCTTATGTCAATCCAAAAACAAAATCTCAGTCCACTGGTAAATTATTTATATTTTTTACCAATATTATAATTTTGACTACCTACATGAAACTTTGCTTATTAGATTTATTATCTTTATTTTAGAGGATGTTCCTGATACTGACAAAGAAGGATATATGGAATGTCAACTATTCACGCAGCTGAAAGACTATAAACAGTAATTATTTTATAATAACAATGTCACATCGGTCAGTAGTTTAAAAAAATTGATCTAAATGTGTTTGACATACAATAGAAATGTTCAGCGGGGAAGAGGTCATCCTCTGGTAACTTGGTGGTCTAACATTCAAAAGGAGCTTCAGGTGTCATTGATACCTACAGTGTCGACCTAGGACAGTGTGCGATTACGTACCAGAATGATTGACCCATACTGAGATGGATAAAGGGAAAGAAGAAAATTTTGACATAACTATATTTTTTTTGTTTTAAAAAATGAATATGTTCTTGTTGAAAAAGTACATATACGTCTTCTTACGTTTCCTAAAATAAGCATAAATGCTTTTGCTATAGGTGAACGAAATCCGTCGTGGCAGGATTCGAACTTGCGACCACTGGATTACTAGCCCAGTGCGCTAACCGCTCTGCCATCGACCCATATATTTGTAAAATTCTATGTATAAATGTCAAAATTATGAAATTTCATATTTTCATTGAACAATTTCTTTTGCTAACGCTGTTTTTCATTTCTCTTAAATAATATCCGAACATTTAATACCATTTTCACACAGTTTGAGTAAAAGAAAGTGCTTCTTTCATAATTATTTCACGCCTTTTTCGCGTTCATTAAAATTTAAAATCTTTGATCCACATTCAGAATAGCAAATAAGATTATAATCATAAAAGAATGTCTATGAGTAAACTGTAGCTTGCTACATGTTTCATTGTATAGAATGCAATGTATCTATAATATATACAAGTACCTAACTCCTATCTATAGAGAGCCTCTGTACAAAACCACAATTAAAATTTTAATGCATCTTAGGAATTAAACCCATTGAATATTTAATGTTATGTTTTGCTATTTGAGAAACAAAAGTAATTATCAACTACTTAGAACTTTTTCAATATACAACTTTTAATGGTGCATATGAATTATTAATGTATTGTTTGGCATTTTGAATATATTAAAAAAAGTATTCTATTTCTATTCCTTTTACTACAAATTTTATTCATACACGATTTATAAATAAAAAATGATTTACCAAATAATGTATTTGGTCAATCCTACCTCGTATACAAAACTTCATATCAAAGGATACATTTAGTCATTGTCATATGTACATGCATTGCAATTTTGTATATTTTTAGATCTCCTATAATAGGATTGGAGTATATGTTGGAAATTATCAAAGATAATTCAAGTCCTTGCTATTACTGCACTTTATGTGACAAGCATGGTGAACCCAAAACTGTAACAAATCATCTTGTTGGTTTTACCCACAAGGTTAAATATATTGTGAGTATATTTTCATTATTTTACATTTTGAATAGCCTTATTTTATTATCAATTGCTATTATTCATTGAAATTTTCTTTCAGACAATACATTATCCCACAGCGTTCAGGGCTTTGGATAAATTTTTGAGAAGAAAAACATTTTATTACATAGGAATTCTCCAAGTTCTTAATAACATCTGTACATGTATAGAGCAAGCTTATGGAAGGTTAACTCCAACTGTGGTGAAGCAATACCCTTTTGACTCTAACAGGTAAGAAATTATTAATATTAATAAAAATAATATATTTATTTAACATAAGAAAAGATAACTTACAGAAACAATCACCACAGAGACCACTCAGTGTTTATATAAAAACAAACAAAAAACACGATAAACAAAAAAATAATAATAAAAAAACCATGGGTGCTCCCTGATTGGCATCATTCCATCGCTTTACCTATGTCTGTCTAACTCTATTTAATGCATTGAAATTTGTTATTTTATTTACTTTAAACAATTATATGCTATTCAAGTGTTGCTGTATAGGAGAGAGTGGGGGAATCACGGACGGCGGGTAATGGCGGATACGCCAGTTTAGCTATGTTAGAAAAAGATGTAAGACATTTCGAATGACACAATCGCGAGTTGAGCCCGAACGCAGTACCAAACAGTGAGTGGAGAAGTGAGGTCGCGTGCGTTGTACAAGATAAGTTAACTTGATTGTTTTTCAACAATTTCATCTTATTTTTTAGTAAAATTGAATAGCTGTATAATATTACAGGCAAAACATACAATTTTTGTATTTTTTTTTGTGTAGTAACGTCTAACTAAATAACGCTTTAAAATACTCAAATAAAAAAAATAAATAAAAATAAGAAAAAAAAAAAAAATAAAATACTTTTAAATACTTTTTAAATACTGTCCGTAATTACCCCACAAGGTATGGGGTAATCCCGGACACCAAAGGTTTTGTTTTTATGTTAGAATTTGATTTTATATTAAAAATTTATCTATGTTGATTACGAGAACTTAAGATTGATTAATTTAAGTAAACATTAAGCAATAAATATCTTTTGTAACCTAATTTTGTTTTGTTTTATATCAATTCTCCCTTAAGTGTTCGCAATTACCCCATTCTCCCCTATAAAAAAACTACTATATTAAAATTTACATTGTTGACTATAAATTATTGTCATAAGCCAATCAGCTCTTTTAATAATCATTATAAATAAAAAAATAAAATAGGTACCTACTTAGGCTGGGTTGTTTCAACAAAAGTATCAGTAATAGTACAGTTAAAATACTTATAAAATTGTTCAAAATTGCGTCACTTAACGACAATAGATTTCAATGAAACTACCAAAAGCTTTGAACAATTTTATGTAATCAAAGTATTTTAACTATACTTTTAGTTTTAACTTTGTTCGAGAAACACAGCCTTAATATATTATGTATGTTTCAGAACTAAGTATAAAAGATTATGTGCTGAATCAGCTCATTTTAATGAAAGAACTGGTGAAACATTTGAAGAACTCGTTGATGAAGAATACATTACTCTTCTTTCACAGAATGGTAAGGGACTATTATTGTATCTTTTATTGTATGTTTGTTTTGTAAGAGTTTATTCAAAAATTTTAGTAGACTTTTAATACATACTTACATTATAGTATACTCACCAGATTTTTGTTGTCAACTATTCTACCGGTTTCTGATTTTCAAATTAGGGAACTGTTGCATAATTTACACAAATGTATCACAAAATTAATATTTCGATTATTGACAAATTTGTTAGTTTTTGAGTATCATTTCTGCACAAAATTTCTTTGTTCACATTTTTCATAAAATGTAACTTTTTGGATTATTGTAATTATCCGCAAATGATTTTTTTGTGAATCCCTGGCATAAATCAATCATTGAACTTTGAAGAATATTATTTGTTTCGTTGCACATAATTTACCCAACTTTATAATTTCAGATGGTGAAAAGTCTATTCCATTGAGGTACGTTTATAATTGCATTAATTATTTAATTTGAATTAGTGATACCTATTTTTCCAACTGTCAATTCGTTCATGAGAATTCAATTCCCTGAATGAATCGACATTATTAAGTACGAAGGAACATTTTGTATGGCGTAGTGGACTTTTTGCATGCTAATAACACCTACTTGAGGCCTCGCAGCATATATGTTCCCATACATGGATTTACTCAGAATTCGGAGTAGAACATTTTATGTGAGTTTTGTGTGTCTGTCTGTCTGTCTCCCCCTTATAACTTTTGATCCGCTCAATTTACAGATCCCAAAATTTCAAAATATATAAACAGTTATAGGTCTACAAAACTTTTTTACTCAGAATGGTGAATTTTGTTTCAGTCAGGGGTTATCAACTTTTGAATTTTTGGTTTATTTTTCCATATATCTCAGAAACCATAAAAGCTAGAACGCTGAAAATTGGTACAGACATAGACAAGCATAAAATCTCAAATTGGTTTTTTCAAAAAAATTCCAGGGTTTCACAAACATTTTTTATTAAGAAAAATATTTTTTTATGATAAATTTTTGAGTTTAACTGCCTATTTCCAATTTTTTTAAAAATTTCGAAAAAAGCCGAAACACCCCAACTAGATAATTTAATTTTCTATAAAAATATTAACATTGTATTAGCACATCTCAATTTTTATAAAAATTGAATTTAGTGACGACATTGCTTCATACAATTCGTATGGCAGTTGCCTATACACAATATGTAAGAAGACTTAATAGTTTGATAGGTACTTAATCTCCAAACATACATACAGAACCATCATGCTGTTTTCATATTCCGGGTAGGAAAAGAGGACTGACCTCCATACTGTCCTATCTTGACCTACATACCAACATGTGTTAAAATTTTCAATAATTTAGATTTATGGGTTTATAGTTTGATTCTTATTCTTCAACTATACATACTATCGCTATCGACAGTTGGATCTCATGTGTTACATGCAACTAGTTATTAATTGAAGTGTTTTATTTCTACTTGTTAGGAATATTTGCTGTAGATTGAATCTAATTTAAAACATTGTAAACCGTTGTTTAACAATATTATAGTGAGAAATATAGTATATCGTTTTTAATGCTAGGTGACAGGAAAATTGTTTAAATTGTTTATAACATATATACTGCGAAGCCTTTAAGTTGATGTTTTTTGACTTCAAGGTTAGAAAAACTATATAAAAATTCTGCTACTCCATAAAATTCTCTCACACGGGACTATGGTTAATACTGTCAATTCATTAATAGAAATAAATTCTCTCGACAGTTTTGACAGTTGGAAAAAAATGTTTTTCGTAATATTGTGAATTAAAAGAATTTTCATGAAAAAAAGGTGTCATTTGGGAAATTTTTGTTTATCAATTGAATTTCTTATTATGGAGAGGGACTCATGTGAAAAAAATATGTTATCGAGATAATCGAAAAAAAATATGTTATCGAGATAATCAAAAAAAAATATGTTATCGAGATAATCGAAAAAAAAATATGTTATAGAGGTAAGTAATCGAAAAAAAATATGTTATCGAGATAATCGAAAAAAATATGTTATCGAGGTAATCGAAAAAAAATATGTTATAGAGGTAATCGAAAAAAAATATGTTATCGAGATAATTGAAAAAAAATATGTTATCGAGATAATCGAAAAAAAATATGTTATCGAGATAATCGAAAAAAATATGTTATCGAGATAATCGAAAAAAAATATGTTATAGAGGTAATCGAAAAAAATATGTTATCGAGATAATTGAAAAAAAATATGTTATCGAGATAATCGAAAAAAATATGTTATTGAGATAATGGAAAAAAAATATGTTATCGAGATAATCGAAAAAACTCTCCAGTATAAAATATGAAAAAAAAATTGTTAAATAAACAAAAATCGTTTCTTTTTAAATCATAAACAGGCTTAGATAATACAAATGCATTTATAAAGTGATTTTACTGCATTTTTGGAATAGTTTGATCAAATTCAATTTAGTTGTCTCCAGTGTAAGAGTAAAATGTTTATTGCAATTTAAATGTTTTTGTTGGGATTAATTTTAGCAACCCTGTTTTTAAAGAATATAAAATATGAAACGTCGTTTACTGATTCAAGATCACTTCAAAGGCCCTAAATGTGTATTATTTATCAACACACTTTACAGTCGCCCTGAAAATAATCTTTGTATCACAAGTGCAGGTTTTTCGGATAAGGTCATTATGGTTTTATGATTTGGCTATGTATTGCATAGCTATGAAACTTGACCTAATTTATGTGTATTGATAATCCTGGCATGATCGTTTATTCACTTGTTGTTTTTATCTTCTTTTTCATTGCCCCCATTAGTGATGTAACAGCAAAATCTACTTCATCCATAGTGACGAAAAATGTTGTGAACGTTAAGGATAATATTCAAATAACGTTGAAAACTACCTCATTAAATCCTGTGGATAAAAACTGGCAGGTAATGGGTCTTACCACCAAATTTACTTTTTCAACATTATTTTTAAAATAATTCAACATCTCTGTAATTGGCTTTGTTTGATATGTGTAATGTTTTTAAGAAATTTATGAAATAGCTGTTGAGATGAAATAAACTAAAATAGCTCATGAGATATGTTTTTATTTCTTAGGAAAGAGACTTACGGGAGAGTTTAAATGAAATTAAAGCTCGCAAAGGAAGCAAAGAGAGAGAAAGATTTGGAGGTAAAATTATTGTTATTATTGTCTGTTTGTTATTATTGTAATTGTCTGTTTGGAATTACTGCTTAAACTAAACTTAAGTAACATAAATATATTTAGATGGGTCGATGGCAGAGTGGTTCGCGCGCTGGGCTAGTAATTCAGTGGTCGCGAGTTCGAATCCTGCCTCGACCGATTTCGTTCACCTATAGAACAAGCATTTATGCTTATTTTAGGAATCGTAGGAAGATGTATGTGTACTTGTTTAACAAGGACATATTCATTTTTATTAAAAAAAAATATTCATTTTTGACTTGTCTGTTGCTGTGTTGTATAAAATATTGTCACCTTCAGATTTTGTCAGTTTGTTGCAAAGATATTAAAACTAGTTATGTATATTAGACCGGTTGGTGGCAGATGTAGGTAGTGTTCAGTGGACCAGGGTTTGAATCATAGCTCAAGTGATTTCATCACATACAGGGCTGCGTTCACAATGAACACCGAGTGCACTTAGTGATGCTCTAAGCCGTTTATAGTGACCGGAAACAGACGCTCGAAAGACACTGTGGCATTTAGATTGAACGTCGAGTGTACGCACCAAACGCTCGGTAAAATTATCGGGTGAAAAACACTCTGACAGTTATAGTATATGTTGAATTCTATTTTATCTGTGAAATGATGACTTAAAAATTTCCAATAGAAAGTCAGAGATCATTATTTACTGTACTGCCCAATTATTGTCTTTTGATGAAAATATAACCCAAAAAAGAGACATGAATGATAAATAACATTTGACATTTAAAACGCTGCTATGGTGCATTCAGATTGAAACGGCGCTCGAAAGCGTTCAGTGAGATTGGTGTGAAAAACCCCATAATCTACAACTTCAGGAACATCCGATGCCCGACGTCGAGTGTTGTATCTGAACACAGCCCAGCACAAGTATTTGGAAGAGTGTGTATTTGTTTCTAGGACATTTTATTTTTAAATATAAAGGGTGGTTAAATTTCAAGGGCCGATGTTGATATTGAATAAAACACAAATTATTTAGAAAATTATTGACATTTCTTTTTATTATGATAATATTGGTATGGCTCAATTATGTATGGAACAAAATATCGGCCAAATGGCACAGCTCCATCCGATGGTCCAAATTTTCGATGACGCTGAGGCATAATTGAGGTTCTATGTCGTTAATGTGCCGAATTATCTCATCCTTTAGCTCTTGAGTTGTTGCTGGCTTATCGACGTACACCTTTTCTTACAAATAACCCCAAAGAAAGAAGTCCAACGGTGTCAAATCACATGATCTTGGCGGCCAATTGACATCGCCGCGACGTGAGATTATTCGGCCATCAAATTTTTCGCGCAAAAGAGCCATTGTTTCGTTAGCTGTGTGGTAAGTGGCACCGTCCTGTTGAAACTACATATCGTCCACATCCATATCTTCCAATTCGGGCCATAAAAAGTTCGTTATCATCTTACGATAGCGAACGCCATTCACAGTAACTGCCTGACCGGTCTCATTTTGGAAAAAATACGGCCCGATGATGCTGCCAGCCCATAAACCGCACCAAACAGATACTCTTTCTGGATGCATTGGTTTTTCGACAATCACTCAGGATTATCATTCACCCAAATGCGGCGATTCTGCTTATTGACGAATCCACTGAGGTGAAAATGTGCCTTATCACTGAAGATGATTTTCTTCGAAAATTGATCATCCACTGTTGCCTTTTCTTGCCACCATTCTGACCATTGGCGACGCTTGAAATTGTCAAGAGGCTTTAGTTCTTGAGTGAATTGAACCTTGTAAGCGTGTAAATGCAAGTCTTTATGCATAATGTTCATCAACGAAGAGCGTGAGAGGTGCAATTGTTGGGCACGACGACGAGTTGAGGTGGACGGCTCTTCAGCCACACTATCGCGAACAGCAACAATATTTTCTGCAGTACGAGCTGTACGAGCATGCACTGGTGTTTTCACATCTCCTACAGACCCGGTTTGCTCAAATTTTTGCACGATTTTTCCGATTGTATGCACATTTGGACACTTAAATTGACCGAAAAAATCACGAAGTGCACGATTTCCATTTTGATTTGAACGACCATTTTCATAATAGGCCTGAATAACTTTAACGGGTTGCTCGATTTTGTATCTTTCCATGGTTCAAATTGAGTTAGTCTGAAATTGAGAAATGTCAAATGAAATGCAGAAAAAAACTTGACGTTTGTGGTGTGGTTCACATTGAACATCAGCCCTTGAAATTTAACCACCTGTTACTTACAGTTGAATTGTTCATTATTATTTGTAGTATCATATAAAAATGTTATAAAAGTTTCCCAAAAAATTATCTTTCAATCTCCATAAAACCAATCAATTACAAATTTTTATAGGTAAAAGAAATCGAAGGAGTTCTTTGGATTCACTATCTTCTAATGAATCTCCCAATCGGGAACTTAATCGTTTTTACTCAACTCGTGGAAGAAAAATGGTCGGAAGAAGTTTTCGTGAAGAAATTGTTTCAAGTTCTCGACGTGACAGAGTAGATAGAAGGTCACCAAAATGGGGAGTGCAGCGCAGTGTATCAAGAGAACGAAGATTATCACCAAGACGTAACAAATCTCCTAAATTACGCAGTAGATCACCATTGAGAAGAAGTAGGTCACCTAGAAAAACATCCCCAAAGAGCAAACCCAATATCTCTGAATCAACACCATCTCAAAACTCTGATATACCATTTTTACGGTATGTATTATATATTTATCTACATGACTTGCCTTTTACAATAATTATAAGTATAACATTTACACACTGTTCTATTTGAAATTGTAATTAGATGGGTGGTGGCAGAGCTGTTAGCGCTCTGGATAAGTAGTTCAGTGGTCGCGAGTTCGAATCCTGCCACGACTGACTGATTTCGTTCACTTATAGTACAAGCATTAATGCTTAGTATAGGGAATGTATGAGGATGTATATATATACTTGTTTCAAGAAAATATTCATTCATTTAAAAAAAAAAAATATATATATGTATATATATATATATATATATATATATATATATATATATATATATATATATATATATATATATATATATATATATATATATATATATATATATATATATATATATATATATATATATATATATATATATATATATATATATATATATATATATATATATATATATATATATATATATATATATATATATATATATATATATATATATATATATATATATATATATATATATATATATATATATATATATATATATATATATATATATATATATATATATATATATATATATATATATATATATATATATATATATATATATGTACATTAATAGATAATACATATAGCATGTGTCGTGCTTCTTTTTATAAGTTACTAAACACAAGCTTCTAGCTTAAATTAGGAAAGGAAATATTAATATGTTGATATATGTAACCAAATATTTGTAAACGTATGTATTGTATAATAAATAAAAAAAAAAAAGTTAATGCACACCTGACGCTGGTTACCCCACATTGTGGGATGTAACATTTTGAAACACATTGAAATGCCATAATCTGCAACTTCAGGTACATTCGACAACCAATGTTGAGCGTTCGGATCTGAACACAGCCCTCGACTGGAAACACTGGTTAGTTGGAAGAAATTGTCATACGGCAATAAACTTGCCACTTGCGTAGTATGCAAGGAAGTGTTTATTATTATTATTATCTATATATGTATTATATAAAAATGAATGTTGATATGTTTGTTTGCACACACAAGAACGTCTTTGAATTTAAATTTATTTGTATCTCACACAAGAATTTACAAAAACTTTGGGGATTTGTTCAGCGCAAAACAGAAAAGGTTTTTAAAGTTTAATTAATTTATTTGATATCTCACATCTACATGAAATTCATTCAACGAACTGTTGGTATGTTAAACGGATTTTTAGACAAAAATATTTAGTGGACAGAAGGGTCTAAATAGAAGGGAGGGAATTATAATAGCAGATTCTAGACACCATTCTTAAATATAATAGCAGATTCTAGACACCATTCTTAAAAATTAAACATACGGATGCAACCATTTTTATATGTACACAGGTAAAACGTCTGCCAGGTTTTGCTAGTTATTATATAAAACAGAAAAATAACAGTAAAAGATTTAAATAGGAAAACAATGAATAGGTGTATTCATTAATAAAAACTATTATAATATTGTGTTATCAACTTGAATAAAATATATTTTTCTTACATTTCAGTGATTTTAACTTTGACAAGTTACAAGGCGCGGCTGCATTGACGGCTCGTATACATATCGTAAGTTTTATATAGATATAGGATATACATATAGTTGCATATTGTCAGCTGAATACTGATTAATTTTGTGTTATATCACACCAACCACCCAATGTGTTTTAGGTACAGTACTGTTACCTGCGGAATATAACAAACTAAATTTTACCTAAGCTAAAGTGTTGTGTCAAACTACTTAAGAGCACAACTAATACAATCAACTTTTTAGAATTTTGTAGTTGGATTGACAATATATTATCTATCCAATTGATATATTAGATGTTTACATATACATAATTTATTTGAATCCTACAAACTTACATCTATAGCTCACAACTATTTGCCAAAATAATAAAGGAATGAAATATGTATGTACAATTAGGAATTTCAATTAATCAATTGAAAGATCTAAACACAAAATTCATGGGTAAATCAATTGATAAATTAATTTTATAAACACATATTATTGGTAAAAATTAACAAACTTTTTAAATGCATGTTAATGTACCATATCTAGTGTTTTGCCTTTTCATAAGGGAGAATGTATCAATATAAATAATGTTGGCATAAAATATGTCACATACAATTTTGCACAGTTATGACTCTGTATAAAAAGGGATTGTTGTAAATAGAATATTAATTTTCATTTTGCCTTTTGACTGGATTTGACATACTTTTTAGTTTGTTGCTTCTTTCTCACAAATGTATCTGTGGATTTTAATTCTTTATTAAAATATTTAGTGGAAATAATATTGAAAAATGAATATTATTGATGAAGATTTAGATTAATATATATATATATATGGATGGGTGGATGGCAGAGCGGTTAGCGCGCTGGGTTAGTAATCCAGTGGTCGCGAGTTCGAATCCTGCCTTGACCGATCTCGTTCACCTATAGGACAAGCATTTATGCTTAGTTTAGGGAACGTAGGAAGATGTATATGTACTTGTTTAACAAGGACATATTCATTTTTATTTAAAAAAAAAATATATATATATATATATATATATATATATATATATATATATATATATATATATATATATATATATATATATATATATATATATATATATATATATATATATATATATATATATATATATATATATATATATATATATATATATATATATATATATATATATATATATGTATATTGTGTTACATTCATACAGTGGCGGCTCCCCCAAAGGGGCTCACGGGCTGAGCCCTCCCAAAAATTTTGTTCGATAGACTCCAAAAATATTTGCTAAATTAATTCTGGAAATTCATTATTTTTTTTAAAAATAAATGTGTTTCCACCTTACGGTTTTAATAGTAAAATACTGCAATAGTTCGTTTCATACAACGAGATTCTATGAAAAATTTTGTTCCGCGGGCACAATGTACTTGCGCCCGAAGAACTGTATGTAAACTCATATAATTGATTCCAATGCCGTAGTACAATATGATGCGAAATGTATGGAGCTCTCGGGCACGTTCCTATATATGTTCATGAATTTACCAGAATATATCTCTTTCCAGTAAGTTGTAGATGAATTAGTGTATTTATGAACACAACTAATATTAGCGTCTGCGCACTTCGCAATAAGCGGTCAGCTGGAGTGTTGTGTTTGATTTTGCATGTTGTGCTGTGGTTGTGTTTGCAGAGTAATGAAATACGGTTAATTTAATATTTTTAATGATAATTTTTGACAATAGTACACGGTGAATAGTATACATAATTTAATTTCGCGTTACTTTAATTACGATGATCGTGTGAATGTGAAAAAATAAGGGCCTCCCGGCCAATCATCTCATTATCTCAAATTAGTTCTTGTAAATCACGTAAATATATTCGAAGTTTTAAGATGAATTTGTAATAAAATACGTCATGGCTTTGCAGGTGTAGTGAAAAGAATGCGTATTGCGGGCGCAGTGAAATGTTGTTGTCCGTGTTTTCTTTTTGACAATAATTCTGATGTAAGTATTTAATTCTGACTGACAAAAACAACTAAATCCAACATGTATGATATATGATCCACCCGACCCCCCTTTCTTTCAGGTATTGTAATTGCAGCTTAACAGGAGAATGATGATAAACACTGATCATGCATATGCATGAAAATAATATTTTTTCACCTCTGTCGAAATTTCACAAGTGTGCTGAATAGTTTCTCTTTTTAAATACACATTTCCTTTCAAGAAAAAAATTGAGCCCCTCTAATATTTAAGGTCGCCAGCCGCCACTGCATTCATATTTATTTACTCTGTTTTAATCAATTTTTTTACAATTTTTCAGAAAAAAAATGTTCATAAATTAAATTTACTGAAGGACCAATATTTTGATGCATATAAAATTTTAAAACAGTCTTTAGAATTCCACGAAAGAAATCCTGAGAAGCATCCACTATATCAAGAAGAGTGGAAGAAATTCTGGAATAAACGGTACAAGGAATTGAAAGCTGGTATGTATTCTTATTCTTGTGTTGCTTTTCAGGTATTAAACTAACAGGTATTATGTAACGTGCACCCAATACACAGATTCTGACTAAAAACACAATTACAAACTGTGTCTCCATTGGGAATTTAATTAATATTCCCATTACTAGTAGTATGTTTACACAAACACTGTTCAATTGGTATGGGATGTATCAAATAATTTTTGTACCTTTTTCTATTATAAACTTACAGTATTCTACATTGAACATATTCGTCTTGTCTATAAACTTACAGTATTCTACATTGAACATATTGTCTTGTCTATAAACTTACAGTATTCTACATTGAACATATTCGTCTTGTCTATAAACTTACAGTATTCTACATTGAACATATTGTCTTGTCTATAAACTTACAGTATTCTACATTGAACATATTCGTCTTGTCTATAAAATATAGCTTTGGTTTATTTGTTTATTGCATTTCATCTAAATAAATGAATAAAAAGATATTACTGCTTATTTTATATGTCTATTTATTACCTTTTGTTTTATTATATTATTCCAGAAAATAAAGATGTAAAACATTATGATTTCAAACCTGAATGGATATTATTCTGGGGAAAACGTATGAAAGAGCTACAAGAAATTGATTTACTATCAAAGAGAATGGAATTATGTAGAAAACTTAATTTGCCAATAAGTGATGACGAGTTTACCATTCTATTCAATGAAACAATAGAAGGATTGTTCAATAAAGATGGGAAGAAGTATGTATTTTAGTATTCTTCATATTAATTTGCTACAATTTTTATTGATTTATTCACCTGTGAAACTCTTTAGTTTAACACTTTTGTAAATGTCAGAAGTGGTATTTTACTATTGGTAGGGACACAGTTACATTAAAAATATTCAGTAAAATTTGAAGTTGTTCAGACAAATCAAAGAAAATTTCGACCGACAAATTAAAGAAAATTCCAAAAAGCCGACCGCCATGGCACAGTTGGTGAGCCTTTGAGTTTCTGTGTGGACGTCCTGGGTTCGATTCCCAGCAGAGGAGAAATTTATTTAAATTCATTTGTCACGCAAGTATTGCTTCTCTGGGCTGGAAACACTGGTTAGTTGGAAGAAATTGCTATACGGCAATAAACTCGCCACTTGCGCAGGGTGCAGGAAGTGTTCATTGTTATTAAAATTATATACAAGCCGATGAGAAATTGTCAATAGTAATAATAATAAACACTTCCTTGCACACCCTACAAGTGGTAAGGTTATTGCCAAATGGCAATTTCTTACAACCAACCAGTGTTTCTAGTCCAGAGAAGCAATTTGATATAAATTTCTCCTATGCTGGGAACCAACAGGAGCCAAACAGCAATTTTTGTACATTTAAACTCGTATATAATGCTTCAAAATTGGGTTTAATTTTAGGAGTCCCGACTTCCCAAAAGCAAGACCTGCAGGATCTCCCGAAAGAAGTAAGGACTATAAATTCAAGGCATATATGAATCCAGATCGACCATCAAGAGGTGACAAAAGTAGAATCAACTATGAAGGGTCTCGAGTAAAGGAAAATTCTCATGAACGACAAAAGAAACGTGAAGTAGCTATAGATAAAGCTCGGTATTCAAAAGAACATTGTATGAATCCTCAGTAAGTATTTCAATATAATATTATGTAGGTATGTATTTTGGATACATTTGATATTTTTATATCAAAAATATTTTTCTCTTTGAATAAAAAATAATATACAGGCCACAAAATTACGAGTAAACTCGTCATACCCTTTTTATAGTAAAACGCGGGAGACGAGTTTACTCGTTTTGTTGCACGAAAAGGTAAGGTGCGGGAAACGTGAAAACAAGGAGCTCTAAACAGGTGGGGATCTATCTACCTGCCGATACAATGAGTTTGAGATGGAACAAAAATTAATAACGGTAAAAATAAACAGCCAGAATATGGAAATTATTTTATTACCTGATATACCTGATAATTTTAACAAAGTATATTGTTTTAGCATTTTCGTTCGTCTCTCCATTAACTGCTTTCGTTCGGACATGTTATATTCGTGTTTCTGAGTTCAATTTGTTTTTATTATATATTTTTGGATATTGAAATTTTTGAATTTTCGTACAAAATACCTAAGTACTATTGTGTGTTGGTGAAAAATCTTTTTTTTTTAAACTGCCGCTTGTTTCTTGAGTGATATTATTTTCAAATGTAATAATTTAATTTTCCTAAAGATTATAATTTTACTTTCCCCGAAACTGAATCAAGATACATACGAGAGTGACGATGAATTGTTTGCTGACAATTTATCTAATTATTCCTGCCAAAATGACTTTAATGAAAATTTATACGATTACAATTCTAGTGAAGAAGATACTATTCCTCTTCCATCAACGTTTACCTGAAGAAGTATTTCAAGTTCATCATCTAGTTTCAGATTTAGATCATGGTGAAGAATGGTCACCGAGAGATAATCCACCAGTTTTGGAGGAGTTTCTAGGGCAGCCGGGAATAAATACCGAAAACGTTCCTGACAGTGTAGTAGATTTGTTTATCGACAATTATTTATTTGCGTTCTTTGTGGAGGAGTCAAATAGGTATTATCACCAAAACAAAGACAATTTCAAAACGTATAAAAAAATCCCTTAAGTGGAAATAAATCACTGTTAAAGAAATTAAGAAGTTTCTGGGCTTATAATATTTATGGGACAGGTACGCAAGAACCGATGAGATGATTATAGGAGCACTAAACCGTGGACAGAAACTCCGTTTTTTGCAAAAATAATGAGCAGAGACAGATTCCGTCAAATATATTGGGCTTAGCATTTCAATAATAATGAAAATGTGCAAGACAATTCAGATAGACTTTGCAAAGTCAGACCACTGTTAGATATGTTTCTTTCAAAATTCAAAGAAACATAACCTAATTCAACAGTTATCTTTAGATGAAGGTATAGTACCATGGAGAGGAAGACTATTCTTCAGAGTTTATAATGCTGGAAAAATTATAAAATATGGGATTCTGGTGCATATGGTATGTGAAAGTAACACTGGCTACATATGCAATTTTGAAATTTATTGTGGACATTCATGTTTTATAATAGTATAGAAAAATACATCTTAAAATATTTAATAATCTGGATTTATGGGTTTATCACCGTCGACAGTTGGATCTCACGTGTTACATGCAACTGGTATTATAAATAATATATATTCTCAGTATTATTGTTATGGCTCCCTCAAAATTATTTATATGTTTTATACATTCTTATAATGATGTTTTGAACAATAAACTGTTGAAGGAATAATTATTGTTAGTTAATAATTCAAATGGTTAAATTGTGAATGAATCGTTGAAATCAGCAACATTACTAGGAATGGAACCTAGGATGTATATATCAAATGACTTATTTCCATGGCATCTTGTTATAAATTTCAGTAAAAGGAGCTAGAGGAATATTAGACGGCTATGAATAGACTACTATTTTAAGCTAAGCTAACAGTTTAAAATAGTAGTCCATTTTCATTTCTAGAGTATATAATATAATTTTTTAATCCATATATATATTTTTTTAAGAAATCGTGAATACTCTCCATGGGACGATAATGACAATGACAGTGTCAATTCTGTTATTTTGGTGGATAGTGCTCGTAGCAGATCCAGGTCTCAAGATTCAAAGCCATCCATTCGTAGTGGACAAAGTAGATCTAGGGTACTAGTATCAAAAGATCGGGATAGGTAAGATCATGTTTTTAATTAAATCTCTATTTCCTTAGAAAATTATTCATTTGGTAAACACTGTAATGTAATAAATGTATATGAACTCTTCTTATGACAAAAATTTACTGTCAAAAAAATGTAAGAGATTATAACTTACATAGGTGAGGTCCATTGTGTGTTCTAAAAAAATGTATACAAATTTACTTGTTGCAATCTGCTGTAAAAAACTACCTATACTTTTTATGGTTCAAAATGAATAAATTAGTCAAGGGGCCGCCCATACCTTATAATCTTTACAGTAAAAATGCAATCAAATTCCCTCATTTATGAGTTTAGTCACAAGTTACAGTACTGACAACAATAAGTATAAAATAAGTACTTTTTTTATCTAGTGGCAATTTTTTTTTAGTGGCAATATTGAAGTAAGCAAATGACCCTGAAGTTAGAGATGGGCTCAATTCAGACAAATATTATTTTAAAATTGAATATTTTTCAATTTACAAATATGATAAATGAACAAGCATAAATCTTTTTCAATTTACAATTATGATAAATGAACAACAATTTACAATTATGATAAAGCATATTATAATAAATGTCATTTTCTACAAAAAATGTCTCATATATTTAACTTTGATTATTAAATAATTAGGATCATTCATCTGCATATAAATAAAGTAGACCTCGTAAGATTGGTTTTGCACATGTTTGTGCACGGCTAAATTCATGTCAGTCTGCCTGTCCATGCATTCGTTTGAAACCTTACTATGTCAAAATCGGCAATTTTACAGTAGAGCAAAAAAATTCATCATTTATTGTTTGACACATTAATGTATGATAAGACAATGATTATTACATACTAAATTATAATTGATAATTTTTTCTGAAATTAATTAGATGTCATTTTGTCGTGTTTACAACTTGATAGTTTACTAATTTAAATGTTTTTTTAAATACAAAAATTATTAGTATCATATCTTCATGATTTATATGATTAATTATTTTTGATTAATTTCTCCTGGCGGAAATCAGATGTTATGTTGGTCTTAGCATCTTTAAATGATTTACAGAAAAGGGGATAATATATATATTAAAAAATGCATATTTTTTTAGATACCAAGCTTTATTAAAAAAAATCCATCGGTTCTATATTTTTCAAATTAGTGACTTATTTACATTTTCTCCATACTTTATTTTGTAATGCCTTGATTTTCTTTTTTCGATTTTTATCAAGTATATTTGAACGAACAGCTCTCTCTTTAAACGTATTTTTCTTGGAGTGTCCTGCATAGAAATATCATTTTCAGGCAATGTTGGATTTGATGATGAACAACTAGGCACAGAAGGTTCAAGAAGGATGGGTGAAGTTATCTGAAAAAAAAAATTCAATGTAAATTAAGAATGTCCGCAAGTGTGTTATTTATAAAATTTATTAACGTATATCAAAATAATGATTCAATAAGTATATAGGTAAGGATATTTAAAAACTTGTAGGTATATAAAATTTACAAAAAAGTCCGAAACAGAACAAATAAGTAATATTTAATAAACACATAATATGATAAGTACTAAGTCAGAAAAAAAACTATCAACTTACTTCAGGACAAACAGTATCTAATTGAGAGAAAATTGAAGAGACAACATTATTCTTAATTTTTCTTTTATAACCACTTCGGTCAATTTCATCATCTCTGAAATGCTTTGAACAAATGACTGTGCTTGAAGATGGTTGCCAATTTGGAGGACGATTGACAGCGGCAATCCACAAAGCTCTAAGAGCTGGATTTTTTGGAAATCTGTAAAAAATACACATGTTTTTCACGTCCATTTACATAAATAAATTAAAAACATTATAAATATAAAATAAAAACATTAACAATATTGTGTAATACTTAAAGATGTCAGATAAAATAAAATTAATAAATAAAGTGCGTATAAGATTATTTTAATCATATGAAATCCCGTTTCACAAGAAATATAAAATAATAACGCCAGTAACTTGTAGGTATTCATTTTGTCAGTGCCAACATATTCTAAATTGTCTATTTTTCATAATTTAATTGTACTATGTTGCACTATTTTATTGTTGTTATTTTTGTATGTTAATGTGGATTTAAATAAATAAACAAATAAAATTTTGAATTTGCAGAAAAATTATTAGAAAATAAATATTGAAAATAAATTCATGTCCAATGCCCAACTCTACGGTCGAATGAAATATGGCGGCCAATATCGCAGCGGAAATATGTGATGTGATTGACATGCTCAATTATCTTAAATCATTAATAAAATATTTGGTGACAATATAAAAACATTACAAATATGTGACAAAATGATTGAAAAAGCATTAACAGTAAATACAAATTATGTTTTTTCTCAAATTGTGCCCGAAACATATTAACAATATAATGGCGGATTACGGTCGTATCCACAAATTACAAAACCAATGAAATTAAAAATAAGTAAAATTTTAAGAAACTATTACAAATAATTATATCGTTCTTAATATTAAATCATTAAGAACGAATCATTCAAAAAAATAACTATACAATTATAATTTAACCATGGCCAGTTGGATACGCAATATTACGTTAAATATAGTAGGTTAGTTTCAATACTTACGCTTACGAGTGAAAAGATATACCGTGTCCTTTATTCCTACATTTCTCCACATTTTGTTTCCAATAATTAGTTAAGAAAAAAGAGAAAAAACGATTTTTGGAAGCAATAATATTTTTAGGTTAAAAAACGAGATGTTTACGAAATATTTTGCGTTGCAAACAATAAGAATGAAGTTTGCGCTAGTTTGCTCGGACAACATATTTTGTTGTCAATACTGTAACTTGTGACTAAACTCCAAAATGAGGGATTTTGATTGCATTTTTAATGTACTAAAGGCGCCTCCATCCTTTATTCCTCCAAGAAATTAGTAAACATTTTTTTAAAGAATGAATATGTCCTTATGCAAAGTACATTCCCTAGATTGAACATAAATGCTTGTGCTATAGGTGAACGATATTGGTTCAGGTTGTAGAACTCGCCATCACTATGCCAGGGCGATGTCTGCTGTATCATCAACTCCGCTTTTGGTTTTGAAATTATTCTTATAATATTTTTTTCTACTATTTTTGAATATGTAGTTGTGTGTTTCTCTTTTATATTATAATTATTTATTTTCTTTGTTTGAAGGTTTAAAAAATCATTAGCTGAACATGTTAACACAAATACTAACATAAATGTGGTATCTGTTCTTCGTTTACTTACTGCTTTAGAAAATTATCTTGGTAGTTTGGGTCCTAAGATTGTGGATCTATTAGGTGTGGCACTCAAAATGGAAAAGGTAACATCATAATATCAATAAATTAATATTCCTTACTTATGCACATTTTTATTTATTTTTGTAATTTACTTTACAAGTAATAGTTTAATTTAATTTCATGTGATTTATAATGTGTTATTAATTTGTAGAATAAACCCAATTCATCGGATGATATACTTCTCGATGATACATATAGTGTTTTATTTGAAACAGTGAAAGAAAAACTCAAAGGACAGTTATTAGCTGGTTTAATTGAAAATAATGCTGTACAAGCTACAAAAGTTGCTATTCAGAACACAGCATCATTGATTCACAAGGGATTTAAATTGTCTGAACAGCATAAAAAGGAAGCAGAAGTGGAAAAAAAACTATTAACGGTAATTTTATTTGAATCCATATTTTATTCATTTTGAAAAGTAGTATTGTTCCCTTTGTATTAATAATGTTGTTTCAGTTTCAAATCACAGCCCATGTCTTTAATCTACTGAACAAAACACACCAGTCATTCAGTGGCTTATGGCTTAATTTTTGGAACATTTTATTTGAATCCATATTTTATTCATTTTGAAAAGTAGTATTGTTCCCTTTGTATTAATAATGTTGTTTCGGTTTCAAATCACAGCCCATGTCTTTAATCTACTGAACAAAACACACCAGTCATTCAGTGGCTTATGGCTTAATTTTTGGAACATTTTATTTGAATCCATATTTTATTCATTTTGAAAAGTAGTATTGTTCCCTTTGTATTAATAATGTTGTTTCGGTTTCAAATCACAGCCCATGTTTTTAATCTACTGAACAAAACACACCAGTCATTCAGTGGCTTATGGCTTAATTTTTGGAACATTTTTTTTTAAAGAATGAATATGTCCTTGAAACAAGTAAATATTCATCCTCATACATTCCCTAAATTAAGCATAAATGATTGTGCTATAGGTGAACAAAATTGATTGTGGCAGGATTACTAACACTTCCTTGTGCAAGTGGCAGTTTTATTGCGAAATGCCAATGTCTTTCAACTAATCTTTTTTATATAATTGAATTATTACAATCAATCTTAATGCTTTTCTGTGACATTGTGTTTATTATTTGTTAAGTTGAAATCATACAACCCTATTTTAGAAAACAGAATCTAAACTGAATTTAATTAGGTTAGCTATAAATTATATTATTTATTCTGTTTGAATTTAATATTATTTATAGGCTTCACCAGTGAAAGTTGAAGGTATTGGAGCTTTTGAAAAGGCAGCCATCGCGAATCAGATAGCAGCTGCTCTTGTTGCTCAAGGAAAAACTAATGTTACTACAGAAGAATTAGAATCATTAGTTAATGCAGTTGTTGGTATGGCTAATGCATCTCAGAAAGGCAACACAGAAGAATCACTTGGTAATTTGCATTTATTCTAGAATATTATAGTAAATTCGTCACACAATCACAATACATTTGTTCAGGAGAACTTTGTTCTCTTAACATATCGACAATGTTTCAAGCCAGAATACGCGAGAATTGTATGAAGAGGTCTACTTTTTTCACGGCATTTCCAACTTTGAGATCCAAAAACACCAACTTAGAGGCTTCGCAGCATATATGTTCCATACACGGATTTACTCAGAATTCGGAGTAGAACATTATCAACTTTTGAATTTTTACTTTATTTTTCCATATATCTCAGAAACCATAAAAGCTAGAACGCTGAAAATTGGTATAAACACAGAAAAATACAAAATCTCAAATCTATTTTTTCAAAAAAATTCCAGGGTTTCTCAAACGTTTTTTATTAAGAAAAATATTTTTTTTATGATAAATTTATGAGTTTAACTGCCTATACTTCCAAATATTTTAAAAATATCGAAAAAAGCCGAAACACCCCAACTAGATTATTTAATTTTCTATAAAAAATATAAAAGATGTATTAGCACATCTCAAACTTTTTTTAACAATTTTTATAAAAATTGAATTTAGTGACGACATTTCTTCATACAATTTGTATGGCAATCGCCTACACACAATATCTAAGAAAACTTAATTATTTGATACTAATCTCCAAACATACATGCATACCATCATGCTGTTTTCATATTCTGCGTAGGATCAAAGGACTGACCTCCATACTATCCTATCTTGACATACATACATAGGTACAAGTGTTGTATAGAAAATCAAATATCTTAAAATATTAAATAATTTGTGTTTATGGGATTATAGTTTGGTACTTATTCTTCAACTATACATACTATCGCTATCGACAGTTGGATCTCATGTGTTACATGCAACTAGTGTTATCCAACTTTCGATTCGTTCATGAGAATTCAATTCTCTGAATGAATCGACATTATCCAACTGTCGATTTGTTCAGGAGAACTTTGTTCTCTTAACATATCGACAATGTTTCAAGCCAGGATACGCGAGAATTGTATGCAGAGGTCTACTTTTTTCACGGCTTTTCCAACTTTGAAGTCAAAAAACACCAACTTAGAGGCTTCGCAGCATATATGTTCCATACACGGATTTACTCAGAATTTGGAGTAGAACATTTCGTGTGTCTGTGTGTGTGTGTCTGTGCGTGTGTGTCCCCCCCCCCCTTATAACTTTTGATCCGCTCAATTTACAGAGCCCAAAATTTCAGAATATATAAAAAGTTACAGGCCTACAAAACTTTTGTAAAATTTTGTATGGTGTAGTGGACTTTTTGCATGCTAATAACACGAACTAGAGGCCTCGCAGCATATATGTTCCCATACATGGATTTACTCAGAATTCGGAGTAGAACATTTTTTTGTGAGTTTTGTGTGTGTGTCTGTCTGTGTGTGTCTGTCTGTCCCCCCCTTATAACTTTTGATCCGCTCAATTTACAGAGCCCAAAATTTCAGAATATATAAACAGTTATGGGCTTACAAAACTTCTATACTCAGAATTGTGAATTTTTGTTTCAGTCAGGGGTTATCAACTTTTGAATTTTTGGTTTATTTTTCCATATATCTCAGAAACCATGAAAGCTAGAACGCTGAAAATTGGTACAAGCATAGACACATACAAAAACTCAAATTGGTTTTTTCAAAAAAATTCCAGGGTTTCTCAAACATTTTTTATTAAAAAAAAATTTTTTTTATGATAAATTTATGAGTTTAACTGCCCATATTTCCAAATTTTTTAAAAATTTCGAAAAAAGCCGAAACACCCCAACTAGATAATTTAATTTTCTGTAAAAAATATTAACATTGTATAAGCACATCCCAAATTTTTTTTAACAATTTTTATAAAAATTGAATTTAGTGACGACATTGCTTCATACAATTTGTATGGCAGACGCTTATACACAATATTTAAGAAGACTTAATAGTTTGATATGTACCTACTTAATATCCAAACATACATACAGAACCATCATGCTGTTTTCATATTCCGGGTAGGAAAAGAGGACTGACCTCCATACTGTCCTATCTTGACATACATACCAACATGTGTTAAAATTTTCAATAATTTGGATTTATGGGTTTATAGTTTGATTCTTATTCTTCAACTATACATACTATCACTATCGACAGTTGGATCTCATGTAACATGCAACTAGTTTTATTTAAATAGTTGAGTTTTATAACATATAATTTTTTAGAATTTGATTAAAAATATTTGAATTATGGTTTCAATTTTAAAACGATGATTTTTTTTGTCTAATCCTTAATGTGTCCTAAGTATATAATTCTTTAAGGGTGTGATAATAAAATTTCAGAACTGCCTATTGGTATATCGAGTGTCTTGAATAAACCAAAAATAAGTAAACTGGTCAAAATTCCAGAGATATCTGGCAAAAGTAAAACTCAAGATACATCCTCAGGAAGTAATGCTCTGCAACTCCTTCAGTCAGCGTACACTCAACAGTATGTATTCTTTTGATATAGATTTATATTATCTAATTCTATTTAAGATGATAAAATATACAAGTCAATAATGTATAGTTTTAAACTCTGAATCAGTTGTGCTGTGAGTTTCAACTGATCCAAAATAGTAGGCATTAAATAAGATTGATTGATGGCTATGTGGTGTGGGGGGATCGCCGCCGTGTTGCTTTAACAAAGTTTCATCGTGACCATGGATGTTAAAATGCAGTACCATTTATATTTTTAAATAAGATTAGATAACAGACACATGTTATGTTAAAAAAAACTCTAGTTACTTAAGGGACAGCTCAATTTCAATATGCACATAAGTAAAAACATATCGTCGCTCTCCTGACTAAAGGTCGTAACTGGCAAAATGTAAATTGTTCAGGAGAGCATTTTTAGTGTTTTGCCCGTGCTTATTTTCATCTCTCCCAGCACACGGTGCAGTGACACGGTGTAAATATATATTATTATTTTATTTGTATTCTTATATATATGAATCATTCTTATATATATTAGAATTGTATTTGCACATAGGTCTATTAGTGATATTTTATTTTCAGTAATTCGTAGTGAACATATCACTAAGCTATTCCAAGTTAACGGGAGGTGATACAGTCGAGATCTTTAGTGAAAACATGCGTACAACATATAAATACACATTGGTGGTTCTAACTCGATTTTCGACTCGGTTTAAGTAATATTTATAAACTTACCAGATTCATCAAGTACATAGTTATTGTCTTGGAACCAAATTTTTTTGTTTGAATATTCCCGGGATGTAAGTCTGGTCAAGCGGCGGAATGAAAACCGTCCATTTAGTTATAAGATTTTTAAAATTTTCTATATAGAATAGTCTTGCCACATAGGTTTATAATGTGGGTTACCACCACAATATGAGTTACCATGGAACGGGAATATTAAACCATTTTAAAATATTACAATGGTTAAAACAATGAGAAGGAATATATACAAAAACTAGTATATTGAGATGAAAATACATACTATTTCTAATTAAATAAATAGGACCTGAAGGATTATAATTTACATATTCTTCTCCTATTTTTTAGAACGAAAACTAAAGTGACTAAGGAACCTGAAGAGGAACAAATTATATCATCAATGGACGGTTTGAGTGATTCAGACTTAAAAACATTATTACAAAACTTTAAAGATTTATCTGCAGATGAACAACAAGGACTTATAGCATATCTCAAGAAGCTAGAAGTTAAAGAGCCACAGAGAGTAGAAAAATTACGAATGTTTGTTTCTGTCGATACTAATCTCGACGTTGACACACCAGGTACGATAAAGTGACATGCTATAATCATAGGATTAAGGATATGAAATTTAGAATCTGACATTTCGATAGTTGGTCATTTTTTTTTGTATTGCTTCTCTGGCAACTAACAGGTACTATGTCCAATATTAATTTATCATGCACTTAAAGGCAAATCGCCACATTCTGAAAGCTTCTGATGTTTATTGAATCACAGATCTAGGGTGAAGACATAATGGGCTCTTATCACATTTAAATTAAGTGCAATGATTATTCAATAAATATATTTACCTCATTCCTTCTTATCATCCGCATCCTTCCCACATTTCATTATTTTTTCAAAACTTTTTTTCTTACTTGTTTTGGTAATTTGTTATTGTATTGTTTTTTTAAAGAAATTTAGTTACATTTTATTTTTGTAAAAAAAAGAGAAATTTTTTAGTACTTAATATTTTTCTTTTTTTTTTAGTTTTTAGTCATATATCTTATTTTAGAACTTGTTACCTAATCACTCTTGTGATTAGTATGTAATTGGTCTTATTTTTGTCATATATCTTATTTTAGAACTTGTTACCTATCACTCTTGTGATTAGTATGTAATTGGTCTTATTTTTGTCATATATCTTATTTTAGAACTTGTTACCTAATCACTCTTGTGATTAGTATGTAATTGGTCTTATTTTTGTCATATATCTTATTTTAGAACTTGTTACCTAATCACTCTTGTGATTAGTATGTAATTGGTCTTATTTTTGTCATATATCTTATTTTAGAACTTGTTACCTAATCACTCTTGTGATTAGTATGTAATTGGTCTTATTTTTGTACTTACATTTTTTTTATACAATTTTTAATTTGACTGTATACTGATCCAAATAAATAAATAAATTAAAAATAAACTAGTTTACTTCGAAAAAATGTTCTTAATTCAATGGTACTATCGACAATACTCAAAATAAATATTTTCATCAATAATTTTAGTTTTAAAAATCTTTGGGACTACTTTAAATTTTGAACGCTCCATGATTGGTCGCAGTAAATATGATGCCGCAGTTCGCAAGCGGTAATCTTCCCTCGAATGCTTCATACAGTTTTGTATACAAAAATGGTACTTTACATGCAGTATATACAACGCATATTTAGTTGATAACAGAAATATTCAGTGATTTTGTGTTGGTGTATTGAAATTTTATTTATTATATCATTTTAATCATGACTGAGCAAAGATATGGTAAAAGGACAGTCTGATTTGACAGACCCAACTCAATGTGTTTATTAGGACAACAACATGTAACAATAATTATAGTAACATATATATCTTACCTCTATGAAGGATTACATCATATATTTCACTTAAGTCAGGCCACAGTTCTTGGGAAGGTATTTCGATTATTTCCTCATCATTAGACACTTTTCGGGTTTTCACCCTGATCTTCAATAACCTCTCGGTGTAATCAGCATGTCTACAGTGTCTCCTGCCATCCTCGTCCCTGACCCTGTCATATGAAGATTTACTCTCATTTTCATCCACCACCCCCACACATCCATTTTAAATTCCCATACAATATATCCTCTGGCATAATTTTTTCTTTGTGCCATCCCCGAATCTGACTGGTGAATCTGAATGTCACTGGAATCAATGACAACCCAAAGCCGCTGCTTTCAACAGCAGTAATTTTTTGTTTTGGGCCCACAACCCTTATGGCTTTTTGAGTCCCTGATGGCTTTTTTCAGCACTATATTGAACAGCAGGCACACCAGTGCATCGCCTTGGCGTAATTGATTGTGTGTTCAGAATTGTACTGATGTATTTTTATGTATCAGTAGGTGTTGGACATTGTTGCTCAAACCAGGCGTATGAGTTTTGGAAGGATACCCATCTCCAACATTGCTTTCTACAATTTTCCTCAGTTTACACTACAATAAATCCCAATCTTTTGGAATTTCTTCAGATTCCTAAATTTTTGTTATAATTTCACGCAGAGTTGAGATAACTTTATTACCACCATACTTTAACAATTCTGCTGGTATGTCATCATATCCTGGAGATTTGTTATTCTTTAAATATTTAATTGATCTTATTTAATTTTCTGGATGCATGTTTAAATGTGTGTAAAAACAATTACATGCCGAATGATGCATAGTCAAAAATTCTTCCCCTCTCCATGCATTCTATAATTATTCGTTGACTGGTCCTTATGTAATGTTAGATGCTTGTTATATTTTGTAAAATGAAATCTTGCTTTTCAGTTCCCAAAAAAGAATCCAGTCCATTTTCAAATAGGATGGGAGGAACCAATCCTATTTCCTTTGAAGATAAACCACCACCTTCTAAACCTGAAGTTAATACAAAAGAAAGCGATGATGAAGATGATTATACTTTTGAAGAGGTAAATTATATTTTTATCATTATTATATTGAGTAACAGCATCTGTCTCTTATGCCTCCTCTACACATCGACAGATGCGTCGGCAGATGCATCAGTAGATATATCCGCGGATAAATTACGATTCGTCCACACATCCGCGAGTTAATCAGTCTGTGGTCAACCTCTAAAGACGCATGCCGTGCCGCAAACAAATGGATGTGGATACAGTAGCGGCCGCTGCTACGCTATTTACTTATTTAGCAGGCACTTCAACAGAGTTATTAAGAAAAAATGGTACAAAAGAAGGTTTACTTTTAATCATGACATATATTTCTTGAAATCTTTCGGTTAGGATAAGTTTGTCTGTAATAATAGCGAAGCAGTCGCTCATAAATTAAATATTTTTTCAGTGGTCATAACAGCAACCATTTCGACGGGAAAACTAAGCACGCACGCGTGCACTCTCACTGAATTTCCGTCCAATACTGATTTATTCGCAGATGTGTGGACAGTTGCCTTGCGTACTCGCTACCGCTCTTTGATCCGTGTCGAAAAAACCGACACCAAACGGATATGTCGCAGCTGACGTCAAATACCTACCACAGACGAGCGAAACCCCCCCTCTACACATCGACAGATGCATCCGCAGATACAATCTGCCGACGCATCTGTCGATGTATAGAGGAGGCTTTAAAGTTAACCTTAAACTTTTGTGAAATCACACAAACTAGTGCATAGTTTATTTCTGTACACTGCAGTGGTGATAGAATAATAATTATATTGATTACTTTCACACACATGATAAATAGTGTTTTTTTAACCATTTATTTTAGTTTGTTTAGATTTATTATGTGGTTAAGTATTTGAAAAAGTAGAAAGAAAAAATTTATCGATATGAAATTCATTTATCATCGTTCTTTAGTTAAAGAAATGGGCAATATTTGTGAAAAAACGAGCAAAATTAATGGCAACTTTTATTTTTTGGATTATTGTGAAACAGCCTGTAAATGTAATTATCAAGTTTCCATATTAAACAAATAGAATCTCCTTAGATGTTCAATAATTGGTTCCTAATGTTTTTTTAAATGTCTTTTATTTTTTTGATTATAATGTTATAACTTCACAAATGTACAGGTAGCTGTTTCGGAACAGGTTTATTCTAATGAAGCAGCTATCTTAAGCTTAGTGTCCACAGAGTGCAGCTTTCCTGCTAAAAGGTTATTATTGCCGAAGGTCCGATGCGCACGCATGAATTCCTATATAGAACACAAATCCATCTGATGCACTTATTTGGACTCTAACCCTTATACTTGTATAATGTATATCGTTATGATTCAATAAATAAATAAAAATATGATAATGCCAAGTGGTGCTCCTTTTTTCTTAAACATTTCTAGACTACTCTTTGCTGTCATAATCGAAATTTGGAAGGGATATACTTCATCTTGTTTTAATCAGTTTCAATTATAACAGTAACTCTACTCGGTTGTTCTGAATCAAACTTCTTAGCTTTTTAGAATGAAAGCATACCGCTGAAAAACTTGCAACACTGTTTGAAAAAATTTCTTGTTACATGTCATCTTTTGTTACAACCATTGAACCCATTGAACTTTATTGTAGAACCATTGATTTCTTCTTAAATTGAAATATAAACCAATTTTCTCTTCTATCCCGGTTTATCCAGGGTCGGGCCTTGTTCGTAAGCGCCAGGATCTTCTGTCCTAGGTTGTCGCAACGGGAACACTCTGAGCCGCTAGCTCCTTCTCAATATTGGACCATCAATATTGAATATTTTTTAATGTAGTAGTAACATTTTTTATAATGTGTTTCATGTAGTGTATTAATATAATTAATCTTTTAGGTTCTCAAGTCAGCTTCTGAGAAAGTTAAAGAAAAACAGCTACAAGAAGAGTTAAAAGTTGTTCAAAACGCCTTAACAACAACAGCCAAAGTGTCCGAGTCCAAGGAAATGGCAAGCATGGATACTAAAACTATAATATCAAATTTAATGGGATCATTACAGAAAGGTATAATAGATCCTCCTGCACAACCTACACCCAGTTCTATTCCAATGAGTGATGCAGAAAGTCTAGTCAAAGTGTTAACACTAGTTGGAAACTTAAATGCTCAAAATCTCCAACAGGTCATTTCAAAGTCCGAATCAATCCAAAACACTACAAATCAAAGTGGTAACATGGTAGCTAATACCGATATAAACTTTTCCAATGATAATCAAATGAATATGCAAATGCAAGGGTGCGTTGGGATGCAAGGTCAAAACCAGTTAGTGAATCAAGGTCAAAACCAATTACTAGGGATGCAAGGTCAAAACCAATTAGTAGGGATGCAAGGTCAAAACCAATTAGTAAATCAACAGATGGATTCTCGAAACCATTACAACCAACAAATGTTAAACGCAGGTATGAATTCTCAATATTCTCAGATGAACAGACAACAGCAAATTATGCAAAGTGTAGATAACGGAGGTTATCAAGACACGATGAGAATGAATCAAAATAACTTTAACGAATTTGGTAATATGAGACATCAGAATAATTTTCCTGTCAATCAACAATTTTCAAACAATACACTCTCTGGGAATAATTCATTCAGAAACAACAATAATTTTACTACAAATTATGAAAACCAGATATCTTACATGGGACATAATACCAATATGTATGATTCTAATCAAGATGACTTCAATAATGATGATGTATTGTTTAATTCAAGATCTCAAAACAATTTTAACCAACATCATTTTTATCAGGATGATGAGGGAAATTATGGAGGATCGCAACAAACCAATTATGATAACTATAATAATCGTGGAAGAGGAAATTTCAATAGAGGAAATATTCATCAGGGAAGGGGAGGAAATAGAAGAGGAGGTTTTATGAGAAATTGATTTTATACTATCTATCCTTTAATATCAATAAATTGTAAATGGAATATTATAGTATTTATAAGAGATAGCAACGTCAAAATAAATAATCATTTGTGATGGCTGGCTTTTTGATATTTCATTTCTTAATGAATATACTGGCATCTGTACCAGAGTAGTTTCCATTACCAGTGTGCATCCTCTTTCTATAGGTGAAATTGTATGTCCTTCATGACATGTGATCTTATACCATCCATCTGATTATAATTTAGAAAAACAATGATGTTTTTACTAATAGGTATGTCGTTATTTAAATTGACAAACTTAAAATAAATAAACATATATATATATATATATATATATATATATATATATATATATTTAATAAGCAGTAAACTTAAATGGCTGAGAAAACACTTGACGGGCGAAGAACCGTTTAAAATAAAAAAAAAACTCATGTCATTATTTAAATGATCTGGTATATTTGAGGGCTTCCGTCACTTTTTAAAATTAATAGATGTGTTGTTTTCTGGTTTTAGTATGTACTTGCATATTTCATCAGAAAATATCAGTGTTATAATTTCTATCAACAGAACAATATCCCTAATAGTTTTTTTTTTCGTGTACCTATGTATGACTTCCATTGTCTTTGGTTTCAACCATATTATAACCAAATAAAAAGAGTCTTTTGTTTATATAAAACTGTATTTTGATAATAGTTAACAAGTAAAAATATTCTGTCCTTCAACTTGCAATGCAAACAGTCGAATGTATTCCATAGATAATCTCATATATATATATATATATATATATATATATATATATATATATATATATATATATATATATATATATATATATATATATATATATATATATATATATATATATATATATATATATATATATATATATATATATATATATATATATATATATATATATATATATATATATATATATATATATATATATATATATATATATATATATATATATATATATATATATATATATATATATATATATATATATATATATATATATATATATATATATATATAGCCATTGAATCTTCTCTTTATAATATTGTGTTTTATTAATAATTATTATTATTATGTATTCAATCGAGAATCAATCAGTGGTTAATTAAGGCATTTAATTAGTAAATTTTTAGTTCATTCATTTTATTGCTTATGTGTAGTGTAAATGGTATAAAAGTAGCATTATGTAATGCTGGATAATTTTACAAATCCAGTAAAACATTAAATCTTATGAAATAAAAATTTTAATGTACCTATATTCATGATTACTTCACTTTGCATGTACGTAATATGTTTACAGAGCGTAAATTTGAAAAAGTATGAATTTTGATGTTAAGAATATTGTTTTAAATCTTTTTAATAAATTTTGATGAAATTCTATTTTTTATTTTATCTCTGACTAAATAAAAAAATATTTTAATTCATAATCGATAATATAAACAAAATAACATATGTATTTTGTTTTCTATACAACACATCATGCAGGTATGTATGTCAAGATAGGATAGTATGGAGGTCAGTCTGTTTTCCTACCCAAAATATTTATTTATTTAGTTGCTTCTCGGGCAACTAACAGGTACTATGTCAAATATTAATTTAACACGCACCCAATAACAAGTTGCCACATTCTGGAGACTTACGATATTAATCGTCTCACTGGGAATCGAACCCGGGACCTTTGTATGAAAACATGATGATGGTATGTATTTTTGGAGATTAAGTATCAAATTATTGAGTCTTCTTAGATATTGTGTATAGGCCACTGCCATACAAATTGTATGAAGCGATATTGTCACTAAATTCAATTTATATAAAATTTGTTAAAAAATTTTTTAGATTTAATACTAATATTTTTTACAGCAAATTAAATTATCTAGTTGGGGTGTTTTGGCATTTTTCGATATTTTTAAAAACTTTGGAAATATAGGCAGTTAAACACAAATTTACCATAAAAGAAAAATATTTTTCTTTAAAAATTTTTTGACAATCTCTGGAATTTTTTTGAAAAAAATAAATTTGAGATTTTGTATTTGTCTATATTCATAAATAATAATAAATAATTCCATGAACTTTGCGCAAGTGGCGAGTTTATTGCCATATGGCAATTTCTTCCAACTAACCAGTGTTTCCAGCCCAGAGAAGCAATATTTGCGTGAGAAATGAATTTAAATAAATTTCTCCTCAGCTGGGAATCGAACCCAGGACGCCCGCACATAAACCAAACGGCTTGCCAACTGTGCCACGGCGGTCGGCCATACCAATTTTTTAGTGTTCTTCCTTTTATGTTTTCTGAAATAGGTATATGGAAAAATAAAGTAAAAATTCAAAAGATGATAACCCCTGACTGAAACAAAAATTCTTGGTATAAAAGTTTTGTAGGCCTATAACTATTTATATATTCTGAAATTTTTGGCTCTGTAAATTGAGCGGATCAAAAGTTATAAGGGGGGAGGGGACACAGGCACACTAAATGTTCTACTCCGAATTCTGAGTAAATCCAACATAATATAACATACATGCTAAGCATAAACATATATGCTACGAAGCCTCTAAGTTGGTGTTTTTTGACTTCAAAGTTGGAAAAGCCGTGAAAATTGTAGACCGCGCATAAAAATCTCGCATATCCTGGCTTGAAACTTTGTCGATATATAATGAGAACAAATGGACAGTTGGAAAAGTAATGTGTTTTGAACATAAATAAATAATACAATTACCAGAATATCTCTAATTGCATTATATTAACTTGAAAGCAATGAATTTGTAAACAACATGATTCATTTGAAAATTAACTCATTCTGGCCTGACTGATTGAACATATAATATACTTTAAATATTGTACTTTACCAAGGTTTTAAAGGCACTCTACGCTATCCATTATGACACAATTATTCCAAAGGCAAAGAAAGATATGTAGCTTATTGTTGCTCTACATAACAATACATCTTCATTTAATCTATTTGAGTTTATAGGACTGGACTACTCACTATAAAGCACTAATCGTAGTAAGTGTCTTTGTGAACTCTTGTCCACCTCGAGCCAGTATTCTGTAATCCAGATGACCCGAGTGTAAGATGCTGCTAGAGTTCTTTTTTCCGACACAGGTCTAGAATGTATTTTAAAAATAATTTTGTACATGCTGGTAAATTAAAAATAGACCTGTAGCTTCTAACATGCTTCACATTGAAGCTTAAAATTTTGAAGGTTTCTGGAATGCTTCAGTTTTCGCCAAATATCTTGAACCTGGCTTCCAGGTGCGCAAATCTGTGCCTTTTTGCTTCGTTGGTATACGTGCAAATCGCCCCCCCCTTCTCGGAAAAAGGGCTCAAGATATTTGGCAACAACTATAACTTGAGAAAAAGAATTGGCGAGACAATTACATATAAGTCAGTGATTTATTTAATGTGCAGATGTAGTATTGTCTTTTTATTTGACCTCTGACTGAACCCATTTCAAGAATTTCATTATTAATTTGACATTGGTTGGGATAATTTTTCTCTTTCATTTAATTAATGTCTGCCGTTTTTTTTCTCCAAATCATTATTTGTAATAAAATATCATAACTTGTTGAAAACATGATTATAAAATAAAAAATATATAGTGGTAATGGGAATTATTGGAAAATAAAATTAAAATACTGGTTTGCTTTTAAACAATTTTTATATTCATATATTTTTTCAATAATATCTTTTTTGTAAATATTCCACATAGGAAATCATTTTTTTTTATAACTTTTTTTTTCACATTTTCTTCATTTTGTTACATAAATGTTGTACAATTTGCATATAACAAACTTACAACCAAGTAGAGCTTACAATGAGAAAAGTACAAAAAAAGTGGAGATATATCATTTGATTAGAGACAGGATTATCCTGGTCTCTCACCCTTCAACCTTATCTTATAGACAATTAAATATATTTGTACCTCTTCTATAACTACATTATTACTCAACACCTACTATCACACGAGCTTTATGTGTATAATCACATGTATTTATGCATATATTATATATGCAACAATACCTGCCTATACTTATAATCTAAAACTTACAATATTATTTATTGACTACACTTATTTGACTGCGTGAGTGTCCCACAAACAGAAATGCAAAATTAAAATAAATAATGTTTTTAATTAAAGCAATTTAAGGTAAAAGATGAAATAAAAGTTATTAATTGCCAGCCTCCTTGTAAATTTGAAAATTAAAGAGATATTGATTGAAATGAAATAAACTCCTTACTAAAAACATTTGACACTTTATAACAACAGTCTAACAGAATATTAAAGTAATATTGTTTATTTTATATATATTAAAAGAGATCAGACTCTGTCACCCAAGCAAGTAGTAACAATCTTTGGATATTTTCTTGCAGATAGATAACAATTTGAAACATTTTTGATCTACATAATAAATATGTTTGAATGAAATTATTTGGACCCAATTCATACAAAATGTAAAATATTTGTTAAGCAAATAAATATTATGTATTTCAGATACGTGGAGATTTATACTTTGAAAATATAAGTAAATTGAAAATTTTGTTGAAATAAATAAAATATTGGCAGCTTTTGTTACAAAAAAGTGGGAGTCATTTAATGCTTAAACATTTTGAAATGAATTGTGACACATATATGTAACTACTTTGATACTTAATACACATAGATTAATTCTTTATATAAATATATGTTATCACACAAATACACAGTAAATACTTTTCTAATAATAATATGAATAACTTCCAAGTAGCACAACACTTACATAATATAACACAGAAGTTTTGAAAAATTAAAGAAATAATAAGTACCATAAAACTAACACCCATCAGACTAATACAGATATAAAGAAAGTGAGATCAGAATAACTTTATGTAGGTATATTATTTCATATTGATTGTATATTTATATCATACTACAATCATTTATACTTTGGTTAAAGAAAATGTTCAATATAAAATAATGAAATTCTTAACAAAGTAAAATGGATTGATGAACTTTACAAATAAATTGTATTCAAAATATAATATTTCGAAACAGAGATAAATATTTTGCATTTAGTACCTATTGAATGTGCAAACTTTTTTTCTTTCAAAATAGTTTTTGTAAGTACCATACATAATATTATATAAAGGGAAGGCCAAGTTATTCCAAATGATATCTTGCCGTTGAAATACAAGTAGATAGATAGAAAAAATATTTTCATTCACACGTGTATAAATAAAGTAATATTATATTCTTGATCACAGAATTTTAATTATCAACCACCAATTAAATATTAATACATATTTAAAGTAGAAATGTTTTATTTTATAAAAAGATGAAACTTCATCAGGAGGGGCAACCTGTATAGGTATTATTTACTTTGAATCTTACAATATATATATATATATATATATATATATATATATATACTGCATTGGTGGGAAAGATCACAAAACCTATTTTAATGATAAGAAATGCAAACATTTAAATCTTTTAAAAATTAAACAAATCTACACAACTTACTCGAGATAATTAAACAAATCTACACAACTTACTCGAGATAATTAAACAAATCTACACAACTTACTCGAGATAATTAAACAAATCTACACAACTTACTCGAGATATCGAAAAATAAAATAATATTTTTAAAATTTTTCTTTGAGAGATCAATAACTAACATAACACAACACAACACTGCTGCGGCATCATACATATTATTTTCATCACAGTTGATACATATTAAATATTGAAAAAATAAAAGTATAAAACAATCCGAAATGGCGAGATTAATTTCTCATTGAATGGCCGTTCAATTCTCCATTACAACATGACGTCACTTAAAAGCACCCAATGGAAAGATACAAGACATGTTATACAAAATATTGTATTACATGTCCAACAATACTGATATAACCTCTATTCAGCTGCACAGTCAACTGGTTAGACGACAGTCATCATAATATCTTCTCTGTCTTACCACTCAGTCCTGTTGGTATGTTCTGTATAGTTTCTTTTTTGTTAATGTGAATTGAGGGCTGATCACCATTGTACCACTTCCTGCCAAATTTCTGTAACAATAACAAACATTTCCATTAGTTATGGAAAATGAGATAGTTTTTTAAAAATTTAAATCATAGTTAGGTTATATTGAAATGAAGTGGTTTGAAATAATACTCACTTGAGGAAATGGGGCAGGAGGTGCGTCCACGCAGGTGCGGCATGATGCAGGACAAGGTGTAATTCAAAGGTTGATACTGTAGAATGGTCCAGTTTAAGCGTTGCTAGGGGCCTGATGGCATCGGGAGCTCTTTCGTCCCTCAGACTGAGGAAGAGGGTGGCACCGCGGACTCCGCACGGTTCTCTCTCAGCCAGGGCTAGACATGCCGCTGCTACACGGGGCAACAGGGCTGCAGGAACCACCACCTCTCCCACTGACAACTGACCCTTGGCAGCGCGTAACTCAGCCTCCAGCCTTCTTCGCAGGCCATCACTTCCTCCACAGCTGCCTTCGTTTACTGAAACAAAATTATACACAATTATACAACATGACTATTTTCAAATAATTAATTAAATTTCTATTCAATTTCTTTATTTAATAATTTACTATTTTATTTAGAATATAACAAAAATAATGACAATAAATTACCACTATGAATGCAATATAATTATTAAAACATGATAAAACTGAGTGTTTGATCCAAATAATTTTTTTCTTTGTTTTCTATTCCTTTCTCTCTTCAAGTGGAACACCCCCCAAGCTAACCGGCAAGTGTGTCAAGCGAACATCGCCGTAACAGAGTGTGTTAACGCGGAAATAATGACGTGAATCCCTTGACGAAACGTGCACAAAGGGAGAGTTGGGTAGTCCTATGGGCTATGGATAAATAGTATATACCTATAGGACAAAGGAAATTTTAGAGGAAATGTAATCGACAGGAAAAATCTTGTTCTCTTTGTTACATCAATCTCGTTCATGAACTACACAAATTTTATGAATAAAAGCTAATAAGTAATAAACGAATAATTTAGTGAAATATAAATAATATATTCATTTCTAAATACTATCCTAAACCGCTTTGATATGTTTATTTTATACGAAAGATAGGTAGGTTAAAACATTAAGTACAAGAAATAAATAATATTTTCCAATACACTATTCTTAATCAATAAGCCCCTTTAAACACGATCCAGAAAAATAAATGTAAATTAATTCAAGTTTTCAACAAAAATACGAGTTTTTTGCTAAAAAAAGATTGTTGCTATGCCAGAATATTACACAACAATGTAAGATGAAATATATCATAATAAAAACTTACCTCTATCATTTCCGAAGGCAAAGCTGAATTGATTTGGTGCCGGTAACACTTCCATTTATTATAATTTTATTTTATAAGTCTATCAAATTTATTAAAATGTCAATTTGTTATCCCAGTAAGGGCCTAGATTATAACAATATATTATATCACAAATTGTTATTTGCACTCGAATCACACAGTCTTAACGAATATAAAAATTGCAAAAATACTCAATTATTAAATCCCTGAAGAACGAAACTTTTCATGTAAAAAACCCTTAACATGTTTCCAGTACATGAAATACGAAAAGTGACTTTTCTTTGTTCCGGGTAACTTGTCTAACGATGAAACCGTCTTACTGCTTTGCTTAACTTCAGGGACTGACGCAATTTTGTTTCCTACATTCGATTAAATAGTGCCCCACTCCGATCCATTGTGCACCGGCTTTCGAATCAACAAAGTGCTGTCAAATGAAGAAGGTAACGGAGTGAGATACAAACAAATACAAAAAAGTACTCGGTTGTTTTAGCGTAATATTACCGAACAACAATATGAATATATACTTTTTGATTTAGTGTCTTAATATTAACGTTCACAACTGATGTCGAATATATCAATAGGGATTATAGAAGCGACGCTACCAGCCGGGAAGTAGCTACACAACACAGCTGTAGCAAAGAGTGGAAGGGGAAGCGCGTGTTGCGCTGTTGCCAGATTGGACTGGTTTTCTTTGTTCTCGTTGCTGGAGAGTCGGGCATCGTTGCAAAACTTGTATTTTAACCCTAATATGACGAAACTTTTATATTTGTTGCTAACCAAGTTTTTAGTAATTTAATTGGTTGTACTGACATCGCTCATTTCGATAAAAGAGTTACTACAAAGCTTTAAAAAATATACCAATAACGTTTCATTCAGATAAATGGGACAATAGGATAAATAATACCTACAGTTCAATCTAATTTTTATTTATTTTTATTTATTTATTTAATATTCTTGTACATATAATTAGTACACTGGCGGACCTATTGCCTAATGGCAATTTCTCCCAACCAACCAGAGTAAATGTTAAATATACAAAACAATGTGTACTATGGCAATAAGTTAATAACATTACAAAATAAATAAACATAGCAGAAAAAAAATAATAAAAAAAGAGAAAAAAAACACAAAAACAAAGAAGATAGCATATAAGAACAAATCATAGCAATGATAGGAAGACTAAGGGATAAGGAAAGGAAGAGGAGAGGAAGATGTAATCAGGTGTTGTCAGATAAATATTTTTGCTTTTTTTGTTGATACGAGCATTTTAATACGTTTGACAAATAATTTATTGTTCTTTGGTTTATAATTAATGTAGTAAAAGAGAGTAAAAAATAAAATAAGCATATACCATATATAATGATTTACGATATATACATAAACACGGTGTCCCTCACTGGATAGGTGGAGAGAGCTTTTAATGCAAATATTTCTTTTATGTTATCCAGCCCATTTTTTAAATATTTATTTATTTATTGTTGATTCTCGGGCAACTAACAGGTACTATGTCAAATATTTATTTAACACCCATCCAATAACAAGTTGCCACATTCTGGAGACTTACGATATTAATCGTCTCACAGATCCAGACTGAAAAAACAATTAAAAACTGTGTCTCCACCGGGAATCGAACCCGGGACCTTTGGATCAGCAGTCAGATACCCAACCAACTGAGCCACGAAGGCCGACATAAAATATCCAGTAATATCCAATAATATCGAAATATCCAGTTTATCATACCATTTTCCTTTCTTTTTCTCTTTTTTCCGTGCTCTCTTTTCAGACATGTTAATTTTCTTTCGTATTCACTATTTATTGCAGAAATTTAAGAAGTTTGAACCATTGATATGTAGATGAAATTTAATTATATGACTAGTATTAAAAATACGATCATCAAATAAAACCGTATATATAAACTATAGAAAAAACCTTTTGCAATATCCAATAAACAATCGCTTTACCGTATAAACTATATAAATATATCAATACAATGCATGTATTTTAAGAAGCGAATGATTAAATATACTGAACTTAATGGTTATGAATTTAAAATATTTCAAATAATTATTAATTAAGTATTTAGAGTGGTTGATGGTAGATATTGATGGACAATTTTATAGTTTACGTCAAACTTCTTGAACCATTTCGCCGTGAAGACTAATTACCAGCCCAACCATTATCAACCATGAAAAATCCACGAATTTGCGCTCTGTGCACCCGGAAGTCTGGATCATGTTGTTTTACTATAATTATGTACGAGATCTGAATGTGTTGAATGTTTGTGATGACTGAGAGTCCGCTGCTGCTGACAGGAAGGCTTGGAAATCCATTGTTCAGGAGGCTAAGCTTTACCGGAGTTGAACGGTCATCAAAAGTAAGTAAGTAACATTTATATTTAAATTACCTACATAATATGTATATTAATACATTTCGTTTAAAGCATATTGCAAGAATTTATGTTTATTTTAGGAAATGTATAATATTACATATAATATTAATATATTCTTGGTACAAGGTCATAATATTCATTATTAAAAAATATCAACCGCCATTAAATTGTGAATGTTTTTATTGAATATTATTGTAGCATCTTGTATTCCATAATATTTTATAATTTTCAACGTGATTTCGCTCATTTCAAATTATTTATATGCGTGAAATAATAATTAATATTATTTATAAGTACACAAGTATTAATTATATTAATTATTTCTATTGGGGTCTATATTACCCAATGGTCAGTGTACAGTTTTCAAAGGATCAAGTAATTTGATTAATTTGTATTTATAATATTCTCTATATTGTATAAACCATACACGATATGATGAAATGGTGTACAGATGTGTCAATAGCGAAAATCAGCCGCATCAGAGCAAAAAAAATAACATTATTACTTGGTTGCTATTTTCAATCGAAACATTAATAAAACTCTTTATTCAATTATTATTTTCATGCATTTTCATGTAATATTATTTATACCAATTAGTCTTTTTGTATTTACCCACGTAAGTATATAGACGTGCATTTTACGTTTTAATAGTATTGAATATCGTTTAGTATTTGATATTTTTTTGTACGAAATTTTTCCCAACAGAAATATATTTCTCAATTTTCTCTTACAGTTACATTAGATAATTTTGAAAAAATATTTTCAGTCGTAGTCGACATTTGAAAGTAAATTATCGTTTAATCGCTACCTATTACATATAATATATTTGTATGAAAAGTTGCATGTTACACATGAGATCTAAACTGTCAGTTGTTGGTGAATACGTACGAAACAAAAATTATTGAAACTTTAAGATATTTTGTTTTCTATACATAACATGTATGTCAGGATACGATAGTAAGGAGATCAATCCTTTTTTCCTACCCCGAACATGTAAACATCTTAATGGTATGAATGTGTGTATTATGCCATACAAATTGGATGAAACGATGTCGTCACTAAATTCATTTTTTTTCAAAAATTGTTAAAAAAGTTAGAGATGTACCTAATAAGTATTATAATGTATTTAAATTATCTAGTTAAGGTGTTTCGTCATTTTTTTATATTTTGATTATGTTTGTGCATCCATAATTGGACGTCCAGCTCTCATAATAATAACCAATATTGTTTTCTTTTTATGAAAATTGTAAGCTGGATATCTATCGATGTACCCTTTTATAAATATAAAAATGGGAATACTTATAGGCAGTTCAAAGACTGTTAATGATTCGAACTAGGAACCCTCGTTACGAAAGGAAAAAGTATCCATTGAACCATGAGAGCCAACAAACGGTACCAAACTACCCATTTAGCTTTGAATGGGTGATAAAGAAATATTAAGGGAAAGTTTTGGTACCAACTTAAATCCATGAGGGTGAAAACTCATACCTTGGTTATATAATTAAGGCTGGTAGATGATAAGGATTAATAGGTACTCACTAAAACTTAGACCAGAGACTGATCCCAATATAACACAGGGAATATCCCTAGCATGTTTGAGAGCAAAATATTTAATGACAGCAAAACATAAGAGAGTATTATTGCACAAAAGATAAATGCATTTATTATTCTAACTTAAATTGCTCTTGTAACCTCAAATGGAGAAATATTGGCCAGAGTCAAGTTTGATATAAAATCGTGCATTTGTTAATTACATTAAAATGAACAACAAATTATAAAGTGTGTGGAATTCAAAAAATGATAATAATGCTTAAATTAAAATTCAAAAAGTTGGGAAAAGAAGAGGACATATAACGGTAATCTAGTCATTAAAAACATGATATATTAAAACCGCCTAATGCACTATGAAGTTACGCGTTAGTAAGGGTAACTATCGCGTGCGTTAAAAAAGGGTAATACGTGATTTAAATTATGGGAAACCCAAAATTTGTTGATTTTTTCCATTTTAAGAACAAACCTTACTAGAAATGAAAAAAACTTTATCGGTCATTCACTTTGATTTTATGCACTCTTTTAGCATACTTACACATACATTTCTTTACGACACAGTTTTGGAGTAAATTAAAAAAAAATGTTGTAAAAGAGGATATTTTTACAATTTTTTTAGGGGAATTTAGCCTGAATTTTAAAATTTTGTGACGAACATTCACTAGAGAAATATTGAATACACTTATGATATTTTTTCTAGAAACACACTGTATGAGGAATTTGATTTGAAATTGGGGTGTTCAGGTTTATATGCCTCCTTAAATGGGAAGTAGAAAATGAAATCATAATTTGATGTTATTCTGTCTGATAAATTTTGTGAGAACATAAAGTACTTGAAATTTATTGAAGATGGAAATATTTTGAATTTAATCAAGTGTGTTAATGATATTGGGAACTTAGATGTAGGGCAATCGAAAAATATGTGATTCAAGCTGTCTTTTTCTTGGCCACATTGACAAAGACATGAGTTCCAACTTTGCTAGGTGAGAAGGGGAACAACAGTGTCCGAATCTCAATCGGCATAATATGACGGAATATTCATGTCTGCTACAACGGAATTTGGAAAACCATGGTTTTATGGTGATAAATTTTGAATCGAAGCATATATTGTTTCTTTCGATATTGAAGATAAATTATAATGGCTATTCCATTCTTTCAACATAGTAGAATGAACAAGAGGGAGGATGTCTTGAATCAAATTATATTTATATCTGTGAGGATCACCCGATGAAATAGCAAATCTAGCTAAATTATCAGCTCTCTCATTACCAATAATGCCACGATGACCTGGAATCCAAGCAATAGCGATTTCGAGGTCTTTTTTATATCAAAAATAAGTTATTTATATGCAGTGACATTTAATTGGCAGTTGGCAGGGGAATCAAAAGGGTTATGTGAAATTGATTGTATTGAGTTTAGGGAATCAAAAAGAATCAACGTTTAGCTATTTCAATTGCTTGTAGAATAAGAAGGTAGGTAGTAGAATTAGTCTTGAGATCTGGACAGAGGGGAAATATGCTTAAACACAAACATGGTCATTATCATTAATTTTGGAAGCATCGGTGAAGATAAGAGTTCACTCATTCCATTTATTGTTGATTATACTTCGAAAGGCGAAAGGCTGATTCACATTGAAAATACTCAATGACTGGACTGTAGTAAGTGTAAATGTTATGACATCAAAGGGGGCGGGGAAAATTGGAATTATGTGGAATTGTTGAATGGGTACCTACCTACATTGTGAATTTTCTATTGACAAACCTTTTAACATCTCAATAGAGACGAAGTTGGGATATTATAGAAGAACCAGGAACTCAAGGCACCTACAGGGCTAACGACCTGTCATCGGCTGGTTTGCGTGATCACTTGCGCAATGATCGCTTGCGCAACGTTCACCAATTATTCCTTGTTATTGAGTTCCCTTATCAATGTATTTTTTTGAAAGTTCTATATATTTGAATAGTGTGTAACAATTCACCTGAAGGAACTATACTATAGCCATCTATAAAGTACGAAGAAACCTTTTTTGTAACGCGTCCATAAAATATTAAATTTATTCAATTACACGTCCTTTTGGAAAATAACACCCCCTTGGGGTGAAAATCGATACAAAAATTAAAAAATAGTTTATAAATGCATTTATTGCCTCGTCTACTTACTGTTTATCTGTGGATGTATCTACCATAGGTACTTACTAAAAATATTTGTCTATATAATGTGATCCCTGTTTCATTTATTTTGTTTGAATCATTATTTTTGTTGTCTAACCTTTTTGTAAAATTCGTGTACAATAATATGTATCTTATCTTATCGGTAAAAAAAATGTCGAAACAGTAGCACTATTTTAAGCTGGTGCCTCATATAAAATATAAAAATTGTCGAAACAGTAGCACTATTTTAAGCTGGTGCCTCATATAAAATATAAAAAGAGTACCTAAGTTATTTCAAAAGAAGGGAAATTTATGTTATTTGATTTGCCAGAAGATCCTTAAAAAATAGACAGAAGAAAAAGTGGTCGCTTCGTAACTGGTAGTGTCAAATAACGCTTTGTAAATAAATAAACATTGTTAAAAATTCAAAAATTGTTTTAGATGCCGGCAAACATCTTGAGCCTTTTAGTTCTGGAGTGGAGCAGTTTGCGCATACGTACCAAGCAAAGAAACACGAATTTATGTTCTGCGCGCTCACTTGGCGGGCTCAAGAAGTTTGCTGCTAACTATAAGTTAATTTAAATCCTGATTCAAAATTTCTAGCTTCGATTCCCGGTGGAGACACAGTTTTAAATTGTGCTTCCAGTCGGGATCTGTGAGACGATTAATATAATAAGTTTCTAGATAGTGACAACTTATTATTGGGTATATACAAATAAAAGATCATGGCGTGATGGTATATGTAATAGGTATATGCATACATTGTAAATTATTCTAGTGCCTAGTGTAAGTAGATAATTAAAGTCTGTAGGTAGATACAAAATAGGTATGTCAAGAGTCTTCAAGGATGACTTCTGTGACAAATAATATATGAACCAGTCTGAACATAATTTTGAAGGTGAGGCGCTTATTTAACAACCATTGCAGATAAATTTTTAACAAAGTTCAAAAAAAAATATTTATTATTGTCGTTTTACTTTATTTTCAGTTATTTTTTACAAAAATCATCGAAACCACCATTAACGTATATAAACATTTATAACGTATATAAACATTTATATAATACGTTAATGGTACCTGAGAACTTACAATTTTTTTTAATTCCGGAGCCACCGATGATGATGATGATGATCTGTCCATTCCCTGTCTGGCAACATGATCGTCCATTGCCATTTAAGTTCCTGCGATACGGATGTCCATCTATCTCGCCATCGCTTGTGGTCTTTCTGGGGTCTGGTGCCGATGGTAACTCGCCACGATCACCACTCTTTCAGAACCAGCTCTCTCCGCGTGATCTCTCCAGTATCGTTTTCTCGATCTTTCCTATCGCACAGCATCTCCAACATCGCAATCCTCCTTTTTTAGAATTTCTCGCTCTGTCTCGAAATGTCAGTCTCGTAATGGGTCGGAGAGACTTCATCTCAGTGGTCTTGAAGGTGCTTTTCGTTTTGGTGGTGTCAACACTTGTCTGTCTCAATGGCGAATGTCGCAGTCGGATGGACACAGGCGTTGTATATCCTTACTTTGTTCTCCTTTAACATGTGCTGTTTTCTTTATACATTTCTCAGACTTCCAGCAACAGAAGCAGCATTGTTGGCTTGTTCTCTACGTTTTTTTAAAAAATACACCATTTTTTTTTAAATTTGTGTGTTAATTTGACAGTTGATCAAAGGATATGACAAACTTTGTAATCTACATACAATCTGATGGGATGACGATTTCAGCATCAGGAAAAAAGGTTGTTTTAACAAAACAAAAGTGGTTGAACGGGTTTGCCAGATATAAATATAGGTAATATAAACACACACACACACACACACACACACACCGTGAGTTTTTTTTGTTTGTGACAAATGATCCAATCTTTCTGTAAATGAAGATGGACATCAGCTAAAATAATAAAGGAGATACCAAATAATTTAAATCACAGTAGGAGAAGATTAACATTATTATATTAGGTATTAGGTACATCTATGGCGGGAATTGTAGCCAATTTAGATTAATTTTATCACGTCAGCACAATCATTCAGGTATATAAATACATATTACGTGCCATCATGTATATATATATATATATATATATATATATATATATATATATATATATATATATATATATATATATATATATATATATATATATATATATATATATATATATATATATATATATATATATATATATATATATATATATATATATATATATATATATATATATATATATATATATATATATATATATATATATATATATATATATATATATATATATATATATATATATATATATATATATATATATATATATATATATATGTTATATTTGATGTTTTCACGGGTGAAATATGTTATAATATTTTTATCTCGGTTTTCCCGTGTCAGTAGGTCTTGACTAAGACCATTTGTCTTCCGACGTTTCGCCTGAATATCACCAGGCATTTTCAAGGACTTAACGAAAAGCACGCGCGCGACACACGTCTACTCACACTTGACGGTGAGCTTTCAGTGTGAGTAGACGTGTGTCGCGCGCGTGCTTTTCGTTAAGTCCTTGAAAATGCCTGGTGATATTCAGGCGAAACGTCGGAAGACAAATGGTCTTAGTCAAGACCTACTGGTCAAGACCTACTGACACGGGAAAACCGAGATAAAAATATTATAATATATATATATATATATATATATATATATATATATATATATATATATATATATATATATATATATATATATATATATATATATATATATATATATATATATATACCTATATATATATATATATATATATATATATATATATATATATATATATATATATATATATATATATATATATATATATATATATATATATATATATATATATATATATATATATATATATATATATATATATATATATATATATATATATATATATATATATTTATATATATATATATATATATATACATATATATATATATATATATATATATATATATATATATATATATATATATATATATATATATATATATATATATATATATATATATATATATATATATATATATATATATATATATATATATATATATATATATATATATATATATATATATATATATATATATATATATATATATATATATATATATATATATATATATATATATATATATATATATATATATATATATATATATATATTAGTTTTAACTTGCCTACGTAGGGGACACCAGTTATTGGAATCGCACTACGTAGCGTTGGGAGGGGTTTGCAATCTAGAAAAGATTTTATTCATTCGGATTTTAAAAAGTCCCGGGTTGTACGAAGGTGGAAACACAGAATTCGGAAGATCGTTTCACGGTCGGGCTGCTGTATTAATTATATTTCAATTAAATCCTTACAATCAACATTTTTTTTTCAAAGATTGTGTTCGTCATAAGTCATAAGCAAATACAAATATGAAGGCACTTAAAATTTACAGGATTTGAACTACTGATCCCTTACTTATACAGGGGCAAACTACTCTGCATTGTTTAATTTTTTATTAATGACATTGGGAAAATTTTATTGCAATGTATTATTTTATTATTTTTTATAATTATTAAAGAAATAAATAAAAAAACAACAGTAAAAAGTGATGTAGGTATGTATGTAAACCAATGATAAATAAAAATTTATTTAATGTCATTAATGTAAACTAATAGCTTCATTTATATCACTTAAGATCATCTTAATTATGTGACCTGTGTTATAAGATTCATACACATATAGATTATAAAATGTTTATATATTACATGTCTAATATATTAAATTATTGTCTACAAGTCACTACCTGCATTCTCTGAGCAGATAAATTTTGATAAACATTGGTACGACGTGTTAGAGAAAAATTAAAAATTAATATTTGAGATCAAGAAAATCATGTGCGTGATTCAGATCTCTTACCTACAATGTATAAACTAGATTGTAATTAAATTATTAACTTACATACACTCATTACAAAATTTATTATAAAATCGATTGCAAATACATACTCACTTACATAGGTAGTCGCATTATTAACCATACAATAGCTTGTATACCAATACCTATATTCAGATACATAATGTTCAAGATGAAAATCTCACGAGAAATAGAAAACCAAGCATTTTCTTACTTCTTATATTATGTACACTTATATTACCTATATCGTTATCTGAATAATTATAATATTGTTCTAAACATAGATTGAGATATTGTTACATTACTATTGTTGATTTTCTACTTTGACTTAATTTCAACAACTTCACCGATTGTATGGAAAATATTAAGTATGTATATAAAACTTTACAACCAATGATAAAAAAGAAAAGTTTATAAAATTTAAAAATAAGTTTGTGTAATATTTCCTTTTAAAATCTCTATCATAATATCTTTCAATAACTATGTTAGAACTTTAATAGCTTATTACTATTCAAAAACCCCATAGTAAATAGTAAAATATTATAGATAAAAAAAATTGGATATATAATTATAGGTATTAAATTTATCAGAGAAAAATATTACAGGTTAGTTAATCAAACGCAAATTAAACGAATATTGTAACTATTTTTGATGCACAATAATTATTGATAAATGTGCATACAATAATTTATTATTAATGTAGGTAATCTTTCTGTTAGTACAAAATGATGGCTAATTTAGATCTTATCGTATGTAAAAACATGATTTGTGTTGCATTGCACCCCCCTGTTCATGGACTGGAATAAAATCTTTATTATTATTTTATTATTTACCTATGTGCGAAAATTTACAACCTATTTACCCAATTAAAACTTACTTTTAACATTCATATGAATGCAATTGATTGAATGTTGTAAATAAAAAAATGACAATTTAATTAAAAGCAAAGGGTATATTTAAATTACGATGAGGTACTGAATTGATAATATCAAGATGATACAATTTCTAAAAACAAGTCATTTATATTTATTTGTAATATCGTAATTGGACTTCAGATTTTGTATTTTATGTTTTGTGAAATTGCACTCCTTTGCTCCTCGCGCAAGTGGCCATTATGACATTTTCTTTCGAGTAAGCAATTTTACTTCAGCTTCAGTCCGGGGAATTGTGGGAGAAAAAAATTTTAATAAATTGATTATCCAACTCCACTATATGAATTGAAACTTGGGTGCTGCGCTGTCACAGAGAGCACATGGTTTTCCACTGTGATTTTTTTTAATTTACAGAGCACATTTCAAAACTATCGTAATATTTTCTTTTAAATTACCCTTTCGGCCTTTAATGATGCACGTTTTGTGTAAATATGTATAAACATGTTGCCTAAAATGACTAGTGTATCTATGCGGACACATCCGTATACATTAGCGTAGCCATCTATATTTATATTTGTACCTAATGTACCTATATGTATTATGGAGGTATACAACCGATATATTATTTCAATATGCACATGGAGATGTGTTTAGAGGAGATGGGTTTATGTGTATTTTGTAGATTATCGCTCTCTCGAGTGTATGTTTACGGGGTGAAAATAGATGCAGATAGGTACCTACGTTATGGAACGATGAAAAATAATGGTTAATAAAGTTCAATTTGAAAGCAATAACGGAGCATCAGCTGAATGCGTGATGGTTAGTTTCAGTGGGTCTGTTCTGTTCTGTTCATACAACATAGAAGATACTCGGTTATATACATCACACGGAATATACCTACCTAACAACTACAGCCCAGAGTTGAGCGTTTTCCATCGCAATGGAACCGATGAGTGATCCAACAAGCTAACCGAGTGTACCAAACCTAGTCAGTTAGCAACAAGCCTCACACCAACAGTAGGTATACCTAAGTAAGTATATATTGCTCACTAACAACGAACAACTCTGGGAGAGAAAGTCGGGTCACCCGGCAATATTTTTAATACAATATGCCGAGTTCATACCTAATACATTATGTATACAAAAACGACGGTGATTATTGCAATTTCACTAAACATGTAGGAGCTTGATATTTACCGTGAAATCATGTAATGCAAAACTATGTAAATTTAACTTCATTATAATCTTGGTTCATACGGTTTTGGATGCAGAGACAATATTACCTACATATAACGTCCACAATATTTTTGTCTCACAGCACTATTTAAATTATGTTATTTTCAAACGTTTTATGCACAGTAAGTAGGTATATAAAACAATAATGCTTAGACATGTAGGTAGGTACAATTTGCAAACATATTTTACGAAAAATAAACATAGATAGGTACAAGTACTATTAGTAATAATAAAACGAGATATGTTGTATTAATAGATTTATTAAAAACTTTGCAGAATTATAAAATTTTGTTGAACAAACAAATTTAATATAGGTATATATTTTTAGAAGACCCATGATTACGTTGTGAGTTTAATATCAAAATCTATTTTAATCATATTATAATCTATTTTGCAATAATATTTTGTTGATTGATGTAGGATGTTTAGATACAAATAAATATAGGAATGTAGGTACATATGATACCTATAATAGGTAGATAGGTACATCATATAATGCGTATAGGAAGTATACGAAATATATTATGTAGATATGGAAGAATTTAATAGAAATTAAAAAAAAAATGACATAGAAGAAAGTTTAAAATTGGACTCGTAGGTACATAAACCTACTTATCATATTATAGTTACATTGAAGTAGGTACCTACATAGAGATGGAAAAGTTGTTTTCCTTTTGTCAATGTAGGTACCTATATCCTCTTATTTTATTGTTATATCTAAGTAAACTGCGTTTTGTTACAATATATGAACGTTTTATTGAATCGTATGACGAGGGATCTCCAGGGCTTACGACTAGTAATCAACTTATCACCAAATTGTCACCATCACCATCAGTCTCCTTATCAGATTTACAAAAAGCTTAGATCTTATAAATAGAATCACGTCATATAGGTATTTTATGAAGAAGGCAGAGACAAATGAGCGCTACATGATAATGATGAATATGAACACATATATAATTTTACTCCCGACGAAAGTTTCGGCTTATAAGGCCATAATCAACTGGTGTTGAGTACAAAGTTCACATTTCTTATATAATATATTTATATCAAAAACATTGATAGCTTCATTCACATTTATACACATCTCCATATGCTCGTCGATTGTTTGGGTTTTCTTCTTCCAAAATATTGAACTGGTCGTGTCAGCCTTTCTTTGAACGACCTCCTTCTCTTTCACTGTTTTGATCAGTCTTGATCTGTCATTCTTTAAATGTTTCTAAGTCACATATTTTTTTCAACTAGTAACAATTTACTGATGCATCTTGTATTTCTTATTCTTTTTCATATTTCTTATTCTATCATTCATTGTCTTGTTTATTGTATTATAAATATTTATTTTAAAAATGTCAATGTTTTGTTAGGATTTACCTACATATTTGTAAGTTGTAAGTATATTGTCAGTAAGTTACATATATATTTTATTGAAGAAAAAATATAACATCTTTGGTACGTATTTTGCACAAATATCTAAAAAAAATATCATTATGAAGTAATCCAGTTGTAACTTAAGTTAATTAGACATTGCATGTATGTACCTATGTATGTTTGTATAAGTACCTATAATTTACCAACTTTCAAGGTGCAAATTACATTTTATAAATAGGCCCCGACCTCTTATTATTATTTCCATTTTATTGTTTCCATGTTATATACAAATTTCATAATCATCTTCAGTACGTGTTTATTGTTTTAATTTTTTGAGTTCACATTTATGTACGTTATTGCCGAAAACAACATTGCATACCTTATTGAGTGTAACGCCACGTTAAGCTCACATTATTTTTACTTAATTAATTTGGAATATTTATATGTAAATCGGCACCAACTCGTCACAGGTTACCTAAACATTCTAAAATAGGCAAAATAATTATCTTTGTCTACGACAGAATGTTAGAAGTATGAATAATAGACAAATTTGTATGAGACGATGCATGAAGGACATGAAGGTTGATGTAGCTTTAGATTCTCTCTGCCCACCCATGAGCGTGATGTACATAGGTATAGGTACCTACCTATTGTGTAAGTCGTTTCACTTCAATTGTATATAATCATTATTTTCAATTGAATTATTGTAATTTTTTTACAAAAAATATTGATAAATATGTAAATTTGTATCAAAAACTAACTATCAAATTAAATCGAAATATAATACTTCATTATCCAGACACCCACTTTCTGCTCCATACTCTACAATCCGGATAATATGTATTGTATAAGGTGGTCTCATTATTTTTGAATCTTTGTGGTATTGTTATACATACTTAAACAATACAACTTTAGCGTACACCAAACCTAATTTATAGCTGATATATCAAATAATGGTCTTTTTAAACTACAGTTTTATTAAACATTCATTATTCATTAATGATTGAATAATTAAATGAAACTATCAATTAAATTATCTCGAAATAAGGTATCTTAAAATTGAATGTATGGATGAAAATAAATATAAGAATTTTCCCAAATATTATTGTATTGAAAATTTATAATTAATGTAATTAATATACAATTTAAATGATTCATTCTATAATACACCGAATGATTCATTATAATATATCATTATATTAAGAAAAAAATATTAAAATAAATAATATTTTAATGTTTATTTTTACTTTAAAATAAATTTACACTCATTGTTAAATTATTAAATAAGTGATTACATCATTGATAAGTCAGTATTTACTAATACTGAGTATTAAAAAATACACTTCTTCCTGAATTTGGTTCTTATTTATCAATAGCACATACCACATCAAAGGAAGGAAGATTTACCACATTACATAATATATTGTGATTAAATGAGTTTCTTACCGCAAACACTTAAAACGCTTTTTATTTTTTAGCATAAATAGAAATTTCATATCAATGGGTAGGTTGTTTTTTTTTAATACAAATGGATTAACTATAAATGCACACCTATATGCTATATTAGCTATTAAGTGCTAAGAGTTTAGTTTTTAGTAGGGAGTTATGAATTCGAAATTTTTAAGGCAATATTTTTATTGTAGATTATCAACTAGCATCATGCTGAGTTTGTATTCTGAAAGTTTCATCACAATGTATCTGTGTGTGCCGTGTACTATGTGTTATGTGCTATGAGCGGCATGTTTATTCTACTTTATCGATTATAGACTCATTCGTTTTTTTTTTATTTTGAAAATTTGTATATTTAATACTCGCTTAGACTCCATTAGATATCTGAATAATGCTTCTCAATTTTTTCAACTGTAATATTTCAAAGAGACCCCTAGCTCAGGAAACTTGAAATTTCATATTATTATTTTCAAATTGGTCAAAGGCACACTATAAAATGGCATTGAAGAATTATCAAGTTTTCAAAAAACGAATCAAAAATTATTTAACAGATTTTATGAAAATGCTGAAAATTTCGATACAAAATTTGAATAATTTATGGAGTGACTTGATAGTGAGGAGTTAAGGGTTGACCACAACCCAATCGTTTTTATACGTAATTGTTTTTTTTCGTTTTTTGTCGCAAGTCTTAATATGGTTTAATTTTGATGCCATGATCTCATTCATAATATAGTTAAGTATAATAGGTAGGTACCTACCTTTATAATTTTACGAACATTGCGTTGCTTAGTTTATATTGTTTTAATTTAATGCACACAAATTGTGCACCTCAAATGAAAAAATTAAAAGTAAAATCAAAACGATAATAAATTATGGTTACCCCAATAAAATAAAAACATTTATTTACTAGGGCGAAAACTGTGGTCACCTCAGCGGTCACTGGACCGAGGTTAAAGCTAGTTTCCGCAGAAAGTCAGACGTGCGTGCGTTTTCATTATTTCTCTAGAACTGTGTAGAACATGTGCCAATTTTTTTTAAATACATATTTAACGTAGTTGGTAACACGAATTCATTTAATTTTCATTTACCTGCCAAAAATTAAGAAATGTTTTTTTTTTACTTTGATGTCAGCGTCCTGCGTGGATCACAGAATATTATATTACTTAAATAACAAGTAACAAGTCATAATATTTTAATTAAAAACCATAGATTTTCAAGAATAATTACATTTGTATTTGACATTAAGTATGAAATTATGATTCTTGTTTCTATTTATTCAACTAAATTTATCTTGCTACGATTAGGTAAATGAATAACTCAAATATAGGAAATGAAGAAGCATTTAAATTAAATCATTTTGTGTCATTTTACTTATTTACAGTATTATCTAGTTAGTTATAAAATATATAAATTAGGTCCAACTATTCAAAACATATATTACTTTAAATTGATACTGAAAATAAGTTATTCCCATAAGAATAAAAGAAAAGATGTTTAAAAAATTTAAATAATAATAATAATAAGCTAAAACCAGAAAATGAGTTAGTATTATAAAATAAACAATATACAGAGCTGACATAAACTACGACTTTACATAATGTGAGGTGGATCGGGGGGGGGGGGGATCACAAACATATTAAATATTGGATAATGACACATTTATATAACCCGGTAAAAGTATTTGTTTTTCGAAATTGAAATCCTTTTGTTAATAACCTGTATCATTCTCAAATATTCAAATACATTTTATTGGTGGCGGTGTGTACCAAGAAATCCTGTTTTTCTCGTGTCTAATAGACTATTTGTCTGTGGTTAGTATATTTATGAAACGTTGGTATAATCCTATTAATTTTAGTTATTTGAAAAAAAATACGGTTTCCAACAAACAAGTAGGTACCTACTACCTACATATACGATATAAACCAAAATAATACATACATATCATATTCATTTCAAGTGGTAAAACAGCGGTAAACTTTGAACCGGCATCTACATATAAGTTCGATTTCTATCACAGAGCATCATGTCAAATAATAAAATCTCACGCAATTCTTGTTTTATGACCAGTAAACACTGGAATGGAGCAAGAGATTGTTATTCAATAGATGTTAAGAATATTTTAAATGTATTAAATATAAATAAATGTTTAAAGATAAATGTTTCCCGTGACTTTTAGATAAGTATATATTTTTTTATTAATATGATTTTCAATTTTTTTTTAGAATATGTTATTTTTACACTAAACTTTATAAACATTTTGTCAGTACAAGCTCTCTCGTACAATGTAATTCCAATCAAATTATACAATATATAAATTATAGCATTTTACAATGAAAATAAAATTAACGATAAACAATTAAAATAATGAAAATAAAAATTAAAATAAAGCAATTCAGAAATAAAGCAATGAAATTACATTACTTATATAAAAAACAAAAACAAATTAAATCATTCAAATCAAAAGAAATAAAATTTAAAACAAAGCAATGAAAATAAAATAAATCTAAACAAAAATAATTAAAATAAAGAAAGCAATTCAAAATAAAGCAAATAAAAAACACAGCAATGAAAAATAAGGTAAATCAGAATAAAAACAAGGAAAATATAGTATATCAAAACAGAGCAATGAAAATGAAGTTTAATTTCAAGTTATTTTTCTTATAAGTATATTTTTAGGTTGTTTATTGAGCAGTTTTAGTATTATCTTTGCCTTAGTTCTGTCGCCGTAAAAGTTTTTTTTTTTGTTTTTGGTATTGTCTGTATGTCGTTCGTTGTTTGTCGAGTTGTATGTACCTATGTGAGTTATCTTTAATTTAAATTCATTCCTGTTAAAGTTCTTTCATGGTAAGTAAAACACTAACCTTTTTGTCAACTGGTAAATTATTACATATTTTAAAGATTTCGTTAGTATTAATTCTACATGCCTCCAATGTTCTTTTTGCTGCAATTATTTAAAAAATCTTATTTACAATTAAATCTACGAATATAATATTATATTTATTTATGAGCGACTGTTGTGAAGTATGTAATTTCAAATTATTAATTATCACACACACGAGTGCTTTTGAATCGTGTATATTTTAGTATTTTTTGGAAATATCATTAAAAATCACAGCTGCGGTTGCCAATCACATTAGTCAGTTGTATAAAAGTCACAAACAAGAGTAAGTACATACCTGGTATATAACATTGTACACAGTTTATTGATAGTACATAGATATAAAGGTGTAGCCAGACTAAAGTTTTCTTTGATAATATTTTTATAGTCAAAAATAAATTAGGCATTATATAATTAATGCGTCTATAAAGTGAATGTAATCACTGAAGTGTGAATAAAGAAATTATCGTATTATTAATAAATTATTTCGAGTGAACTTTAGGATAGTAAATTTATATGTTAGGTTCAAAGATTGAAAACGCTAATGGAGTGTAAAAATCGACTACAACGCGTTATGCCTTCTCAAATTCATCCACGATGCAATCAGGTTAGCTAATGTAATTTTGGTTTATGTAGGTTAGGTTAGGATAGGATGGTGTTCAATTTTTAAGTATCATCGTACATTTTTTACATATTAAATAAACACGAGAAGTCGTAAAACGATTGATTCTAACGTTTTATATATTATTGAGTTTGTAAGACTCTCAAAACTAGGTACTTAATTCAAGAAATACTTCCATATCTTTGTTGACATTTGAGAATTTTGGCTAAGAAGAAAAATGAATAATATCGGGTTAAATTTAATTACATATGTGGGCTGAAGTAGTAGATACATGTATAAAAGAAAATCACAAATTCTTAACCATAAATGAAAGTGCAGTAGATGAAAGCAAAAAAAGTAATATCTAGAAAATAAAGGGTCATTGCCAACATAAATTTTTATAGTAATTTAGTGAGCACACTACTTTTTGTTCTTTGCTCTTGAGATAGTAATTCAATAGGTTGTTTGTCGTGTGGCTCTGTCTCTGAGGTCTGTTCTGGTGTAAATGCCAAGTAGGTGTTTGCGGCACGATCCAACTCACAATGACCAACTGATTTTCAAACATTCAAATCAGTGTTATAAAATGAGAAATTTAAATTTTACTGTTTTATATGGAAAGAGGGGACTATTGTTTCTATTTGAAGTTATCAAAGGGTACTATGTGGAAGTTGATATTGAATGTGCCGTTTTTATGGATGTATGGCGTTTCCTAAATGTTACGTTCACTGCAAAGCCCATAATATATGTCCATACATATGTACATACTACATACATACGTGTAGAGAACGCTTATCAGCGTTGAATAGTTTTTCATAAAACAAAACATTAGATACTTGTCAATGATTTCATCATTAAGTTGTAATAAAATGCATCACTTTCACAAAATAATGACAAATTAGAACATTCAGAAGAAATGGATCATTTTGTATAGAAAACAAAACAGCTTTAATTTAGTATAGTTTACATATAATTTATATGAATCCATTTAACGAATCTATGAATTCAGTGTTCTAAGAACAATAAATATTTAATGTTTTTCAGATTAAAGAACATTTTTAATAAGACCAAAGGCTATACGGAAACAAAAAAATCACTGTGCGTACATTTTATGATGAAAATAACAGATGCTATAAATTGTGTGAATTTATTAGAAAAATCAACAATTGAACATTTATTTAACTTTAGCATACTTACTGAATTATAGCTCATTTATGCACGTTCTACAAGTTTGAGAAACTTTGCCAAAATTACTGTCCGTATTGTATATAATATCAACTTATGTACAATTCATGTATTAGATGTATGTACTTATGTATGTATGGCTGACTGTTATTGTAACATGATAATGTATTCATGTACCGACTATATTATTATACGATTGTTAACTATAGTAAATTGGTACACATGTAAAGATAAATTTATTTGTATTTCAATATTACAATGAAAATAGGTAATAAAACAATGTTTTGTAGTCATTTGTTGTCAAAATGCGAAACTGGCTGTTTTTCAACAAAAACAAAAACGATTTTCAGTTTTATGTAGTTAATTGTATATTTTAATAATATATACTATTTACTTTAGTAATTTCGGATTATTAATAAATAACTGATGATTTCATATTATCTGGGGTCGATAAATGGTGGCGTATTTACCTTTCCGTGTTGATTAGGAGGCAAGTGCTGCCTCGAATTAGGCACTAGTTTGTTGCGCTAATGCACTTAAAAACTCATGTTGAATTCAAGGCACGTATCCTCCAAGTGCTCACGGTTTAGCAATGCAAACTGTTTCTGTTAATACATGTTCAATTTAAGGCAATTAATTATTGAATATTGAACATCATGAAGTTCGCGCGCTATTTCATTTCGCTCGCATTTCGTTTGTCACTGTCACATTTGTATTTTGTTCACAGATTATAATATAGTAATATCAGTAATTTCTTTGAATAATATGGAACTGTTAAAAGACAATCATGGTTGTATCTTGGACAATTTTAAAATTCTAAATTACGAAGGAGAAAAGGATAATTACCAATGTAAAATTCGACGCTCTATATTTTGTGAAGGTAATTACGACGGAAAGTGTGACTATTTCATGGAAAAATTCATGAGTACCTACCAATATCATATAAATAAAATGTCTGAACGAATTTTTATAATATAATGTTGATTTGTGTAGATTAATCAATTAAAACATGGAAAGAATGGGCGATGAAAGAGTGCCAATAAGGATTCTGCACACAAAGCCACAAGGTAGACGAAACGTTGGTAGTCCCAAGCTCCGATGGCTGTATGGCGTGCAGCGGGATGTGGAGGCTGTTGGTGTAAGGAACTGGAGGGAAGCATGTCAGGATAGAGGGAGATGGCGAGGAATGCTGGAGGAGGCCAAGACCCGCAATGGGCTGTGGAGCCATTGATGATGATGAATCAATTAAAACAAAAACAATCATATAAGTACAAAAAATGCCTCTAACACAGCCTTGTAACTCTCAATCAATACGCATGGTAAAATTTATAAACCTGTGTACGATAAAAAGACGCATGCCTTGAATTGAACACGTATTAGCAGGAACAGTTTGCGTTGCTAAACCGTGTGCTTTGAATTCAACACAAGTTTTTCAGTGCATTAGCGCTACAAACTGCCTAATTCGAGGCAGTACTTGCCTCCTAGTCAACACGGAAAGGTAAATACGCGACCTGGATATATAGATACAATACATGCTTCAAATGACTTCTTTCACCAATAGCATAAGTATTTTTTTGAGAGAAAATATGGAGATTTATAGTTATCAGCAAATATCTTGACACATTTCGGAAAAGAAAGGGACAGTCTATGCAAATATTTATTAATTTATTCATCTTTCTGTACATAATATAAACAAATCTACTGTACACTGGCGGGCTTATTGCCATTAGGCAATTTCTTCCAACCAACCAGAAATACCAACAAAGCAATACACAGCGCACAGTCCCACATGATCATTCAAGATTTGCCGATGTCGTGTGCATTTGAAGGACACGTGCCTTGAATTCAACACGAGTTTTTAAGTGCATTAGCGCAACAAACTAGTGTCTACTTCGAGGCAGTACTTGCCTCCTAATCAACACGGAAAGGTAAATACGCTACCCGGTGGAGACGCATATTTTAATTGTTTTTTCAGTCTGGATCAGTAAGATGACAAATATCGTAAGTCTCCAGAACAGTACCTAAGTATCCAAATATCGTAAGTCTCCAGAACAGTACCTAAGTATCCAAATATCGTAAGTCTCCAGAACAGTACCTAAGTATCCAAATATCGTAAGTCTCCAGAACAGTACCTAAGTATCCAAATATCGTAAGTCTCCAGAACAGTACCTAAGTATCCAAATATCGTAAGTCTCCAGAACAGTACCTAAGTATCCAAATATCGTAAGTCTCCAGAATGTGGCAACTTGTTATTGGGTGCGTGTTAAATTAGTATCTGTTAGTTGGCCGAGAATAAATACAAAATTAAATAAAAAAATAATTATTGATGCAGATAAGTACCTATCATCTTTGTCTGTTTTAATTAATTATAACATTTAAATTTGAATGTCCATCTGTTGTATAAATTCTCAATAATAACAATCTACAAAAAATATGAATATCCATAAAAATGGCATTTTATTGAAATAAACTGAATGGATTACAATATTTACAAAAAGTTAATTATGCTCGCCTCAAGATCCTGACACACAACACTGAATTTTTCAGCTCTTCGTTTGAAGTACGTTCAGCTTCAGCAAGACTCTCAATTACTAATTTGAGTCTTGATATACCTAACTTCGACAAACTCGCTTTCCATTTTCATTTCCATTTCCCTTTGGTACGTAATATTTACTAAAGAATGAATATTTATCCCTAAACACCTGATCTCGATTTCCTCTCCTTGTTCTTTCCCAATACTTTTTTTACTATGATATTTTTTTGTTTTTATTATTTATCTTGGTGTTATGAATATTTTCTTTGCTATTTTGTAGCTTTTATTTTTTGTTGATGGATCTGGTTTGTTGGAAGAAATTGCCTAATGGCAATAAGCCCGCCAGTGTGCATTATATTAGTTAATATTATGTACAAAAAGTTAAATAAAATAAAACAAACACCCAATTGCAACGCGTTTTGGTTGTTGAGGTAAAATAAAGAATAATTCATATGAATAATATAAAAAAAAAGTATCACAAAATATTTATAACTGTGAATTCTTATCCTAAAATTTTTCATATCATTTAAAGGAAAAAATTCAAGAAATAAAAATATATTTATATCTAATCATAGCCTGTATCTTTTTTATATTTACCTTTTTATATTCCAACTATCGATTTGTTCAAGATAATTTATTTCTCCTAACAGATCCGCAAGATTTTATATGGACAGTGTACAGGAGGGCAAGTCTGGTTCAATCGGCGAAATCAAAACCCTCACGATTACCCATATCATGGACTAGTCTCAGTCTTGTAGAGCATTATTCTGACGATGTGCTTTGCACGAAACGCGTCAATAATCTAATAAATACAATAGAACCTTAACCAAGTATTTTTATATTTTTATATATCAACGTACAATGGAGTTCTATCAAGAATTGTCGATCGACAAACTGAACTTAGTCATATCATGGATATAATTATTTATATGGAGTTCTATAATATCTTAAGATGTCATAGAACTCCGTATGATAATTATATCCATGATATGGGTAATCAATAGGGTTTTGATTTCGCCGGTCGAACCAGACTTGCCCCCCAGGTCTACATTTTTCATGGTTTTCCAACTTTGAAGTCAAAAAACACAAACTTAGAGGCTTCGCAGTATATATATGTAACGTATATGAATGAACTCAAAATTCGGAGTAGAACATATAGTGTGTCTGTGTCCCTTATAGCTTTTGATCCGCTTGATTCACATAGCTCAATATTTCAAAAAGTATAAAAAGTGTTAGGCCTATAAAACTTTTAAACTAAGAATTTTGAATATTTGTTGTATATAAAAAACCATAAAAGCTTATAGAACGCTGAAAATTTGTAAAAATGTTTACAAATATAATTATCAAACCAATTTTTAAGAAAAAGTTCCATAGCTTCTAAAACTTTTTTATCAAGAAAATCATTTTTTTAATAAAAATTGATGTGTTGTTTAACAACATATATTTCCATCTTTTTCTAAAATATCGAAAACGCCGAAACATTCCAACTAGTTCATTTAATTATTTATATAAAGAACATGCATTATAGCAATAGGTAGGTACATACATCTCAATTTTTTTTACAAATTCTGTAAAAATCGAATTTATTGATGACATCGTTACATATAATTTGTATGGCAGTATACTCAATATCTACGGGGACTCTCGATAGTTTGATATTTCATATACATATATTCATACATACAATCAAGCTGTTTGCTTATTCGGGGTAGGAAAAAAAGACTGACCTCCACACTATCCTATCTTGACATAAATGTTTTGTATAGTAAATAAAATATCTTGAATTATTCAATTGTTTGAATTGAAGGGTTTATTGTTTGTAACATATTATTCAACTACATATGTATACCTACATACTAACGCAACTAGTTTAATCAATTATTGTTTGTAACATATTATTCAACTACATATTATGTATACCTACATACTAACGCAACTAGTTTAATCAATTATTGTTTGTAACATATTATTCAACTACATATTATGTATACCTACATACTAACGCAACTAGTTTACTTAATCAATTATTGTTTGTAACATATTATTCAACTACATATTATGTATACCTACATACTAACGCAACTAGTTTAATCAATTATTGTTTGTAACATATTATTCAACTACATATTATGTATACCTACATACTAACGCAACTAGTTTAATCAATTATTGTTTGTAACATATTATTCAACTACATATTATGTATACCTACATACTAACGCAACTAGTTTAATCAATTATTGTTTGTAACATATTATTCAACTACATATTATGTATACCTACATACTAACGCAACTAGTTTAATCAATTATTGTTTGTAACATATTATTCAACTACATATTATGTATACCTACATACTAACGCAACTAGTTTAATCAATTATTGTTTGTAACATATTATTCAACTACATATTATGTATACCTACATACTAACGCAACTAGTTTAATCAATTATTGTTTGTAACATATTATTCAACTACATATTATGTATACCTACATACTAACGCAACTAGTTTAATCAATTATTGTTTGTAACATATTATTCAACTACATATTATGTATACCTACATACTAACGCAACTAGTTTAATCAATTATTGTTTGTAACATATTATTCAACTACATATTATGTATACCTACATACTAACGCAACTAGTTTAATCAATTATTGTTTGTAACATATTATTCAACTACATATTATGTATACCTACATACTAACGCAACTAGTTTAATCAATTATTGTTTGTAACATATTATTCAACTACATATTATGTATACCTACATACTAACGCAACTAGTTTAATCAATTATTGTTTGTAACATATTATTCAACTACATATTATGTATACCTACATACTAACGCAACTAGTTTAATCAATTATTGTTTGTAACATATTATTCAACTACATATTATGTATACCTACATACTAACGCAACTAGTTTAATCAATTATTGTTTGTAACATATTATTCAACTACATATTATGTATACCTACATACTAACGCAACTAGTTTAATCAATTATTGTTTGTAACATATTATTCAACTACATATTATGTATACCTACATACTAACGCAACTAGTTTAATCAATTATTGTTTGTAACATATTATTCAACTACATATTATGTATACCTACATACTAACGCAACTAGTTTAATCAATTATTGTTTGTAACATATTATTCAACTACATATTATGTATACCTACATACTAACGCAACTAGTTTAATCAATTATTGTTTGTAACATTCAACTACATATTATGTATACCTACATACTAACGCAACTAGTTTAATCAATTATTGTTTGTAACATATTATTCAACTACATATTATGTATACCTACATACTAACGCAACTAGTTTAATCAATTATTGTTTGTAACATATTATTCAACTACATATTATGTATACCTACATACTAACGCAACTAGTTTAATCAATTATTGTTTGTAACATATTATTCAACTACATATTATGTATACCTACATACTAACGCAACTAGTTTAATCAATTATTGTTTGTAACATATTATTCAACTACATATGTATACCTACATACTAACGCAACTAGTTTACTTAATCAATTATTGTTTGTAACATATTATTCAACTACATATTATGTATACCTACATACTAACGCAACTAGTTTAATCAATTATTGTTTGTAACATATTATTCAACTACATATTATGTATACCTACATACTAACGCAACTAGTTTAATCAATTATTGTTTGTAACATATTATTCAACTACATATTATGTATACCTACATACTAACGCAACTAGTTTAATCAATTATTGTTTGTAACATATTATTCAACTACATATTATGTATACCTACATACTAACGCAACTAGTTTAATCAATTATTGTTTGTAACATATTATTCAACTACATATTATGTATACCTACATACTAACGCAACTAGTTTAATCAATTATTGTTTGTAACATATTATTCAACTACATATTATGTATACCTACATACTAACGCAACTAGTTTAATCAATTATTGTTTGTAACATATTATTCAACTACATATTATGTATACCTACATACTAACGCAACTAGTTTAATCAATTATTGTTTGTAACATATTATTCAACTACATATTATGTATACCTACATACTAACGCAACTAGTTTAATCAATTATTGTTTGTAACATATTATTCAACTACATATTATGTATACCTACATACTAACGCAACTAGTTTAATCAATTATTGTTTGTAACATATTATTCAACTACATATTATGTATACCTACATACTAACGCAACTAGTTTAATCAATTATTGTTTGTAACATATTATTCAACTACATATTATGTATACCTACATACTAACGCAACTAGTTTAATCAATTATTGTTTGTAACATATTATTCAACTACATATTATGTATACCTACATACTAACGCAACTAGTTTAATCAATTATTGTTTGTAACATATTATTCAACTACATATTATGTATACCTACATACTAACGCAACTAGTTTAATCAATTATTGTTTGTAACATTCAACTACATATTATGTATACCTACATACTAACGCAACTAGTTTAATCAATTATTGTTTGTAACATATTATTCAACTACATATTATGTATACCTACATACTAACGCAACTAGTTTAATCAATTATTGTTTGTAACATATTATTCAACTACATATGTATACCTACATACTAACGCAACTAGTTTAATCAATTATTGTTTGTAACATATTATTCAACTACATATTATGTATACCTACATACTAACGCAACTAGTTTAATCAATTATTGTTTGTAACATATTATTCAACTACATATTATGTATACCTACATACTAACGCAACTAGTTTAATCAATTATTGTTTGTAACATATTATTCAACTACATATTATGTATACCTACATACTAACGCAACTAGTTTAATCAATTATTGTTTGTAACATATTATTCAACTACATATTATGTATACCTACATACTAACGCAACTAGTTTAATCAATTATTGTTTGTAACATATTATTCAACTACATATTATGTATACCTACATACTAACGCAACTAGTTTAATCAATTATTGTTTGTAACATATTATTCAACTACATATTATGTATACCTACATACTAACGCAACTAGTTTAATCAATTATTGTTTGTAACATATTATTCAACTACATGTGTATACCTACATACTAACGCAACTAGTTTAATCAATTATTGTTTGTAACATATTATTCAACTACATATTATGTATACCTACATACTAACGCAACTAGTTTAATCAATTATTGTTTGTAACATATTATTCAACTACATATTATGTATACCTACATACTAACGCAACTAGTTTAATCAATTACTGTTTGTAACATATTATTCAACTACATATTATGTATACCTACATACTAACGCAACTAGTTTAATCAATTATTGTTTGTAACATATTACATATTCAACTACATATTATGTATACCTACATACTAACGCAACTAGTTTAATCAATTATTGTTTGTAACATATTATTCAACTACATATGTATACCTACATACTAACGCAACTAGTTTAATCAATTTTTGATAAGGAATGGAACAAACGAAACAAAATAGGTTGAAACCATAAATTTTAATTATAATATACTAGATGCCGTAGTTAGTAAATTTTGTAAGAATCGAAATAAGGCATTTTTCCGGGGGATTTTTGACGTTTTGGTTGGAAGACCACATCGTTTTTCCATAGACAACAACGACTAATCTGAATTGTTTTCGGGTTTATTTGTCGAAAAAACACTTTGTTTATTAAGATTTAGAGAACAGTAATCTAGGATGTGTTGAAATATGTTGCCAACCAAAACGTCAAACGCGCGATATACCATGACTCACTTTTACACGGAGTAGGTACCTACTACATAAAAATCTATGGTTGGAACTTATATTATTTAAAAAATCAAAATTGGAACGTGCCTGCATAAATTATTTTCTCTGGTCGGTTTGAAGTAGGTACCTATGGTTACAAAATAAAATTATAAATGACTGTTTAATTCGATTATACCACAAAGGTCAAAAACATTTATTTTAAACCGTAATTTGTATTTTTGTTATTTAAACGATTAGGTACCTATTCAATATTCATAAACAAAGTCCTCGAAATTTTCAAGACAAAAAATTATATATTATGTTATGTGCAAACATTATGTAACTCTTGTTACTTAGATATAGGCATTTATGTTATCAAATATTCAGTAATATTTGCAAAATGTTTTATTTGTTAAATAATAATTGGCAAATTAAATTAACACTTGAGAATCGCTAATTTTTTGGCGACTATCCGTCTGTTGAGAAGATGTATTATTTCTGGAACCGGTTTTCCTAGAAACATTACACAACATACTTCTTCATCATATATTAAATTATGTGTAGGTATACAGTAAATGTATTAAGATTCATATACTCGTATAAGAAGTGCTAATTACTTTTTTCTCAATTTATGGCCGATTGCTATTTTATAAAAATTTAATATTGCTAAAATGTTCTTTCAAAATCAAATGGTAACAAAATATATTTGTTTATTAATAACTAGCTGAATAACCGCAGCTTCGCTTGCTTTAACTATTTTAATGCAGATTAAAAAAAATATATATATATTTCATGGAGTAATATGACGTGCAGTAGATAAATTAAATAAAAGCGGCGAATAGGATCCGAGATAGGTATTCGTACTTTCTAAAAACCTAAGAGAAAATAAAATATAAAGGGTTACCTATAAAATACTTGAATATGTTAGTTTAAAATTGATCTACAAATCTACATAGTATAATTTTCACCAAGAATCAAAGCAATAAACCGATTCTAAAAGAAAATAAAATAATATGTGTAGAATACTTGGATAATTAAGTAAATCATACATATAATTTTTGTGATAAAAATAATAACGTAAATTTCGAATATGTGACAGCTGAAAGATTGGAACAATCGGTGAAACAATGCGATCTTAGAAAATCTGGCCCACAAAGCAATAATATATGTAACTTTTATGTAATGTAAATCGCCGACCTTCCATATATCGGATTTTTTGATAGCGTGTTACTGTAGGGACGGGGTAGCCATTGGTAGATTGTCATTGTGATTTGCACATCGTCGCATTAGGTGCAACAACGCGTAAGTCAATATCGATAATTTTACAGTAGAGCAAAAAAATCTTAAATTCTTATTTTATTACATTTAAAAATTATATATTTTCTTTTGAAAATAATTAAAAAAATATATATTTCAGTTCGCGCGGCATTGCAATTTATATTTTTTCAAATGTAATATTATAAGTTTTTTGCTGTCATAAAAATTCGATGTTAGACCTAATGCGACGATATGCTCTGCGATTTGTGACCACGACTGCCATGAAATGAAAATAGCTGCGTACCTAATGTACCTACAATGTACATGTGCAAATCAGAACAACAATCTTACGAGATCTACTTTATTTATATGCAAATAAGTGTGAACTAGTCTTCATTAAAATCAATTTGAATTCAACCAATCAAATTAATTTACAAATAATAATTCTACCAAATCTCTGTACCTAAGTATCTTATTATGTTATTTATTTTCTTAAAATATTTAATAAAGATTAAACATAAAAAACGTTTATAACTTAATTCCACTGTTTATTTAGACTACAACCTACAACCGGTTTCGTGTAGGTTATAGTCTAAATTCTAAATAAACAGTTGAATTAAGTTATAAACGTTTTTTTTTATTTTTAATGTTTTTTAAAAATTTTAATGGAATTCAATCAAGAACTTTCGATCAAAAATTAAATCTTATTATTATGTTCTACTTAAATTTCATTTATTATTTTTTTAAACCTTGTAACAAGTAAATATACATCCTCATACATTCCCTAAACAAAGCAATAATTGTTGTGCTATAGGTGAACGAAATCGATCGTGGTAGGATTCGAACTCGCGACCACTGAATTACTAACCCAGCGATCTATTCGCTCTGCCATCGCCCATCTATTGATAGGTAAGTACGTAAAAATAATTTATTTAAACAAGTTGAATGAATGTATGTAACTCATGATATCCAACTGTCGATGGCGATAGTATGTATAGTTGAAGAATACGTAGGTACCAAACTTTTAATTGAATATTTAATGATATTTTTATTTTCTATACAAAAAATACATATCAGGATAGAAATTAAATTTTTTTTAGATTTTTTCCTACCCTAAATATATGAACATATTGATGGTATGTATGATAGAAGATAAAGTATCATACTTGGTATTGCGATTCCCCGTAGATATTGTGTATGAAACAAATTGTATGAAACGATGTCGTCACTAAATTCAATTTTAACAAAAATTGTTAGTGGTAAATAATGTTCGAGATGTAGAGTTGTAGCCTTTTCTCCGAGAACTTGAACTTTTAGCCGAGAAGGGGGGGCGATTTACACGTAAAATAACGAAGCAAAAATATACAAATTTGCGCTCTGCGCATCCGGAAGCTCACCTAGAAAATTATAAGTACCTACTTGTACTGCTATGTATCTATTTTTTATAGAAAATTAAATTATCTATCATTCATATGAATTTATTTAAAAGTTCATTTATTTATTCATTCAAGTGCACAATATTATTAAGAGATCCATTTTTTTTAAATTTATTTCTCAATTTTTGGTTTGTATATTCACTGATGTTTCAAAGTATTCAGTTTTACATTTGTTGACAATATATATTTTGCGTATATGTATATAAAAAAATGCAATACCTAGCTTACATAAGTACATAGATTATTTGCATAAATATTATAATATATGTGATTTTTACCAAAGGAAGGTCTTGAAATTTGAATTTGATTTCGATACCTCTAACTTATCAATTTGAAATTAATTTTATCAGCTTAATGAACATTGCAGAACTTTCGAGATACGGGTGTGATATCGGATTTGAACCGGTATTATTATGATATCGTATTTCGATTTGAGCTACAGAGTGTCTATAATATTCGAATATATTTTTATTATTGCATATGCGCAAACATTGGATTTTTTTCCCTGTCGGGAGTCAAAGATATCTTTTAACAGATTATTATAGACACTCTGTTAATCTGTTAAAAGATATCTTTGACTCCCGACAGGGAAAAAAATCCAATGTTTGCGCATATGCAATAATAAAAATATATTCGATTACTTACACATTGGTACAAGTAGGTAAATAAGACAAAAATGACCTTATAAGTCTGGCGCAATTCAGAGGTGACTTCTATGCGAAAAATGCATTGTCACCTCACATATAAGAATTGTAGCTTTCATTATTTACAAAAAAAAAACCAATTCTCTCAATAGATGGCGTTACAACAAAAATAAATAAAAAATAATAATATTGTTGTTCATAATTTCACCCATAGATGGCTGTAGTAAAAATTCCTTATTTTCAAGCGAAAAGAATTTCAGTATTACAATATATAGAAGTTTCAAAATTGAATTGATAGGGATCTCATTAAAGAGGCATAATTGGTGAACGTTGCGCAAGCGCATAAAGTGATCACGTAAACCAGCCGATGACAGGTCGTAAGCCCTGTAGGTGCCTTGATTTCCCGGTTCTCCTACAATAAATATTCCAACTTCGTCTCTATTGAGATAATTAAAAATCTGTCTATAATATTATTTACTAACACTTACATGTACCTACATAATATATGGAATTAAAATGTTTAGTACAGTTAGCGACAAACTTCTTGAGCACGTCACGTGGGGTGCGTAGAGTGCAAATTTGTGTTTTTTTTGCTTGGTTGGTATATGCGCAAACTGATTCACTCCACGAGGTAAAGTTATTTACCGGAAACTATGGTTTAGTTTCTCGAAGATTGGTATGGCTGGCTTTGAGAGCGAGATTTATTTTATTTCAGAAAACTACAGCTCTGTACATTGTGTGGGTACATATGGTGCTTTAAAAAGTAATACAAGCTAAAAATGTTTTCTTCTAATTTAAAAAAATTGAGTATGCTTAGCAGTAAGGTATAAGAATGACAATCATAAAAAATGAGTGATAAAACAGTTATTAGAAAAACAATAAATAATAAGAATAAAATGAGGAAAAGGAGAGATTATTAGGAAGGAGCATGTTTGAGGGAGATAGGAGACGGGGTTGAAAAATATCTTTATTTATTTTCGGGATGTTTCTAAGGAGTCATGGAAAATGTCTGTATGTTTAAATTTTATGTTGCTGTCACGTTGGATTCTGAAAATAGCCGAGTGATATCTGTAAATTGTATGGCAAGTAGGTAGATGAAATAAATTTTGCGAACGGTATGTCTGTTTGGTGCGTGAAGCAATATAGAATTTATTGTATATAGGGTAAAGTATCATTGGGGTAAAGGCACACAATGATCCAAGATATCAGTTACGATTAATAATTTGTCTGATCTTTATATTTAAACTTACAGTCGAGTTGGATGTTTCTGTTTTCGATTTGACTGCCAATTTTACGTACGTCTTTATGACGTGAAAGCAGTACATAACTATATACATTATATACCTTACCTTTGTATGTAATTGTAGCTGCCACGCGTGTCTTACAGTGTCCATCTCTTCATAATATTAAGTATACCTACTCTACACTACTCTAGTGCACACTTTGCATTTAAATCATCTTGTCACACCTATTTTTGTCAGAAACCAAATGGTCGAAGCCGAAGGAGAGATATACACGATTTGGATATTAACAAGACGAGTTCAACTTTTCGCTGACTGCTAATGTAAAATAACATTATTGATTTGGATATAAACAAGACGAGTTCAACTTTTTACTGACTGCTAATGTAAAATATAACATTATTGATTTGGATATAAACAAGACGATTCCCGATTTATCGCCGAGTACAAATGAAAATTAACATTACATATATTATATGGATATAAACAAGACGAGTCCAAATTTTTGCCGTCTACTAATGAAAAATAAAATTTATATTTGGATATAAACAAGACGAGTCCAAATTTTTGTCGTCTACTAATGAAAAATAAAATTTATATTTGGATATAAACATGACGAGTCCAAATTTTTGCCGTCTACTAATGAAAAATAACATTATTTATATATTTGGATATAAATAAACGAGTCCCAATTTTACAAGACAGTGGAGAGTTATGATTTTTAGTTAATTTTTTTCCATAAGTTTTTCAACAGGTATCATGTAGATTGATTAGTTTGAAGAAATTTCCATATGATAATAAAGTCGCCACTTGCGTAGGGTGCAAGGAAGTGTTTATTATTATTATTGTAGATAGTGTATACCTAACTATGAATTTCTTTATGATATTATGGAGTATAAGGTACTGTGAAATTTTGAGTACTCTAAACTAAAGTTCGATCGACTTCATTCATATTTATCTCGGTTTAAAAATGCATTAAGGTATTGTCAACCTTCCGAGAGCAAAAAAATGTGGATTAAGTTTGAAGTGGAGAGTTAAATGTTGGACACAACCAATCGATTTTATATGAATACGTACTAGTTTTGTATACCCGGCGCTGCTCGGGAAGGTAAATGCGAATCAATAAGCTAACTCATCAAGAAAATCGTTTTTGTTATTTCTCAAACATTTATTTGCCATAATGAGAATGAGTAAAAAATATCCAAAAAGTTTTTTTAAAAAATCAGTCCCCTCCGTTCCTTCCCTTCAGTCTCAAATAATGGACTTAGGGAAGTGGTTTGAAATTAGCTTGATTATGAGCATAGTAAAGAGTGTAGTGTTGGCCAAAACTCATTTGTTTTTTATATACTTACATCTGAAGCAAGTATATAAAATTTATGCAAGATTGGACTATGAGAAATGTTTTAAAATGTTATTGAATATAAGCATTGGAAAGAGTTTAGTGTTGGACACAACCCACTCGTTTTTATAAATCGTCATTGTGTATACAAAATTTCCTCTAGTCCTTTTTGAATGAATTCCAACTACCTATATCGTTTTCAAAAAATCCCTTGTGATATAAATAAAAGAAAATCTAGATAATTAATAAAAAAACATGAAAACTCCTTTATTTCTAGCCTGTGACACGAACAAACAAAAAATACATACTGACATACATATTACACTACACAATAAAAATAGTATGATTTCATCGTAACCATGGCAACGAAAATCAACAAAATGTTTAACGTATGATATATTTTTGGCAAAAATAGCAACATTTACACAGATTAATTATACTTACTTTAAAATTAAAGAAAAACATTATAATTAAACGAAATTATCACCAATGTTATTCACTCAAACTCTAACCTATAGGTACATGAAAAAATATTTTATTCGTGTAAATTCGTACTTCTAACGTTTAAATAAACAAATATCTAGTAACAAAAAGTACATTATTTTACATTTCATTCGTCGAAAAAAATTGTCGAAAAAATGAAAAAAAAAACACAATAAAATATTAAAAAGTCGATTTTTTCATCCTAGGAAACCGTCACTTGTTGTGAATAAAGCAATGTGCAAAGTATCTACTTATCGCTTAAAACATTTTCGTTTTTATTATTTCTAATTTTTTGACCGTTAATTCGTGTTGGAATTCCATTACCAATTATATAAAGAATTCTACTTCGTAAACTATCCACAATTACTTAAAATATAAAATTACTGTTCCACCATTCAGTAGAATATGCTCTTTGAGCGAAACGCGTCAGTGGTTAATATTTTTAAATTAATGGAAAAAAGTTAAACATTTGTGTTTTTACTTATTTTTAAGTAATTTTATTATAGAGTTGATTTACGTTTTTTATTGATATTCGACCTAAAAAATATTTCCATACATATAAATATTACTCACTGTTATTTATGGTGGGGATTATAAGCAAGTATAATTCAATAAAAAAATATTCACGGTGAATTATCAAAACCTTTAATGGTCGTGTGATTTGGTGTATGTGATAAAAGTTATTAAATATCCATTTGTAAAACGATGTATACCATTAATCATAATATTCTGTTGTCGTATTTTAAAATTCATTATTGATATTCTTTTGGTAAAGGACAATAAAAGCACATATCAAATGTTATAGAACAATAGCAACTCATATTATCATACATACACGTTGTTCTTACTGCAGTTTTATTGTAGTGATGAGCAATTATTGTAAGACTATGACCGGATAGGTATTGGTCTTGATCTTACATTCACAGGAATGTGGTCATGGTTCTGCATACTTGATATAGTCTTGTAAATCTTACAACTTTTGCGAAAAATAACCTATCTATTTTTCTGAGAAATAACTCAACAGCGACGAAGTTTGAATATTATAGGAGAAACGGGAAATCCAGACAACTAAAAGTCTTACAACCTGTAATTGGCTGGTTTGCGTGATCACTTTACGCGCTTGCGGAACGTCTATTTATTTATTTATTTAATATTGCTTTCGAAAACCTGGTGGGACAGTATCAAAGCGGATTCCGCCCAGGAAGATCCACTATAGACCAAATATTCACTCTCCGCCAAATACTGGAAAAAACCCTGGAATATAATATCGACACATACCACCTTTTTATCGATTTCAAAGCTGCTTATGACAGTATCAACAGAGCGCACTTGTATGAGGCGATGAAGTATCTGGGAATTCCAAACAAACTCATAAGGATGGTAAGGCTCACTATGGTCCAATCGCAGTGTAGAGTTCGGATTCAAAGCGACACTTCTGAACCGTTTTATGCATTACATGGACTTCGTCAAGGAGATGCCCTGGCTTGTCTGCTCTTTAACATTGCTTTGGAGAAATGCGTGAGAGAGTCTGGAATAGAAACAACTGGGACGATATTTTATAAAGCAACCCAAGTACTGGGGTACGCAGATGATATTGACGTAATTGGTAGATCACAGCGGGCAATGACGGAGACATTTGTTGAGCTAGAGAGGGCTGCTAATGGAATGGGCCTTCACATCAACGCTAGTAAGACTAAATATATGCCAGTCACCAAAACTGTTCACAATAACCAGACCCCCACTACAATCAATATAGGCTCTCACACAATAGAATCCGTTAGAAGCTTCACCTATCTGGGATCAATGGTGACTGATGTGAACGACATATCCACTGAAATCAAGCGCCGAATATTCATGGCTAATAGATGCTTCTATGGTTTAAGAAGACATCTTGCATCTCGGGTGTTGTCGAGGAAAACAAAGGTCACCATTTACAAAACATTACTACGTCCTGTACTGACATACGGCTCTGAATGCTGGGTACTGAGTAAAAAAGATGAGACATCTCTACTGGTGTTTGAGAGAAAAATACTCAGAAAAGTATTCGGCCCAATCCAGGAAAACGGAGTTTGGAGAATACGACACAACACAGAGGTCTACAATGTTTACAAAGAACCAAACATCGTAAAAATCATCAAAACAGGGAGGCTGAGATGGGCAGGGCACGTCCAAAGAATGAGTGATGAAAGAGTGCCAAAAAGGATCATTCATTTAAAGCCCCAAGGTAGACGTAGTGTCGGTAGACCCAAACTCCGATGGATGGATGGTGTGCAGCGGGACGTAGAAGCAGTTGGAATAAGGGATTGGAGGAGTGCCTGTCAGGATAGAGGAAGATGGCGACGAATGCTGGAGGAGGCCAAGGTCCACAACGGGCTGTAGAGCCAGTGATGATGATGAATATTGCTTCTCGGACAACTAACAGGTACTATTTCAAATATTAATTTAATACCCACCCAATAACAAGTTGCCACATTCTGGAGACTTACGATATCAATCGTCTCACAGATTCAGACCGAAGACACAATTAAAATCTGTGTCTCCACCGGGAATCGAACCCGGGACCTTTGGTTCAGCAGTCAGATATCCAACCAACTGAGCCAGGAAGGCCGACAACGTTCATCAATAACGCCTTTTATTGAGTTCCTTTATCAATCCTAATTATGAAAAATTGTATATGTTACTCGGATTTCTCAGTTCTACTATTATAATATTACAACTTTATATCTAATGAGTTATTAATATATCAAAAAAAATATCATTGACTCTCAGTAGGGATAAATATCCTATGTACCTATGCGTGTATATGTAATATGTATATAGATGATGTATATACTATGGGTGGTGGCAGAGTAGTTAGGGCAATATAAAAAAAGTTTATTAAAGTCCGCGAGATTTTTTGGTGTGGGTCTTACACCACTGGTCTTGGTTTTGCAGTGATGCATATATGTGTGGTTTCGCTCATCACTATTTAGGTAGATATGTATTGTCAGGGCAAAAACAATACGATATATTTTTTCCTTTTCAGCTTTCGTTCAGGCATCAATAAAAAGTGTTACTTGGTAGCAATATTGTAATTTAACCACATTTATTATTCTGTAGTAGGTAATGTAGTGTTTATTATTTCAGTCATGCATTTAATACTTTCCTGGCTTGCATGCTGATTACCTACATGTGTTCATTATTTGACAAAGGATAGTTATATACTTACTATGTATATAATGCAGGTAAATACCTACCTTCCATATCACATTAGACTTTACGTATCAGAGATGGACAAACATCACATTTTTTTTTGATAATGTTATAAAAATATAATTTGCAACCTCATGCATTTTTTCGGCCTTCTTGACTCGATTGGCTGTCGGCCTTCGTGGCTCAGTTGGTTAGGTATTTGACCAAAGGTCGCGGGTTTGATTCCCGGTGGAGACTGGAGACACAGTTTTATATTGTGTTTTCAGTCTAAATCTGTGAGACGGTAAATATCGTCTCAAGAATGTGGCAACTTGTTATTTTGGTGCATGTTAAATTGATATTTGACATAGTACCTACATGTTAGTGGCTCGAGAATTGTCGTCAATGATCACCGACTGAAATATTTTATAAAAATGCTTTAGGGAACTTTACTGCTTATGTTTATATCTTTTGTTTTAATAATAAAAATATTTTTTTATTCCAGTCTGTGAGCAGGGGGGTGCAATGCTACACATAGCATATTTTTAAATACAAAATTTACACTAAATAATATTTTACAAAATATAGATTATATACACAAAGAAAATGAGAAGAAAAAAATAACAAATGAGTTTATATGAAATATAAAAAAAATGTGTAGAAATTATATAATTATCGTCTTTGTTCCAACACTTCTGTCCATCTTTGTGACAGACTCGGACATTGGTGCCGCCCCTGTACAGCCTTTAAGATTGTGTTTAGGGTTTGTCCATATTCTCTCACGGTATACAGCGATTCGGTGTCTGAGGACACCAAGAAATCAATGACATCACCTCTCCGCAAACATATTTGAAGCGCTGCTATAAGTTCGATATCCGAAGATTATTCTATAGGCGTTATTATATTGCACCCGAAGTCGTTCTATTGTCGACCTTCTGTACGATACCCATAGCACGTGTACAGTGTACATAGGTACTTGTACAGAATACATTGAACAGACTTCTTTTCACTTGGAATGAGCTCCTATAGAATCTGCGGGCGTGCATGTTTGAGAAAGCACTTACACTTCTTCTCTGACGTTCGATGTCATCATCGTCGGACAAATCCTCGTTGTATTGTTATCCTGTCTTTTCGAGACGAATTTCGTCAATATAAACCGGCAGGACCTTGGCGGGTTCTCGATCATGTTTTATGTATTCTTTATTTATTTATTTAAAATCCACAATAACCATACAATTTTTTTTTACAACAATACAATAGTGAAACATAGTACAACAAAAAAATATGAAAAATAGACAATTTAGTATATGTTGGCACTGACAAAAAGAATTCAATCTATCAGCTATCAGTACCAACATCCATTGGATAAGAACTATTCCACTAAGCAGTGCTTGTGTCGGAAAAGCTTTCTATTCATTTAAACTGACGCAGTCCATTCTATACCGATTTGTATGTAACTGTCTGTTTCAGATATTAAATAACAAAAAATTAAATAATTTTTTCTTCAACAACGTGCCGATAGATATTTTTTTCGCAAATATATTTTTTTAGATTTAAGATGGAAGAACGAGTAGGCTAAACACATACAAGTATGTCGTATGACGTTTTGTGTTAATGCTTAGGATGATAATTAAGAAATATCATTGTAGTCGCGGACCAGCGTTTTTCGATTCCTAACCTATACCAACAGCACTATATTATCACTGTGTGGTTTGATTATAACACTACACGCACACATAAACATTTCTTAGGTCAACACTAAACTAATATTACATGTCTGAGGTATATAATCATTTTTCTTTGTACTTTCATATACTCACATATGAGTAAAATACGCAATGTAAATAGTCATATTTTTTATATCACTTAGCAGTATCCTATCTGTGTATTACTTGAACAACTAAAAACTAGGATACCGCTAAGTGGCATGCAAATTCTATTCAATAAAACTAGTAATATGTTTATATCTAAACTAAAGGTCTCCCCAGCTAAGTATTATTTAAGTAAAGATACACAGTATAAATACACTTCGATAGAATATTTACAGTGGTTATACCAAATAAGATGTAACCAAGGTTAAAATCTTCAATACCTACATAATACTTATATACATTTTCGTTATAAAATTACCATCATAGGCTTTATACGAATACATTGATTTACAATAAAATACATATTTTTATACTTGATATATTCAGTATACCTACTTGTGCAAACGGCAGAAGAAAAACGTACATTAACATTTATTTTTACTCCTCACTAACCCAAGGGGATATAGTGGGGAGTTATGATTTCGCAATTTTTAAGGGTTTTTTTTTATTCCAGATTATCAACTAGTATCATGCTGAGTTCTGAATTCTGAAAGTTTCATCACAATTTATCTAATATGTGTGTATGCTGTGCAGTATGTGCTATGTACGGCGTGTTATCGATTATAGACTAAAAATTACTCATTCGATTCTTTTCAAATTTGTATTTCTAATATTCGTTTAGACGCTATATAAGTTTTTGAAGTATTTGATGAGTGCTTCTTATTTTTTTTAAATGCCAAATATTTCAAAGTGACCTAAGCTCAGGAAAATTTAAAATTAGATATTTTTATTTTCAAATTGCTAAAAAGGCACATCACATAAAATTATTTTAAATAAAATAATTTTTTCTTGAAACAAATAAATATACACCCTCATACATTCCCTAAACTAAGTATAAGATGCTTGTGCTATAGGTGAACGAAATAAGATGTGGCAGGATTCGAACTTGTGACCGCTCAGCCACTACCTATCTGATTTTCGTCACCATAGTATAAATTTAAATTAATGTTTTACTTAAGGGGCAATATAGAAGGCTATATAGTATATTTTGGAAGTCTTTTCCCCAGTACCCTCAAAAGGTACGTCTTTGAAATAAAGAACAGTTTGTATTTACATCTTTATACTATTGCATGAGTTTTTTGAAATTTTAATTTGTTTAATACTTGTCTTGTAAAATTTGTTTTGGTAAAACCCTTTTTTAATTTTTTATTCTAAATTTTACATTTTCTTCACATAAAAAGTATTGTATATCACATATTATGTGATACCTATACATCATTTTTTCGTGTTTCATACATTAGAAGGTAATTAAGTGTACATTTTTGCGAACCCATGGTATACAAGGGCCTTAATGAAAATTTTGTAAAATATAAAATAAGTTGAGGGGTTTGCAACATTTTTTTTTTTTTTTTGTTTATTTATTCATTTTTTTTTTATTTATTTTTTTTCCTCTTTTTCCGTTAGTTCAATTAGTGTTGCTAGAAAGAACTGACAAAGAAAACTAGCAAACAAAGCGGAGCGTACAAATACAAAAAGAAAATAAATAATTCATATTGCAAAATTATTGAATGCTGCTGGAACATGGCTGGAAATAAATAAACAAAAAAAAAAAATGTTGCAAACCCCTCAACCAGATATTATATAAACACCAACCACCTCTTGTTTTTTCACACTTTGAAAATGGTCACTGGATGACCGAAACTAGTCAGTGTCATTAAATTAGTAGAACTGAAAACTTTGGTTTTATTTTACCATTCCAAATTTATTTATTATTTGAAATGGAGTTCTACCAAGAATTGTCCGTAGAAAAGTTAAATAAATAAATATTCTAGAAGCAATATTTTATTTATAAGTCTCATAATATGTAATGTGTGTGTGATATATAAATAATTAAAAAAATAGGGTGTTTGATAGCTATTAGGTACATCTTATACGAAGACTGTTTGATACCATCTTCATTGTTTTCATTGCTTCCAATGTTTGTTCTTGTTGAGTCCATCCATCGGTGAGTTTGTCAAAGATCTACCACGGTGAAAAGTTTCCTCACATCTGTCTGAACTACCAACTTCTTCATCAAATCTTGGAGAATTTGTTTTGTCGTCAGCTGATTGTAGCCATATAAAATGAAATTCTATTAAATAATAAACATTAGATAAAGAACAGGGCATACAACCTCAAACATCGCATTATGAAATCAAATTTCTTAAATATGTTAAACAGTGTGTTTGTAAAGAAATGCCATAATTATTTTCAACATAAGCGTTTCACAATTTTGAAATTTAGCATATATTCTCCTAAAGAAATATTAAAAATATCCTTATTTACAGCATTTTTTAAAATTACTTCATAACTACACGTTTAAGAGAAAAAAAACTTTGTATCCTTAGAGTGCATAAAATGAAGAGAGTTTTTTTCATTTCAAGTCAGATTTGTTCTGAAAATGCAAAAAAAATCAACATATTTTCGGCTTCCGATCATTTGAATCATGAGCACGAGATAGTCACTTTGTCAATTTAGATTTACATAGCATTAGGTATTAAATGTTAAGGTAAGTATCTGATTTTAGAGGGTGATACGAAATATTTACCTGGTGACATGTAAAGTACCTACATATCTGTAATTGTTTATTTTTTCTCTACACATTAAGGTGTATGAATGAAGGAATGAATTATATTATTACATAAACAGCAACGTGTATTAACCTCAATAAAAATCTGTGTGCATACATACAGACTACAAACATATATATATACCTAGTGGTGTAATCTTAATGTTTACATGACAAATTTACTCGTTCTCTGCACGGAATCATATCAACAGCCAAAAAATAACAATACATTAATATTATAAAAGATTTCAATCATTCATCAAAATATGAATGTCAAAATTAGACATATTTTGAAACGGTAGAGGCAATAATAGTGAGAAGCAATTTTGTCGATTTTGTGTCATATATCTTGCAGGACGATCGTTTTATTCAGCGGATATTTCTATTCATTGAATTATCAAAAACACCCTTCAATTCGTATGTAAGATTTTTTAATGTTAACTAGATATTCATAGTAAACACACAATGCATGGAGATCGGGGTTCTAGATATAAAAAAAAATCAATTATCAATGGATTATTATGTGAAATTGATAAATATTATGCAAAAAATATAACTTTGATATCACAATTTCACGATAGATGAAATCGTAGTTTTAAATTTTAACATAATTTGTCTACATAGGTACGCCCGATATATTATTTTCTTGTGTGTTTTTTCAGTAAATGATAATGACTTTGGAGGATGCGATATAATCACGAACTACTGGCCCAACATTGTACAAGTCATAGAAGTACGTAGACTGCAGTGGTTGGGACGTCATGTCAGCCAGATGAATGATGATCGTATCCCCATGCAAAAACGTTCTTAATACCAATCCATAGGGCAGACGAAGTAGATGCAGGCCCAAGCTAAGATGGCTGGATGACACAGAAGACGACATAAGAGCGATCGGAATAGCAAACTGGAGGAGAGCGGTGGAGGGCAGGGACGACTGGAGAAGGATTCTGGAAGAGGCCAGGGCCCACAACAGGGCTGTAGTGCCAACGATGATGATGATGATGATGTGTGTTTTTTCATCTTAATTGTATTGGAAGTGTCTCAATGTACATTAAGGCTGGGTTGTTTCAACAAAAGTATCAGTAATAGTATAGTTAAAATACATTGTTTTCATAAAATTGTTCAAAATTGTGTCGTTTGACGCCATTAGATTACAATGAAATAACCAAAAGTATTGAGCAATTCTATGAAATCCAAGTATTTTAACTATACTAATACTGATACTTTCGTTCGAGAAACACAGCCTTAGTCTATTGTATAAGATGTCTACATGTGATGTAGGCTACTATAAATAGTGGATATTTTGAATGTGTAAAAATAACAGCTTTAGAACAGGTATTACCAATTTAGGCGTTTTATATTAGTCATCAAATGCGATTTTTTTGTAGATAAATATATACGTGAATCGCAAAAAAATGATGTAGGTACATATTTTCCCCAAAAAGTCAAAAAGAAGTTACGTGCAGATTCTGTATCACTTTAGTTAAGTATTGATTTATTTTATTTAAACGTTGTGTGGACTTGTTTAGAGTATGTACATAAAAACAGTTTGATTAACATTGTTAATATGCACACATCTGAAAATAGCTGGTGTTTATATGAAAAATAAAATAGTAGTCACTTAGCACTGTGAGGCATGATGATGGCCAATGGCGATATGAAACGAAACGATGCGATGTATTATAGGTACTACAGAGGATTTAAGGAGAGAGGAGAGAAGGTAGAGGAGTGAGGAGAGATGAGATACAACACTCATACAATCACACGACGAACACCAACACAAACAACATGGACAATCACCAAAACATTCATGACTATCATTTAGCCGTATAACACTCGTTTTATTACAGGGGTTGACAACTTCGCATTATATTTTTTATGTATTTCTAATTGATGCTCGTGCGACCAACAGATACTATGTCAAAAATTTATTTAAAACGTACCCGATAACAAGTTGTCACATTCTGGAGGTAAAGTCTATCGTCTCGCAGATTCAGATTGAAAACACAATTAAATACTGTGTCTCCACCGGGAATCGATTCCCGAACCTGTGGCTCAGGAGTCAGATATTGAGATATCCAACCAACTGAGTCACAAAGGCCACCTAAAATTAAAATCAACAAAGGAAGGGAGATCTTTAAGAAAGTAGGTATATATTATACCAACATTTCTGATTTTAAAAACCTAGAAAACGATTCAGTATTGTCAGCATTAAAATAATCAAAAGCGTCAAAAGATAATTAAATTATTTAAACCCCAATTCTATAGATTTAAAAATGCAATGTCTTAATTACATTATTTTAAAATATGCTGATGGATAGTTTTTGTTTATTTGGTCTAAACATAAGCTGTGTAGCTTAGTCTCTATTCATATCAAAAGGAATTAAAGTGGAGATGGGCGGGTCATATATTTCGGATGTCGGACGACCGATGGACAAAAGTTGTGATGGACTGGAGATCAAGAACAGGAAGCAGAAGCGTGGGAAGGCCGCAGACCAGATGGTCCGATGACATCAAAAAAGTGGCAGGTCCAGAATGGCGAAGAATGGCACAGGATAGAGACCAGTGGAAGTCCAAGCGGGAAGCCTTTGTACAATACTGGACTCAAGAAGAGGTAAGTAAACATGGACTTACTTAATTTGATATCATTTGATTGCCCATCAGGTCACACCAGGAATCCACTACCATTTGAGTTACCAATATGTAAAACAAATTATTTACAGAACAAATTTATTCACAGAACTAGTAACAATTTCAATGTGTTCTTTAAGAATATAGACCCCTGTAATAATATGTCTATTATTAGATTCATATCATCAGTGATAAAGTCCCTGAATGCCTCTGTGGCTTCTGGTGAATAGTGTTTTTTCATTTTTTTCCTCTTTCTCGATCCGTCCAATTCCTTATATCCTTCCTATTCCTGTCCCTATAAAACTGATATTACAATTTACATAAAATTGATTATTTATGTCAACTCAATTGGTCCTCTAATGTAGTGTTATATAATTCATGTATTACTTGTTATTAAGACTATGTTTAAAAAAGAAAATAAAATAAAAAAAGGAAAATTCTTTTGAGTTTTCGAAAAGTTTTTCGAGTACGTACTTTTCGTGTCCAAGATCATCAACCTATATTGTGTCCCTCCAGTGATTTGCAGCCATAATAGCATTCTGATTCGCTTGCCACAGATCCTCCTCAGAGCAACCTCCTTCCATAAGCGGGCAGTTCAGCAATTGTGACATGTTCTGCGTCTCCCCTGATTCGCATGCCATGTCCTGGTTATCCTCTAGCACTCCCCATCTGTCCAGGTTGCATATGGTAGTCAGTGACCCGTTGGAAGTACCTCTGTTGGTTCATGGAAGTTTTCACTTCCTAATCCTTCCTTCCACAGCTCGACTCTTCTCTTTTCGCTGGTTGAGGTTAGTGCATTGTATTCCTGAAAAAACTGTTTCGATACTTAAGTCTTGAGGGCGGGAGGATGTGAGAGTCATTCTGCTGTCTCATCTTTTCCTCTTCAGAAACTACGGCTCTTTTTGTACAACTTTATACAATTATAAGGAGATTGCTTCAGATACTGAACTCTATGAAGTAATTAATAATTTAAAAAAAATAAAAAAAAAATCTTCAAAATAACTTAGACAATGACAGTGGTGTTCATCAAATTTGAAAATAATCTCAGAAGTCGGTATTTAACTTTTCTAAACATTTACTCGAAGTACATACATAGACCGGCTTTGATTACCTCTGGCTATACACATTACCTATTTTTGTAATGAACAAAACATAGTCTTCTCTACACAGTATTGAATCAACGTTCTTGATTTAAGTCAAATTTCTAATAACCAAAAGGTTCATATCTGACACACGATGGAAAAAACCACACGCATAAAATGAAATGGATTTTTCTACAGAAATATCTTTGATATGTTCAAGATTCTCGATACGTTTGAATATAACTCGATGATCTTATAAAGCTAGCTTTGTATGTGTGCGTGTGTTTATTGCTATTAGAGATATTATAGAGACAACTTGAATACAAATAATATAATAAAATAGGTATAAAGTTGAGTGGATTTGTGTACTGTACTGTACTGTACATAGTGTACCTACATCTATACCCAACTAAATGGGGTAGCCATTACAAATAAATAACTTGCTGGATATATAAATTATTTTTTACGATTTGACTTTTCAAGTACACAGACATTATAATATTTTTATCAATACGAACATGTCATATCCTTACGACTATGAATGAGAGTGAAAAGTGCTTTTCTTTTTCCGTACAAACACCTACATACGAATTTTTTTTCCACATTTTTTGTCTTTTAAATATTTGTATTAAAAAAAAACTTTTCAGTAGGTACATGTTACCTACTTAACGTGTCCGGAGTCTGGATATACATATATAATGTCTTTCCACTCCAATATGTTGCAGCAGCAATTGCCACCTCATTTGCCACATCCAAGTCTTCCTCGTTATATCCATGGGCTGCGTTCACAATGAAAGCCGAGTGCACTTAGTGACGCTCTAAGCCGTTCACAATGAACGGAAGCAAACGCTCTAATGACACTCTGTTGCGTTCAGATTGAAAGTCGAGTGTACGCTCCAAACGCTCTGTACAATCGTCGGGTGAAAAACGCTCAGACAGTTATAGTGTCTGTTGACTTCTACATATTACTGTGGTATGATAACTTATATTTATTTCTGTTGTGTCTATTATGTTAGTTGAAATTATATCTGACGACTGACGACAATATGCATTCATAAATAGAATAATTTAAGAAAATTATCATTCAAAAGTTTCCAATTAAAGGCCACAGAGGGTTATTTATTTTACTGTCCAACTGTTGTATTTCCACGAAAATATAACGTAAGAAGTCGAAAATATAACGCATGTATGATAAATGACATTTGACATTTAAAACGCCCGATGCTGCGTTCAGATTGAAATGCCTCTTTAACATAGCCCTGTACCATATTTCGCAATGAAAAACGCTCAGACAGTTATAGTGTCTGTTGACTTCTACATATTACTGTGGTATGATAACTTATATTTATTTCTGTTGTGTCTATTATGTTAGTTGAAATTATATCTGACGACTGACGACAATATGCATTCATAAATAGAATAATTTAAGAAAATTATCATTCAAAAGTTTCCAATTAAAGGCCACAGAGGGTTATTTATTTTACTGTCCAACTGTTGTATTTCCACGAAAATATAACGTAAGAAGTCGAAAATATAACGCATGTATGATAAATGACATTTGACATTTAAAACGCCCGATGCTGCGTTCAGATTGAAATGCCTCTTTAACATAGCCCTGTACCATATTTCGGCAAGGAGAAAATCAATAATTTTAGGAAAATATATTAAACTTCATCAAATAATGGTTAGTATTGGAAATAACGGAAATTATTTTTTACGCAGTAAAACTATTTTTCATGTAATTAGAAAAAATATGAACACATATGACAACACAAAATGTTTATTTTGTCTAACGACGATCGTTTCGGCTTATCAGATCATAATCAACTGGTCGAAACGGTTAAAAGCCGAAATGGTCGTCGGTAGATAAAATAAATGTTTTGTGGAATAAGATGTGTTCATATTTTTTCTAATTATTATGGAATTCAAGAAATTAGAAGCCATCTCTGAGATTGAAACTGAGATTGAAAACACTTGTCCTGAGAAAGAGAATATTATCTTTCCCGCAACGTGTCAAGGTATACTTATATAAGTTTCATTTTATTGCTTATTTTTGTTATTTTATGTAGATCTAAGATTTTTCGATATTCCAAGCACATTTCGCTTGAAGTAGGTAGACATTTTCATGAATAAATAGATGATTGTGATTAAGCTGTGTATATAAAAACAGGAGTAATTCCTAGTTATGCATATAGACAAAGATAAATATGAAAAATGCCAAACATGATATACGGGGAGACCTAGGATAGTTGGGACAATTTTCGCTTTTTAATTTTTATCTTTTTTCACCTATGATATTTATTAATAATCTTTTCGACAATGGATACCTTATTTCATCAACTACACAATTCATTTAAATAAACTACTCAAAACAAAATAGAACATGGTGATTTTTTCATTTGAACCAAGTTAGTCACTTTGTCCCAACCCTCCTAGTAGTAAGGTAAGTTGGGACAACAGTCAAGGTCATTTGGGACATCTCATATATGAAGAAGGTTAAACTTCAAAAATAAGAAATCAATTCAAATGCTCTGGTTGTGTAATATCGAAGACTGGAGTGGCATATCAAGTGTTGAGGAGTTGTGCCGAATGGCAAGACTTTCGTCGGAGAGTTACTAACGTCAGGGAAAACTGATATAACACAGAAAGATGAATAATAAAGTCTAATCAGATAAACAGTTGACACACGAAATTCAACTCTCCCCCAGTACAATTTCCATAACAAAAGAAACCACATTTCATCTAAAAACAAATATTCATATCACGTAGGGACACGTTTTACGTACAAGGAGAGTTGGGACAAGGTGTCCCAACTATCCTAGTGTTGAACTGTCATATTTTATGTCAAATTTCTCCCTGGAGCATACAGAATCAATAAAAACATAGATCAAATAAGAAATAAAGAGTTTATCAAAGAGTGCAATCAATATAGATCCTTAAGAAAATACATGTTCTTAAAGCAATAAAAGTAAATGAAAGCGTGATAAAAAAAATACTTTTTCCCAAAATTATGACGATATGTTCATAACAACACAAACGCTCATCTCACGATACTGACGTGTACTGACAAGTTTGTACGCGTGATTTGAGTCAAAACAGTGTATTGTTGCCAGATCGCTAGGTTCGGTACTTTCGGAGAAATGACGACTGTCCCAACTCACCTTAGTCCCAACTCACCTCGGTCTCCCTAATTATCGGAAAACAATATAATTCCGTCACTTGGGTGCGCAGATCGCGAATCTGTGTCTTTTTGCTTGGTTGGTACCTATATGGGCAAACCGCCCTCCTTCACGGCGAAAAAGCTCAAGATGTTTGACAGTATCTATACCAGATATAATATTTGCCAAACATCTTGAACGAGCTTCCGGTTGTGTCTTTTTGCCCGCATCTGAGGTGGAGGTATGATATACAACGATATTCTGGCACGTCCTGGATGCAGACTGCATCATTCATCCATACATATGTAAAAATAATAAAATTAAATATACCAGAATTGGATTAAAAAAATATGTTTAAGTGTATGCATCCTAAATGCTTATGGCATACATCCAAACAGAAGGACAAAACTGGTATTGAGCATGATCATATAGCGGAGGTGTGGTATGAAGTGAGGTAGAGAAACAACATGAAGTTGTAAAAGAAATTGGAGGGGTGGGGAGGATGTTTGGGGAGAACAAATGAGCTCTGCAAGAACATCTCTAATTGTTTCATTAATACCTACACATGTTGATCTATCTAACTATGTATTATGCGTATGTATTACATTCACACCATTAGAGCTTATACTACAATATGGGGTAACCAGGGACAGGTGTGCTGGAGTGTATAAAATGAAGCACGACACAAACGTGAATCCCCACACACCAGTCTCGTCTAAATTAGATCATAGAGATCTTTGAGAAACATGTTCATGGGAGTGCCAAATGCAGTAAAATCAGTTTTTAAAGTAATGAACGTTAATGTATTATTAATATTGCCACTGATTTTCTCTAATTTTATATTATTTTAGACGTTTAATGGCAATTGGAATCAATAAGACATTTTCACTGTGATTTAAAATATAACCTAGGGTAAAACATTAGATGGGTGATGGCAGAGCTGCTTGCGCACTGGGTTAGTAGTCCAGTGGTCGCGAGTTCGAATCCTGCCACAACCGATTTTGTTTACCTATAGCACAAGCATTTATGCTTAATTTAGGGAATATATTTTTTAATTGTAAAATCAGATAAACATGCCTTTATCAGACAGTAAAATCATATATAAATACTACAATAATCACCTAAGCGACGTGGACATATTGTCTGTCAGTACACAGTATTCCTACAGACGGGCAATAAAATTCAAAATTTTTGACTAATTTCGTGTTTACCGATTTCACGCATCAACATACATACATATCAACACATAATTATTTTTAGTTTATATTATATACTTACTTATTTCTTTCAGCTTGAGTATTTTTTGTTTTATTTTTCTTATTTTTACTTTTTGCCTATATATGTAACTTTACAATGAATAATTTGATGTTGAATTTATCTCTTAAATTTTCAATTTTTACATTAGTTTGTGCATCTTAATATTAACCAGAATAATTTAAAAATATGTTTTTTTTACTGCTTGCTTGTTCCCTTTACTTTTGCTATGAAAATAGCAAATTTTTAGCCGGGGTAATATTTGATGTTCCTTTTTTCATCGTGTTTCGAATGTACCCGCCCTATGATGATGAAAAAAAAATAATAAATAAAAAAATATGTTGAAAATATGAGTGAAAACATGTATTTAGGCATGAAACTGTATATATCATTTTTGTTATTATTTTTATGTATGCTGTATGTTTACTGAATAAAATAAAATAATATAATTTCCTCACTAAATTGTTTTAAAACGTAACTATCCCAGATTTTTTTCATAAAAATCACACCGAAAATGTCTTATTAATTCCAAGTGCCATAAAACGTCAAAAATAATTCATATAAACCTAAGGAATGTTAAATAAAAAAAGAATAATTTTGCTGCTTTTGGCACTTCCACTAATACATATGTTTCTTAAAGATTTGTACCAATATTTCAACGAGTCTAATAATATACTCGTAGTTAGTTGCTAGCTGATAGCCTTTATAATTGCTAATATACCGGTCATATTCGTACCGCCAATTTTCTACGAGAGAAAGGTCTCCACAGGTCGCCGACACATTCACCAATAGCTATAAGCTATTAAGCTATTAGTTGTTGCTTGTTGTTTGACGGCTGATATACATGCACAGCTAAAAAAACTGCAAATGAATCTCTTTTTAGATGACATCATCGCATCGAACGATTTACTTTGTTGTAAAAAACAAAAATATTTTCCATTTATGTTGTTTAAACATTCACAAGAAAATTTTATGTAGGGATAGGTATTTATACATTGTATTATTGATCTATTGCGTGAGTTTTTTGAAATTGTTTAATACTTTTCTTGTAAATAAAAATAAAAATACAAGTCCTTTGAAGTAGAGTTTCAATCGAAAGAGAATATGAAAATCTACCGGCTGAGTTTTTTTATATTATAATATTTTAATTACTTTTCTTGCTATTTAAAAAAACTCTAAATTTTACCTTTTTCACGAAAAAATGTTGTATATCACATACTCGGTGATACAAAATATTTTTTCGTGTTTCATACATAAGAAGGTAATTTAGCGTGCATTTTTGTGTAGGTACATCCATTTACAAGGGTCTTAAACAAATATTGGATTCCCAGAGGATAAAAGTTTTCACAATATGTACACCATACACACAAAAACATTGTCACGAAACTCATAGATGTAAAATATTTGCATTAGGTACTGTGAAATGAGCATGTATGAAACAATGTATCAATGTTGATGAGGCGATGGATCAAGATAGAAGAATGCGGTGTTCGGGTCTCACTGCCTACTCCTCGAGCAAGATAGTAGTGGGGAGTAAAAATACACATGTCTATAATGACATAATCCAACTGTCGATTTGTTCAGGAGAACTTTGTTCTCTTAACATATCGACAATGTATCAAGCCAGAATACGCGAGAATTGTATGGAGAGGTCTACTTTTTTCACGGCTTTCCCAACTTTGAAGTCAAAAAACACCAACTTAGAGGCTTCGCAGCATATATGTTCCATACACGGATTTACTCAGAATTCGGAGTAGAACATTTCGTGTGTCTGTGTGTGTGTGTGTGTGTGTGTGTGTGTGTGTGTGTGTGTGTGTGTGTGTGTGTGTCTGTGTGTCTGTGTGTCTGTGTGTGTGTCCGTCCCCCCCTTATAACTTTTGATCCGCTCAATTTACAGAGCCCAAAATTTCAGAATATATAAACAGTTACAGGCCTACAAAACTTTTATACTCGGAATTTTGAATTTTTGTTTCAGTCAGGGGTTATCAACTTTTGAATTTTTATTTTATTTTTCCATATATCTCAGAAACCATAAACGGTAGAACGCTGAAAATTGGTAAAAACATAGACAAATACAAAATCTCAAATTATTTTTTTCAAAAAAATTCCAGGGTTTCTCAAACATTTTTTATTAAGAAAAATATTTTTTTTATGATAAATTTATGAGTTTAACTGCCTATATTTCCAAAACTTTTACAATTATCGAAAAAAGCCGAAACACCCCAACTAGATAATTTAATTTTCTATAAAAAATATTAACATTGTAGTAGAAGATCTCAATTTTTTTTAACAATTTTTTTAAAAATTGAATTTAGTGACGACATCGCTTCATACATTTTGTATGGCAGTCGCCTATACACAATACGTAAGAAGACTTAATAGTTTGATACTTCATCTCCAAACATACATACCATCATGCTATTTTCATATTCTGGGTAGGAAAAAGGATCTTCCTCCATACTATCCTATCTTGACATACATACCTACACTACTAAACCTTGACGAAATTCCAAAAACTAAGACAACACATGGCCAGAAAAATTACGCGTACATAGGTCCAAAAATATTTAACCTCTTCAAAACTGACTTTCCACTATTAAGAACCTACTCGCATATCAAATTGAAAGCCATAGCAAACAACTGGTTAATTACCAAAGGACGAAAAGAAACAGAAGAATTATTTAATATTACTGCTTAGATGACTTATAAAAAAAATCAAAATTATATTATCATTAGCCCTTTCTACATCAAGCATTTTTTTTTTCTCATACAACACTAAAATATATACATACATACTTGCACATCATTACTTCAACCTACCACAAAACCTTACAAAAATAACTAACACTATGACGAATTAAAATAATAGAACTGATTTATATAACGCTACTCTGGTACAGGCATAGCCTAGTAGAGTAGCCTAATCCACAAATTAAAATATATAAACGTATACACTAATGACAAACTTAACTTTTTCTTACTTAAAGTATAAATTATAATTTTTATTAACTACTGTATAAAGTTATATTGTACTTATTGTTATTATTATACTTGTAAAAAGGATTTTAATAAATAAATAAATATGTTGTATAGAAAACAAAATATCTGAAAATATTCAATAATTTGTATCTATGGGTTTATAGTTTGGTACATATTCTTCAACTATACATACTATCGCTATCGACAGTTGGATCTCATGTGTTACATGCAACTAGTTTGTATTTATGGGTTTATAGTTTGGTACATATTCTTCAACTATACATACTATCGCTATCGACAGTTGGATCTCATGTGTTACATGCAACTAGTATATACAATATCAATATAAAGTTGATCACTCAATTTTTCCATACAGAAGCTATTTTACTTGTTATATATGTACATTATTCCTACAAATATACAATTAATTTCACATTGATATAACAGACCATTACGAAAACTACGAAGGCTAAACTCATCAGGGCTCTGATATTCCCGATGTTCCTTTATGGCGTGGAAACATGGACACTTAGGGAGTCAGAGCGAAAGAGGATCGATGCTTTCGAAATGTGGTGCTGGAGGCGTATGCTGCCCATCCCATGGACAGCCAGAAGAACCAATGTGTCAATTTTAGACGAGCTAAGGATTGAGGATCGTCTATCGACGATATGTTACAGACGTATCCTTCAATTCATTGGACACATTGCCAGAAGAAAACCAGACTGCCTCGAGAAGCTTGTTGTGATGGGCAGCGTGGAGGGACGGAGATCTCGTGGTCGCTCACCGACCAGATGGAGCGATTTGGTTAAGTCCACAATGGGGTCTTCGGTGACTGGCGCTCTGCGTTCAGCCCAAAACAGATTGGCATGGAGGCGGGCCATACGTGTGGCGACAGACTACAGCCGCTATCCTCAGTCATGAGGAAAAGGACGAATGAATGAATAACTGACCAGATTTTTTTTTGAAGGTTGAAAGTATTTGAATGCATTTTTGAAGAGTGTATCTATATTGTATCAAAGATTCAAACAATATATAAAAATCTCGATTTTCCAGATTGTGAGAGCATTTTGAAAACGTAGAGAAGAAATTAACGGATATTCATGGAAAACTAATCAGCTCTAAGTTTATGGACTTTATATTATGATATCAATATGAAGTCAATCAGACATATAGTTTGGGCTGCAGAGAGGACACAAAAAAAAACAACGTAAATAATTAAATCATAGAGAAGAAATTAACGGTTGTCTAATTAGTTCTAGTTCTATGCACTTTACACATATTATTATGATATAAATATGAAGTCGATCGGACTTATATTTTGGGCTGTAGAGAGAACAAAAAAAGGATACGGCATAAAAAAGGATCATAGTGTGCACTCTTTACAAGATACCCGTTAAGAAATTGATGCAAAAAATACGCTTAAAAATTGTGAAATCATGACTCTCCACTATTCCATAGTAGTGGAGAGTAAAGAGAGATAAGCATTAGAATAAATCTTATCAAGAAGAGAAACAAATAAAAGGAAATAGGGGCTGGAGTTTGAGCCAGTCACGCGGGTGCCCAGAGCACAAATTTGTGTCTTTTTGCTAGGCTGGTATTTTTTAGTTTCATTTAATATTTCTGAAACGTATTTGACGATTTTGTATTATTTGAACAAATAGGTACCTACTACTTATTTTAGATTCATCGTATGTATTTAGAATTGAAACGATGTGTAGAAAATTCTGGATTGTAATTTAAACTCGCTAATTCGACTTCAATTCACACACGCTAATATCGACTTCAATTCACACACGCTAATATCGACTTCAATTCACACACGCTAATATCGACTTCAATTCACACACGCTAATATCGACTTTAATTCACACACGCTAATATCGACTTCAATTCACACACGCTAATATCGACTTTAATTCACACACGCTAATATCGACTTCAATTAACACACGCTAATATCGACTTCAATTCACACACGCTAATATCGACTTCAAATCACACACGATAATATCGACTTTAATTTTTACTTTCAGCTTCTTCTTTGCTAAATAATTTCATCTCTTTTTCAGTTTTTAATTTAACATTAAGTCAGTTTTTCAGTTTTCAATTTAACATTAATATTATTATTTTTCATTAACTTAGATTTTTTAGTTCAGTCTTTTAAATTTAGGTAGGTACCTACTTGGTGTTCGCTTGAAATATAGAAGTGAAAAGATCGAGGTCAGTAGCGCCACGAGATGTAGTGATATCGAGTAACAGCCCTGGGCACTTGTACAACGCGTACGTCAATTAAGATAGGTAAAATTGTGCAATTAACAGTTCAATTGGTACTATAGTACTATTCATCATTTTGAAAAAAAGTTATTGGTTTCATATTTTTATGAATCCAATCACTGTGTATACATTTGTTTATGGTTATAAATATATTATTTTTAAATCAAATTTGTGAATATATCTTGACCAAATATTTTAAGATGGCAAATGAGGACATATGACTAGAATAATAAGTGTAATGATGGTTTTATTCAACGCAATGATATGGAAGAACTATAATCATCATGGTCACAATTCTAGCACTCCATCTCTCCACATACCTATCTCTGTTGTCCGCCAGCCTCTTCTCATCTCTTGATAGCTGCTACAGCGCACATCGCTGATCGCTGATCGTATGTAACTGTCTCTAGAGCAACCTATATGATAATACATACGATATCAATATGAAGTCACAAAATTCATAGTACACCAGTACTAGTTGCATGTAACACATGAGATCCAAGAGTCGATAGCGATAGTATGTATAGTTGAAAGATAAGTACCAAACTATAAACCCATCATAAATATTTATTTAATATTTTAAGATATTTGGTTTTCTATACAACACATGTACCTAGGTATGTATGTCAAGATAGGATAGTATGGAGGTCAGTCCTTTGATCCTACCCAGAATATGAAAACAGCATGATGGTATGTATGTATGTTTGGAGATTAGTATCAAACAATTAAGTCTTTTTAGATATTGAGTGTAGGCGACTTCCATACAAATTGTATGAAGCAATGTCGTCACTAAGTTCAATTTTTATAAAAATTGTTAAAAAAAATATTGAGATGTGCTAATACAATGTTAATATTTTTTAAAGACAATTAAATTATCTAGTTGGGGTGTTTCGGCTTTTTTCGATATTTTTAAAAAAATTCGAAATATAGGCAGTTAAACTCATAAATTTATCATAAAAAAAATATTTTTCTTAAGAAAAAATGTTTGAGAAACCCTGGAATTTTTTTGAAATAACCAATTTGAGATTTTGTATATGTATATACCAATTTTCAGCGTTCTAGCTTTTATGATTTCTGAGATATATGGAAAAATAAACCAGAATTACAAAAGTTGATAACCCCTGACTGAAACAAAAATTCACAATTCTGAGTATAAAAGTTTTGTAGGCCTAACTATTTATATATTCTGAAAAATTTGGGCTATGTAAATTGAGCGGATCAAAAGTTATAAGGGAGGGACGGGGACACACACACACACAAAACTCACATAAAATGTTCTTCTCCAAATTCTGAGTAAATCCATGTATGAGAACATATATGCTGCGAGGCCTCTAGTTGGTGTTATTAGCATGCTAAAAATATATATATATATATATATAGTACATATGCATTCTACATTTTGTTATTCGCTGAAAAATTATGAAATGAATAATTTTTATTCAAACTCTTAATAAAACACGCACCCAATCACAATTTGCCACATTTTGGAGACTATAAGTGATATTTATCGTCTCACAGATCCAGAATTAAAACACAATTAAAATCTGTATCTCCACCGGGAATTTAACCCGGAACCTTTGGCTCGGCAGTTAGATATTTAAACAAGGATTACAATTTTTATGATGTAGTATTAAGAAGACATGCATTTATCATCATCATTTATGTATTCATTTCATCATGCAATGTCACTAACGATTGAATTCAAAGAACCAAACGCCACATTTTTCTATATTGGCACGCATCCATCGCTTCATCTGTGCTTCGTATCAAGGATTTATATAACAGATTAAATAAGCACGAAAATTGTAAATACTCTTTCCAATTGTTAATATTAGGGTACTAAAAGTAAAAAAAAATCTTCTTCTTCTTATGCCGCTCCTAGCGGAGGTTGGCGACCATTACACCAAACTCATACCGATCTTGCGCCAACCTAATTAGTGACGCCGCATCCTGAATCCCGAACCACTGCCTGAGATTTTCAGCCACGACATTCTTTTGACGCCCCATACTCCGTCTTCCCTCGGTCTTTCTTAGTTGTAGAAGGGCATATCTATCATCACGGAATATGTGGTCAAAATATATTGCTTTGCGTCTCTTGACAGTGGTCAGTAACTCTCTCGCTTTCTCCATCATATTTAAAACTTTTTCATTGGAGATTCCATCGACCCATGAGATGCGCGTCAACCTTCTGTATAGCCACTCGAATGATTCAATTTAATTTACTGTTGAGATTTTGAGAGTCCAACCTTCCACTCCATACAGCAGTTCTGGCAACACGTATGCTTTAACTGCTCTCCATCTTGTACAGCTCTAGATCTCTGTTACACATCAGTTTTTGATTTGTTAAATAACATAATATAATATTATATGTAAAATATTAAAAACGCAGAAACTAATATAGGAATATTGATTGGTATTTTAGTCTTGACGCGTCGTTTGTAAGTTTGTTTAAGTAACGCCAACACACTTTATATTAATAATCTATGATAATATATACAGAAGGACATATCAGCTATCAATGTGCTAATGGATAATGCAATAAAAATGCTGAAATCCAGTTCAATCTGGTCAAAAGTATGCCGGTAAAATATGTTATTTAATTAAATAAACAATACACGAATGACAATTAAACAATATAATTAATGGGAAACACATGACTAAAAATCAACATTTCATCGTCGATAAAAATATGTTTTTCTTTCAGTCTGAAATATTTTTACACATGTTTCGCGAATATTTTTCTACATTCGTCATGCCATGTTTTCCTGATAGATACCTACACATAATACCTATGGCGTGTATCTATCTTTTGCTAACGTCATGAGACATTTTGCGACAATACTCTCGGCCAACAATTTCGTGACCTTACAACATTATTTATTATTTGTTCGACAAAACTATTTATTAAATTAACGTTATCGTTTGAATTATGACTCTGCAAGGTGCAATGTGTATCACGCAATGTATACTTAATGTTTCACCATGCAGTGCATAGTAGGTATTAGTAATATGAAAAGTATTTTGCGTAAAGTTATACATATTACACTTCCTACTGAAATGTATTTCATCATTCTCATTTTCCGAAGAAATAGTTCAGTCACGCCATCTTTAGGTGAGTTTTTTTTTATTTAAAAATTAATAACCCCTTTGTACTGAGACAACCGAGAGTATATATGGATGATGCAATCATCAGCTATATTTTTATTGTAGAAAGTTAGAAATTTCTTTCTTCTTGAGAGAAATTTCTTTCTCTATCACATGCAGCAGTGACATCATGGTGCACAATTTAAACAAAAACATACTATACGATTAAAAATAATTTATTGCTTCGTTATTAAGCGAATCAAATACAATAAATATTTACTACGCGAGTTTCAGGAGAGATTCTCGAATGCACCCGTTGTTGGGATATTCAATCTGCAAATTTAAACACCCGCAGTCCGTTTTTAAATATAAGTACGTGTGGTAAATAACCAAATAATTTTACAAATATTACTTCGTTATCCAACTGTCGATTTGTTCAGGAGAACTTTGTTCTCTTAACATATCGACAATGTATCAAGCCAGAATACGCGAGAATTGTATGGAGAGGTCTACTTTTTTCACGGCTTTTCCAACTTTGAAGTCAAAAAACACCAACTTAGAGGCTTCGCAGCATATATGTTCCATACACGGATTTACTCAGAATTCGGAGTAGAACATTTCGTGTGTCTGTGTGTGTGTCTGTGTGTGTGTCTGTGTGTGTGTGTGTGTCTGTGTGTGTGTATGTCTGTGTGTGTGTGTGTCCGTCCCCCCCTTATAACTTTTGATCCGCTCAATTTACAGAGGCCAAAATTTCAGAATATATAAACAGTTATAGGCCTACAAAACTTTTATACTCGGAATTTTGAATTTTTGTTTCAGTCAGGGGTTATCAACTTTTGAATTTTTATTTTATTTTTCCATATATCTCAGAAACCATAAAAGCTAGAACGCTGAAAATTGGTACAAACATAGAAAAATAAAAAATCTCAAATTAATTTTTTCAAAAAAATTCCAGGGTTTCTCAAACATTTTTTATTAAGAAAAATATATATTTCCAAAACTTATACAATTATCGAAAAAAGCCGAAACACCCCAACTAGATAATTTAATTTTCTATTAAAAATATTAACATTGTAGTAGAAGATCTCAATTTTTTTTAACAATTTTTTTAAAAATTGAATTTAGTGACGACATCGCTTCATACATTTTGTATGGCAGTCGCCTATACACAATACGTAAGAAGACTTAATAGTTTGATACTTCATCTCCAAACATACATACCATCATGCTTTTTTCATATTCTGGGTAGGAAAAAAGGAACTTCCTCCATACTATCCTATCTTGACATACATACCTACATAATATATGTTGTATAGAAAACAAAATATCTGAGAATATTCAATAATTTGTATTTATGGGTTTATAGTTTGGTACATATTCTTCAACTATACATACTATCGCTATCGACAGTTGGATCTCATGTGTTACATGCAACTAGTTTAGTCAAAATACATATAAATATACCCAATACCCAGTCTAACCGAAAATTTGGTATAAAGGGGAGGGGTATTCTATTGCCAACTGTCCTTGAAAATATTAAGTCCAGAATACTATAATAGGCCTTATATATACATACATAGGTACATACCATCACGCCAAGTCCCTCGCGGGGTAGGCAGAGAAAACCGAACGCCACTTATTTCACATCATCATCGTTTTTTACATGTTCGTCTGTTATTCATACTTCTAAGATTTCCGTCTTTCAAAATACCGTTCACATGGACGTGCCATCCCTTCCTTGGGCGGCCCCGACCTCTCATTCCATTCTTGTCCCCAATGTATATTTTCTTCCTCAGGCGTTCCTCATTCATTCTCCCCATGTGGCCAAACCATCTCAATGTGTTCACTTTCATTCTATTAATGACATATTTCTTTATCTTACATTCTTTCCTTATGTCCTCATCTCTGACCCTGTCATACATCGTCTTATTACAGATTCTTCTTAGCGATCTCATTTATAAAAGGTCTTACGAGTCAGATTTTACTATTGTAACCTAGCATAATGGTTAAGTCATTTGGATCCGGTGCCGGTGTCCTGAGTTCAATTCCCAACAGATTGGACGGTGATTTAAATTCGTTTCTCTAGCAAATCATGTTTCTCTAGACTCTTAAAAATTAATTTAAAAAAAAATAGTTGGAAGAAATTGTCATTTTGGCAATCAAATGGCCACTTGCACGAGGTGTAAAGGAGTGTTAAAATATCTCGATACTTTGCAGCTATTACTTTGTGATTCATTTTAACTTCTTTTTCTTCGATAAAGTAAAAAAATAAAATAAGTAACAACTTTTATGTTTACACCTGTAAACATAAAAGTTATTATTTTAATTTATTAGTGTTAAAATAACGAAAATAAATCAATAAAGCCATACACAGATATATAGGTATGTAGTAGTGCAGAATAAAAGTATTTCAGGAGCAATTTTTGTTTCTCCCGATTGAAAACACTGGCCAGTCGTAATAAATTGTCACTTGCCAATAAATTAACCACTTGAACGGATACAAAAAAAGCGTTTTTTTTTAAAGGCATGTTTAATGGAAAATGTTGCATCAATTTACACTGCATTTTATGTAGGCAATCCTCCATATAAATATCGCAGTTGCGATGAAAGAATAAATTTTATTAATGAGGCTAAAGGACAGAATATTAAAAGTGTGTTGTGACCAACACCAACTCATAACTATAACATTGCAAGGGTACACTTTTTCTTTTGATGAAAGGATGTATTTTTATGAAGCACATTTCTATTGTACCTACCTATTCAGCGGGAGTACCTACTGTAAAACATTTGAGAGATGAAATCAAAAGAAAAGAAAAACTTAATTAACTTTACACTTATAATATCAATACGTAGGTAATCCATCAATCTATTAGTTCCAAAAAATCGACAGATCGATAAAAAATTCCATTGCTTGTACACCCAAAGACACCATGATGAAATTTTAATTTGCGCTCTTTACGTGATACCTGTTGAGAAATTGATGTTTTTTTTAAAGAAAAAAACAAAGACATATATATCCTCGTAAATTCCCATAACTAAGCATATTTTTTTTTGCTATAGGTGAACGAAATCGGTTGTGGCAGGATTCGAACTCGCGACTAGTGGATTTCTTACCCAGCGCGCTAAGCGATCTGCCACCACCCATCTAAATATCCTCTACTGGGGATCAAACCCATGGCGTTCGCACAGAAACTAAACCTTTACCACTGTGCCACGGATGTCGGCATATATAGATTTTTTAAAATCACAACACTACTATTTTATAGTAGAGCAGGGTATAAATATAAGTGGAAGTCATTAAAAGATGTAACTGGAAAGGAAATTATAAACGACGTTCGTATTTATAATACATATGTGTACACGAACAAATAACAAGTAACTTTCGCGAGTTAAAATTTACTTTGTTTTTGTGAATGTTCGCATCTTATTATAATTTTGCAGTGTGTGTGTGTGTGTGTGTGTGTGTGTGTGTGTGTGTGTGTGTGTGTGTGTGTGTGTGTGTGTGTGTGTGTGTGTGTGTGTGTGTGTGTGTGTGTGTGTGTGTGTGTGCAATTCGCAAATATTATTTTTTACGTGTTCATAATCACGCGCTCTCCTTTGCTGTGCGAAAATAATATATACTTACCTATATCTACCTACCTACCTTGACTTGTTATCTTGAAATAATAAGACTTGTCAATATTTTCCGCTTCAAAAAATACAATATGGATACCTTTATCAATATGGTAGGTGGGTCAAGTCAAATTAATTAATAAATAACAAATAATCATCGTCTTAACGTTTTTAATGGCGTAATCCCCATTCCACTTACTAAAGTATTTTTATTTTTGTTGATTAAATTTAAATGAAAATAATAATAACAAAATGTTCAAAAACGAAATACTTCAATGAAACCCTTTTCTTAGAATTTAAATAACATAAAATATAAACATTTTCTTTAGCCTTGAATGAAATTTTGAATTTCTCTTATTTCTAAATATAAACATAATGTTAAAGTAATCATAGGTACATGATTAGGTATGTATAAAAAATGTTCCTTCTGTGTCCTTCAATTCCCTCCTGCCTCACCTCTTTGTTATGTAGATAAATACATTCGTGAATGTTCCTTCTATACCCTTCAATTCCCTCCTGCCATACCTCTTTGTTACGTAGATAAATACATTCGTGAATGTTCCTTCTGTACCCTTCAATTCCCTCCTGCCATACCTCTTTGTTATGTAGATAAATACATTCGTGAATGTTCCTTCTGTACCCTTCGATTCCCTCCTGCCATACCTCTTTGTTATGTAGATAAATACATTCGTGAATGTTCCTTCTGTACCTACCCTTCAATTCCCTCCTGCCATACCTCTTTGTTATGTAGATAAATACATTCGTGAATGTTCCTTCTGTACCTACCCTTCAATTCCCTCCTGCCATACCTCTTTGTTATGTAGATAAATACATTCGTGAATGTTCCTTCTGTACCCTTCAATTCCCTCCTGCCATACCTCTTTGTTATGTAGATAAATACATTCGTGAATGTTCCTTCTGTACCCTTCAATTCCCTCCTGCCATACCTCTTTGTTATGTAGATAAATACATTCGTGAATGTTCCTTCTGTACCCTTCGATTCCCTCCTGCCATACCTCTTTGTTATGTAGATAAATACATTCGTGAATGTTCCTTCTGTACCTACCCTTCAATTCCCTCCTGCCATACCTCTTTGTTATGTAGATAAATACATTCGTGAATGTTCCTTCTGTACCTACCCTTCAATTCCCTCCTGCCATACCTCTTTGTTATGTAGATAAATACATTCGTGAATGTTCCTTCTGTACCCTTCAATTCCCTCCTGCCATACCTCTTTGTTATGTAGATAAATACATTCGTGAATGTTCCTTCTGTACCCTTCAATTCCCTCCTGCCATACCTCTTTGTTATGTAGATAAATACATTCGTGAATGTTCCTTCTGTACCCTTCAATTCCCTCCTGCCATACCTCTTTGTTATGTAGATAAATACATTCGTGAATGTTCCTTCTGTACATACCCTTCAATTCCCTCCTGCCATACCTCTTTGTTATGTAGATAAATACATTCGTGAATGTTCCTTCTGTACCCTTCAATTCCCTCCTGCCATACCTCTTTGTTATGTAGATAAATACATTCGTGAATGTTCCTTCTGTACGTCTGTACCCTTCAATTCCCTCCTGCCATACCTCTTTGTTATGTAGATAAATACATTCGTGAATGTTCCTTCTGTACCCTTCAATTCCCTCCTGCCATACCTCTTTGTTATGTAGATAAATACATTCGTGAATGTTCTTCTGTACCCTTCAATTCCCTCCTGCCATACCTCTTTAAATACATTCGTGAATGTTCCTTCTGTACCCTTCAATTCCCTCCTGCCATACCTCTTTGTTACGTAGATAAATACATTCGTGAATGTTCCTTCTGTACCCTTCAATTCCCTCCTGCCATACCTCTTTGTTATGTAGATAAATACATTCGTGAATGTTCCTTCTATACCCTTCAATTCCCTCCTGCCATACCTCTTTGTTACGTAGATAAATACATTCGTGAATGTTCCTTCTGTACCCTTCAATTCCCTCCTGCCATACCTCTTTGTTATGTAGATAAATACATTCGTGAATGTTCCTTCTGTACCCTTCGATTCCCTCCTGCCATACCTCTTTGTTATGTAGATAAATACATTCGTGAATGTTCCTTCTGTACATACCCTTCAATTCCCTCCTGCCATACCTCTTTGTTATGTAGATAAATACATTCGTGAATGTTCCTTCTGTACCCTTCAATTCCCTCCTGCCATACCTCTTTGTTATGTAGATAAATACATTCGTGAATGTTCCTTCTGTACGTCTGTACCCTTCAATTCCCTCCTGCCATACCTCTTTGTTATGTAGATAAATACATTCGTGAATGTTCTTCTGTACCCTTCAATTCCCTCCTGCCATACCTCTTTAAATACATTCGTGAATGTTCCTTCTGTACCCTTCAATTCCCTCCTGCCATACCTCTTTCTTATGTATGTAGATAAATACATTCGTGAATGTTCCTTCTGTACCTACCCGTCAATTTTTTTTCCCTGTAATTTTTCCTAATTTAGGTATTAAATGGTTTTGTACAAAATTTCACACGTTGCTCGGTACGGTTGCATGAGATTTCCTTCTGGCAAAAAACCCACCTTTATGCACTTTGCTGTGCAAAATTTGAAAAGTTAATTGTTGAATAAATTATAATATACATATCTGGAAAAGAATTATCATTATTCTATCGAAACAGGATTTAAACACATCAATTTAAGTTTCAAGTTTTGCTTCCAACACATTATGATGAAATTTAATATTATAAATATTATAGACATAATATTAGATATCCATCGTTTCTATTAAAAAAATATCTTCTCTTCTAAAATAATGTATGTATATTTTATGATGGCGCCTTTCGAAGCGTCTGGTACACTCTCCATCAAATTTACATTCAAATGTCAAATAATAGACGGAAAATATTGTTCTGCTTTTCTACGAACGTTGAATGTTTGCGATAAAACGAAGAATAACAAATGACCTTCTTTAATATTATACTTTTGAAACAAAACAAAAAACACGATTCACGTCAACACGATTATTTTCGTATATTTATTCTGAAAAAAATACTTAAGGTAAGGTACGGTACAGCAGAGGATTTGCTTAGATAAACATTTAACTTGCACCATTTTAAATATGTACCTATATTTTTATTTTATCAGTTTAAAAGACCCGTACAAGGCGTAACGATATTCTTCTGAAAAAAATAATAAAAACCACAGACCAATAAAATTAATATAAACAGTAAAAATTTCTAAGTAGGTAGGTACACAACGCAAGACTGTGCCACCAAAATTTTGAGGCATCGAATATTTTTGGAATGATTCAGAATGAACTACAAAAAACAGTACCCAACAAAAATATCATCAATGGTAGATGTTTTAAACAAAAGCGTTAAAATTACAAAAACACATACTATAGGTACTTTTACTGCTACAAAAAATAAAATAAAATAAAATAAAATAAAATAAAATAAAATAAAATAAAATAAAATAAAATAAAATAAAATAAAATAAAATAAAATAAAATAAAATAAAATAAAATAAAATAAAATAAAATAAAATAAAATAAAATAAAATAAAATAAAATAAAATAAAATAAAATAAAATAAAATAAAATAAAATAAAATAAAATAAAATAAAATAAAATAAAATAAAATAAAATAATATAAAATAAAATAAAATAAAATAATCCGATTTACATTTAAAAATTGATTGTGTTTGGGATTCACCACACTTTGTTTACGCAATCCATAATCAAGTCGAAGCTAATCTATATTTCATACTATGTGATAAAAAAAACTTTATTATTTTTTAAAATTTATTTTATGAAGCTCTTATATCGTTTAATATGTCGTTTATGGGAAGAAACAAAAAATATACCTAAATTGAATATGATAATTTTCTTTTTATTCCCATTCACATGTATCGAAACTTCAAAATGACTATTTTACACATTTATTACAAATTTTCAAATTACACATTTTTATAAAATTTTTAAATTACCTTCCTACAGTTTTTTGCAAATTTTTAAATTACAAAATTTTTCCCTCATTTAATGATACTTTGATTTTTTGATATAATTTTTACATGCGAATGTAGTAGATACATACTATAATTTGGTGAATGTCATTTTTAACATAATCGTCTTTACTATAATTTTGCAAATATAATATTTTATAATTTATATATTATATACGAAGGTATGTCCTGTAGGCGCCTAATTTACCGGTTCTCCTATAAATATAAATTTAAACTTCGTATATATTGAGATATAAAATTTGCACTTATTAACTATCGACCTGCGTACCTACGTGATATTTTCTTTTGATTTAATATTATTTGTCATTAGTAAGTAAGTATTAAATCTATCTATTAAATATGTTATAATGTCAAAATGTACTTTAAATGGTTGTGGCCTAACAGTAATTACTGTCATTAGGAAGTAAAAATAGGTTCATTAATAACAAATAATGTGTTTATTTTCGTGTAAACATTAATAATGTTATTGAGTCGGTACACAAACAATATTGTGAGTTGGTTCATAAACACGAACAGTATTGTTGAGTAAGTACACGGACAGTATTGTTGAGTTAATACACAAACAGTATTGTTGAGTTAAGTAGTATACGATCAGTATTGTTGAGTTAGTACACGATCAGTATTGTTGAGTTAGTACACTAACAGTATCGTTGAGTTAATACACGAACAGTATTGTTAAGTTAGGTAGCATACGTATTGTTGAGTTAGTACACGATCAGTATTGTTGAGTTAGTACACTAACAGTATTGTTGAGTTGGTACACGAAGAGTAGATATTGTTGTGAATTATTGTTGTATATATACTGTATTGTTGAGTTACTAGGTACATCAACAGTTTTGTTGATATATTTAATCCTTTTTTAAGTTAGTACGTAAACAATATTGTTGAGTACTGTTATGTTAGATGGTTTATTTTTTTTCTTTTGTTTGTATATTTATAGTTTTTTTTTGTTTTAATGTACATTTAATGCACCATTTTAAATTTTAATGCACACCCTTGTTTTCATCAAATATTTGCTATGGAATAGGTACTGTTGTTTACCCTATTTTGTAATTTACCCTTTTTTGTAACTAGTTGGTAGGAAGAAATTGACTTATTTTATTTTTATATATTTTTAAGTCGATGGATAGAAATTTCCTTATAAATTGTCACAATAAATATTTGTAAGCGCATACCTACTTATCTGTCGCAATAAATATTACATTCATTAGATTTTATTGAGAGTATAAAATACAGTTTACAAAAATAAGATTGATAAGGAAATTTAATAAAAAGCATAAATAAATGGTGAGTGCTAGCTACGCATGCGCACAATCACGTAGGTAACTAGCCGATAACAGTTCATTAGCCCTTTGAATACTCAAGTATCTCCTCACTTCATTAAAAATATGTTTTAATATAAATAGTAGGTACCTAATATATATAATAATAATAATTTTGTTTATTTTCTCCACTTAAGAATACACACATGAACATAAATAATTGTTGAACTTTTAATTAAGTTTTTGGGAAGTATCATGTTCTGAGTTCCTCCAATTATTCTTTGTCAATCTAACTAGGAGTAATTCCTGTTTTAAGGCAAACAATTTTATCACAAATTTAGTAACACATTCATTTTAAGCTACATGCTTGTAATATTGAAAAAAAACCTAGAAAAATACAACCCATTAAGTATATAAATATATTTATTTTCGTTTCAATTGAAATGTATTTAAAAAATCATCATTATTTAATTTGTAATTACACCGTGCATATTTTTAGAAAGATTTAATTCCTTTTATAGAACGACTGTTTCGATTGATTAGACATACTTAGGTATATCAAATGATGCACAATTTTTTTTTTCTTTTATGCTGAAAATAAAATCCTCTTTACAACTATAGTAAATGTTTAATAAGATATTTCTGGGTATAAACCGGGGTAATTCAACTTTTCAAAGACTGCATAGTTTGGGGAATAAGTACCTATGCTCAATACACAGATATCCTCAATGATTCGATTGGTATTTATAAAAGACATCAATACATTGCACTTGCCAACGAGACCAAAAATTAAATTATTTCCTTCACATTGTAAATACATGTTTTCACATTTTTTTCCTCAATTTGCACGTAGGTACTTATATTTAACAGATTGTTACCTATTTATTTGTTGTTTGTATATTCTTTCTACGGAAAGTTAATTAAAATAATAATAATATTTTTTTACCTATTTTTTGTGCAAGTTGTGCATTATTTAGGTATACTGTTGAAACTCTTACATGTTTTTCGATTTATATAGTTATATCTTTATTTCATTTCTTAAATGTGTATTTTTTGTATAACTCTTCTTTTCTATCTTATCTTTTATACCTATACAAACTTTATTTTATCTATATGCACTGTATAACCTGTATTCTTTGTAAAAGGCTTATGCCGTATAATAAATAAATAAATATGGAAGAAAATATCAATAAACCAGCTATTGAAAAATGAATTGTTTTTTGACGTTGCTATCTTTTAGACAATTATTTCATCAGCTGGTCTAGTAGTATTTTCACTTTTTTATGAAGTACAGAATAGGTCAGGAGAGTAAGTTCTGTTATTGAGTAGTCCGTTGTTTGGTCCAATGGGATCTCGGTGAAGCGTATCATTATCGCGGCTCGCTATAACAGCTGATCCGAGTAGAGTAGGTAGGTACCTATAATGGTCTACGTGCCGCGTTACATGTTATGCTCCTATACTGCAGTCGACTGCAGTTCGTCTTTGTTCTCAGACTGGTATGAACATGTCATGTTCCGTCCCAGTGAAAGAGACGACGCCTATACCATTAAGCCCATTGGGTATCTCCCCTTTACGCACCTGCTATTGTCGTATTTTTTTTCACCGAATAAAAAAAGCCTACCTGTCAAATTTAGCATATCTCTATACATTTCAGTAGACCAATGCATTTACGGTTACAGTTTATTTGTCCTTGTTGAGAAGCTCTTTTGACAATCATTTTTTTGTTATTAATGGGATCCTTTCAAAACGAAATTGGTTATTTTATTTAGAAATGTCTGTTATTCTCTGATTTGTTTTGTACCTATCACAATTTTATCGGCATTGAGGGATATATTTTCAATAAAGTGAAAATTAATTATAATTAATACAATATCAATGTAACGTGCAGGATTCAGATTAACTGGGCCACTGCTTTGTTCTAAATTAAGGAACCAATTTATTTGCAACATTAAATTAAATACATTCTTATGTAGTTTATTGAATATCTATAAAATAAATAATTTATACCTACTACAAAATGAAATCTTTTGGGCATAGAATTGGTACAATCATAGTTTTTGGGTAATTATTTTATTCGTCATTTTAATTGACGATTGTTAAAAACACTTTACATGACAAATAGTCGGCATTTATTTCTATTTTCAATTTTTGGGTCACAATTCTCAAATTCGACTGTCGAGGGTAATTATTATTCAGCTACTAGTTGTATGTAACACATGAGATCCAACTGTCGATAGCGATAGTATGTATAGTTGAAGAATATGTACCAAACTATAAACCCATAAATACAAATTATTTATTATTTTATGATATTTAGTTTTCTATACAACACATGTACCTAGGTAGTCAAGATAGGATAGTATGGAGGTCAGTCTTTTTTTCCTACCCGGAATATGAAAACAGCATGATGGTATATGTATATTGTATGTTTAGAGATGAAGTATCAAACTATTAAGTCTTCTTTGATATTGTGTATAGGTGACTACCATACAAAATGTATGAAGCGATGTCGTCACTTAATTCAATTTTTAAAAAAATTGTTAAAAAAAAATTGAGATCTTCTACTACAATGTTAATATTTTTTATAGAAAATTAAATTATCTAGTTGGGGTGTTTCGGCTTTTTTCGATAATTGTAAAAGTTTTGGAAATATAGGCAGTTAAACTCATAAATTTATAATAAAAAAAATATTTTTCTTAATAAAAAATGTTTGAGAAATCCTGGAATTTTTTTGAAAAAACTAATTTGAGATTTTGTATTTTTCTATGTTTGTACCAATTTTCAGCGTTCTAGCGTTTATGGTTTCTGAGATATATGGAAAAATAAAATAAAAATTCAAAAGTTGATAACCCCTGACTGAAACAAAAATTCAAAATTCCGAGTATAAAAGTTTTGTAGGCCTGTAACTGTTTATATATTCTGAAATTTTAGGCTCTGTAAATTGAGCGGATCAAAAGTTATAAGGGGGGGACGGACACACACACAGACACACAGACACACAGACACACAGACACACACACACACACACACACACACACACACACACACACACACACACACACACACACAGACACACGAAATGTTCTACTCCGAATTCTGAGTAAATCCGTGTATGGAACATATATGCTGCGAAGCCTCTAAGTTGGTGTTTTTTGACTTCAAAGTTGGAAAAGCCGTGAAAAAAGTAGACCTCTCCATACAATTCTCGCGTATTCTGGCTTGATACATTGTCGATATGTTAAGAGAACAAAGTTCTCCTGAACAAATCGACAGTTGGATCAACCAAAGAGTTCGCGTTCGAGTTGAATAATAGTTAATACGAGAGATTGAAAACAGTCAATTACTAATAGGTGTAATGTCAAATGGTGATATAAAATATACAAAGAGATTTATAGATATACATATTCAGCAGCTATATTCCCTTTCTTATTAAACATAGATATTGTTATGAAGAATTAATAGCTAGCACCAAAGTTAAAAAAAAATGTAGCATACCTATAGCGTGAGCGTTATTCTATGTGATTTAACTTGTGTTCCCACAAAGAATAGGAAAGGAATTAAACTGCAGGAATAATTTTTAGATAAATACGGTTTTAATTTTTTGAATGAATTAATAAGTCTATAATACACGATACATTATGGTATGGTCAGGTCAGGATATGTAAAGGTGAGCATGTGCCCATATTTTGTATAAATGTTCGTTGAAAACAACATAAATGGCATAGGATAGGGGAGTAATGTAACAAAGTAGGTATCGTGCCAATGTGACCAATTTAAAAACATGAATATTAATGAACCTATTTTCACATCTGTCATTTAGTTTGTATATGTTATGTAGGTATCGCTTAGGAACTAACTGAGCACAAAAACAGCTGAACCGATTATAAAAGTGGTATCTACTCTACATAGGTAAATAGTCAATTTATATTTCTTTATCTACCACAATACATAATATTGTAGGTACCCACCTATATACCGTCTAACTATTGACAAGTAACATCGGTGCATATTTCATTACTGAGGACGGGGATCGTTCATGATTGACACCTGGCCTTGAGCATCAGGGGGCCTAGACAACGTGTCATTTAAGCTAAGCGTTATATCGCTAAGCGATAGTAAATGTATGAAATTGGTCGCTATGACAACACGTGACAGCCACAAATTTCATACATTTCTATCGCTTAGCGATATAACGCTTAGCTTTAATGGCATGTTGTCTAGGGGGGCTGGAACGATACCGAGACTATGTATTGGATACAAAAAAATAAATCATTTAACTATCTTGTTGATAATGTTTGCAAAATCTTAAAATATAGGTAGTGAAATTCTTGTTTAATCATTCGATTTTGGAATGAAGGTTTTAGTACTTATTATATTTATGTCAATAAGAGTTCATATTTCATTTTATATTAAATATTTACCTACATATGTCAAATATTTACCAAATATTTAACACGCACCCAATTACAAGTTGCCACATTCTGGAGACCTACGATATTAATCGCCACAGAGATCCAGACTGAAAACACAATTAAAAATTGTGTCTCCACCGAGAATCGAACCCGGGACCTTTGGATCAGCAGGCAGATACCTAACCAACTGAGCCACGAAGGCCTACGTTGGTAGAATAATTACTAATCATCATCACCATTAATGGCTCTACAGCCCATTATGAGCATTGGCCTCCTTAAGAACTTTCCGCTATTCCACCAGGTCCATCGCCCGCATTTTCCAATTAGTTACACTGATTGCATTCAAGTCCCTTTCTATACCATTCATCCACGTTGATTCGGGTCTTCCCATGTTTCACCTCCCATTTGCTCGTGTGTTGAGAATCCTCTTCGTGACTCGATTCTCCTCCATGCGCTGGAGATATCACAACCATCTAAGGCGATATTTAAAACAGAAACACGAAGTAATCTTAGAAAATAGTGTAAAAATAAAATAAAACGAAATATCAGAAGCAAGAAAGCACGAAGATAAAAATGTATTGGTTCATGTGAAAATAGCATTGAAACAGATTTCCTTTATGTGTATTTCAAACAAACTTGCTTTTTTGAAATACACATAAAAGAAATCTAACTCTGACTTTTAATACTAACTTTCTATTGTTTTTTTATTGATGTGTGTATACCTACATACCTACCTACTAACATCGTAACATGATCCCTACATGTTGGTATAGGTACCAGAAAAAATGGATGCAGGTCTGGTACCTGGGATTTGAAACACAATAATTATATAAGATACCTATTATAGATCTACATTATGTATATAATATGCCCGGATGAAAACGGTTTCGAAGAGTAGATATATAATGTATATATAACGAAACTGTTAGGGCAGAAGTGATTTGGACATTATTTTCCAGGCACGTAACAATATTTCTATGCAAGTATTTTTTAAATCGTTTTATAACTATAATGATAAAGTTTTTATATTATATTTTTCTTCTTTGTAGGCTTGTGTCAACTTATTAGGGCGGCTTTTTTCGCCCTCAGGTTGTATTACACTGTTCTGGGTATCGCTATTCTCAAGGCCGACAAAAATTAAATTATAATAATGTGATGTTATGCATGTATTAAAGCCAATGGTAAGTAATCTAATAAGAATTTGTAACTAGATATTACTATTATTGTTGATAATAACTCTTATTCTGCTAATAAAATACAATGCAGTATTATGCTGAATCTATCTTTTTATATCTGATTTATGTATTTTGATCTTCCATGCCCTCGACATTTATCTATCAATAATATTATTTTGCAAATCATTAGTTTTGCTGGATTTTAATAAACAGCAATGTCATTATTATTTACTTATCGTATTTGGTTATCCGAAATATGCTTATCTAAATTGTATTAGGTATGAAATATAACTGATGCACAAATAAATATGTATAACTCAAACATAACAACACTCTGCACACAAATATGTTATATATGTATGTAAGTACTTACCTAACAATATAAATAATTGTTTATGGTTAATAATACAGAGATCTGAAGGCTGTGCTAGTTGAGGATATTGTAAGATAGAGCCGACAGAGAAGAATGTTCTGGAACGAACTCGTGTTTGGAATGGTATAATATCCTCCAGGAATGCAGAACTCCAGGACGTCATCCCAAGAGATGGTAGGACAGCTGGCAATCCACGTCGCATGAAGGAAATTGACACAGGATTATAACCGTCTAGAAAAAGAGAAAGAAGAAGAGGTTTTTGTAATATTACTTATCTATGAAATAGCAGATTCGCAACACTGGAAACGTTAGACTCAAATACGTATCTGGCGTTTGATTTCCTATTTCAAATTAAAATGTAGGGTTTTGTTTCGAACTTAATTAGGTACTTACCTATTCATTATTTGTTCATCTCAACGTTTTCACTTTCATTATATTAATGACATCTTTATCTTACATTATTTCTTACTTACTGTCATATATCGTCCTATTAAAATACATTATTTTTTGCGATCTCAACGATTTCTATTAATAAACTACACAAACATATAACACGTACCTATTTTTGGTATTTATTTACACACATTTAATGGAAACTATAGGAAGTTTACTTACCAATCATTTTTATTGAAAAAAAACTATGTTGTAGTGTTTCCCGAAAATCATATGTGGAAGATCTGACATTGAAAGCTTTGCCTATAAATATGTCTAACGACCTTGAATGTATATAGGTACATAATATGTGCCTGTTTGCTTGTTCAAGTCACGTAGATAACAAATCGCTTGCTCTGTCTCATAATATGCTTCCACTAAAATTACATGAAAAACTAACACAAACCTTTGTACACAATGAAATAAAATAATGATGAAAACCAGAGCATGTATTGTATTGGAGAATAGATATTATGCAAAGTTTTACATTTACAATTTAATTATTGATAAGGTGGGTACATTGGAAAGGTTATTTGATAATCACCCAAGAAACGATGTTTACATTATTAAATACATTTTAAAAATAATGTTAACTTCGGATGGTTTGTTAAAATATTATATTATGCTTTGTAAGTATTCAAGTATGTATGTATGCGGTATGCGCTCCTAAACCGTTCATCCGATTGTAATGAAACTTTACGGAATTGTCGGGCGTATACCCGTAATATTTCTGGATTTAAACTTTTTTCTTCGTCTTCATTGTGTATTTGACCTGTGAATATGGTCTTTCCTGGGAGATGGAAGTCCAAGTGTCGTTTCATCTCTTCGCAGATCTTCCGGATAGTCTTCTATTGTTTGGTATTTCCGTCTTTACAATTTTGACGATTCTATCGTCGTCCATGCGTTCGACGCGGTCTCTCCAGAAAATTTAAACTTTTTTAATCATTTAATATCTCACAAATGAATTTATTAAAAATGATCGATATAAGTATATGAATATACCTAAATGTCATTGGTATTTTTCACTGAAGGGATGGAAGAAACGAGAGGAACTGAAGGAAGGTAGGAGGTACTGAACGGATGGGAGGCACTGAAGGAATGGAAGAAACGGGAAGAATTGAAGGGAGGTAGGAGGCACAAAAGGGACGGAAGGTACTGAAGGGATGAAAGAGACGAGAGGTAGGTACTTATGGGACGAAATTATAATATTTGGAATTTCAGATATTACGATGATCAACCAGCAGGTTTGCCGTGTTACACTAGTAGGTACATACATTATATATATTATTATGGAGCAATTTTCGTAATTTTTTAAAACAATAAAATATAAATAATATTCCGGAACGCGAGAGCATTTTTTTTTACATATTAATTTTATTGTTGTAAATGATAAATGGGATTATTTTTCATTGTTATCTTTTTTGTGTTACTTCTCGGGCAACTAACAGGTATTAGGTACGTCAAATATTAATTTAACACTCATCTAATACTAATAAGTTACCATATTATGGAGACCTATGATGTTTATTTATTGAATAATTTGTATCTATAGGTACAAAATATGTTTTTCCTAAAGTTTTTTTTTAAAGTTTTAAAGAGAGTGGAAATCCATTAAGTATTTAAAAGACTAAGTTTAGTTTGTCGATCGACAATTCTTGATAGAACTCCATTGTACGTTGATATGTTATAAAAAATATAAAAATACTTGGTAATTGTTCTATTGTGTTTATTTGATTATTGACGCGTTTCGAATTATTCTGACGATGTGCTTTGCACGAAACGCGTCAATAATCAAATAAACACAATAGAACAATTACCAAGTATTTTTATATTTTTTATAACATATCAAAGTATTTAAAAATTAATGAACAAAAATATACTTAAGTATTTTTCCACAAAAATTCGATTATAATGACCGAACGGTCTAAAGAACGATCAAGGTCTAAAATTTTCATATTAGACCTTGATAATGCCGAGCCACCTCAGCGAAAGCGTTCGGTCATTATAATCGAATTTTTGTGGAAAAATACTTTAGTATATTTTTGTTCAGTATATATTTTTTTTAATCCGTCATATCATTTATAATCATCAGTCCTGAGGAATAAGCGGTCGCTTCCATACCGGTCGTATTAAATGACTCATTCTGATAATCAAAATTAACTCCGAAAATATAAATAGTATAATTTTTAATATTCAGTTATGGAAACTGAATATGTAGATACATATGACGCTCAATTATCTCTGCTTATCTACTCTTATTGTGATTTACGACATGTTGTCATCTATGTATGTACGTAAGTTAGGTATACGTTGAACAACAAACGTGTAGTGTACCTACGTTATATTATTTGTCATATATTTATTATGTCTTATCCGAGAGCGGCTCTTTGTCATTACCAATTAAATATGTAAGTTCAATTGACCTAGAACAGCGGAGATAAATAAGGACACTGCATTATTTTATTGAAAATGAGTTTATCAAAAGGGCTTGTAACTTCTATAACGTCAACCTCTCGGCCAGTATCACACATTCTGATATATTCACCGCTAGTAATAACGCATACAAAAATTCTCTCTATAAGTGCATAGCATGAACTCGTATGATGAATTTTTTTTTTTTTGTTAGTTATTTTTGTTTTTTCTAATATTATCTTTTGTATACTTTTATTTACATTTTGAGTTGTTGTTTGTAACAAAAATATAACAATTTTACTGTCACAATCCTTTTCCCATCCTTTTCCTTTCCCGTCACAGGCAAACATAGGTACATCTTAGTTATAGGTATTTAAATTTATGATGTTTGAAATGTTTTATATTTAATATCTGTGGACATATGTAATTGGTCTGTTTGTTTTTATTTTATAGTGTATTATTCCATTTTAGTATTTTAAGACTGTATTTGTCCCTAAATAAATAAATAAATAAATAAATTATAAAACTCCGATATCATTATTAATTATTATTTCACTTTACAAAAAATACTACAGTTAAACAGTTTTTATGCAATACAATAATTTGAACAAATAATTTGATTAGTATTTTAATATTTTATTTGATTAGTAAGTATTTTAATTTTTTTTTCTATGTTGACAAAATCATCAATTTCAATTTGTACTTAATTGAATGCTTTGATATTGAAACCTGAATCAATACTTTCATGTAACACATTGAAAATGAAATAGGAATATAATAATACCTTGTTATTTTTACAACATCGCTTTTTTACAGAAAATAATAGGTAAGTACATTTAAAAAAAAAACACTCATTATTATTGCCCCATTATAGTGTGGACATTTGTGTAAGAATAACAATTAAATATATTTTATTATATTATAACTTTAGCTAAGAGGAAGAGACCATCGTTTTCTTAAGGCCACAGATGCACTGAAATGTGATTAGTTAGTCCCTCTGAAATTGGCTCGTTATCCGTTTAATTTGTTAGATGTAACAATATAATTTAGCATAAATATTATAAAATATGATATAGAACTTCGACCTGTTTAGATATATAGAAATTTGTGTCTTTATTTAAAAAAGGTAAAATTCATATTGTGAGTTACGTCGTTCCTGTTTCGCGTCGTAGTCAAGTCTAATAATATAATATATAGGCATATATATGGCAAGAAGAACCCTACGGCCTTCTTTTGTACAAAAAATGGGGTACGAACCGCTTTTAAAATTCTCCGTGGCAGTGCGGCTTTAACATTTATTTATTTATTTATTTATTTATTTATTTATGTATTTATTTATTTATTTTTTTGTTTATTTATTTATTTATTTATTTATTTATTTATGTATTTTTTTTTTGTTTATTTATTTATTTATTTTTATTTATTTTTTTATTTATTTATTTATTTATATATTTATATATATATTTATTTATTTATTTATTTATTTATTTATTTATTTATTTTTTGTTTGTTTATTTATTTATTTTATTTATTTTTTAATTTTTTTTTTATTTTTTAATTTTTTTTTTATTTATTTATTTATTTATTTGTTTATTTATTTATTTATTTTTTTATTTATTTATTTATATATTTACTTATTATTTATTTATTTATTTTTTTATTTATTTAACTATTATTTTTTTTATTTATTTAATTATTATTTATTTATTTAATTATTTAGAGGTATCAAATCAAATAAAAATATTTGATTTGATTTGGGAAGCATGTGATTCATATTAACTACGCCAACATAGTTAACTAGTCTCTTTCTATGGTTCTGAAGAGATTGGATTTATGACAGGTACTATAGTAGACTTAGGATCTATTTTGTGTCAGCCCATATGTGTGTTGAGGTAATGATTGTGAGTGCATAAAGTTGAGATTGTGTACAATCACCATGTTCATAATTGCATATATTTGTCACTAAAAATTGTAAACTCTAGCCCTAGAACAGGTTTTCCTAGTTGGGCAGCAGTAATCTACTTATTGTTATCATTATAAATATGGTGTGATAAAAGGTAAATAAATAAAAATATATTTAAAATAAGTGGTGTAAACGAGGTAAAAATTTAGAAAATAAGTAAATAAACGGATAAACCAACCAATTACATGTTGATACTTGTTTCAAATATTATAACCATTTGTTATAATATTATGATGCACATGGTAACAAAAACATATTGTTTATCAAATCGTAATCAACGATTATTTATAATTGTGTAGTGTAGTGTCATAAATCTTCGCTGTTTTTTATACATTGATTATTATTAACCTTCAAATCTCAATCTTTTTTTTGAAAATATAAACTTGCTGTCTATCTAATCCTTTATTTGCATTATAATATAATACTGTGATTCATTCATGATCAGTATTAATATTTTATAAATTATTTATAAATCAATATCTTTTATTTGATACAAATAACTTTGTTTATACCACGAATCAGGAAGTTTGACAACTAATTCCAGAAGAAGAAACAGTCGAATATTTTGAAATCGGTAAAATAAATAATTAACTCATTTGTGGTTTAAAGCAAGGTTACATTCGTTGATTGTAATCAACGAATGTTTAACATGTGCCACTAGTTATTTCTGAAAAGTAAAATAGTAAAATTCTTATTTATTTATCTTCAAAATTTAGAACTTATTTAGGATAGTGGTAAACCGATTTTCCATGATGTTTTGAAATTTTTCAATGTATTGTTAAATGTTTCATAATCTTCATTGATAAATCAATATTTACTATTGGGTAGTCTGAATTTTAAATTCATTGTCCAGTTTCTCGCAAACTTGATTAATATTCCGGTTCAATTTAATTTTTCTCTTCATTATTTGAATATTTATACAACAAACTTATCATACCTACATTTATTGGATCGCTAGATTATCAATTATAATTAGCTGTTCAAATTTACAGATTATAATTAACGCAGTTTACAGGATTTGATCAAATGAATATAGTATATATTGGTATAAAATCACACATAACATGAAACCGGCAATTTTCAGTTAACATGTTTTGACCTAATACCATCGAAATATAAATTTTTTTCTGTATGCCAAATGAGAAACAAAAAAAAAAGTACACCTAATAAAAAAATTGCATATTAGTCATATAAGCATCTGCTAGTTCAACGAAAACATTCGAAGTTTGTCTTAAACGTAATTATCGTCTGAAAATAACGTTCTAGAAATTATCAGTTTTGCGCTTAGTAATTTGTTTTATATTCGATATGTAGATAATCTAGAAAAAAACAGCCAGTAAGAGTAAGGTATCATTACGATAATCGCTTTTTGATTGATGAAATATTTATAACGTGAATATTAAATAAAAATATGACTTGTAGCAACTAGTGACATAAATATCACAAAATATTAATATATTGCATCACGATTACTAAAGGAAAATGAGTTTGCATTATTTTTCCATAAAATTTTACCTAGTAATATGCGGTTAGGAGAATCCGGTATTAATGTTATCATATTTATACTTTGATGAAAACCGATGTTTCATTTCCTTTTTTAATTCTAGTAAATCAATCACTTCTGTTTCCGTTTTGTCATATCTCCCACATAGCCAAATCAACTAAGTAAATTTGTATTTTATTTTATGACAAGTTTTTAACATCTCAATAGAGACGAAGTTGGAATATTATAGGAAATATTTATTTATTTATTTATTATTGATTCTCGGGCAACTAACAGGTACCTACTATGTTAAATATTAATTTAACACGCACCCAATAACAAGTTGCCACATTCTGGAGACTTACGATATTAATCATCTCACAGATCCAGACTGAAAACACGATAAAAAAAAGTGTCTCCACCGGGAATCGAACCCGGGAACCTTGGATCAGCAGTCAGATACCCAACCAACTGAGCCACGAAATATATAATATATCGGGAACTCAAGTGACTTACAGGGCTTACGATCTGTCTTCGGCTGGTTTACGTGATCACTTTATGCGCTTGCACAACGTTCACCAATTGTGCCTTGTTATTGAGATCTCTATTGATTCAATTTTTGAAAGCTTATATAAGAATCATGAAAATCTTTTCGTTTCACTATAAACTGAAACATTGTCGCCATCTAGAGCGAAAACAACAGTCCTTGTACATGAGGTGACAATGCTCTCGCATAGATATCACCCCTGAATCGCGCCAGAATTATAAGTTCATTTTTGGATTGTTTACTTGCTTCTACCAATGTGTAGATATGTAAATCGAATATTTTTATAGTTATATATACGCAACAATTAGATTTTCTTATGCTTGTGTATATACTATAAAAATATTCGATTTGTATATTATTGTAAGGATTCATAGAAAACGGCCTGTGGAAGAATGCCAGCAAATCAAAGGTCATACATAGTAAGTCTTTGAAAATATTGAAAATTGAACAGCGTGTTAAATAAAAGGGAAGCATTTTTCAACGGAATGGACGGCTTAATAAGGATACCGAAAGAAGAGTTATGGCAGGAAACAGAGTGAATGGAGCACTTAGACCAGTTATGAATGATCGTAACATATCAAAGGATGCCAAAGTTGCCATTCATAACGCAATCGTAGTGCCAACCTTGACATATGCAAGTGAAACATGGACATGGCAGAAGTCGCACGAAAGCAGAATAAATACAGTTGAAATGAGATCGCTAAGAATTTGTAATATTATGTAAGTAATTAATAAAAAGAAAGTTAACACATTGAGATGGTTTATTATAGCCACACGGGAAGAATATATTTATGAAGAACGCCTGACAAATATAATATAAGTAGGTACAAAGCTGACAGGAACGGAATAAGAGGTCGGAGCCGCCCAAGAAAAATGTGGTTCGATTATGTGAACGATATTATGAAAGACGGTTATGTATGAAGCGTAAACAACAGATAGGTATTAAACAACAGACGAACAAGTATGAAACGATGCCTAGAAAATGATCGACGAGATAGAAAAAATGTACCTAGTGTTCGCGAGGGACATGGCGTGATGGTATGTATGTATGTATTATATAGTTGAAATAATTCTACATATACCTAACTTATATTTTCAAACGTTTTATTTATTTTAAACTTTGTTTATACAATTACATAATCCGTAATGATGCACAATGGCGGATGCAATCTTCCAACCAACCACGTTCATTTGTTAAGGTAATTAGCGTGTATGGTAGTGCAAATAAAATATTAAAAAATAACATTCGTTGAAATAATTCTTTAGTTTATACTTATTATTTATCTGTTGCCAGATGCCAAGCGGCATTTTAAACATGTTGTATTAAAAATATAATCTGGTTTCAAATAAAATGATAGATTTCATTCTGGTCGTAAAATTTTTCAAATTCAATATCGAATAATCAGTAAATCATACCTACTCATGATAATATTATGTGAAACAAATTCCTCAAATCATCAAATAAAAATAATTTAGGTATATTCACTGTTTAAATGCAAAAATAGTCAATTTCACAAAATTAGTAGATACCTACCTACTACAGGAATCGCTGCAATATTGTAAAAAAGGAAAAATAGTGAATTAAAAAAAAAAATAACTTATAACGTGTCCACTGGGTTGCTAGACAAGCGATTGACCGCTCAGTTGCTGAGTATTATTTTCTTTATCTCGTAAAAATAAAAAAAGAACTTAAAAACAATCTCTTATACCTATTTATCTATGTAATTAATATGATCAATATTAGTATCTACTTATTTCCTTCCGGAAATGAATAAGTATAATATATGTAGGTAGGTACATATATGGGTTTATAATATGATGCAATAAGAAAGTGGCAATAAACATAAGTCAATGCCGTCAACTGTCAATATTTAACATCGTCAGTCATCAATGTCGTCAACCAATGCCAAAACTTTTGATGACTCGTACGAGATGGATGTTATCTAAAATGAGCTATAACTTACATATTATGATTTTCGGCAAACATCTTGAACCTGGCTACCGGGTGCGCAGAGCGCAAATTTCTGTCTCTTGGTATATGTGTAAATCGCCCTCCTACTCGGCGAAATGGCTCAAGATATTTGGCGACAACTATACTATCAATTAATATTTTAAACATTAATAAAACACAATCCATTTTACAATTTTTTAAAAGTTTAAATCATACTGTGAGAAATTGAGATTTATCACAAAGTATGAACTTATGTAGCAACTAATGATTATGAGTTATTTGACATTTCTCATTTTTATCATTTTATTCATAAGTTCATAGAATATAAAAATATTAGAAAAATTAATTTGCGTTCCTCTTTTCCATTCGTTGTACTGTCCACGTAACACATAATATATTATGTGCAACGCCCGGCCCGTGGACCATTTTATAATCATGATCCCGAAAAAAAGTTCCTACATCTCATTAATTTAATTATATCCTAATATTTAGTCCACAACTTTCTAAAGGTTGCCCTTAACTGATATATAATGTGGAGTTATTGAAATTCAAAAAATCATCACCTCAAGTTATTCAACTATACTGACGTGTTAAAATGAGACATGTACCATACCACCTTACGATTTATATAATATATTATATCTCGGCTATGGATAAATGGATAAGTGGGTGTGTGGGCTATTGTATAGTTTTCCTGGATCGCCGCCTTTAAAGAGTGTTAGAAAAAATCCCTGTATTTTTTGCAATCTAAAAATAATAATGAATTCACTGTCGTAAAAAACGTGCGCTTTGTCATGCTAAACACTTATTTATATTTAAGTAACTATTTTTCTTGATTTCCAGTCATTTCCATGCAGTTGACATTAGGCTCCCGGTGAGTCACAGAACTCACAACACTTGTGTACCTTGCCTTGTACCTACTCGTCACACAGAAGGGTCCACATCTTTTATGAAAAATCCTTGGATAATTAAAATAATTAACTATTTAAACATAACCATATTAGAATTATAAATTAGCTATAAACCACTTGTTTTTGAGTCAATTCGCGACATGTTTCGGAAGGCTGTCCGTGTCTAGACACGCCGGTCGATGGAAGGACAGCGCTTCCGAAACATGGCGCGAATTGACTCAAAAACAAGTGGTTTATAGCTCATTTATAATTCAAATATGGTTAATATTAACTACCACAAAATTTCCGCCGAATCATTAAATGATATTATTTAAACATAATTTTTGATAACTTCTGAAATTACACAAATGAGTTACATAATATAATATATATTTACCTTATAAATTTTGAGTTTTATTGAGTGCAAATAACTTATTCAAATAATTATCCCCTATTATTAGGTTTTATTCAGTTTCTTCACGGAGTGACTTTTAGTTGTTATATATGTAATTTATGATGGTGATAATAACGAATAAAACTGCAATGTGTTGATTATTGCAGTTTTTTGTATTTTGCTGATGACGAATGGGGGTAGCTTTAGTATGTTTATATTTTTTTGGAATGTTTTTGATATGGTGCCTGTAGATGATAATACTATCGGGACTATTGCTACCTTTTCTTGTTTCCACTGTGATTATATTATTATTTCATTAATTGGTAAGAAGATTATAGTAAAATATATTTTAAAAAATAATGATTGTTACGGTAGGTAGGACTAAATTTAAAAAAAAAACTATAAAATATTTCACTAAATAGATCATAAATAAAATTAAATTCATCGTTACATTCATATCAATGTTGTTATCATTATATTTCTTTTGGCTTATAAATATAAATAGCTTTGAACGACTTGTGCCACATAAAAACGAAACAACGATAAATTTCCAAAAAGTACTGCAATGACTTTTATAGCATGCTGGCGGGCCGTTTGTACAATACCTCGGAAAGTTACATTTATTAGCTAGACCTAGACTTGGTATATACAATAATATTGTTACCTAGACAGCTACAACTTTTATGTTCATACGCCTTTGTGGTATCACGAAATCGCTTATCTCGAGCAATCATTAGTGGGTAAACTGTACGATTATTGTTAACATTTTGTGAAGAAGAAACGTTTGTGACATGTTTTAAAACCAGGACCAAAGGTGCGTGCTTAGTCGAATTAACTATACATTTTGGGGTGAGGTACATTATTATTAACATCCACAATACCCAGTTTGTTTTTAAGGTCAACAATTTAATGTAGACCAAAAATAAAATGTTTTTACTAACTAAATATGTTAATATATCAAATATAGAATTCAAATTCAATACATCAAATATAGAATTGTTAACTTTGTGGTAAATTATGATAAAATTAATTTTCCTTTTAACTAACAAGGGGGGCAAGTCTGGTCCTACCGGCTAAATCAAAACCCTCGTGATTTCCCATATCATGGATATAATTATCATATGGGGTTCTATGACATCTAAAGATATTATAGAACTCCATATAATAATTATATCTATGACTTGCCCCCCGGATCCACCAGTTACGAAACTTGTTGCTTAGTTTGCAATAAATTAATGTAAAAATTTGAACCCATTTGATTACGTATTGACTGATTACAATTCATATAACTATCTGATTACGTATTGACATTGTATTTAATAAATTTTATATAAGGTTTTCTAAAAAATAATCATTTTTTTATATAAATTTAGTTTATATTTTATATCTTCTTCTTATGGTTCACAATCATAGGATTGGTCTGCACCTATAGTTTTATATGTATTATATATTTGAAAATAATTAAAATTAAATATTATGCAATGATATTTTTTATAGTTTTCCTATTTCAGAGTTGAATATTTGATAAAATAATTATATATTATTAGAATTTGAAAATATAGCCACACTAATAAACACTCGGAGTCATTAAAAATGGCCTGTCTAAAGATAAAAGCGTTATATTACTTGTTGCCATGCGGCTTGTGCAGTTTTTAATTCAATTCAATACCGTATTATGTTATTTACATACATATATATACCTACCTACACATATTGCTGTGTCTGTGTAATGGTGTAGGTACAACGTTAAATGTCAAACTTTGGCAAGATAAATATTTATTAGAAATAATAAAAAAAATATAATAAAAATAAATTAGTTTCAAAACTATACGTACACGAAAAAACTCGCTATTAAAATAAATGCATTTTTTCAATAGTGTATTTTGCGAGCAAATAATGTAGGGTAATAAAATGCATGAACTGTTGAGGTTATTGTTATAAAATTCTTACTTGTGTATACAAAAACATTGTCGAGTATAATATGTATTTTAAAACAGTCATTGCTATAAACATACCAACTTTGCACTTTGTCAATTTGTTTTCATAAATATTTTATTTTTAACAATAACTATTCTAATTATATGTGTCTGTTATAATTATTATAAATAAGTATTCTAAAACAATAAAATAGGGTACGTTGAACTTTAACGAGTCCATTTCATAGAGCCAATAAATTATCATAATACATAGTGTCTAGCTGCGTTTAATTATATTGTGGTATATTTAATATTCACTGCACTATCAATAAATTGCATTCATAGTAATTATGTATTCATTGTAATAAATTACAGTACCAATAATAGTAAGAAGTCTATATATAACTTCTAAAAGAGTACCTAACTAAGTTTTGAAATTAGTATCAGTATCGATTTAATTCTAAACGTCAACAATTTCTATAGAAATATTAGCGATGAGCAAATGCAAGACTTAAGGATGCATCCTGGGTTTGGTCTTATAAGTCTCGCTACTTCTACAATATAAAACATAATATGTTTTTTTTATAAAATGTAAATAAAAACATTGAAACATGAAAACAGCAAGTTTGGTAAAATCAACATATTAGAAGATGATAGTTGCTTCCCTTTTTTACTAACAGGAATGGCTCTATAAAAAATGACCTCAAGACAGTTGTTCTTGAAAGCCCAGTTTCTTGGCGACAAAATAATGCAGTCAGCTAAATAATTGTCAATCAGCTCATGATTGGACAATCAAGACCAAACTACAAGACTTATGCTCATCACTATGAATGGTTTGAAAACATTGGTAACTTTATAAAGCAAATTGGTGTACTCTGCCAAAGTAGCCATATTCAGTCATCATCATCATCTGTGGCTCCACAACCCAGGTCGGGTCTTAGCCTCCTGCAGAGCCCGCCTCCATGACTGTCGATCCTGCGACGCATTGCGCCAGTGATGGACGCCGATGCTGTTCGCATCCTTCACCACTCCGTCCAGCCATCGAAGCTTCGGCCTTCCAACTTTTCTTCGTCCCCCCGGTGCACCATTCATGATCCGTCTTGGAACGTCCTCCTCGCTCATTCTTTGGACGTGTCCAGCCCATCTGACTCTTCCTATTCTTATTCCTATTCTTATTCGCCATATTCAGTAGGAAATAATAAACATGACATCTAAGAATGTAATGTAGGTATAAGAGGTATAGAAAGAACTACAATGACTAATAAACATGACATAAATTTATGAATCAGAAGACTCATTTTAAAGCTCAAGTTCATAGTAAAAGGGAACACGAATTATCTGAATACCTATAGATAAATGCAAGTACAAATCATCATCATCAACAATGGCGCTACAGCCCTCTGCTTCTTCTTCCTTCAGGACAGGTGTCCAATACTTTATTTGGGACCCGGTTATCCTCCATTCTACAAACGTGTCCGAGCCAACGTAGACGTTGTATTTTGATGTATTGGACAACGTTTGGTTCGCCATACATTATATTTAGCTCTAGTACAAAATTTAATCATACGTTGTATAAAAAGTATATTTCTAAAAGGTATTCAACAGGAAATTTCAACAGATTTTTTTTTATTATATTTTTTATTTTCATTTAGGTACATATGCATCATTGAAAAAAGATAACTGCTGCCCAACTAAGTATAGCTGTTTTAGGGCTAGCAGTGAACATTGAACATATCATTATAATATTTCAAAAGAGAAAGAGACATATAGTTTGTATTTACATTTTGAAAAGTAAATAAATTATAGTTAGGTATACACTGTCACTGTGTTATAAACACAGTGACAGTGTGAATAGTGCATATTCTTTTGGTGATTTAGCGGCGAAGTTTCAACACGAATCTCAGATAAAATCAATACTGAACAAAATTTATAAAAATAATCTGTATCCAGTGATATATCACTGTCTGTATCCCGATTGATCTGTATATTATGATGCAACAAGGACGATACTTAGCCACCGCAAAAATACACTTATTTCAACTAGAATATAAATATGAAATGGCTTTTGAATTTAAAAACGAACCGTTAAATCATTATGTTTTTACACTTGTAATGACAAAGAGTTGTAACCATGGCCAGTTTATGGTTAGACATCCATAGTCTACAATATTAGACTGTTGAACAGCTGAAGCAATATTTTGATCACTTTTTTATAATAATATATACTTACCTACCTATGACTAATGTACCTATCATTAGGACAACAGGTGTGATGACGCATTAATATGATGTGATTTTCTTTGCAAGTAATGGAATCCATTTTGAAATGAGGCAGTTTTGTACATTTAATATCACTTTTCTCATGATACCTATACTAGAAAAACAAATCAAATTATGTGAGTATATCACAGACGTGGTATATTGACATTAATAAAAAGCATTAAATTCTTTTCCTACTAAAAATTTACAATTAAAAATGAATGTGCTTCAGATAACAGGGTTAATAGCAACAATCAAAGTAGGTACCTAGTAATATCAACTTAATGTGCGTCATTCATCACATAAGAATAATTATTACCGATTTGATGAATCTTTTATTGGCGTTCTCATTACATTGAAATACATTTCATTAATGAATGACGAATTAAATAATCATGTTGTATTTTATTATCACTTGAGAAGAGACATGCACTCACCCCGACAATGCAAATTAATAATTGTGTCGAATAAAAATTTAATCTTTTCGATTTCAAATAGGTACCTACCTTACAAATATAAGAGTTAGGTAATATTTGCCAAGAAATAAAACAAACTTGTAAGTTCAATGATACCTATATTGATTATTATTCATATTAAGTACTGCTATTAATTTTGTGTGTTGTGTGACCGGTGTGTGATTGATGCACGAATGTGTCGTGCTTCATTTTATAAGGTTATGCACACTCGCACACGTATCGCTGGTTACCTCACATTGTGGGATATGCCTTCATGGTATGAATGAATGAATGAACTATTGTTTATTTTAATTTGAAACAAAAATTAAAATTAATTATAGGTCGTAGTAGTTCGATTTCGATTCTCAAAAATATCGTTTTATTTTTACTTTTTCTGTACATGAATTTTTAACTTCTCGACCAGTTAGAGCTCTAAAACTTTCATAGTTTGTGTATTTCCGATGAAAATGCATGTTAAAACTGTATCCAGCTTGATTCATTTGATATTTTGACGAAATTGAACAGTTTTGTATTTAAAAAAAAAACTTAGTGTATTTTTTTAAGTACCAATTATATCGTTTCACAATAGATTATTTATGTTCTGTATTTGAATTTGTTTGCTGTATTAAACAACTGTGTTTAAATGAAAATTCAGAATATGTATGTATACCTATTACCGATAACAATGCGTGTTCATACCTACTGTATGTTCCCAACTTGATTCATTTCATAAACTGAACAATTTTATATTTTCTGAACTTGAATAAATTATGACTGTGCGCAATATTAGATCGATTTTGGAAGGGTATTTTTTGAATAAACTATAGTAACTTATATTTATTTTTACTTTGGGTTTGAAAACCGAAAGGAACTTTCGGGTTTCCCGGTGGATACACACGTTAGCACCTATACGCTCATGGCGTAAGACTTCTTCCCGTGGAGCGAGTCTGGGTGGTGGTTGGTCCTCTAAGTATGTACATATACTTATATAAGAAAACCCAAAAAAATCATTGACTTTTTTTGTATGAAGAGTTATAACAAGAAGTCTCGGTGTCATAAAAATTGCCAGAGAGGCCCCCGATAACCGAACTCCTGAAGCTCGTTTTAATCGAAAGCGTGGAGGGTAAAAGATCCAGTGGTAGGCTGTAGTGTCCCAATGAAGAATCCTCGTCAAGTCGGGTACAGGATCTTCAATCATCAAAACCCTTCTATATGCTCGAAACTGTCCTACATTAAAGCCATATTGATAAGCACACCTAATAATTTACAATTTTGCTTGAAAAAAAAATAAACGTTATTAAAAAAATATTTTTTAACAGATTTTAATTATCTCAATAGAGACGAAGTTGGAATATTTATTGTAGGAGAACCGGGAAATCAAGGCACCTCCAGGGCTTACGACCTGTCATCGGATTTGATTTCCCGGTTCTCCTACAATAAATATTCCAACTTCGTCTCTATTGAGATAATTAAAATCTGTTAAAAAATATCTTTGACTCCCAACAGGGGAAAAAAATCCAATGTTTGCGCATATGCAATAATAAAAATATTCGGTTATTAAAAAAGTTGATAATATTCTGAATTTGATGAATCTGCTCAAATGATGATGAATATTTTAAATTAGGTATCATCCAACTGTCAATCTGTTCAAGAGAATTTATTTCTCTTAACATATCGACAAAGTATCAAGCCAAGATACGCGAAATTTGTATCTTCTTCTTTTGTTTCTATCTATTGGTTGGCAGCATTAAATTGATGCATCTCCTCCTCCACTCCGCTCGGTCTTCAGCGACTCTTTTCATCTCCGTGTAAGAGGTACAATGCATGTCGCGGCACACTTGTTCTAAATACTCCCGGCGGGGACGCCCTCTGCCAGTTGTACCCTCAACCATTCCCTCCAAGATGATATGTAGGAGATCCTCGTGTCGCAACACATGGCCTATCCAATTTGCACGCCTTTTCGATATGGTGTTTGACAGGTGCCTGGTTTCCTTAATTCTGCTGAGAACCTCATCATTTGTTATATGGTCCCTCCAAGATATGCCAAGCATTCGGCGATAGGTCCACATCTCGAAGACATCCAATCTTTTGCGTTCTCTTTCACCTATGCACCATGTCTCACAACCATATAACAAAATACTCCATACAAATGTCTTCGCTAGTTCCTTTCGGAGTTTAAGGTCCATGTTGTTGGACTCGAACATCTTGGATTTTTTGTTGAAGGCGAGTTTTGCCTGGTGAATGCGACTGTCCACCTCTCTACTTGAACGGCCATCCCATGTGATTCTACTCCCTAGATACACAAATTCTTTCACATTCTTGAGAGCAGCTCCAGACATCAGTAGATTCATTTGGCGTTCATCCCTGCCTACAGTTAGTACCTTAGTTTTATCCTTATTTATTTTCATGTTGTACTTTATTTGTATACCAGGTCTATATTTTTCAACTTTGAAGCCAAAAAAACACCAATTTAGAGGCTTCGCAGCATATTATGTTCCATACATGGATTTACTCAGAATTCGGAGAACCTAGAACATTTAATGTGTCTGTGTTTCCCTCCCCCCTTATAACTTTTGATCCGCTCAATGCACAGAGCTCAAAATTTCAAAATTCATAGAACGTTATAGGCCTACAAAACTTTTTTACTCAGAATCATGAATTTTATTTCAGTCAGGAGTCATCAACTATTTAATTTTTACTTTATTTTTCCATGTGTCTCAAATACAAGCAATTTTTTTTTCCAAAAAAGAGTTTCTCAACATTTTTTATTAAGAAAAACATGATAAATTTATGTCTTTAACTGCCTACATTTCCAAAGTTTTTAAAAACATCGAAAAATGCTGAAACACCCCAACTAGATAATTTAATTTTCTATAAAAAATATGAACTTTGTTGTATTACTCAAAATTTTTTAACAATTTTTCTAAAAATAGAATTTAGTGATGATATTGTTTCATATAATTTGTAAGGCAGTATACACTACACAATATCTACGGAGACTCAATAGTTTGATACTTTTTCTCCAAACATCCTTACATACCATCATGCTGTTTTCATATTCTGGGTAGGAAAAAAGGACTGACCTCCAAACTATCCTATCTTGACATACCTACATGTTTTGTATAGAAAACAAAATATCTTAAAATACTCAATAATTTGGATTAAATTTAATAATTTTAATTTATAGTTTGGTACGTATTCTTCAACTTACATACAATCGCCATCGATAGTTGGTTCTCATGTGTTACATGCAACTAGTCATTAGTTATCTTTATTAAGGCACCTACTATACAATTACAAACATGAGTAATTATACACACATCTGCTAAAAATAAATTGTGGATTTAACTAGTGTAGGTACAGCTGTACTTTGTTTTAGTATGAATCTTATTTATTTTATGTTGTAAATCACTATACATATCTGCTCGATAAAAATAATGCACCTACCTGATTACTTATGAATATTTTCTTATTTTCCTCCTCAGTAACCCAAGGGGATATAGTGGAGTGTTTTGAATTCGGATTTTTTTAGGTATTTTTTTATTACAGATTATCAACAAGTATCATGCTGAGATTGTATCCTGAAAGTTTTATCACAATTTATCTATGTGTGTGTGCTGTGTACTATGTGCCATGTACGGCGTGTTTATTCTACTTTATCATTAGGTATAGATTATAGACTAAAGAACCTATTCGATTCTTTTCAAATTTGCAAATTTTTATAAATACTCGCTATGACCCCATTATAATTTGAAGGATATCTGATCAGTGCTCCTCAATCTTTCGTCTGTTAAATATTTCAAAGTGACCGCAAGCTCAGCAAACTTAAAATATGATATTATTATTTTCAAATTGGTAAAGGCACAGCAAGTTTTCATTATAAAATTTTTAAAACAAAAATGATCAAAACATACTCATTTAATGTAAATGCTGAAAATTTTCCATACAAATTTAAATACTTTGTGCCGTGACTTGGTAGTGAAGAGTATAGCGTTGGCCACAACTGACTAGCGTTGGCCACAACTGACTAGCGTTGGCCACAATCAATATGATAAAAGGTTCAGAAAAAAGATTTTCCAGGCCATTTTTAAAGATTATATTCTAAAACAGTTTTTAGCTACCAGTTATTGTATATTTTTTCAAGGACTCAATAAAATTGATATTCGATAGCATCTGTATGATTCAATATTCGGTACGTTGTCTGGGGGGCATGTCTGGTCAACAGGCGGAATCAAAACCATACATAATTACCTTATATGGAGTTCTATAACATCTTAAGATATTATAGAACTCCATAAGATAATTATATCCATGATATAATTGATGACATGGATGGGTTTGAGTCGCCGAATTGTTTAATTCAATATTCAGCACATATAATCTAAGATTCAGCACATTGTTTCAATATTGTCTGATGCAATATTCAGCACATTGATTCAATATTTTGACCATTGTCTTCGTTAACTGGTATATTTCTCATGGATTTCATGTTTGAAAGGGATGGACGGTCAGATAAAGATATCTTAAGGAGAGTTATGACAGGAAATGGAGTGAATAAGGCACCAATGCCAGTAAAGAATGATCGGATCGCTCCACACAAGGGAAGCCAAAGTTGTCATTTACTATACAATTGTTGTTTCGACCTTGACGTATGCAAGTGAGACTTTGAAGATACAAAATGTGTTCTTCGATTCTCTATATCTATCGTAAGGGGTACATGTGACATGATAATTGTATGATGAATAAAATAATTTGATGTTCTTCTTCTTATATGATGGTAGTTGTATATCAAATATTCAGTTTATCTCTAAAAATGGTTCAAATTGTTGTCAGCTAGATGTTAAGAGTCTCACATAATATATCTTGAGATTATTATCCTTGTTTCATTGTATTAGTTCAAGAATGTAAAGAAAAGCAGATAGGCTTTATGCGAGGCGGTAGGTAATTGTTTACAAGGAAAAAAATGGATAATAAATGAATGTAACGAAACAATAGAAAATATTAATTGTAACGGGGATAAAATAATTATCTAAAAATATTTGTTTATTATTTCAGTGTTTCCGTGAGCATATTTTCCTACTTTGTTCAATAAAAATAAATCAAAGAGATTCATACCGATGCGTCGCATTGTTATTTTTAAATGTATTTAATTTATTTAAAAAAAAAGAATGAATATTATGTTCTTGTAACAAGTTCATATACATCCTCATACATTCCCTTATAAACATAAATGTTCGTACTATAGGTGAATGAAATCGGTCGTTTCAGGATTCGAACTCGCGACCACTGGATAAATAACCCAGTGCGCTAACCGCTCTGCCACCACCCATCACCCAATTCGGTAAAAAAACAACGCACAAATGTGTATTTAAAAAAAGACAACAAAAGCTTTCATTAAAGATATCATTATTAACTAAATATTAAACAAAACAATGATGTGTGTTGGAAATAAAGGGCTCATTCATTCAGGGCTTGCAACCTGTCATTGAATAATTTTTGTAAAATAGATCCATTATTTTTTTAATACCAATTTATCTTTTTGTTTTGTTAATATGGAATACTCCAGAGCCACTATTCTCAGGTTCAAATCTAAGTGTAAACACAAAATTAGTGATATTTTATTTTAGCGGTTAAAAATGTATTTATTATCTATTTTAATAGGACGATCGTTTCGATATGAAACGTTGGAAAGTGGGGTTTAACTGATAAAATAAAAATATATACAAACATACACACATGCCATCAAGGTATATTCCAAAATTTGGGGTAACCAGCGACAGGTGTGCGGCGGTAGTAGAAAAGGATGTACGAAACATGAGTGTATCCTCACACACGAGTCTCGTCTCACCCAAAAAGGCACAACATTCAGAATGAGCGGTGAACCTCATTGCTGAACTATTTAAGACGTTATTGCTGCCTGTTGAATAATATTAAACTATATAATTACTTTATTTATTTATTCAGTAGGTAAGTATATAAGGGGTTTACATTTTTTTATTTTAATACTTGAATCGGCCCTCACAAGCCGAAACGATTGTCGTGATGTGAATACACGTATCTTCTAATCTATCTGTGAGGGTATTTACACGGCATGATGGTATGTATGTAAAAGTCTTTAATTATATTGAAACCGACAGAAAGTGTATCTAGGAGGAGATATCTTGTTTTAAAAAGAGATTCTTAATACATTGCAATTCATATTACTTAAACATGCCTAATCAAGTAATAGGTACTTACTGTCAGCGTATATCGTTTACAAACATGTAATGTTGACTGCATAATATATACTTTGTAAAACTATTATAATTGACAGTGGTTCTTAAACCAGGTGATACACCTAAAAATATGTATATTTTTGTTTCTTTTCGTCACCGAAATATCTTACGAACAAGTAATAGCGCCCTAGCGCCAACTTCCAGAATGATCGATGCTCGCTGATTGGACACTAGGAGGAGTATGCATCCATTTAACAGGGTGGCCGCTAGGCGCTGTGCCGCCACAGTTGAATTAAAATCTTTTCATTAGTCAAGTTGTCGTCCATCCTGAAAAACGATACCGGTCGATTATTTAAACAAAGTTAATTGTATTTATCATCATTGGTGCTACAGCCCATAGTGATCCTTGGCTTCCTCCAGAATTTTTCGCTATTTAAAGGTGTCCATCGCCTAAACTATCCAGTTTGCAACGCCAATCCTCCTGTATGCCGTTCTTCTATCTCAGCTTGGGTCTCTCAAAACCTCGTCTCCCTTCTTCTTTGGGGTTCGGTCTTCCTTCATTCACTGAACGTGCCCTAACCATCGTGCCCTATTTGAATAAAGTGAATTGTAACAGAATTAAAAAAAAAAAAACACAGAAAGTATCAATAATGTTTGTATTTATTACAAAAAAAACATCTAAATAAAATGTGAAGTCTCCTTTGTGAAGTTTAGCGATCATCAGGGCTATCTTCACTATGTTCTTAGCGGTCCTAAACATCGATGTAGCTTTTTCTGAACGACTTATCAGTTTATGAAGCCAAGAAAATCGTCGTACGACGTCCTGTAACCATATTTGACTTCCTTCCTTTGTAATGGATCGAAAGGCGGTAGGTCCGTCTGTTTTAGTCTTAATAGTAAACAATTTGAATGTACGCAGGTGACGTAGGTAATTTCTAAACGATAATTCGAAATGGGATCGTATTTGAGTGTCAAGAGTAAGGCTCTTACCTTCCTTATATTCTTTCCTGGAATACAAATTGTAGGTAAGAGTTGGTACTTCTATCCTCTCATTACAAGGCAAAAATATACTCTGATTACTCGGTTGTAGTTAAAACAAATTAATTTATCTTGAATAATGATCTGACGCAAAAGAAAACTTATTAAGCACAGAAGAAGGAATCAATATGTTTTGCGGTATAAAGATCAATAATTAGTTTAGTAGCATTTAGTTATATTTTTTAACACAATATTTTTTTTGTTTGATAAAAATTAGATACATATTTTATTGATAATATTAATCATCTTAATAATCATAATAAAAGAAAAAAAAGAAAAGAAAAAAAAAAAAAATATCCCTCGGTTAAAATCTGATCTCGCGTGTTCGAGGGAGGAGCATTGTCTTGTCATCATTTATTTCTATTCAACATAATCTTAGTTTATGTTGATATATAACATAAAATATTTGGCCCTACCTGTGAAGGAGGATCTTGGAGGATCCGGTTTAACCATGAGCTAGAAATAATGTATGGCGAACCAAACGTTGTCCAATACATCAAAATACAACGTCTACGTTGGCTCGGACACGTTTGTAGAATGGAGGATAGCCGGGTCCCAAATAAAGTATTGGACACCTGTCCTGAAGGAAGAAGAAGCAGAGGGAGACCTAGTATGAGATGACTGGACGACATCGAGGGCGCTATAAGAGCGATCGGACAGATAATTGGAGGAGACTCGCTGTCGACAGGGCGGGATGGAGGCAGTTTCTTGAGGAGGCCAATGCCCACACCGGGCTGTAGCGCCATTGCTGATGCTGATGATAATCTTAGTTTCATTTGTATAACAATAATTACAAATACATATATACATACATAAACATACGTACATACACACATACATACACATACCTACATAAAGATTCAAAATTCAACATTATAAATAGTTGTAATTCGTATGATTAGAGTTGCCAATTTGTACCTACCTATATATTTTCTGGTTTAGCTGTAGCTGGCTTAGCTTTGGAGTGGATTAGCTTAGCTTTTGTTCGGCATGCGACTTAAGAGGACATAACGCTAAACCTAGTGACTGGAAACTTTAAATATTAAAACCGCCTAATGTATTATGAAGTTATGCGTTAGTAAGAGTAACTGTAGCGTGCGTTAAAAGTGGTTTAGTTTAGATGTAGGTAATTCAAAATATCGGAAACCCCGAATTTATTGCATTTTAAAAACAATTCTGACTAATATAGGTCATTCATTTCGGTTTTACGCATTCTTTAAGCATATAAACAAGATTTATTTCCCTACGACACATAGTTATGGAGTAATTAAAAAAAAATGTTGTAAAAAAAGGATATTTTAAATAATTATTTAAGGGTAATTTATGCTTAATTTTAAAATTGTGTGACGAAAATTCACTAGAGAAATGTTGAAAATACTTATGGTATATTTTTTAGAAACACATAGTTACAAATATTTGAGAAATTTGATTTTAAATTGGGGTGTTTAGGTTTATATGCTCCCTTAAGGGCTGTATAATACACCTACTACTATAGTATTCAATGAGAGCTTTATATATAAATTATGAGTACCTACCAAACTTTATGAACTAGTGTCCCTATATACCTATACTTATAAAGTGTATCCATGTAGGTACATACAAACGATGTAGTTAGATACCTATATAATTATAATTCTGTTATATATATCTACCAATGTGTCTCTCTCCACCACTTTACTACATAGGTATATATATACCTACCTATACCACATACAATATGCTCAGCAACACTCCGATTCTGTGTCAGCCAATTACCACCAATCCTCAAACTGTAATGACAGCAACTATCTAATTATTTTTTTGGATTTCACACGCCTCATTACATACTATTTTTTTTTCGATCTTGTTAAACAAGTACATATAGGTACATCTTCCTACATTCCCTAAACTAAGCATAAATGCTTATGCTATAGGTGAACGAAATTGTTTGAGGCAGGATTCGAACTCGCAACCACTGGATCACTAGCCTAGCGCGTAAACCGCTTTGCCATCAACTTCTACTACTTATTACTGCTAATACTTACTTCCTCAGTTCCATTCTGTAGTACCTACTTTGGAAGCTCTTTTACATGTCCCATCATTGGTTTTGTGCAATAATTAGGTACTATTCGACCACATTATAAATAGTAGTACGTACCTATTTGACTATGGCAATGTTCAAAATAAGCACCTCTACATACGAATATATGAATTGCTTATTTGCTTGTAATGGGAATTTATTTAATTTTACTGTGTCGTATGATTTTCACAGGTTCAATTAAAATTTTATCCTTTCATTGACATGTCGTAAGCCTGGATATCTTGGACTCTTGAAAATACCTTTCCTTCTTATTTAACACCTACGTCAATGCAATTTTATGTTTCTTTGTACTTATTTCTTTCAATTGTACAGTCGTATAGGTGCGTTTATTTCGGCGAAAAACTATTTTTTTCTTATATTCTTCGTTAATTATTCGAGATATTCAAATCATTTTTGAGTATCGTACACCCTAGATTTAAATTGTATTAAAATTTTAACTAAATACCCAGTTATATGTTATATTTTTTCCGCCTTATTTATCGCCATTAATTAATTAATAAATTAGATGGGTAACATTTAGTGAACAGCTGGGTTACACCACTAAGTATTGTGTTTGTATACCACAAGAGTTTATTGTGTATGTGCTGTTGTACCCAGTACCTATCTGTATATACCACAACCTGTAATATGTTTATTTTCACAGCTTTCAAATGAATGCACACAATGTCTTCATAAAAACCACCAAAATTGTAATTTAAGTATCCGACGAATGAGTATTGTTTACAGAAGGTGAAGCTATAAAAATGTACATTAAAAATAAACAACAAAATACTTAACAAGCGAAGGATATTATTTGTGGAAAAAATATGAACTTAAATACAAACAAAGAATATAATATATTTATGTAATTACTGAATATACATGGTATGAATTTATCAGTCGATAAATTAAATATTCTTTGTTTAAAACTATTTAAATAAAGAATATTTATCTTTATACTTTGCTGCTATTGCTTTGTGGCACATTTTAACTAATATAATTAAATAAAATCTCTTAGTTTTTAACCACGTTGAGTATATTTATATGTCAACTAGTTTCGGAGACGTAACCGCTCCTTCGTCCGGACAAACTTATACTAAACTTAGATACTATGTACATAATGTGACCCGTGTGCCTAAATTATGTATCGGTAAGTTGATGGGCGGAGCTTACATTATTGAAAGCAGAGGTTGTCAACGGAAAAATATTAAATAATGGAGTATTGTTTAAATGTACTTGATTATTAATTATTTTTTGTTTTGTATTTAAGGCTTTTTTTATCTCTAATGCCTCCAAGTTATCCAATCTTAAGCCCTCTTTATTTATATGCAAGATTTTATATCCTGTTTGATTATTGAAAGCATGATTATTTTCAATCAAGTGATTTGCAAACTCTGAGAAATTGTTACTTTTTAAACATCTTAAATGCTCCTTTATTCTAATGTCAAAATTTCTACCTGTTTTACCTATATAAAAAAAATTCGCAATCTTCACAATTTAATCTATAGACACCCGAATTACTTAATACCGTGTCTTTATCTTTATTATTTTTTAAAAAAGTTCCTAGGTTATTACCAGTATAAAAGGCTGGTTTTAAATCTGGTGGTAAGTCTTTTATTAGCACTGATTTTATTTTATCATTTATAAAAAGCATTCTCCGCCATTTTTGATCATTTGTGTTTATACATTCTTTACCGCTGTACAAGTAATTGATTATATTTTGTCTCTTTTGTATTTTATTTTTTATATTACTTATTATATTTAAGTCATAACCATTATTAATTGTGTTTTTAATTGTATTTAATTCTATATTGTAATTTTCTACTGTCATTGGAACATTTTGTAGCCGATGTAACATTGCATAGAAGGCAGACAACTTATGTGATAGAGGATGATTTGATGAATTATGTATAACTGTGTCTGCGTATGTAGGTTTACGATAAATACTGAAGTCGATTGCGTTATTTTTTAAAGAAAGAGTTAAATCTAAGAAGTTCAAAGTGGAGTTATTGTCTATTTCAAGAGTAAATTGAATATTTTGGTGAAACGAATTAATAAATTTTAAAAACATATTTAACTGGCGAATACTACCCGTCCAAATACAAAAAATATCATCCACATATCGCTTCCACAGTTCTACATACTTCAACAAAGGTGACTTACTATTAAAAATCTTATTTTCTAAATGGTTTACAAAAATATTTGCTATTAATGGGCTAGCAGGTCCTCCCATCGGGAGACCTTCCTTCTGATTTAAAACCAGCCTTTTATACTGGTAATAACCTAGGAACTTTTTTAAAAAATAATAAAGATAAAGACACGGTATTAAGTAATTCGGGTGTCTATAGATTAAATTGTGAAGATTGCGATTTTTTTTTATATAGGTAAAACAGGTAGAAATTTTGACATTAGAATAAAGGAGCATTTAAGATGTTTAAAAAGTAACAATTTCTCAGAGTTTGCAAATCACTTGATTGAAAATAATCATGCTTTCAATAATCAAACGGGATATAAAATCTTGCATATAAATAAAGAGGGCTTAAGATTGGATAACTTGGAGGCATTAGAGATAAAAAAAGCCTTAAATACAAAACAAAAAATAATTAATAATCAAGTACATTTAAACAATACTCCATTATTTAATATTTTTCCGTTGACAACCTCTGCTTTCAATAATGTAAGCTCCGCCCATCAACTTACCGATACATAATTTAGGCACACGGGTCACATTATGTACATAGTATCTAAGTTTAGTATAAGTTTGTCCGGACGAAGGAGCGGTTACGTCTCCGAAACTAGTTGACATATAAATATACTCAACGTGGTTAAAAACTAAGAGATTTTATTTAATTATAAAGAATATTTAAATTGTGGAATAACTGAATATAGTAGGTATAAATGTATCAGTCGATAAACAAATGGTATATTCTTTGTTTAAAGTTTTTAAATCTAAAGTAATAAAGCAATCAAAATGTTAGTGTCTGTGTGTGTGTGTGTGTGTGTGTGTGTGTGTGTGTGTGTGTGTGTGTGTGTGTGTGTGTGTGTGTGTGTGTGTGTGTGTGTGTGTGTGTGTGTGTGTGTGTGTGTGTGTTTGTCTCACGCCTTCTGAAAAACAAGAGCATCTAAAAATCTAATTTATGTGCGAACGTGTACCTGTATACCTGATGCAGTGTCACGCTAAAAATAATGCGATAAAAATGCTGAATTTTAAAAATATTTCAATAATTATTTTTTTCATACAAAATTTTCCAAGTCGTATCTGTCAAAAAAGTGTACATTTTGCACGCAAATATCTGTTAGTTTAAAAGTTAGAAGTACGTATTTACACGAAAAAAATTTACTTTCAAGTATAACTTAGCGTTTAAGTGAAAAACATGGTGAATATTTTGTATAATTATAATGTTTAACTTATTTTTAAAGTAAGCGTTTTGTACATAAATGCCGCCATTTTAATATCTTTTCATACAATATTTCATTTTCCTACCGAATGAATATGTTCTTGAAAATAATAAACCTTTGAAATAAATATAATTATGAAATAATAAAATGAAACACAAGACATTACAGCAAGTTTTAAGACGTATATTGTAAAAGTCTGTTAATTATTAGTAAAGATATAGGCATAATAAAATTGCATAATTTGTATATAATATTTGATATTTCGGACAATTTTCATTTTTATGGCATCGAACAAACCAATGTAGGTACCTACATATTATTCAAAAAATGTCTACAAACCATTTGATATTTTTTACATGTTCTATGGTTACTATGGTAACGGACACATTCTGATATTCAAATAAAATTTGTTATAAATCGAATTCGAATTAATTTAGAACATCATTGTAGGTAGGTACCTACATACCTAATACTACTTAAAAACCAACAATATACTAATTTCGTATAGGAAAATTATTAAACTATCTTAGGTTAACTAAAATACACATGTCATTCAATCTACAAACTATTTCCTATAGTGAAATTCTTCTTTTATTTAAGTAGACCTTTGGGTGATTTTTTATACAAACTATTTCTTGGAGTTTAATTCTTCTTCCTCTTCTTTTGTGAAGTCATTTGGGACAGTTCATAAATAAACTATTTCCTATAGTCTAATTTTTCTTTTTCTTAATTTATGTAGACCTTGGGTGAGTTTTTATACAAACTATTTCCTATAGTCTAATTCATCTTCTTCCTCTTCTTTTATGTAGCCCTTTGGGTGAGTTTTTATACAAACTTATTCCTATTATCTAATTCTTTTTCTTCTTATTTTATGTAGACCTCTGGGCCAGTTTTGATACCAACTATTTCTTTTAACGTATTTCTTCTTTTTCTAATTTTATGTAGACCTTTGTTGAATTTTGTATAAACTAACTTCCTATAGTCTAATTTTTCCTCTTTTATGTAGACCAAGGGAGAGTTTTCATGCAAACTTTTCCTTTAGTCTAATTCTTCTTCGTCTTCTGTTATGTTGACCTTTGCGTTAGTTTTTATACAATCTATTTCCTGACGTATAATTATTCTTCTAATATGTAGACCTTTGGGTCAGTTTTTATATTAACTACTTTCTATAGTCTAATTCTTCTTTTTCTTATTTTTTGTAGATCTTTTGGTTAGTTTTTATACAAACTATTTCCTTTAGTCTAATTCTTCGTTTTTTTATTTAATGTAGACGTTGGGTGAATTTTATATAAAATATTTCCTATATTTCAATTCATCTTCTTCTTCTTTTATGAAGACCATTTGGTCAGTTTTTTATATAATACATTTACTATTGTGTAATTCTTCTATTGCATCTTTTATGTAGACCATTGGGTCAGTTTTTATTACAAACTATTTGTTATAGTCTTATACTTATTCTTTTTTTTCATTTAGTCTTTTGGGTTAGTTTTAAGTTGTAGCGGGTGCAACCAGCCGAGTTGACCACCCACTTCAAGG